>QLOH01000140.1:0-1200000 GCA_026901365.1 Sesbania bispinosa
TCAGTCTTCTGATACATTTTGGGCAGTAGTAGATGCAGTAGGTCCGCGTACGCAATGCTTTTTCGTTGTAGGTGCAGCAGGCGTTGTAGAGTTTCCTTATTTGTGCAAAACTCTTGAACGAGGTAGAAAAGTGATTTTGATTCTTGAGCTGGATAAGGTTAGTCCATTTGAAAGACCGTTCTTCATCCTTAGCAACGTCTTCAAAAGGTCAAACCTCGAATCTGATACTTTCCGCCTTCAGATGCACAAAGTGCTTCAGATGATAGTCACTCTTCAGACGAAATCAAGTTCTTATATTCTCTTCAAGTCTTCAGACGATGAAAAGATGCTTCAGATGATCAAGTTTTTACTTCTCTTCAGATTCAGTGCTTCGTTTCATCTTCTGATTCGCATTTGTTCTTCTTCTTCTGATTCTGCATTGTTCTTCTACACTTCAGATGAATACTTCAACCTGAGACATAATCTACAAAACAATACCTTTCTTAGTAGCACCTGATTTAATATGATCTTATTTGTTAATCATTAAAACCTAAGGATATTGAGTCTTAAGTTAAGTTTGAATGCTCATACTAATTCTTAGACTCAACAATCTCCCCCTTTTTAATGATGACAAATAAGCTATGTATAACTGACAAAATGTACAAAGGAAATGAAACATTTATTTTATTTACTTTGCTCCCCCTATTTATATTACTCCCCCTGAGAAAAACATTAATTCTTTAGATGTCAAATGTTAGCTTCTCAGATACCAGTTGTTAATCTTTTAGATACCAGTTGTTATTCTTTATCATTAATGTTTCCTGTGAAAAATATTAAATCTTTAGATGCCAAATGTTAGCTTCTCAGATACAAGTTGTTAACTGTTTGTTAATCATTAAGATCTAGGGATACCACATGTTATTGTTTATTAAAATTTAAGGATACCACATGTTATGACAGTTTGTTAATTGTTTGTTAATCATTAAGATCTAGGGATACCACATGTTATTCTTTATTAAAATTTAAGGATACCACATGTTATGACAGTATTTTGATATAGCTTGTTATCTTCTGAGTTTCTTTCTTACTTGACTTAAAGCATTTTGTTAGTTATATATTTCTCCCCCTTTTGTCATTAATTAAAAAGGTTTAATTAGGTAAGCAACTTTTATCAGATAACGAGATTAATGAATTGACAAAATGATTGGATTTTAAGAAGAATATCACTTCAGATAAGTCTTTCAAAAAAATTGATTTACTCACAAGATAAACAAGGCAAAAAAAAATCTTTATATATATATATATATTTGAAAATACATTTTGTTTATCAACGCTAACTCTCTTGATTCCTATGAAAGGCTGAGGCATAGCCTTAATAGCAGCTTCATCTCTTTCAAAGCTACCACCACTTCTTTGGCTGAACAGCCTCAGTGGTGCCTCTTGAGCGTGTATTCTCTTCCCAACCGTGCGTTTCGCACACAATCTCCCTTTGAGGACTGGAACGGTGGAGGTACATCATTTAACACGGTATTTCGACCACCACCAACAACCTTAATCCTTAGGACCACAATTGAAGTGGTTTCCTTCATAAGATTGGTTAGTACGTGATCGACCGGTGGATATTCATTATACTCCTGATGTAATAAGATTTCCATGGTCAAAGTACAAAGAGGCAAGTTTTCAGAAGAAACCTTTCCCTTACTTATCATTCCACACATCATCCATGATGCCTTGATCTTTTCCTCACAGTGTTCCAGAACTCCTTCTTCTGTTTTCCTTTGCTTCTTCATCGTCCTTCAGAGAGCGATACACTCAGACCCCTTTCAAAGCTTGTAGAGAACTTTGAAGTGATGAGTATGAGTCAAGAGCTCTTGGGTATTTATAGGACTTTGAAATAAGAGATAGAAGAGAGAAGTGAAGAGATTGAATCTTTTGGATTGTTGTTCACAGAATACACATGGGCTCAGGTAGCATTAATGATGACAGTTTCAGACCTTGGGAGTACCGAAGTGTACATCATTGATTGGTCATAGGTGAAGCGCTATAGGGAATTGAGTCATCAGTGTTGATTGAAAAGGAAAAAATTTAATAAGAAAAATGTTTCAGCTGGTAAAAAGATACGTTTTATTAAAGGTTGAAAAGAAAAACATTTTTGAAATTCGTTTTGGAAGAAGGAGAAAAGTAAATACAGAGATAACATTTTGAAAGAAAAGATAACAAAAACAAGGAAGATATTTTATAAAATAACCAAAAGAAATTTTCAGACACAAATTTTTTTAAAAAGATGTTATTGCTTTCAGACAGATTGATTAATTTAAGTCTTTTAACAGAAATTCCCCTTTTTTTAAGGAGTTCAGAATGTTTCAGCAAGTGTTCACACATTAGCTGGATGTACTGTTGACATAAACATAGATTTCCAAGTTATAAGTTAGAATAATGTTACCATCAGAGATACTTATTGATCTTGGGTTGAAGAAATGCATTTGCTGAGACTCAATCTTGTTCTTCAAAGACAGTTTTGTCCTTTCCATCTTCTGAGATAGCTTGTTGTTGATCTTTGATCTTCTTGCTTTAGGAGTTTCTTCTTCATAAGCAGCAATCATCATTATCTGATCCTCAAGAATTGAGATAGACTTCAATGGCTTGAGTATCAACCACCTCATCATTCCTGACCCACCATTTCAGTAAGTTCATTGAGAACTTTTTGAACAGGTTCAGAGAATAGGGATGGTACTCAAGTCAGAATAGTCTTCTCAAGAGTTGAGGTAGGCTTAGTGCATAGAGAATCAACCACCTTAACATTTCTGACCCACAATTTCAGTAAGTTCATTGAGAACTTTCTGAACAGGTTTAGAGAATGGGGATGATATCACACTAACCATCCTTTCAGACGATGTTGTCTTGATCTACCCTTTCAGACGGTGTTGCCTTCTGATGTTCCATCTCCATCTTAGGATTATCTATAAAATCTGTTTTTCTGAAACATAAACAAACTAAAAATACCTTTCAGTAGCATCTGATTTCACTTAATTAACTTTGTTAATCATCAAGGGAATATCTAAAGTTAATAATTTTAATTTTACCATTCTTCAGCAAGTTAATTATTTTTATTTATGAGGAATATTATCATAATGTGAACGACACATTTAAACGAACATACAAATAATATAGACAGAGCACAAATATGAAATAACACAGATAAAGAGAAACTTGTAGATTAATGCAAAATAAAAGTTTAAAATTTTATTAAATAAAAAACAAATTATAAGATGATGACAAGGCATTCTAAAACAAAATCAATGACCATAAGCAGATGGGTCCTCATTGGCATTGGCAATCTCCTTTTCTGAATTCAGCTTCTGTAACTTCTTCTCAGTTACCTTCAGCCTCTTTTCAAGCCGTTTCATCCTCTTGTGCACCCTTTTCAGATGATATGCACCCAACACCATCCTTGACCTTCCATGAGCGCTCAGATGGACAGAAACTCTTTTCTCTTTGGTTTAGGATGCAAAAAGAGAAGGGATAGCCACCTGGTTCTCTGGAGCTTCTTCTTGTTCAGATAAGGTCCTGTCTAACTGAGCATATATTCCCGGAGTGAAGAAGTAAAGAGGCGGTTGATCAAAGAGATTATCCATAGGAAAGCCCTTGTGCATTAATATTTTCATAATCAGGGTGTTGTGGGGATAGAGGTTCTCATTGCCCAAAGCATCTCTGAACATCATCTGATACAACAGGACGAAGGGAAGACTGATTCTCCTCTTCATCAACAGATGACCCAGCACAAACCTTTCTAGCTTACTGATAAGCAAGTTATTGCTTCCTTTTGGAAGGATGCAGCAGTTCAGTACAACAAGGAGAGTTCTGGGGATATCCAGAAGTTGAGAGTGCTTATAAGAAGCAAGGAGTCTTCTGCCAAACAGTTCTTCATCAAGAACAAACATTCCACCATTCAGTGATTCCCATCTCTCAAAGAAGTTGTCTCCTCTAATAGGGACACCAATCACTTCGCTCAGCACATTGCTGTCAACAAAAATAGTTCTTCCCTGCACCGTTGTATTAATTCCAGTTCTTCCTGGTTCAGACACAACCTTGGAGTTGTTCCAGAACTCTAACACGCTTTCCTCATGCCAAGGAGAGGAAATGTTGTTGAAGAAGGGAGTCTATCCAACGACGTCAAAGTACTAAGATATTCTGTGACTAGCCTCATCGAAGTCAGAGAGACGCACCATCTTTGAGAGGATGATTCTCTCGTCAAACATAGAGGAGTTTGAGTCATTTGATGATGCAGACATGTTGGCCATTGAGCACTGTTGAACTGAGAGATTGAGAGACTTGAAGAGATAGAATTCTGCTCTTGTGGATTGATGAAGTGTAGTTCCCATGCAGATCTTCTAATCCTTATATATATAGGCAATAAAGCGTGCTTCAAGCATTGATGAGGACGGTTACATGCATTGAACAGACATGGAGAGTTGTGCATCGTGCCAATTATGAGAAACCGGTTGATGATCCATTGATTCACGTAGCGCCGTATCATAATTTTTGAGAAAATGATTTAAAAACTAAAGACTCTTCAACTACTTAACACACGATAGATTTAAATTAAATACAATAAATGGTTTTCATACATATTAAGACAATCATGCATTAACAATTTCAATAACAATTCGTAATTTTCAAAGCAGTTTAATAACTACATCTAAATTGAGATAGGAAGGATGTTACCGATATGTAACTTGGGATGATTGTACTTTCCTTTTCTCATCATGCTCTTCTGAGAGATGCTTCTGTAGCTTGAGTATTAAGCTTTAAGAAAATATTTTCTTTTCACATTTCTTTGATCTTCAGAGTTGCTTCAGCCCGGTAAGATTTCCATCTTCTGAGGATCTACTCCTTCAGCATTTGTTAGATGCTCAACCCGAAGGTGAGCTCTAATACCACTTGTTAGAACCACAGGAAACACTAGAAGGGGGGTTGACTAGTGTTTTGAACTTTTTAACAAATTTTGGAAATCTTAAAATAAATAATACATGCATTAAAACAAGTTATTAATAAAAACTTAAGATCAGAGTTCATAAAAATGTGCGGAAGATAAGAAAGATAAATTTAACAAACTTTCTAACAGTACTTAAGAAGATTTTAAGTAATCATTCAATTAACTTAGTTTCTTGTTTCAAACAGATTTATTTAGAACAATCTCAGAGTACCTTCTGAAGATTATTACAGAGAATCTCTTCAGAACTATTTCTGAATTACTTCAGATGATTGGTAATCGTCTGAAGTCTGATTCTAACTTCTGAACTGAGTTATTTTCAGACTCACGTCAGAGGGTTATTTCAGAGGTTCTTCAAAGTACATTTTCTGTAATACTTCAAATGATATAAGATAAATTAAAGTTAGTTTATCTTTGAAAACCGTTTCATTGAAATTGTTGAATTAGAATTTTAATATGAAAAATACTTTTCAATCCCCTTAGAAAATATAAAGCTAAAAATAAATGAGTTTAAGGGAAAGAAGACTTAGCCAAGAATTTATCCTGGTTCACCCACTAACCCAGTGAGCTACATCCAGTCCCAGGGCAAACCACCACTGGATTTTCAACTATCTGAACTCAGATACAAGTATTCTTTTGCCACAGCCTCTTCAGGCGTAAACACAAGTATTCCTTTGTTTTCAACTGCCTCTCCAGGCAACATATGCAGTATTATTTTACAGACAAGCCTCTCCAGGCTCAACAACAAGTATTCTTTTGTTTTCAATTGCCTCTCCAGGCAACATATGCAGTATTATTTTACAGACAAGCCTCTCCAGGCTCAACAACAAGTATTCTTTCTTCCACCAAGCCTCTCCAGGATCTCAGACACATATAGTGTTTACAACATAAACTAAGTTTAAGTTTCTAAGAAACATAAACTCAGATTCTTCCTGTACTAAGGGTTAACTGAGTACTACTCAGGAAACAATGGATAATTCTAAGTACAAGGATGTTATAGAGAGATAAGTGTATGAATTTCTAATTGGGTTCTTCTTTGTATTTTTCTTCTTCAGAGAGTTGGCTTGATAAGATATGGTTTGAGCTTTAGCAGGTTCTCTCTTGGGCTTGACCATTGGCAGTCCTAGATTACATTCTCACCACTTAAACCGTGGGTTTGTCAATTCAGATTCTAGGATCTTGGCTGACTGATCATATAAGTTCAACCCATAGGCAGATCAGCATCTTCAAAGACTTTCTTAGGACTTTTTATAAGTTCTGGAAATATAGACGTTGAAGATTGTTTGGTTACCGTTGAGAAGAAGTGATTTGGCTCAAATAGTCGTTGTGAAATAACTTCTTAAACGGTTGCTTCTTCTTAAGCAGAATAGGTGTGCAGATAGCTTAGCTCTGACACATTTAGATGAGCTCCATTACCATTGAGAGATTTTCCTTTAGCAGGTAGATATTTCTTTTCTCTCTTTTCTGGTTCTTCTTTTCTTTCACCTTTCTTCTCCGTGGGCGTGAGGAGGTATCCGTTAGATTTGTCTTTTAGCTTGTTTTGTGCTATCTTCTTTTCTGCTTAGCTTCTGACATTTTCTCCTTTTTCTCTTTTAGACAGAGTTCCTTAACATATATGTTTGAGCAATATTCTAGCTGTTGAACCCATGGTCTTTGCCTTTGTTGAGACTTCTCGTAGTTTGAGATTAGTCCACGTAGTCAGAGAGTTGAGAGTCTTCATATCTTCAGATAGTCTGAAGTGTTTAATCATTTTGTTCGGAGAGTATGTGTTTACACAATTGAATTCTTCATTCTTCACATACTTTCAGAAGATTACTGAGCTTTCAGATGATTGCTTTGACTCAGCTTGATATTAGCAGATTCAACAAATACTTCTTTAAGATGATTGCTTCAAGCCTGTTTTAGTTCTTTAGATTGAGAACACTTTCAGAAAGTTTCTTTCTCTTAGCAAAAGTTGCTTCTTCTATTCTTCAGATGATAACAGCTTTGTTCTTCTTTGTCTCTTATTATTCTTCTGTGATTCAGATCGATAATGATATTGAATTAAATAATCTTAATTCGATTAGATTTCTTGTCACTTTCTTGTTCAGTCTTCTGATACGTTCTGGGCAGTAGTAGATGCAGTAGGTCTGCGTACGCAATGCTTTTTCGTTGCAGGTGCAGCAGGTGTTGCAGAGTTTCCTTATTTGTGCAAAACTCTTGAACGAGGTAGAAAAGTGATTTTGATTCTTGAGCTGGATAAGGTTAGTCCATTTGAAAGACCGTTCTTCATCCTTAGCAACGTCTTCAAAAGGTCAAACCTCGAATCTGATACTTTCCGCCTTCAGATGCACAGAGTGCTTCAGATGATAGTCACTCTTCAGACGAAATCAAGTTCTTCTATTGTCTTCAAGTCTTCAAATGATGAAAAGATGCTTCAGATGATCAAGTTTTTACTTCTCTTCAGATTCAGTGCTTCGCTTCATCTTCTAATTCACATTTGTTCCTCTTCTTCTTCTGATTCTGCATTTGTTCTTCTACACTTCAGATGAATACTTCAACCTGAGACACAATCTTCAAAACAATACCTTTATTGGTAGCACCTGATTTAATATGATCTTATTTGTTAATCATTAAAACCTAAGGATACTGATAAGTGTAAAATTAGCGTTATTTTCATATAGTTTTTATTACACTTATCAAGGTTAAAATAGTAAATTATGCCCCAAAATATCCCTTTTTATTAATATTTACAATATTTGTATTTATTTGATATAAATTTGAATATGATGCTATTTTAAATAAAAATCTGTTATTTTATGCAGATTACAAGAGATTTGGAAAGAGAGAGAAAATAGCATCAGAAAGAAGGTTGTTGCAGATTCAAATTCAAATAAATAGAAGATAATCAGAGAATCCTGCAAAGAATCTCTTCAATTCAAATCCAAAGCAGATAAATACAAAAATAATTCGGATAAAGGGATAAAGGAAAACCAGATAAGATCAGAAGGAGATCAAGAGGTTAGATCCACAAATCAAGGAAAGCTACAGCGAGTCACACGCTCCATATGCGCTTAGCGTGTGTGGAGCGCATAAGCAGATTGGCCAGGCTTCATGTGCGCTAAGCGTACATGAAGCGCGTGTCCTGATTAATGAAGCCGCGCGCAGGTGACGTCAATTAATGAAAGGGAAGCTCCTGATTGGTCAAGCTTCACAACAGTGACGTCAATTAATGAAAAGGCAACCTCTGATTGGATTAAACACTCACCGGTGACATCACAACCTGATCCCTTGAAGGTTTTCCAACTCTATAAATAGAGCCCTTTGCAAAGGTCATAGACACGGTCCTTGGGACCAAAACTCTGATACGGAGAGAGAGTAGTATAGGATTGAGAAAGGTGACAGATTTCTCAGTTGTTAGTAATGGCTACCATGAGTAGCTAAACTCTCTAGTAGGATTTGATGTAGTAGATTCGATCCCCTTGTGTATAAGAATTCTCTTTTCTATTTATTTATGATTCTATGCTTGTAATCTATCAGTATCTTTATGCTATGTGTAATGCATCAACTCCGCGCGTGCGCCGGGATGGTAGGCTAGTGCTCTGGATACAAAAAGTGGAACTTCGGCTAGTATCAGAGGTAGGTGAGCATGGAGCTGTTCATGAAGCTTATTCTCGGATTGCAAAAGGTACTCGGTTTAATTATATCGTACCATAAGGATTGTATTCTAACGATCGGAGGTTCAGTGAGTGACACACCCCTCCGTAGGTGCCTTATGTGAAAGTATGTTTAAATCGATAGCGCTGATTGCAAAATACGGGGAATGTTCGGGGTCGCCAAATGCCACTTTGAATGCCTGTAGAGAATAACTTTTGGCGTTTAATTGTGATATTATAGGGGAATTTGCGGGTACGATAATTACCAAGCATGCCTTATAATTATTTTAATTAAACAATGCTAAGGTAATTACAAGTACGATCATAAATAAAGGAAAAGGAGTTCGAATACACAAGGGGGGAGATGAAACGAAATCAAATCCTAGTCCTAAATATTATTTTCTCGTGTTATTTGTGTTTATTTTAGTATTTTATTATTTAGTATTAAAACCAACCTTTTTGAAACGTTTTATTGAAAATACAATTACTTTAACTTTACAAGTTAAAACCGCTCCCTGTGGATACGATATCTTACTTACTCTAAAACTATTGGACTACTGGTAAACTTGCCAGGAAACCCATCAAGTTTTTGGCGCCGTTGCCGGGGAGCGGTGTATCAATTTGTAAAGTTTTAGAAGATTGAATTTTCAATTGTTAAAAAAAAAAACTTTTTTCAAAAAGTGTATTTTAAATTTAAATTTAAATTTTTTTTAATTTCGTATTTCCTTTTTCTTTTCTTTTAAAATTTTCTTTTCTTTTTTTTATTTTTATAATTCTTTTCTTTTCTTTTTTTTTTAATTTCTTTTTAATTTCGAATTAAAAAAATATTATTTGATATTTGATATTTGAATTTATTTTATCTTATCTTCAATGCTTATCTTGTTTGAGTTCTTTTAGGAATTTAGGATAAGTAAATATCATATTTCAAATTCAAATTCTATATTAGAATTTTAGGATTTTATTTTTTATTTTTTATTTTTTATTATTTTTTTTTAAAAAAAATAAAATTATTCCACCTTCCTGAGCTGACAATTGTTTGAGATTCTTGAATAGTGCTTTTGACATGTATCTCAAAATCAATTAATGGAAGGAACACAATCCAGAAGGACTTTGGGAGATTATATCATGCCTAAGGGGGCTATTTCATCATTCAAGTACTGGTCACCCAATTTATACAAAAGTTGTGGAAATAGATGGAGCACATCTTCAACTTGTTAAGGCTCAACAGTTCACAGGATTGGCACACGAGGATCCAAATAATCATCTTTTTACATTCATGGAACTAGTTGAAACTATGGGTTTTGACAAAAAGGACAAAGAAGCTGCATGCTTACGTTTATTTTCCTTTTCTCTTGCAGGAAAAGCCAAGGATTGGTTAATGTCACACCCCAGCCGAAGTCTGAACAATTGGAACGTGGTAGCAGAAAAATTTTCAAGAAGATTTTGTTGCAAGCCATGTTGCATTCAAACCAAGGCACACACTTCTTCATTCAAGCAAGAATCAAAATCTTTCTCTCAGGCACCAATTCAAGATGATGTTTCACCACATAAGCATATCTTTGAAGATGGACTCAGGAGGTTGGAACAGTCATTAGAAGCACTCAATAAGAAGATAGCCAACCATTCTCAGCCACCGCAAACAGTTCACACTTATCCTATCCAGTCATCACAATTAATTTGTGACTTTTGCGGAGGTAATCATCTCAACGGTGACTGCTCTTTTCCAGACATTCAAGAAGAGGAAGCTGAAGAAGAGGCAACTGATCCTATCCAGTCATCACGATTTATTTGTGACTTTTGTGGAGGTAATCATCTCAACGGTGACTGCTCTTTTCCAGACATTGTAGAAGAGGAAGCTGAAGAAAGAGAATCAGAAGAAGTTGAAGAAGAATAAGAAGAAGAAGAAGAAGAAGAAGAAGAAGAAGAAGAAGAAGAAGAAGAAGAAGAAAGAAGAAAGAGAAGAGAAGAAAAAGAAGAGGAAACTGAAGAAGCACAAGAAAAGAAGCAGAAAGAAGTTGATGAGGAAGAGGAAGAAGAAGAAAAAGAAGTGTTTACACATGCACTGCAAGTCAAAGGTTTACCATATCAAATGCACTTCGTTTTTCACCGTGATGAAGAAGAGGAACATCCTTTTCTTTATTATTTCGTTCTTAATGAAGAAAAGAAATTAGAAGAAGATGCTGAAGAAAAGAAAAAGGAAAAAAGGTGCAGTAGAAGAAGAGAAAATAAGAAGGAGAAAATGAAACACAAAAGATAGTGCTTGAAGAAGAATCTGACTGTGAAAGTGAAAAAGAGAAAGGTGAACCTGAAACAGAGGAAAAAGGTGAACAGAGGGATGATGAATCAAAGCCCGAGGAAGGAAGGGAAGATATATCAAAACCAATGACCGTGCCTTATCCAACCAGTCCTGCAAAGGAAGATCAAGAAAGGTATGGTACAAGTAATAATCCTGCCATACCTCCCAAAAGAAAGGCATGCAAGCACACTGACCAGAACAAGGCAAAGAGAAGGAAAGTCATGCTAGAATCAAACTCAGAGCCTAGAGCCAGATTGAAAATCAAGTGGTCAGGAGTGTTTCATATCAAGGACCCCTGCAAGGCAAAGAATTTGAGAGCAACCAATGGTGAATTATCAAGGCTTCAAGAGAAAAAGACTCATGCACCTGAGAGCAAGAAAATAAAGAAAAGAAGAGTCAAGCCAAGGGAGTCAGAGGCATGGTCTAATTCCAAAAAGAAGCCCAAATGCTTAAAGACAATTCACACTACAAGTTGCTCCAAGGCAATGTTATGGGGAGGCTTATGTGCCAAAGAAAGGAAGGGTGCAGCTCACAAGCTCACCAAAAGATTTCAGTATCAGCCACCCTAACAGAGCAGGCGTCGAGCTATAAGACGTTAACAAGCGCTTCCTGGGAGGCAACCCAGAGATTTTTAAGTTTTTAGTTTGTTTTCTTTTCTTTTTGTTTGTTAATTAGGATTTTTTCATTTTTTTTAGGATTTAGGAAATTTTCAAAATTGATTGGAATAAGTTTGTGGAAAATAAAATATTTTTTAAACAATAGGAAGTAGCAGAAAACGTGACTAAAATTTGCAAAATCTCATTCTGTTTTCTATGCTTCATCTGCGCTAAGCGCGGGTAAAGCGCATATTGCAATTTTAGTCACTGTTTTATGCGCTTCACTTGCGCTAAGCGCAGGTGAAGCGCAGCAGTACGAAAATTTAAAAATTTTCTATTTTCTCATGTACTGTTTCTCTACTTCCTAAGCTTTTCTTTTCATTTTTTCCACTCACAAACTTCAATCAATTTTGAAACTTTCAAATTTCATATTTTTCTTTTATTTTTTTTTACCAATTAAAATCTTCATCTATTCTGTTTTCATGATTTGCATTTTAGGATAGCAACTTTAAGATTATGAATATTATTTATTATATGCTATCTTTAATGTGTTTTTGGCTGTGAGAAACATGAAGAACAATTTGCTTAATTGGAATACTCTTTGTTTTGTGAGTTATTAAATTTGAAAGTGTTAAGCTCTATCTCTTTAAAAAATTTTAAACTCTCACTTTCTATGGATTGATTGAATACTTGCAAAACAAATGAGTATATTCTGTTTTTAGGAAGACATTACCAAGTGCAGTAAAATTTTTGTTGAAAATAATCTTTATGCATGCAATTGGTTAATGATAGGCTTCCATGTTCTTCATGAATTGGTGTTTGCAATAAGGTATCATTGAAATTAATTTGTTTTTAGCAACTAATTGTTGTTATTTACCTTTTCAGATACCAGGACTAAATTGCTAGTCTTTCCCGTGGCTTTAGCTCACGAGGAGAAGAGATGAAGAAAAGGATCATAGAATATGATCCCATGAGATTCAAGAGTACGCAGGCTGCTGCAAGACCCATACTCAGGCATGCTGTTTGAAGAGTTCCGGATATTCTAGCAGTGACCTGGGGACAGGCCTATTCTTCAAGGAGGGAGGTGAAGCAGCAACAACATATAACAAGGACCCACAGGATACAGAGGATGAAGATTGACATTGGTGTTTTTCTTTCTTTTCATTCTTTTATTTTATTAATTAGGATTTTGTTTATTTTTAATTTTAGGATTTTTAAAATTTTTAGGACCTAGGAATTAGGAAAATAAGGAAAAATTTTTCAAAATTTTTGAAATTGGGCAGTTGAACTAACCAGATTAGGAAAGAAAAAAGGTCTTGTGATTAATTCCATAATCAATTAAGATTAGGATACTTCACATGAGAATCTATCAGGGTAGTTAATTAAAATCAGTATATGTTTTATCAAGGAATTTAGCCAAGTAACCGGTGAGTTGAGAGCCCAAACACTAAATTTGAGAGTTTTTCACCACTGTCTGTCAACTTTTATTGATTGAGTTTTTGGAGCTTATCCTGTTTTTGGAAAATATGGAAATGAAAAAGGCAAAAAAAAAAAAAAATTCAATATATTCGCCCAGAGCCAAAAAGCCAACCTTGGTACAATTTTTCCAAATTTTGATAACCCATTTTGAGCCTTAATTGATTATTCTTGTTCACCCAAGCCAAAATAAATATATATATCCTGTCCCTCACACATTTGGGATAGAGAGCAAGGTGGCAAGTAGAAAAATAATGGGAAGAAAAGGTTGAAATTCCAAGGAGCAAGTACAGAAAAACAAAAAGAAAAAGAAGATCACTCCTCTAAAATCAAAAAATAAAAGTGAATAAATTGAATAAGTTGGGGGGAGTGCATCTTCAAACAAGGAAAGAGACCTGTAAAGAAGAGAAATAAATCAAGAAAAAAATGGTGGAAGGAGAGAAGATCAAAAGCAACATCCAAAGATGCTCTCTATTCTAAATGTTCATTGTTTATCCAGAAAAAACCATAATTTCTTGATAACCCAGCCTCATTACAACCTTGAAAAGACCTTTTGATCCATGTTAACCATAAACAAGCTTAGGAACTAGAAACAACTATCAATTTTAGTTGTTCAGCTGTGGTGAAAATATTGAGGGAAACAGTACCCGTGAGCATGAGTGAAATTCCTTGGTATTTTGTTTATTGCTTTAATTGCTGCTCTTGAGAAAATTCAACTTGCTGATTATGTTCTAATTTTGGTTGAGTCATGGTAATATCTCTTGATCTCAATTTTTCTTAATTTGGAAAGTGACTTCTGCCTAATAAAGAGATAATAAAGAAATTTTCCTTGTAGTTATTTTGAGAATTTTAATCAAGGATGTTTTGAAATTTGACTGCAAGGGTGTCTTGCTTGAGGACAAGCAAGAAATTAAGTTGGGGGGGGTATTTGATAAGTGTAAAATTAACGTTATTTTCATATAGTTTTTATTACACTTATCAAAGTTAAAATAGTAAATTATGTCCCAAATATCCCTTTTTATTAATATTTACAATATTTGTATTTATTTGATATAAATTTGAATATGATGCTATTTTAAATAAAAGTCTGTTATTTTATGCAGATTACAGGAGATTTGGAAAGAGAGAAAATAGCATCAGAAAGAAGGTTGTTGCAGATTCAAATTCAAATAAATAGAAGATAATCAGAGAATCCTGCAAAGAATCTCTTCAATTCAAATCCAAAGCAGATAAATACAAAAATAATTCGGATAGAGGGATAAAGAAAGCCTAGATAAGATCAGAAGGAGATCAAGAGGTTAGATCCACAAATCAAGGAAAGCTGCAGCGAGTCACACGCTCCATATGCACTTAGCGCGCGTGGAGCGCATAAGCAGATTGGCCAGGCTTCATGTGCGCTAAACGCACATGAAGCGCGTGTCCTGATTAATGAAGCCGCCCGCAGGTGACGTCAATTAATGAAAGGGAAGCTCCTGATTGGTCAAGCTTCACAACAGTGACGTCAATTAATGAAAAGGCAGCCTCTGATTGGATTAAACACTCATCGGTGACATCACAACCTGATCCCTTGAAGGTTTTCCAACTCTATAAATAGAGCCCTTTGCAAAGGTCATAGACACGATCCTTGGGACCAAAACACTGATACGGAGAGAGAGTAGTATAGGATTGAGAAAGGTGACAGATTTCTCAGTAGTTAGTAATGGCTACCATGAGTAGCTAAACTCTCTAGTAGGATTTGATGTAGTAGACTCGATCCCCTTGTGTATAAGAATTCTCTTTTCTATTTATTTTATGATTCTATGCTTGTAATCTATCGGTATCTTTATGCTGTGTGTAATGCATCAACTCCGCGCGTGCGCCGGGATGGTAGGCTAGTGCTCTGGATACAAAAAGTGGAACTCCGGCTAGTATCAGAGGTAGGTGAGCATGGAGCTGTTCATGAAGCTTATTCTCGGATTGCTAAAGGTACTCGGTTTAATTATATCGTAGCATAAGGATTGTATTCTAACGATCAGAGGTTCAGTGAGTGACACACCCCTCCGTAGGTGCCTTATGTGAAAGTATGGTTAAATCGATAGCGCTGATTGCAAAATACGGGGAATGTTCGGGGTCGCCAAATGCCACTTTGAATGCCTGTAGAGAATAACTTTTGGCGTTTAATTGTGATATTATAGGGGAATTTGCGGGTAAGATAATTACTAGGCATGCCTTATAATTATTTTAATTAAACAATGCTAAGGTAATTACAAGTACGATCATAAATAAAGGAAAAGGAGTTCGAATACACAAGGGGGGAGATGAAACGAAATCAAATCCTAGTCCTAAATATTATTTTCTCTTGTTATTTGTGTTTATTTTAGTATTTTATTATTCAGTATTAAAACCAACCTTTTTGAAACGTTTTATTGAAAATACAATTACTTTAACTTTACAAGTTAAAACCGCTCCCTGTGGATACGATATCTTACTCTAAAACTATTGGACTACTGGTAAACTTGCCAAGAAACCCATCAGATATTGAGTCTTAAGTTAAGTTTGAATGCTCAGACTAATTCTTAGACTCAACATACTAAATTTCAATTTTTTTAAATTTTAAATTTTAATGATATTAATTTATTATAAATTTAATTATATAAAAATATATTTATCCGCGTATTATACATGTTAATATACTAGTTATAATGATACATTCAAGAGGTATCCACTTCTAAATAATTAAGGAGTGATAAAAAAGAAAGTAAAAATATATATGATGGATAATGTAATAAGAAAAAAAGAGAAAAATAAAAAAATGAGATAGAAAAGGAGATGAAAGAGAAAATGAGTATATATCATTATCATTATACTCATTTACTAAATGGCCTCTATAAACTAGTTTAAAAATTATAAGTGCTCCTACTTTAAACTTAAAAATTATCATCCCTCTCCAATATCGGGTGTACGAGAGGGATAAGGTAGAAATAAATAAAAGAGAGAGAAAAAATAAAAAATATAGAGATGAAAAGTAAACTATAAAAGAAATAAGTGGTTATTAATTTGGATAAATTACTCTAGAAGAATTTATAGGAATGATCAACTCATCAACTTTTCTATAAATTGTAATTAATCTTTACAATTTAACTTTTTCAAAAATTCTATTTTTTTAACTTATTCATAAATATCTAATTTACACTTATAAAAAAAAGTAGTTTATTCTATTTTTCTTCTCTAACTTCTTCTAAAGAATTCTATTCAAATTTTCTAAAGAATTTTATTCAAATTTTCCTAAATGTATAATTTCAAACTAGTCAAGAAATGAAATTAAGCCATTTCCCCGATGCAAGCAAAATAAAAAGTGAAGAACATATATTCACTACATGCTACAAATGACTTTTAATAGCACCACTTAAATAGCGTTTATATTTATAAACGACATTAAGAAAATTCGGAATAACATAAATATCGCTTAAGAAAATTAAAATGTTATCTAAGTTGATTTTTTTTTTTTTTAAAAAAAAATTAGATTAGCCGTGTTTCGTGAAATCATTATCAATTCTCATAAAAAATCGTAACTCCTGCAAGAGTCGCAAGACTCCACTCTCGCATTATAGCCTCTCGTTCCTCATTCTCTCTCGCGCAAAACCCCACAAACTCTTCCTCCTCCTCATCTTTAGATTCTCGCTCCTCCTCTCGCTCACGCTCTTGTTCTCGCTTGCTCTCTCGCTCCAGATCTTCCTCCTCCTCCCACAGCCGGAGCCGGAGCCTTCCCCCTTAAAGACAGAGAAGGTACCTGCAAAGAAGGGTTTGGTTTGCTCACCGTTCGGTTGCTGCCGGAACTGCTGGAAGCTGCGCTCCAGTTCGTGCCTCCACAGCGTTAGCTTGTCGCCAAAATGGGGATTTAACTTTTAGGCTAATTTTCAGTAAAGTAAATTCCCCAAGTGATGTGCATTTGAGGTTCGATGTGCATTTGAGGTTCCATTTTATAGTTTTTGATTTGATTTTCAGTAAATAAATCCTCCAAGCGATGTGCATTTGATGTTCCATTTTATAGTTTTCTCTTTTTAAGGTCTTATTTGTTATTTTAATCTTTTTATTTGTCATTTGGGATTTTTTGAATGATTGTGTTTCTTTTTACATGTACTAACATAAAAGGGGATTTGAACGTAAGGTTATAAATATTTTTCTATTTTAAACAAAGCAACCATTTTTCAGAAAACCTCTTATCTGAAGTTTATCAGATAGGGGATAAACTTCAGATAACTTATGAAAACCTATCTGAAATTTACGTAAACTCAATTTTGAAATAGTTTATGAAAAACTGCAAGAGTTTATAAAAATATTATTCAACTCCCCTTCTAGTGTTTTCATGTGGTTTTACATAGGATACCCAAAAGGAAAATAGCATTATCCTCATAAGAAAATTCACACAACAACTCATTCTAACTAATTTTAAAGTAATAACATTTTACTATACAACAAACTAAAGGTGGTGAAAAATATATATATTCTTTCTATTTTATTCCTAATAAAATAAGGCGATGATATTGAATAAAATATACATGAGTATATGTCACAAACTTCAAGGTTTTGAGCTTTAAATATTATACGTTATTATAATTATTAGTAAATGTGCTAGACATTAGATTTTTCAAACATTAATACTATTATTATCCTAAAAAGTTTTTATAAGGACATTTTTCATAATGATTAATTTTTAAATTCTCTCACGTCAGTATAAGAGTAAAAACTAAAGACTAAAATATTCGTCGTTGATAGTTATCACCATTTAACAAATTAAGAACAAAAAAAGAAAGATTTAAAAAATTGTGTCTTCGTCATTTTTATACCCATGTTCGACGGGGAAATAATTACTAACCAATATATATATATATCATGTGATTCTGGGGGTATTAATTCATAAGAAATGAAAACTAACCAAGGAAAGTGTGGTCCATTACAAATAGGTGAGTGGGAATCACGTGACAGCATAATAGTGGTTGAAAGGGCATGCATTGGAAAAGACTCATGCTCTATTGATGTTACAAGTTCCACATTTGGAATAAGAAAAGGTGGCACAAATGGTCAGCTGGCTGTGCAGCTCCTTTGTGATGACTCTAATCCTGAAGATGGTCGTGTACAAAGAGTTCGTGGGTAGTGTTACATTTTAGTCTTAGAATCTCTACATCTTAAATCATGCAAGGGTCATTGCTTGTTGTGTAATAACTCTTTGTGTATCTTTAATTTTAATTGATTGAAAAACAACTTTTTTATTCAACTTGATTGTAAAATTGCAATCAATAATGAACCATTATTTTGCATTAATAAGATCATTAAATATAAAAATATGGGTCTAGTAAAGTCTTACTTTGACCATTTATTTTATTGTTTTGTGTAAATTATAGCTCCTTTCTTTGCACTCATCGCCATTGTCTGGGATTTTTCCTTGTTTGTCATCTCTAATGTTTACAAAAAAGAAGTAGAAAACAAAAATGTACATTGTACGTCCAAGTCAACTAAGCAACCAATCACAACATTATTTCACTTAGAGAGAAGCTAAAAATAGTGAGAAAGGTTTAACCTATAAATAACTATAACCTTTAGATTGATAAGGGATAAAAAAAATTAAAGAAACTCTGATTTCATATTTAAATGAAGATGTAGGTTCCCCTTGTGCTTGTGTTGTTTAACGTGCCTTTTCTACAACGGTGGCCCCTATTCATGGACTAAAGAGTTGTTCGACTAGTACTTGATGGAAGGTAATGTGTAATTTGGAGTAGCTTGAAGGTTAAGATTTTGTTAGACTCTTAGAGGTTTGGCGACTTAAATGGGCATGTGGCATATCAATTATTAAGTGTAGGGAGTAGACATAACCTAAAGTTTTGTGGGTGAACCAATATGAAGTAAACATGCAATTTTCCCTTCCTTTTCCTCAATCAATTGTTTATGTCTTTGATATTTTTGTTTTCCATTTCATTATAGCATAAGAAAATTAACATTACGCTTTATCGGCTATGTAATATTCTTATAATTTAGAAAATTAAGTTGTAGCAAATCAAGTTTTGAACTATATTTGATTTGATTTTAAGACGGAATGATCTTGGGATCAGGACCGGCCCAACACATGTTGAGGCCTAAGGCAAAGTTTTGAGATGGGGCATTTTCTAATTAACTAAAAAAAATATTATAATTAATTATTATAATTTTATTGAATTTTTTCTTTTGAATTTTTTAGATATAAAATTACTTACTAAATTATTATTATTATTATGTATAATTAATGTTTATATTAGTATTTTGGTGATTTTGATATATATTATAATACTTATTATATTACATAATAGAAAAATATGTACTATTTTAACATCCTGAAATTTAGAAATCTAGAATTATAATTAAAATATGTATAATTATATTCCGATGACGTTAGTTGTAAAAATAGTAAATATTAATATAACTATATTTATGATATAATAATAATATAATATTATAAATATTAGGAGAGATGTCAGATTATTAAGATCTTGATAATATTCAATTATATTGAATATAATAATAAAACTATTAGAAGATAAAATATATTATTAAGATTGCAATTAAATTAATTGTTATAAATATAATAATTATTATATTAGTATAATAATATCAAGATTAATAAGGACAATCTTATGAGAAAGATATGGTTTAGCATTTTAAATTAGGATAAGATTTTAAAATAGGAATAATGAGATCACAGGGATTGAAGATAAGAATCAATACAAATTTAGGATAAGGTTTAATTATAAGATTTGAATTTAAATTTGAATGTAGATGGATAAGGATTATGTAACATCCTAATAATTCCTAAAATAAAGGAATAAATAAAATAAAATAAGATTTATGAAGAAATAATAATAATAATATTATTATATTATTATTATGTTTCAGAAAAATGTATTATTAAATTAAAAAGGGTAACGAGTGGGTTGAAGTAGGCCCAACTTAGTTAGATATTAAATAGGGGGAGGGTTATCTATTTCACCCTATTAGTTTTCAAACGTCAGATAACCAAACCCTAGGAGGAGAGAAGCAACTTCACAAGGGGAAGGTGTAACAGAGTAGATAATCAAGGGAGTGATGCCATTCGTTTTTTGATCGTCAACTTTAAGGTACGGGGGAAAGAGTGCTGCTTTTATGTGTATGTAGGAGTGTTTGGGTAGTGAGAGCAACCATAAGACCCTCTAAGAATTCTAAATTTGAGAACTTATATATGAATTATGTGTTGTGAGCTTGGTATGTGTTTGATTTGATGTATGCATATGATGACCCCGATGAATTGGGTGTTGGTAGTGAGCATAGCGAAAAGGGGTAAAAATTAGGATTTGGGGGTGAGATTCATAATTGAACGATTGTTGAATTAACTGTAATCTGTTGAAATAATTGATGTTTGCAGTGAAATTAATCGGTAAAAACGAGTTTAATTGAATTAGGAACTTGAGGATTTTAGTAGGGATTAAAGAAGAGGGTAGAGGAAAGTCATTCCCGTTTTTACACAGAGCTGTGGCTTTAAAACAGCGACTGTAGATTCGTTCACCGTTGGATCAGGCTGAAATTTTGACAGCTGGTCCAGAACATCTGGTTCTTCATTCTGAACGGTTGGATCGTTGATACAAAGTCTCGGTTGGGAGATAATTAATTCGCACTGTAGCTGTATATTTGGGGTTTTTATTGACGAAATTAAATTGGATGCATAAAGTGTATTAATTGTGATATGAGTATTGTGATATGAATATATTATGTGATGTTATGTGTTTATAATAATTGCTATGTGATGTGATGATGATGATGTATTGAGCATAGAGATTGTATGCGTTATATGTGAATTGTTGATGATGCATTGAACATAGAAATTGTGTGAGAGTTATGAGATATGATGTTGATTGCATTGAGCATAACATTGAGATATGAGATGTGTGTGATGCATAAGCCAGACGTGGCTAGCATAAGCCCAAGAGAGGGGCAACGAGTAGGGTTCGGTGACCATGATGGGGGACATTCTATGCACAAGCCTAAGAGAGGGGTGTTGTGCAACCTATCAGCCAAGAGAGGGCATTTAACAGTAGGGCCATCATTGATAACAACTAGGGAGATTGATGAGGTGCGCCCATTGTGCGGAGTTCCAAGTCATGATCCTTAGGAAGAGTTTTTTTGCATGAGCATAGAGTGAGCATACATTGCATTTTATGATGGTGTTGAAATGTGAATTTATGTTATGAGTGTTATGTGTTGAGTGTGATGATTTGTGAAGTGTGACTTATATAATTGTGATGAGTTAATATGTTGAATAATAAGAGTGTGAGATGAAATAATTGATGATGATTATGTGATGAAATTAATGGATATGACTATGTGTTGAGTGGGGATAGGGTAGCCTTCTGCGTGCATGTATGAGTTGGTGTTCTTTTCCTCACCGTACTCTCTATGGTTATTTTATAGGTGATGAAGATGACATTCAATGTGCCGAGTATTGAAATGGCGAGGTCTCACTCTGATACTTGTGACATTCAGGGCTTAGTATTAGGAGTTTACTTTTATTCATGTTGTTGAGTAGAGATTGAGGAAAACTGTTTTAAGTTCCTTACATGGCCAAGTGAGATTTTTAAGATGTTGATATTTTGATATTTTAATTTTTGAAATTCGGTGATTTTACTTTTTACTTACATTGAGTTTAATTTGAATTATATAGATGTTTAAAGAGAGAATTGTGAACTTTTTTACCCGATGTCGATCTACAACTTTTCCTTGTTTTCCAATTGATGATTGTATTAATAGTTGGGGTAGAAGGGTGTCACAACTATAACTAATATTAACATGATAAGAAAAATTAACTAATAAAATAATTATTATTATTATAAGAAAAAATTATAGTAAGATAAGGCTTATTATTTTAATCAAAATAGAATTTTATTAAGAGTTTAATCATTATACATTAAATTTTAAACTGTCATCCAATGATGTGTACATCACTGAATGACCGTGTATATACATAAAAATTGTATATTTATATAAATTTAAATTTAAGTATAATTAATATAAGTATAAAATTATAAGGCCTACGTATTATTGGGGGCCTAATGCAATTGCTTTAGCAGCTTGGCCCTTGGGCCGACTCTGCTTGGGATATACATTTTCAGACACATATTTTAAAAAAATTATTTGATAATCTAAAAACACATTAGATAACCCGATTTTCTTAAGTGTGTATGAGGAACCAACTAACTCATTAAACAATATTACAAGTTTTTCTTATCAATTACTTAGCATAGTAACCGATGTAAATTATTGGATGGGCAATGTAAATTTTAACTTTTGATACATCATTAAAATAATTTTATATTAATCAAACTAATGTTCAAAAATAAAAATTATTGACAATAAATATTTTTCTGTTATATGGGTATATTTCCATTATATAGATCGTTCCAACCTCTGCAGCTTCGAATTAATTGGAGGATATGTTCCTCCATGGAGTGACGGAGCCATGCTAACAACATGTTGTTATAGCGTTATCAGGCATTGTACAAGGGATCAAGTAATAAAGCTAGGTTGAGACATGCTCTCATCTACAAACTAGAGCTTGTTCTTTGATAAAAGAGCAAGCTTCATGGCCCTAGCCCAAGAATGGTAGTTTTAAGCCATCTAAAAGGGTAGTAACCAAGACAAGAGATGGATTTTCACTTTTTGATGGAGATTATATGGGTCTAATGGATCATTGACAAAAGTTGAGCTCTAGCGTTCCATAGATATTAAAGAAAAGATAATAGGGAATATGGAAAGTTTTAGGTTTTTTGGTTGAAGGAAATATTGTGAGGACAACTAGAGCTCTTTTAGAGCTCATATACTATCTTAGATCAATTGGCGAATATTCTTGCACATAGATTTCATTCATTTACTTAGAAAATGATTATAAGGAGGTATAAATAGGTGAGTACAACCATGGCATATGATACCCAAAAGGAACCGAGCAATATCCTGATAAGAAAATTAAGACAACAAACCATTCTAACTAATTTTAATGTATTCATATTTTACAATGCAACAAACTAAAGGTGGTGAAAATTGGATATATTCTGTCTATCTTATTCCTAATAAGATAAAGGCGATGATATTGAACAAAATATGCATGAGTGTGTGTCATAAACTTCAAGGTTTTGACCTTAAATATTATACGTTGTTACAATTTTTAGTAAATGTGCTAGACAATAGATTCATTTACTTTATTTTCAAACATTATTATTATTATCCTAAAAAGATTTTATAACGACATTTTCTATAATGATTAATTTTTAAATTCACTCAGGTTAGCATAAGAGTAAAAACTAAAGACTGAAACATTTGTCGTTGATATTTATAACCGATTAACAAATTAAAAACAAAAAAGAGAGATGTACAAAGTTGTGTCTCCTCCATTTTTACACCCATGTTCGATGGGGAAATAATTACCAACCAATATATATATATATATATATATATCGTGTGATGATGGGGTATTAATTCATAAGAAATGAAAATCCCAACTCACTACATAAGATATGCTACTCGGTGAAAAAAATAGTGTAAAACATTTGTGTTTGAAAAACATGACTTTTTAAACTATAGATTTTAAATTTATTTCCTAAAATTTTCAACCTCCATTTTCTTGCCACGCATGTACAGCCGGTTACAACAAAACCTAACCAGAAAAGACAAAAGTTAGATAAGAACATTTTACTGGCCTCCAAAACCCTTGTGTTAGGAAATAACAATGACAACCTCAATAGAAGTTACAAGAACAAAATTTATTTGAAAGAAAAGGCTATTTTAAGGTAGGAAGGGAAGATAATTAGAGAAAAGGAAAAGTCCTTATCGTAACGAATTGTCTGAAGACTATCCATATTGCTTAGAGAAACCAAAACTGGTAAAGCCAGGTAAGAAATTGGACCTATATAAGCTGGCTCTCTTGAAAAAAGAAAATATTCAAGCTTCATGTTAGAAAACAAAGCAATATGTCTAACCCTAGGATTGGAACCTTTCTTATTGCATGTTCAGCATTGTTGTGGGCTTGCTCATTAGCAACAACCGTTCAATATGATGCAAATGCCATCATCATCAATGGAGAACGACGAATCATAATATCTGGTGCGATCCATTATCCACGTAGCACTTCACAAATGTGGCCAGACATTATTAAAAAGGCCAAGGATGGTGGTCTTGATGCCATTGAAACATATGTCTTTTGGGACCTTCATGAGCCTGCTCGTCACCAATATGATTTTTCCGGAAATCTTGACTTCATCAAGTTTCTAAAGAACGTTCAAGAAGCAGGGCTATATGTCGTTCTGCGAATTGGTCCCTATGTATGTGCCAAATGGAACTATGGAGGCTTCCCGATGTGGTTACATAACTTGCTAGGGATCTAGCTAAGGATAGACAACGCAGTTTATAAGGAGGAAATGGAGACCTTCACAACAAAGATAGTGAACATGTGCAAAGAAGCAGGATTATTTGCACCGCAAGGAGGACCGATTATTCTTGCTCAAATTGAGAACGAATATGGAGATGTCATGAGTCATTATGGAGAAGCAGGGAACACATACATAAAATGGTGTGCCCAAATGGCTTTGGCTCAAATATTGGGGTCCCGTGGATCATGTGCAAGCAAAGCAATGCTCCAGCACCCATGATCAACACTTGCAATGGGTATTATTGTGACAATTTCGAGCCAAACAATCCCAAGAGCCCCAAAATGTTTACAGAGAATTGGGTTGGTTGGTTCCAAAAATGGGGTGAAAGGAAGCCACACAGAACTGCTGAAGATGTAGCATTTTCAGTTGCACGTTTCTTTCAAAGAGGCGGTGTCTTCCAAAATTACTACATGTATCATGGAGGAACGAATTTTGGGCGAACAGCAGGTGGTCCATATATTATTACTGCTTATGAATATGATGCACCACCTGATGAATATGGTAATTTGAATCAACCCAAATGGGGACACCTTAAAGACCTCCATGCAGCCTTAAAGATAGGAGAGAAGACTCTAACCAATGGCACAGTTACTGGGAAGCAATATGGAAATTTAGTGTACCTAACTACATACACAAACAATGGCACTGGAGAAAAGTTTTGCTTCTTGAGCAATTCACACAATTCTTAGGATGCTGAAGTTGATCTGCAACAAGATGGCAAGTACTATGTGCCTGCCTGGTCTGTGTCTATTCTCCAAGATTGTAAGAGGGAGGTTTTCAACACTGCCAAGGTTAACACCCAAACTACTGTATATGTTAAGAAACCAGCCACAGAGGGCAACCCTCTCAAATGGGTTTGGACATCAGACCCAATGGAAGACACCCTCCAAGGCCAAGGGACATTTAAAGCATCTGAACTTTTAGAGCAAAAAGGAGTTACTGTTGAGTCTCAAAAATATCATAAGAGAAAATATGATGTTTAAGACAACTCAATTCCCAAGTTTTAATGCTTAACAAATTTGAGTTAAAATATTTATCATAGATACATATATGTTTTAATGATTTATCTATGATTTCAGCAAGCCACTATAAGCTTATATAAAGACTATGTGAAGTGCTTTCAACCTGTCTGAGGAGTTAAGCCTTCTGAAGGTTCAACACGTCTGAAGCGTTGGAGTCGTCTGAAGTGCACTACCCGTCTGAAGTGTTGAAGCTGTCTGAAGTCTCATTAATGACGTGGCACTCTTTGCCGAAGCTTGTGAAGACTTTTCTGAACCTCTGCTGCACGTAACACGTTTATAGCAAGAAACACAGAGACCTTTCCTGGTATTTTTGAATTTCATACACCACTGAGGAAATCTCTGCAACGCAGCCTCTGCAGCAACATATGTAGCAGCTTTATGGCAGGAGCAACCTTGTACCGTGTCAGAAATATCAGAGCTCTTAAAAGCATGTCTCACAACGGATTAAATAGCATTTAATGCTATCTCTAAACGGTGGTATTTCAACGGATTGAAGATTGGGTATAAATACCCCTCCATGAAGACCATCAAAGACAGACATATAGAGAAATTATTGCAAGAAAGCCTAAGAGATATTCCGCTGCGAGCTTTACTTTGAAAAAAAAAATTCTCTGATTCATCTTCTTTGCACATCATCTGTATATCCTGAGTATACCTCAGTTATTATTGTACACTGTGTCTGCTTAAGCTTGAAACTTGTGTAGTTTAAAAGCTTAGACATATTTCGTTGTAATACTGCATATTGAGCCTGGAGAGGCTTGTCTGAAACAAAGAATACTTAGTTGAAGAGCCTGAAGAGGCTAGACTGAAAAAGAATACTTGTTGGTGTCTGGAGAGACTGTACTCGTGGTGTCTGGAGAGACTGTACTCGTGGTGTCTGGAGAGACTGTACTCGTGGTGTCTGGAGAGACTGTACTCGTTGTGTCTGGAGAGACTGTACTCGTGGTGTCTGGAGAGACTGTACTCGTTGTGTCTGGAGAGACTGTACTCATATTCAAGTTTGTAATCTGAATATTCATATAGTGGAAATCCAGTGGTTGTTTGCCATTGGGACTGGACGTAGCTCACTGTGTTAGTGGGTGAATCAGGATAAATTTCTCGGCTAAGTTCTCTATCCCTTATCTCTTGTCAATTTATTTATACTAACCCAAGGGTATTGAAGATTGTTTCAATAATTTTAAAAGAAGCAAGAAAATCTATTTAAAGATTACTCTCAGAAGTCTTCTTAACTTCAGACAGCTTCCTAAACCTGTCTGAAATTGCTTTGAACTTAACCGTTTGTAAAAAGCTTCCATAAATTATTAAGAAACACTATTCAACCCCCCCTTTTAGTGTTTCCCTGTGTTTCTACAGTTGGTATCAGAGCTCAACTCAGGGTTGAGCACCTAACAAGTGTTGAGGACTAAAGATCCAGATGGAAGCTTCCAACAACAACAGACAATACATCTCTAAAGGAGCCTCTATCACAAGGCCCCCAGCATTCAATGGAGTGGATTACCACTACTGGAGGGATCGTATGAAGTTGTTCATTGAGAGCAACAACATTGATACCTGGGATGTGGTCACTGATGGAGACTATATGCCTATGCATAATGGAGTGCCCATTCCTAAGGCTGAATGGACCTTGGAGCAGAAGGCTAGAGTACAAATGAATGCCAAAGCCAAACTCTATCTGATATGTTCTTTGAATAAATCAGAGTATGAGAAGGTTCATGGATGTACTTCTGCCAAGGAGATCTGGGATACTCTTGCAGCAGCCCATGAAGGGACATAAACGGTCAAGCAATCCAAGATCAGCATGATCATACATCAATATAAGATGTTCAAGATGGAGGAATCTGAAACCATTGACCAGATGTTTGGAAGGTTTCAGACTATAACTAATGGACTCAGGTCCTTAGGTAGAACTTATGAATATGGAGACAATAATAGAAAGATTCTAAGAAGTTTGCCTAAGTCCTGGAGACCCAAAGTCACTGCCATTCAAGAAGCAAGAGACTTAAACTCTCTTAGAATGGAAGAACTGTTGGGATCTCTCAAGGTCCATGAGCTTGAACTTGAAGAAGATGACAACAAGAAGAAGTCTCTAGCACTAAACTCCAAGGCCAAACAGCTTAGGCATGGCAGAATGAAGGCTATGCAAGCTGAGGAAACTTCAGAAGCAGATGAAGATTATGAAGATAGCTCAGAAGATGATGATCTTGCTCTTCTAAGTAGGAAGATCAAGAGAATGCTGCAAAATAGAGGAAAGTTCAGAAAGAACCAACCTTCAACCTCTAAAGTAGGTAAATCAGGTAAAGACTCTCAAAATGACAAAATTACCTGTTTTGAGTGCAAACAACCAGGTCACACGAAGGCAGAATGCCCAAGACTGAAGAAGATCACCTTCAATAAGAAGAAGTTCTTCAAGAAGAAGAAGGGACTGATGGCAACATGGGAGGATCTTGATGAGTCTACCTCAGAAGAAAAGGAGGACACTTCAGAAGAGGCCAACATGTGTCTCATGGCCAGCCTGCCCTCATCAGACAGCTCTGAAGCTGAGATGTGTTTAACAGGACTAAGGAAACCCCACAAATGGTACCTGGACAATGGGTGCTCGCGACACATGACAGGAGAGAGGTCTTTGTTCCAAAACCTTAGACCCAAAGCAGGAGGTGTGGTCACCTTTGGTGGAAACCAGCAAGGGAAGATCACTGGTATAGGGACTGTAGGTATATCTCCTTTATCCCTTATTAAGAATGTTCTTCTAGTAGAGGGACTTCAGCACAATCTACTGAGCATAAGTCAATTGTGTGACAGTGGATATGTGATCTTCTTTACCAAAGAAGGATATATAGTCAAAGACTCTCTTGATCAAATCCTTTTTACTGCTAAGAGACACAGTAATGTGTACAAAATTGATCTAGAGGAGCTAGCAAGTCAAAATGTAAAATGTTTTATCTCTGTTGAAGATGAAAAACAGATTTGGCATCAAAGACTTGGGCATGCCAACTTGAGATTAATCTCAAAGTTAGCAAAATACAACCTTGTTAAAGGACTGCCCAAGCTTTCTTACAAATCTGACATTTTATGTGAAAGTTGTCTGAAAGGGAAACAAACAAGACACTCTTTTAAGAGTAAGGATGCTATTTCTATTAGCAGGCCATTAGAACTGCTACATATTGACCTATTTGGTCCTATTAGAACAGAAAGCATGAGTGGTAAGAAATATGGTTTGGTCATTGTTGATGACTACTCTAGATTTACATGGGTGTTATTCCTCAGAAGCAAGGATGAGACTTTCAAGAACTTCACAATATTCTGCAAGAAGGTACAAAACGAAAAGGATTCTGTATATCTGTCATCAGAAGTGATCATGGTGGAGAGTTTGAGGATGCAAACTTTCAACTGTTCTGTGATGAGAATGGGATCTCACACAATTTCTCTGTGGCAAGAACACCTCAGCAAAATGGGGTTGTTGAGAGAAAGAATAGAAGCCTGCAAGAAATGGGAAGAACCATGCTCAACTCTTGCAACCTACCAAGATCCTTCTGGGCAGAAGCTATTAACACAACTTGCTACCTTCAAAACAGAATATTGGTAAGACCAATTCTGAAAAAGACTCCTTATGAATTGTAGAAAGGAAGGAAACCCAACATATCATATTTCCATCCCTTTGGATGTGAGTGTTTCATACTCAACACCAAGGATGATCTTGGAAAATTTGATGCAAAGTCTGACAAAGGATTTTTCATAGGTTATTCTGAAACATCTAAAGCCTATAGAGTTTATAACTCTAGAACCTTAATTGTAGAGGAATCAATTCATGTTAAATTCAATGACATGAAAGAGACTGATAGGGAACTATCAGATCTAGAAGATGATTTTGCAGGTATGGAGCTGAATGACCATGATAGCTTGAAGGATGAACAGGTGTCTGAAGTACCATCTGTCACTGAACCTCTTCAGACAAATGTTGAGCCTCAGACAGATCAAACAGTATCTCAGAAAACTAACTTGAGATACAAGTCACATCATCCTAAGGAGCAAATCATTGGCAGCACTTCAGAAGGAGTGAAGACAAGATCAAAATTCAAGAATCTGAATTCTCTTGCTTTCCTGTCTGAAATTGAGCCAAAGAACATTGATGAAGCTCTGCATGATGAAGGGTGGATCCTAGCCATGCAAGAAGAGCTAAATCAATTTGCTAGGAGTGATGTCTGGACCCTTGTTCCTAAATCCCATGGAAAAACTATTATTGGAACCAAATGGGTATTCAGAAACAAGCTGTCTGAAGAAGGAAAAGTGGTCAGAAACAAGGCAAGATTGGTGGCTCAAGGATACAATCAACAAGAAGGTATTGACTTCACTGAAACCTTTGCCCTTGTTGCCAGGTTAGAAGCAATTAGAATTCTTCTCTCTTATGCTGTAAATAATGGCATCAAACTATATCAAATGGATGTCAAAAGTGCTTTTCTAAATGGATTCATTGAAGAAGAGGTTTTTGTTAGACAACCCCCTGGTTTTGAAGATATAGCTTTTCCTGATCATGTTTTCAAACTGAAAAAGGCTCTTTATGGTCTGAAACAAGCTCCAAGAGATTGGTATGACAGATTAAGCAGTTTTCTTATCAAAAATGGTTTTGAAAGAGGAAAAGTAGATACAACTCTTTTTAGAAAACAGTCTAACAAAGATCTTATACTTGTCCAGATATATGTTGATGACATTATTTTTGGTTCAACTAATTCTTCCCTGTGCAAGGAGTTTTCTAAGTTAATGCAATCAGAGTTTGAAATGAGTTTAATGGGAGAACTAAAATTTTTCTTAGGACTTCAGATTAAGCAAGATTCTGATTGTATATGGATCCATCTAGAAAAATATACAAAAGAAATGCTCAAAAAGTTTAACTTAAATGATTGCAAACCCATGTCAACACCTATGCATCCATCTTCATCTTTAAGCAAGGATGAAAATGAAGAACCAGTAAATCAAACTTTGTATAGAGGAATGATTGGCTCTTTATTGTATCTAACAACAAGCAGACCTGACATAATGTTCAGTGTGTGTCTTTGTGCTAGATTTCAATCAGATCCAAGAACTACTCATTACAAAGCTGTTAAGAGAATTTTTAGATATCTTAAAGGCACTACTAATCTTGGTCTATGCTATAAGAAAGACAAGGATTGCAGGTAAATAGGATACTGTGATGCTGACTTTGCTGGAGATAGAATGGAAAGAAAGAGCACCAGTGGAGGATGTCATTTCTTTGGAAATAACATGATCAGCTGGTCAAGCAAAAGGCAAAGCACCATTGCATTATCAACAACAGAAGCAGAATACATCTCAGCAGCCAGTTGTTGTTCACAACTGCTATGGGTGAAGTATCAACTTGAGGACGTTAATATTCCTATCTCTGTTATACCTGTTTTGTGTGATAATACAAGTGCAATTAATTTATCTAAAAATCCTATCCAACATTCTAGGGCCAAGCATATAGAAATCAAGAATCATTTTATTAGAGACTATGTTCAGAAAGGTGTTTTTGATATTCAGTTCATTGACACAGAGCATCAATGGGCAGATATATTCACAAAACCCCTGACTGAAGATAGATTTAAGTTCATACGCAATAATTTGAACATACATGCATTTTCTAATAATTGATTGTGTATGATACTATCTGATATGTTAAGAGCATCTGAAATTCCAGGGTGTCTGAAATTGTGACACGTCTGAAATTTCTCACTTGTCTGAAATGACTTGCTGATGTGGCTATCTGAGACGGTTGAATTCCATTTATTTTGTCTCTTCCACTTCGCACGATACCTAATGTCCGCGCAGCCGGTACAGACCATCATTGCATCGTGGGTCTATAAATGCAGGAGTAAGAGTGTCGAGGAAGTCTTACATTTTCTCTTAGCACTGTTTGAACTTCTTCTCTCTAGCAACCGTTTTCTCTCAAGTTTTTCTGCAACTCATCAATGGCACCAAAGAAGTCTTCCAGTTCCGGTGGAAATGTGGTCAGATCGAAAGGTGTGGACCTTGAAGAGCTTCGAAATCTTGGTATGGATTTGGTTGAGGAATTTGATGCTGCTGGCTGGACTCCATTCTTTGACAACATCTACTGTTCATGGCACGAGCAAAGTGTCATAGATTTCTGGGCTTCAGCTAGAGGAATCCCTAACTCCAAGGGAGTATATGAAAGCATCAAGGCTACTGTTCTAGGAGTCCCTGTTTTTGTTGATGGAGGGATTCTCTCCACCATCGCCAAGGTCAAGGCTGAAGGAGAAACCTTTACTCCTGGATGTGAGTTGAGGAATGGTGGGCAAAAGAAGTACACAAAGATGTTGTATGGTACAGAAGAACCCAAGACTCCTGATTCTAAGTTCTTGCTGGATAAGGTCAGAGTACTTCACTCCATCTTAGGGTGCTCCATAATCCCTAAGAGTGGAAGCAAAAACCACGTGTCTGAATTGGAGAGATTCTGCATGATTCACTTGCTGCAGAAGAAGAAAGTCAATCTTCCCAGCATCATCATGTTCCACATGCAGAAGAAGATTAGAGACTCTGGTGCAAATCTACCTCACAACACTCTCATTACAAAGGTACTCTTGCACTTTAAAGTACCTATTGAAAGATTGTTTGATCACAAGTCACCTGCATTCTTTGGTGAGTCGAATCTAAAGAGCATGAACCTGAAGAACCCTCTCACTCCAAGACCTCCATCTCCTACTCCGAAGGAGAGTGTCCTCATGGAGAAGGCCTCAAGAAGAGGAAGCACAATAGAGATTCTTGAACAAGAGCTTCAAGGGGACATCAGAAAAGGAGAGTTCAAGGCCTCCAAACCATCCCCTCAACCTAAGCTGAAGAAGCTCCCTGTGAGGAGTGCAGAAAAGGTATCTTCAGCAGCCTCTACTCTGCACACTCAGGCATCCGAACCTGTTCAGAAGGCTTTGCAAAAGCCATTTGAAATAGTGGGTCAAGGTTCTGAAGGCGCAAAACCTCTTAAGCCTACTTCTGACATAGAAGGAAAGGCTTACGAGGAAGAGATTTCCAACCTTGCTGATCTTGAAGCTGTTGCAGCTTCACCTTTGGCAACTTGCCCCTCTGATCCAGAATTGATTCAAGTGGCAGCCATAGCTACTGCCTTAGAACAAGAAGAATTGGATATGAAGGCTGAGCAAGAGAAGACAAACTATGCTATCGCTGTGGCCTCTCAGCTAGCCGTAGCTGAAGATGAAAGGCAAGCTACCTTGGCTCAAAGTAATAAGAAGAGAAAGAGGTCTAGGGTTCAGCAAATGAGGAGAACCAAGAGCAAGATTCTTGAGACAGCTCCTGAACCCACTACTAGGGTTACAAGGAGTATTGCTAGCCAAATGGAAGCTATGGATGAAGCTAGAAAGTACCAGAACTTCGTAAAGGCCAACCTCTATTTCAAGAAGAAAATAGAAGAAAAACAAGCTGAAACGGAGAAGATGTCTGAACCTGAGAAGGTCAAACCCCCTGTGAAAAGACCAAGGGTGAGGTTTGACAATGTGACTCCATCACCTCCTTCCTCACCTGAAAAGAAACAAGAGGAGAAAGAAGAAGAAGAAAGGCAACCTATAGAGAAGGAAGAAGAAGCAGCATCACCATCACCATCATCACCTCAATCATCACCACCATCTTCATCATCATCATCTTCAGAGTCAACACAATCTGAAGATCTCATTGTCGAGATTCAGCAAGGAGAAAGCTCAAAGGTGTGGAAAGGGAGCATGTTTCCTGAACACATTAGGCTAGGACCTAAAAGTAGGGATTTCTTCACAGAACCCACTTTTGATCCTTATGCATTTCCTTTCACTCAGCATCAGTATGATGAAGAAGTTGAAGTGCCCCATAAGAGGTATGAAGGACCTTTCTTTGAGAGGGAAAGGGTTCCCAAGTTTCCAAACCTCTATGAAGAGCTGCAATATTTCAGAGATACACTCCCTATCTCTCTGCACCATGGGCTAGTCAAACATACTTCAGATGCTGAAAGAATAAAGTATCAATGAAGCTTAGATCATATGTACTCAACGCAACTTGAGAAGATCAGAAAGGGTGTGGTACCACCTGCTCACAAGTGGGCTCCACTTGATCCCTTTTCTGATGCTGATTGTCTGAAGATGAGTAATGAAGACTGGTGTTTTGTCAGGCATCTATGCACAGAAGGTGAACTCTTTGAAAGGGATTATCTGAAGTCTGTTGGCATGAGAGGATACAGGCCCCCTAGAACATTTTCCATCAGGCCAACCACCAAGATTCTAGTGCAACCTGATAGAATTGTTCCTAGGTACCCTCTGAAGGAAGGCCCTGCTGATAAGTTCAAGGAACCTAAGGCCTATCCTGTTCCCTTCAAGCCTCTGACTCCAAGCGAATGGAAGGAGCTACCAGCAACGATCAAGAGACAAGGTGGAGGCATGGATCACAGTTTCAGAGACAGAGTCTGGTCATCTTACTGGAAGATCAGAGAGGATGTTGGATCCTCTTCTGGGTCAACTTGACCAGATGCTGATTCTATCATAGGGCATGGGAAATTCATAAATGTGAAATATCATTACATCAGAGACCATTTCCCACCTCTGTCTGAATCATTTCATGAAGACTGGAAGATTATGTGTCCCATTGGAACATTCTTCTTTCCAGTGTATCATCCACAGGAGTTTGGTTTACTTCCAGGTTTTGATGTGCTGAGATTTGTGTGCAGACACATCCAGATTATTCTTTATGAAGCACCACCTGATCTTGAAGAAGAGAACAGAAAGCTCAGGCTGAAGATAGAGAAGCTAGAGAAAAAGAATGCTGATCTCATTGCTAAACAAGATAAGATTCTTCAAGAGCAATAACAGATTAGAAGTGGCCAAGAGGACATGAAGACTGCTCTCATCTCTCAGATTGACAAGGCCAAAGATGAGCTGATTTCCTTCATGAAAGAAGCTTTGCTGAGGAAGGATGGGTAGTCAGTGATGTGTAGCCATGTCTCTTGTTTATTTCTGCTAAGTGATAAATTTTTTTTTGGACATTTTGATTAATACTATCAGTGTCTCACATCATGTTGTGTTTATGTTTGCTGTTTTCTTTCATATTTCATATGATTGTTGTTGTTGTTATGCTCTGGAATTCCCTTTTGATTGATGACAAAAGGGGGAGTATTAAACTAACAAAATTTGAATCTGAAGTGATCATAGGACTCAGGGGGAGTAAATACGTTTAAGAGATTCACCATCTGAGGGGGAGCTATCTATTCTTTTATCTTTAAAACTCCTTTCAGATTTATGTATTTTAAACAAATTTGTCATCATTAAAAAGGGGGAGAATGTTGAGTCTCAAAAATATCATAAGAGAAAATATGATGTTTAAGACAGCTCAATTCCCAAGTTTTAATGCTTAACAAATTTGAGTTAAAATATTTATCATAGATACATATATGTTTTAATGATTTATCTATGATTTCAGCAAGCCACTATAAGCTTATATAAAGACTATGTGAAGTGCTTTCAACCTGTCTGAGGAGTTAAGCCTTCTGAAGGTTCAACACGTCTGAAGCGTTGGAGCCGTCTGAAGTGCACTACCCGTCCGAAGTGTTGAAGCTGTCTGAAGTCTCATTAATGACGTGGCACTCTTTGCCGAAGCTTGTGAAGACTTTTCTGAACCTCTGCTGCACGTAACCGTTTATAGCAAGAAACACAGAGACCTTTCCTGGTATTTTTTAATTTCATACACCACTGAGGAAATCTCTGCAACGCAGCCTCTGCAGCAACATATGTAGCAGCTTTATGGCAGGAGCAACCTTGTACCGTGTCAGAAATATCAGAGCTCTCATAAGCATGTCTCACAACGGATTAAATAGCATTTAATGCTATCTCTAAACGGTGGTATTTCAACGGATTGAAGATTGGGTATAAATACCCCTCCATGAAGACCATCAAAGACAGACATATAGAGAAATTATTGCAAGAAAGCCTAAGAGATATTCCGCTGCGAGCTTTACTTTAAAAAAAAACTCTCTGATTCATCTTCTTTGCACATCATCTGTATATCCTGAGTATACCTCAGTTATTATTGTACACTGTGTCTGCTTAAGCTTGAAACTTGTGTAGTTTAAAAGCTTAGACACATTTCGTTGTAATACTGCATATTGAGCCTGGAGAGGCTTGTCTGAAACAAAGAATACTTAGTTGAAGAGCCTGAAGAGGCTAGACTGAAAAAGAATACTTGTTGGTGTCTGGAGAGACTGTACTCGTGGTGTCTGGAGAGACTGTACTCGTGGTGTCTGGAGAGACTGTACTCGTTGTGTCTGGAGAGACTGTACTCATATTCAAGTTTGTAATCTGAATATTCATATAGTGGAAATCCAGTGGTTGTTTGCCATTGGGACTGGACGTAGCTCACTGTGTTAGTGGGTGAACCTGGATAAATTTCTCGGCTAAGTTCTCTATCCCTTATCTCTTGTCAATTTATTTATACTAACCCAAGGGTATTGAAGATTGTTTCAATAATTTTAAAAGAAGCAAGAAAATCTATTTAAAGATTACTCTCAGAAGTCTTCTTAACTTCAGACAGCTTCCTAAACCTGTCTGAAATTGCTTTGAACTTAACCGTTTGTAAAAAGCTTCCATAAATTATTAAGAAACACTATTCAACCCCCCTTTTAGTGTTTCCCTGTGTTTCTACAGTTACTGTTGATGCCAGTGACTACTTGTGGTACATGACAGAAGTTGTCATCAATGACACCTCTTGGCAAAATGCAACTTTCACGTGACCACAACGGGTCATGTTCTTCACGCTTATGTTAATGGACAATATATTGGTGCACAATGGGGCAGGTATGACAATGTTGGCTTTATATATGAAAAGCCCATTGCTTTGAATCAAGGGACTAATGTCATAACCTTATTAAGCGGGATAGTTGGGCATGCAAATTATGGTGCATTCTTTGATCTGCAAGATACCGGCATTGTTGGGGGTCCTGTGAAACTCATTGGAAGCGACTCAAACAATATTATAGATTTGTCAACATCCACTTGGTCTTACAAGGTTGGGCTGAATGGTGAGGCAAAAAGGTTCTATGATCCTAAGTTCCCTAATGGAGTTCAATGGAACACAAATAGTGTTCCTACAGGAAGACCAATGACCTGGTACAAGACCACCTTTAAGAGCCCTGAAGGTACAGAATCCCTAGCCTTAGATTTGGAAGGCCTCAGAAAAGGACACACTTGGGTTAATGGGAAAAGCATTGGGCGATATTGGCCTACAATGGTGGCTGACAAAAACGGATGCAGTGACACATGTGATTACAGAGGCAATTATGGATCTGAGAGGTGTGTGAGTGGTTGTGGAGAACCATCTCAGAGGTTTTACCATGTGTCGAGATCGTTCTTAAACAACGACACCAACACATTTATTTTGTTTGAGGAAATGGGCGGAAACCCATCTAATGTGTCTGTCCAAACAATTACAGTTGGTTCTATTTGTGCAACTGCAGATTATGGAAGCACCTTAGAAGTGAATTGCCAAGGTGGGAAAACTATTTCAGAAATCCGATTCGCTAGCTATGGGGATCCACAAGGAAAGTGTGGTTCATTCCAAAAAGGTGAGTGGGAATCACGTGACAGCACAACTGTGGTTGAAAGGGCATGCATTGGAAAAGACTCATGCTCTATTGATGTTACAAGTTCCACATTTGGAATAAGAAAAGGTGGCACAAATGGTCAGCTGGCTGTGCAGCTCCTTTGTGATGGCTCTAATCCTGAAGATGGTCGTGTACAAAGAGTTCGTGGGTAGTGTTACATTTTAATCTTAGAATCTCTACACCTTAAATCATGCAAGGGTCATTGCTTGTTGTGTAATAACTCTTTGTGTATCTTTAATTTTAATTGATTGAAAAACAATTTTTTTATTCAACTTGATTGTAAAATTGCAATCAATAATGAACCATTATTTTGCATTAATAAGATCATTAAATATAAAAATATGGGTCTAGTAAAGTCTTACTTTGACCATTTATTTTATTGTTTTGTGTAAATTATAGTTCCTTTCTTTACACTCACCGCCATTGTCTGGGGTTTTGCCTTGTTTGTCATCTCTAATGTTTACAAAAAAGAAGTAGAAAACAAAAATGTACATTGTACGTCCAAGTCAACTAAGCAACAAATCACAACATTATTTCACTTAGAGAGAAGCTCAAAATAGTGAGAAAGGTTTAACCTATAAATAACTATAACACTTAGATTGATAAGGGATAAAAAAAATTAAAGAAACTCTGATTTCATATTTAAATGAAGATGTAGATTCCCCTTGTGCTTGTGTTGTTTAACGTGCCTTTTCTATAACCGTGGCCTTTATTCATGGACTAAAGAGTTGTTCGACTAGTACTTGATGGAAGGTAATGTGTAATTTGGAGTAGCTTGAAGGTTAAGATCTTGTTAGACTCTTAGAGGTTTGGCGACTTAAATGGGCATGTGGCATATCAATTATTAAGTGTAGGGAGTAGACATAACCTAAAGTTTTGTGGGTGAACCAATATGAAGTAAGCATGTGATTTTCCCTTCCTTTTTCTCAATCAATTATTTATCTCTTTGATATTTTTCTTTTTCCATTTCGTTATAGCATAAGAAAACTGACATTGTGCTTTATCGGCTATGTAATATTCTTATAATTTAGAAAACTAAGTTGTATAGCAAATCAAGTTTTGAACTATATTTGATTTGATTTTAAGACGGAATGATCTTGGGATATACATTTTCAGACACATATTTTAAACAAATTATTTGATAATCCAAAAACACATTAGATAACTCGATTTTCTTAAGTGTGTATGAGGAACCAACCAACTCATTAAACAATATTACAGGTTTTTCTTATTAATTACTTAGCATAGTAACCGATGTAAATTATTGGATGGGCAATGTAAATTTTAACTTTTGATACATCATTAAAATAATTTTATATTAATCAAACTAATGTTCAAAAATAAAAAATTATTGTCAATAAATATTTTTCTATTATATGGGTATATTTCCATTATATGGATCGTTCCAAACCTCTGGAGCTTCGTATTAATTGGAGGATATATTCCTCCATGGAGTGACGGAGCCATGCTAACAACATGTTGTTATAGCGTTATCAGGCACTGTACAAGGGATGAAGTAATAAAGCTAGGTTGAGACATGCTCTCATCTACAAACTAGAGCTTGTTCTTTGATAAAAGAGCAAGCTTCATGGCCCTAGCCCAAGAATGGTAGTTTTAGCCATCTAAAAGGGGAGTAACCAAGACAAGAGATGGATTTTCACTTTTTGATGGAGATTATATGGGTCTAATGGATCATTGACAAAAGTTGAGCTCTAGCGTTCCATAGATATTAAAGAAAAGATATTAGGGATTATGGAAAGTTGTAGGTTTTTTGGTTGAAGGAAATATTGTGAGGACAACTAGAGCTCTTTTAGAGCTCTTATACTATCTTAGATCAATTGGAGAATATTCCTGCACATAGATTTCATTCATTTGATTAGAAAATGATTATAAGGAGGTATAAATAGGCGAGTACAACCATGACATATGATACCTAAAAGGAACCGAGCATTATCCTGATAAGAAAATTAAGACAACAATCTATTCTAACTAATTTTAATGTATTAATATTTTACAATACAACAAACTAAAGGTGGTGAAAATTGGATATATTTTGTCTATCTTATTCCTAATAAGATAAAGGCGATGATATTGAACAAAATATGCATGAGTGTGTATCATAAACTTCAAGGTTTTGACCTTAAATATTATACGTTGTTACAATTTTTAGTAAATGTGCTAGTCATTAGATTCATTTACTTTATTTTCAAACATTATTATTATTATCCTAAAAAGATTTTATAACAACATTTTTTATAATGATTAATTTTTAAATTCACTCAAGTTAGCATAAGAGTAAAAACTAAAGACTGAAACATTTGTCGTTGATATTTATCACCGATTAACAAATTAAAAACAAAAAAGAGATGTACAAAGTTGTGTCTCCTCCATTTTTACAGCCATGTTCGATGGGGAAATAATTACCAATCAATATTTATATATATAACCTAAAGTTTTGTGGGTGAACCAATATGAAGTAAGCATGCGATTTTCCCTTCCTTTTCCTCAATCAATTGTTTATCTCTTCGACATTTTTGTTTTTGCATTTCGTTATCGTGTTATCAGGCATTGTACAAGGGATCAAGTAATTAAGCTCTGTTGAGACATGCTCTCATCCACAAACTTGAGCTTATTCTTTGATAAAAGAGCATGCTTCATGGCCCTAGCCCAAGAATGGTAGTTTTAGCCATCTAAAAGGGGAGTAACCAAGGCAAGAGATGGATTTTCACTTTTTGATGGAGATAATATGGGTCTGATGGATCATTGACAGAAGTTGGGCTCTAGAGTTCCATATATATTTAAGAGAAGATAAGAGGGATTCAAGAAAGTTATATGCTTAGGGTTTGAAGGAAATATTGTGAGGACAACTAGATCTCTTTTTAGAGCTCATATACTACCTTAGATCAATTGGCAAATATTTCTGCATATAGATTTCAATCATTTGATTAGAAAATTATTACAAAGAGGGATAAATAAGTGAGTACAACCATGGCATAGGATACCTAAAAGGAAAAGAGAATTATCTTGACACAGTAGGAAAAAATTGAAAGACACTTTCCTGGTACAATGGCAAAAAAGACAACTGGTGAAATTCTAGAAGAACTAACCTGTAACATCTATCTAGACGGACCTATATTTCGGAAAGTTATTTGTTGCTAGTAGTTTCCAAAAGTTTTTGTAATTTTAAATTACCTTCTATATTAGCTATGGTAGGAGTAGTTATGGTTGAAGTATAAGTAGATGTCTATACCATATTAGAGGAATGCATTTTCGTAGATGAATCTTTGTTGGATTTTTGGATAAGGTCTAGGATACTTAGATATTGCTCATGAGTAAAAGGGCTAGATGGACCTTGAGGATTGTATTCAGTTGACCTTGACATTGGTTCTTTAGTGGAGTTGGCTACATTAGCTATTGCTTGACCTCTGTAACCAGGTAGGAATCCATTTCTATAGTAGCATTACACTATTGTGTGGTTCTTTCATCCACAATGAGTGCACATTTTGTTCGGAGATTGACCTATGCCAGCACTATTTCGACCTCTTCCCCTGGTAAAAGTGTTTTTTGGGAAACTACGTCTACTACATCTTCTATTGTTTTCTCTGAAGGACTTCTTTGAAGTAATCACATTTGAGGCTATTTTGTTCTTAGAAAGAGGATCAAGCATAACAGAAGATGACATTTGTCTTTCATGTTATATCATTAAGGAGAACACTTTAGTAATAGATTGTATGTTATCAAGCTTGGTGTTAAAATTTATTTAACACAAGAGAATGGTTCATTCTGACCTTTTAGAAAGTGGATAATATAGTCTTGGTCTCTATGAGTGCTAACTGATTTCAAGGCTTCACATGAGCAAGGAATAGCACAACTACATTTAGGTAGAGGTCAAAATTTTTCTAATTCATCCCATAGTTTTTCCAGCTTGGTGAAATAATCTATGGCAACAAGTTCACCTTGATGAAGTTTATAGAAATCTACCTGAAGGTCATAGATGCACAACATATTAGCCTATGAAAAACGATCTTGCAAGTTGTTTTGTTGTTACCTAAGTTCATAGTGAATTTAATTTCTGTCACAAAATTATTGCAAAACCTATCTAGCACTTGATCTCACCTCACTAATGATTTTTTGTTTTAATTTGGTAGAACATTACCAAGAATATGATTTGTTTAACTAAGATGCCAAATGGTTTACTTATGATGAATCCTAAAGATAAGTATGAACAATTAACTGAATGTCAACCCAAAATGTGTTGCTTTTCATCACAGAATTCCCCATATTGTCATGAAATATGGCATTCCAGACTTGGTCATTTATCAACTTGACAACTTAAGCTTTTGTCCACTCAATTTCCCTTTATTAGGTGTAGCAACCCGTCTTGAAAAATTATTGTTGTTAAAAATAGAGAACATGGAGCCGCCACTAATTTCATTGAGGGAAAATTAGATAAAACTTGAGAGATATGGTCTGCGTAAACCAAGCTAAGTCCGAGAGTCGATTATGCATAGAGAAGGGTGGAGTCTGAATCCCACAACACCTCTGATAAATCCACTTAGAAAAACGATTACCATAGTTTCAATTGTGCAAATTATTGAAGAGTTTTAAATATTCATTTACCGGCCCCAAGAGTCAATGAACATCTATAATCATACAATCCTATAGGTTTTTTTAATATTTTTAATATTTTTTCACTATTCATTCAATTTATTATAATATTTAATTAGTTACTTTATTATTATTATTAATTATTATTATTATTATTATTACTTTTTGTTATCAAAAGTCATGCCATCTCTTTTATTCAAAATAAAATTTTTTTAATTTGTAGATATTGATACACATGAGTACATATATATTTGTTGATAATGATACTAAAGTTTGGATGTGGTAATATAATAAAATGTATTGATTTACATCAAATTTATTGAGTATTTTCCTAATATATTATTTACATTAAAATTGTTTAATTTGTATATATTGATATACATGAGTACATATATATTTGTTGAGATTGATACTAAACTTTGGATGTGGTAATATAATAAAATGTGTTGATTTACATCAAATTTATTGTGTATTTTCCTAATATATTATTTTCCTAATATATTATTTACATCTTATTTACATATATATATATATATATATTTTTTTTTGAGTTTTGAGTGTTATTTGAATTGTTATGTTAAGAGCAACATATTTTTAGGGGAAATAGTTCAACTATCAATATCGATGTTGTTTTCTTAAGGTTATTCTTTGTAAAACTTCCCAATGTGGGAATGGGGTTTTTTTTTCTCTTGCTCGTCTTTGTAAAACTTCGGTATGATTCACTTCTTTTTCGTCTTTGTTTTAAAAAAAGTTATATCCTATATATTATGAATGACATCATATTATTATTATTATTATTTACTTCCTATATATATGTTACTTTTTTTTGGATTAATGTCACAATCACATGTTATCAATTTGTTCATTTGTTTGCTTTTTTAAAAATGGCTTTATATTTTAACATCTTTTTATAATTAATAACATGATATTTTTAATAAATGAATTAATTTTAAATAATATGTCATTCAATTTATTGATATAACACATAATTTAGCCACCAATTTAGGTAAATAGAATTTAATGGATATACACTTGGAGTGTAAAAATATTTTACACTATTATCTAATAATGTGTTGTGACATCATTTATTAAATTTAATTACAAATAAGATGTTATATTTATTAAATAATGTGGCATTACACTAACAATGTAAAACTTTATTTTCTTCTATAAGATTTTCTTTTACTTTTATATTTGGTGTAATATAAATACAGTCATAATTAAACATCATTAAGTTAAATTAATATATCAAATTCTTAATAAATATTTAAAAAAGCATTAAACTAATTAATAGTAAGAACATATTAATTTTTTTTATGTAATTTAATATAATCTTTTTTTAAAATCAATAAAAAATTAAACTAAGTCGGTGCATAGCACGAGTGTAAATACTAGTTATTTACAAAAGAGAAATGAAAATGAAAAATTATTTTCAAAGATCAATTATGAGATTATTTATAAGAAAATCTTTTCATGGATTATTTACAAAAATTAAATTATGAAAATTATTTATTTGACTTGACAGGGATAATCCCTGCTCCTATGCATCTCTTAGCGTAATGGGGAACTCAAAAGTCACAGTTCTTGTTGAAAAATTTGATTGGTTAATGAATATCAATTTGATTTCATTTTATTACAATGCGTAGGGTAAAAGAAAGTAAAATGGGCAATACATTTACCCTTACGATACTTTTAACAAATGAAGGCTTCATAAGCGACAACCAATCATGGGAGATCATTGCGTGAGATAATTATTCGAACGGGGAACAAACAATATTTATAAAATTAATAAAATAGGTGCTTGGAATTTTATATGAAATTTAAATTAATATTTAGTAGTTAACATGAAATTAAATCGAATAAATATTTACAGAATAATTAAAACTTGAATAAAAGGGACATTTCTGCATATGGAATCAGATTAAATATTCACAATAAAATTTACAATGATATTTTTTATTTTTGATTTTAGATGAAACCTGATCTAAAATTCGAACACGATTATTAAAAACACGTGATAAAATAAAATTTAGCCTCAATAACATCATTGGCCACTACAACAGACACAAGTTAAAAATAAAAACAATAATGATAATCATAAAAACGATGATAAAGAAAAAAAATCACAAGAATAATTAGGTATAATAAGATCGGGTTTAAATTTTACTCACCAACATTATACAAACATAAAATTGGGCCAAACTTGGTTAGCCTATCACATTACTCTTACTACCCTTTTGATATTAAATTAAAATTGCCCATTGTGAGGATAAAGTAAGTAGTGAATCTGCATCACAAGAACATAGAAGAATCGTGGGAGAAAAAACATGAAACAAGTGAGTGAATGGACCTCACATAATGGTAGTGGCCATGGTTGCCTGCGTGATGGAGTGGCGTTCGATGAGAGATCTCTTCTAACTACTCGAGAATGATGGATTGGATGCAGCTATACGACAATTGGGTTCTGTGCGATGGAGGTGGTTGGGGAGCTTCAAGAGCTACCGTGTGATTGTGACAACAATAGCAGCTGGACGACAAGGATTTGGAGGTACGGGATCTGTTGTGATGTGTTTGAATCAGTGGGAGGCTGGAGGTACAAATCTATCACGCGACAGATCTGGGGAAGCTCAAGGCATGGCTGCGATGGGTACAGAATGTGATGACAGAGGTAGCAGATGGAGTTGCAGTGGTGGATGCTTGAGGCTATTGAGCAAGACACGCGATAGCGTGATGAAACGACACGACCATGCACCGCGCGTTGCGAGGCTGAACGTGGACAGTGGTTCATGGTGTAGGCGTGGACTGTTAGGGACGGCGAGGTGATAATGGCAAGAGGTTGGATGTGACATTGTTGTTTTGGTGTTTTGCAGGTTGTTCGTGGTGAGGCGAAACTTGGGACTTGGGAGGTTGTTCATTGCTTGTAACGTCGTAATTCTCAGAATTAGGAAATTATGCCCGTTGGAAGCATATGTCTCGAATTAAGGGAATTATTTTTCGCGACATTAACGATATCAATAACATAGATACAGTCATATTTAACTAAATCCAACGTCTAATTAAACATGATCCGTGGGTTCTTACATACAATCCTATCAAGGATTATACAATACATGTGCCTCAACAAGCGGAAGCATAAGAACTACACATGTACTGAAAATCCTTCCAAGATAATATACATATACATTCATCCATGAGAACACAATCTAGAGAGGCTCCAAGGCCAACATTAACTCCTAAGCTGCCGCTGTGTCATGATCCTCACGACCTGGCTGGAAATCTAAAATGTAAACCCACAAAGGGGTGAGACTAACGCCTCAGTGAGTATACATACATGACATGTTAGTGTATGCACTAGAGACCTATATGTTTTTGAACATCCATCACTTATATCATATTATAATTTTATAAAGGCATTTCATTTTATTAATTCTTTTAGAATATAATTATTGTCCTTAGAATAATAATCTTAAGCTTCATAAGAAATCAAGTAGATGACTTGATCGTGAGACCTTATGAAGAACTATTCTTAAAATAGTCCCTAGTCAAGTATCATCTTAGAACAAAGATGCATTTAGACTAGTATGTGAGTTCATTGATGATCAAATCTCACGGATCATGGATATGAGATATCATTTGCTCACATAGGTACACATTAAGAGTAATGGTGTAATGGACAGACCCACCTTAAGAACGTTGCATAGATTGTTACATAAGTGTCATGAACGTTTCTTAAATTGATAAGTGTTATATATGAAGTCTTTCGACCTGAAATCACTACGATTCCTACATAAGGAATTATATGTTTTAATTATCATCAAATGTTACCTGTAGCAGGGTAATCATAAAGTTGGTTTTTGGACAAATAATAAATTACGTGGTGGGATGTGAGTGACCTAGATGGGATTTGTCCCTCCTATGTAACAGGAGTTATATCTATAGGCCTCTTGATAAAGTGAGACTGTAAAATGCATGACCATGCTCAGGAGTATAAAGATGAGATGTTTATTTTCTGTACAGTCTACTTACTTGGGGATCAAGAAAACATAAATTGAACTATATAAGGTTGACACAATCCATGCCCTTGTATTCAATTAGATATTTGGACAAAGGGACAGATCATATAAATTATTATCATAAAATAGGATTTATCAAAGTTATTGATAATCTCAATATTTGGATAGTGATGTATTGCTAGTGTCGCGACCGGGGCCACGACGGGGTCGGCGAGCCCGTGAGAAAAAAGATATTGAAAAATGAAAGCTTTTGGGGAGTCGCCACCAATTTATTTGGGTTGGGAAAATTGGAAAACCCGAAAATGATTTAAAATTAAAAACTGGTCTGCGAACAAGAGATCCAAATTCGGGAGTCGATTATGCGTAGGGAAGGTATTAACACCCTACAACATCCGTTAAAAACGGTTACCCTTAATTAATTGTGCAAAATTCATTAACTTTTAAAATGTTTATTTTACCTTCTAAAAGAAAAAAAAAATTTATCTACATTCTTTAAATTAAAGAATGATGAGAAAAAATTAATTTGAAATCAATGGGACAAAAATGTTTAAAATTTTATTTTGGCTCGACGGGAAATCCCGCTCCTACGTATCTCCAGGTGCAATGGAGAAATCAAAGCCACGTAGTTCTAAAATGTGTTTAAAAAGATTGGTTTTAGTTTTGAAAAGAAAATGATTTTTAATTTTTGAAAATAAAGAAAAGTGAGGAAATTGATTTTGGAAGTGTTTTTAATTCAAAGAAAAAAAGGAATTTATTTTTTAGTAGAGTTGATGCTAGCAAATGGCTATACAACGAACCCTTGAAATTGTTCAGACGATATTATTGATAGAAATGCTATTCAATAAACGTCATTTACTTTGAGAAGAAAACATCTTTGAGAAAAGATTTGAAATTCCGTATTATTGAGTTAGCAAATGGCTATACTCAATATTTTTCTTTTTTTGCGTTATTGATAGAAATGCTATTCAATTAACGTATTTTCCGAAAGGAATTATTTCTTGAAAAGGAATTTGAAATTTCACGCATTATTGAGCTAGTAAATGACTGTACTCAATATTTCCTTTTTCACGTTATTGATAGAAATGTTATTCAATTAACGTAATTTTGAGAAAATTATTTTTAGAAGAGATTTGAGATTTCCGCATTATTGAGCTAGTAAATGACTATACTCAATATTTCCTTTTCTCTTAAAACTATACGTTAAAGGATAGAAATGTTATTCCATCAACGTAATCGATTTGATAAACCAATTTAAAAAATGTTTTTTTTATTTATAAACGGGCAAATTATTGAGCTAGTAAATGACTATGCTCAATTATTTTTTATTTGAATGACGTTAAAAGATAGAAATGCTATTTTATTAACGTCAAAGATAAAAAAGGATAAATTGAATCAATTAATATTTACATGAACACAAAATTAAAATTACAAATGATCAATTATTTACAGAGAAAGAAATAAATAAATATTCACATCCACAAATGTTAAATAAATAATTCTAAACACTTAAAAGAAATACAAGATGGTGGATCTAAAAGAATTTACAAAAAATAGATTATTAGTAATAAATGAAACAAAATAAACAACAAATAATAGAATTGAACAACATTACCAAATCAGATCAAAAGAGTAGAAAAATGAGTTGGGCCTCAGCACATCATCACTGGCCCACACACAAAAAAAAAAATAAAAAGAAGGACATGGGCTACCAGAAGGTATGAAAGCCCAATTCACATTTAAATTTCCAAGCAAAAAAATATTAACATAAAATTAAATAAAAGAAAAATGGAGCAGAATTTTAAAATTAACATGTTTCTAGAACAAGACCCCATTTCTCTGCTAGGGTTTCTCCAAATGGGGGCACAAAGGGTTGCCATAGTTTGTAAAGAAAAGTGGAGGCAGCCATCCATGGAGAGAAACGGAGGTGGCCATGGGGTTCAGCGGCGACCAGGGGGAAGGACGCGGCCAGGGGAGGGAGGAACTGCCATTGACGGCGGCACCACAACAGGAGGGTACGGCGGCGAAGCGAACGGTGGCCGCAGGAGAACGACAGCGGCGCAAGAAGGAAGGACGACCGTCGCATCGTTCGTAGACGGTGGCGTGGCAGCGGCCGATCTGGCCGCGAACATGGTGGTCGCCGCTGCTTTCGCGGCTGGGAAACGTTCGGGAGGCGCAACTGGGCATCACCGCGGCTAGGCAGTTCTGTAGCGGTGCGGTGAAGGAGCGGCAGGGGTTGGTGCAGGCGGTGGTTGTTTGCGGCCGCTGCCGCGGCCGCGGTGGGGGTGGTTTGTTCCCTCCCTCTCCCTTTTCCTTCTAAAACCCTCTTCCTCTATTTGAATCTTGCTATGTTCTATTTTGGGTTGTTAGTCTTTGTATTTGTTTCTCTGTATTTTCAGATTGGATCTGGGGAGGAGACAAGGGTAGAGATGATTTGCTACTGTTCGGTTATTTTAAGCTTACCTCACTGTTTGGGTTGTATATATTGGACTGTATATTTCATTCTGGACATTGGACACTCTTTAAATTAATTTTACAATTTTCATTCCATTCAAATCACAACATAATCTGGTTTTAGCGCACAACATGACTGTATAGACAGAAAATTTACCAGGTATATCAATTGTATGCGCAAGAGTAAATGTGTTGCACCACTCTTCTCTTTTTGTGACTGCTTGGCTTCCCTTTGAATTTCTGGGCTCCTCTAATTTCTCCCTGATTGACCCCCTTTTTTTGAATTTGGCTAGCTGTGTATACCCCTGAAATCGGTTCTTCTCTGTATTTTTGCATATTGTACAAAATTTTCTGAACCAAAAAAATCGTCCCTTTCTTCCATTCCCTCTCCCATTTTATAGGCAGAATTTGCAAATTTTTAAGTGCAATTTGCACTGAAAAAATCAATTTTGCCCATACTGTGTTCAGATTTCCCCATACTTCCACCGCCCAAAACACCAGGTGCTCTCCCACTTTAGCCGCCCAGGACAGGGCAAGTTGCACAACTTGCAACTTGCTCTCCATTTTTCTTTTTCTTTCTTTTAATCAATTTAAAATGGGTTATGTTAGCCCAAAAGGTTTTTTCTTCTCTTTTTTTTTTTGCTGGCAATAGGGCTGAGTTAGCCCAATCACCCTTTTTTAACAGAATCCAAGCTCACAAATAATGGGCCAAACTAGGCCAAGTGGAAAATTTGAAAGAATATGAAAAACACATCTTTTTTTGGTAAAATGGTTTAATTAACCAATTAATTAATAATTAATTAATCAACTAATTAATTAACCCAATTTAAATTTTTATTTTAACTCTTTTTTCTTTTTTTGTTTTTTTTAATTTGAACTTAAAAAATTAATGGGCCCAAAAATGACCCAATAGATAAAAAAACAAATATGAAAAATTCTTCTTTTTTTTTCAAGGGTAAAGCAAATGGGCCCAAATTGGGCCAATTAAAAGATTTTTTTCCTTTTTTGGACTTAGCAGATTTTTTTTTATCAAATCGTTTAATCAATCTGTTAATCAATTAACCATCGATAATTAATTAACTAACGGATTAATTGATCCATTTCGATTTTCTTTAATTTTGGGTATTTTTGGATTTTTTTAGAAGAAATAGATAAATACTACAAATATATACATAAGAAAAAGTAAATGAAGTTCCCGGACAAAATTGGGTGCTGACAGCAACCCCCTTTGCTTGTTCTTTCAACTGAAAGAATAAGCAAAAATAAAGAAGCAGCCAATTTTGTTTCGGACAAAACATGATCTAGGAAAAAGGGAAAAGACCTGGAAAATCATCAGGTCAAATTGATAAATCTCCTGGAAAACCATCAGGAGGAAAAGGAAAAGACCTGGAAAACCATCAGGTCAAACTGATAAACTCCTGGAAAACCATCAGGAGGAAAGGGAAAAGACCTGGAAAACCATTAGGTCATATTGATAAAAACTCCTGGAAAATCATCAGGTCGAATTGATAAACTCCTGGAAAACCATCAGGAGGAAAGGGAAAAGACCTGGAAAACCACCAGGTCAAACTGATAAACTCCTGGAAAACCATCAGGAGGAAAGGGAAAAGACCTGGAAAACCATCAGGTCAAACTGATAAACTCCTGGAAAACCATCAGGAGGAAAGGGAAAAGACCTGGAAAACCATCAGGTCAAACTGATAAAACTCCTGGAAAACCATCAGGAGAAAAGGGAAAAGACCTGGAAAACCATCAGGTCAAACTGATAACCTCCTGGAAAACCATCAGGAAGAAAGGGAAGAGACCTGGAAAACCATCAGGTCAAACTGATAAAACTCCTGGAAAACCATCAGGAGGAAAGGGAAAAGACCTGGAAAACCATCAGGTCAAACTGATAAACTCCTGGAAAACCATCAGGAAGAAAGGGAAGAGACCTGGAAAACCATCAGGTCAAACTGATAAAACTCCTGGAAAATCATCAGGAGGAAAGAGAAAAGACCTGGAAAACCATCAGGTCAAACTGATAAACTCCTGGAAAACCATCAGGAGGAAAGGGAAAAGACCTGGAAAACCATCAGGTCAAACTGATAAACTCCTGGAAAACCATCAGGAGGAAAGGGAAAAGACCTGGAAAACCATCAGGTCAAACTGATAAGACTCCTGGAAAACCATCAGGAGGAAAGGAAAATACCTGGTAAATCACAGGTAGTTTGATGAAAATAGAAGACACTAGATGTCACAAAGTCGAGTGGGCTTCACAATACCCTAGAGAAAAGAACTAGGCGTCACAATACCTAAAATGGAAACATGGGCATCACACTACCTAAAAAATGATAACTCGACAACTCAACATCTGGAACAAAGGTTAGGACAATGCCCAACAGTCGGTGCAAAATGCTTGCAAAAAATGAAGTTAGAAATTTGGACAACAATCTGGATTTCAAAACTTGATTCTTCCATAGAAAGTTGGCATGAATTTCAAATCAAATATGAAAAATTCCAGGAGAAACAACATTCCCAAAAATGATATGAATTTTCTTTTCACCATTGAGTTAAAACACTCATTCAATTGTTTATGGACAAAGGGTGGTATTATGGTGTAAGGAAAAAACAAAGAATCATTTTCAAGGTTTTTGAGATTAACGGGGAGGAGTATGGGAAGGGCAGGTAATTTTCCACTGTGACATGGAAGTATAAGTGAAATATGGATCTAGCCCCCAAGTTAGGCATGAAAGCATGACTTCTCAAAGAGATGGAAACTTGCACAATTTTGGCGAGGAGGAATAATGAGCCCCCAATTTAAGGTTCAAACACCCATGACAGTCAAATACTCCTGATGTGATGAGCCCCCAGATTTTAGCTTCAAGACATCTATGACACTCAAATCCTTTTGATGATTCTTGCTTCAAATGCTCAGTGAATAAAATTAACGTTTGCTTCCGCTGCAAGTGCGTTTTTCCTTCATCTTTTGTATTTTTTCTTTTTTCTTTCTTTTTTTCATTTTTATTTTTTCTTAGGAGCCAAATGTACAAGCAAATACAGCTTATCAAGTCGCTTTGCCTCAAAATTAAAGATTAAAAAAATAAAAGCAATCAATCTTTGATCAAGATGGACTTTATTGGGCTTGTAACGTGGCCAAGGGTTAAATGGTTATGAAAGAAAAGGATATTAAGGCCCAAAATGAGTGTTTAAGGTTCATTAGGACAAATGATCTGCTGCACAATGATACATTTTGAAACAGATAATTCAGTCAAAGTGATGTTCTCAACATTTTCCCATTTTCACATCTTCCAAGTTTTCAAGCTTTCATTTCTTTCCTTTTTTTTCATTCATTTCCATCTTTCTTTTTTATCTTTATTCTTTCATATTTTCAACTCTTCTTTTCTTTATGAATGAATAACTTGTGAAAATGGAATACAACTTGTACGAGTAACATCACAAATAATTCATGAGACTTGGATGAACACATTGTAGCAGCCCCCGGTGTGGAGGTGATCCTTGTCCAGGGTTAATTGAAGAAAAATTCTTTTTTAAGCTCAAAGTGGGTAGCAAGGGATATTACTCAACTGTTGGATAAAGAAACAAGGCCAAACTTCATTTCAAATCTTGATTGCTTACTTTCAAAAAGTTTAATTTAGAGACAAAGTCTCTTGAAAGATGCATTTACTCATTTTTCACTCCTTTTCTTTCTTTTGGAATAACAACATGAACAAAAGATAATTTCATTGATCACAATATGATGAGTACATCATTGTAGTAGAAGCAAAAAGTTAACCATTACACTTAAACAAAAAAACAAGATAAAAAGCGAGAAATTGAAAGTCATCCAATACTACTGACAACCCAAAATGCATCAGCCAAACTTCATTCTTAATGCTTAAGGAGAGGATCTTTGTCGATACTCGTCCCTGTGGATTTCCTTTCTCCTTCTTCAAAAAACAATTGTCCTGCATCTCTTAACCTTTGCACTCAAAGTTTGAAGGTCAAACATTTTTCTATCGAGTGACCCGGGGCTCCCATATGATACTTGCATGCTTCAGCTGGGTTGTACCATTTGGGGGGAGGATTGGACACTGGTTGTGGTACTTCTGGGGCCACCAAATGTTGTTGCAACAAAGTATCATAGAGGTCAGAATAAGGGATTGGCACTGGATCGATCTTCACTCTCTCTTTTCTTGGCTGATAGGGTGGATTTTGGAAGGTCGGTAGCTGGTTGGGAAAGGAAACATTGTTAACTTGTGGAGGTGCGGAGTTCCCAACTTGGGATGTTCCTCCCTGGTAAGTATTGTGGAAGTTTGGAGGATAGGATGGTTAGGGGTATGGATAAAAGGGTGGTAGGGAGTATGGTGAGGATTGTTGGACGGGCTGATGGGATATGGTTTTGGATGGGTAGTTTCCAGTGCCAACTGCAAGGACCTCTCCTTCCTTCTTTTGAAAGTTCGGCTTTTTGGGCTTATCATGAGGGTTATTTGCCCCATGTAGCTTCCCTTCTCTGATGGCATCTTCCACCTGTTCTCCAGCAATGACAACATCTGAAAACCGATTGGTGACACATCCCAACAATTTCTCAAAGTATGCACCATAAAGAGTTTTAACAAAAAGTCTAACAATTTCTTTTTCGTTCAGAGGGGGCTGAACCTGAGAAGCTTTCTCCCTCCACCTTTGAGCATACTCCCTAAATGTCTCTGTCTCAGCCTTCTTCATCCTTTGAAGCTCAAATCGGTCAGGGGCAATGTCGGTCACAAACTGGTACTGTTTGATAAATAATTCCGCCAGATTACGCCAACTCCTGATTTGCTTCTTATCAAGCTGTAAAAACCAAGTCAGAGCACCTCTAGCCAAGCTGTGCTGGAAACAATGAATCATAAGCTTTTCATTGTTATAATGTGCAGCCATACTTCTAGTGTACATGGTCAGGTGGATTAACGGGTCAGTCTTCCCTTCAAATTTCTCAAAGTCTGGAACTTTGAATTTTGCAGGAATCTCTATGTCGGGGAAAAGGTAAAAATCCTGCACATCCAGCTTCCCCGTAAACATCTATTCCCTGTAATGCTCTCATTTTTTCTTCCAACATCTCCATTTTATCCATCATTTTGGCTTCTTCCTCCCTGACCTTCACCTCGGGGCCTGATGACTCGGTGACAATCACAACTTTGTGGGGATTTTCACCATTGGTTTTAATAGATGGACCCCCACCATCGTTGTCATTTCCGTTCGAATTGTCGTTGATCACTTCCTTCTCAGGGATCACAGTCTTCAACAATTCTAAAATTTGGCTAAAACTCCCTTCCAACCTTTCCATCCTCTGCTCCATAGTAGGAGGATTCTCATTTGTCACAGGGATCTCGACCATTGTTGAATGGTGGGGAACTGTCTGGGAACGGGAACGGGTTTGGATGGGACTGCGTATGAACTTGTGCTTTGGCGCAATGGTGAAATCTGATAAAAATTTGGAAAGAATTAACTCAGGGGAATGTTATTTCAAAATTGGAATCATTTCAATATTATTATTTTTTTAAAAAATAAAAAATAAAAAATTTGCTTGAATTATATACAAAAGAAGACACGTGTTTTTCAAGAAATTGAAAAAGGAGAAAGAAAAGACAAACTATTCACAAAGTTTATAGATGCAAAATATTTTTTTGTGCAAGGATGAGATACTAAAATTTTGTACAAAAATGCGGAGATTAAAAATTTGAGAAAAAAGAAATAAGAAAAAGATTAATGCTCCTGTTGTCCTACAAGGGCGAATCCTGGCATTCGGACAAAAATCCCTATTTAGGTTTGGCAATTATAGATAAACTACCGGTGCACAGGTTTTGGGATGAATCTAGACCTCTAGAGACCATGGTTCCCAGATTGCCCTCATCACATTGACAAGGATCCAGTTCGTGGATTAGTCATATGTAGGGATAATCCCTCTCAATATAACAAATCCAGGATATCGGTAACAATCTGAGTGGTGAGTCAGCTAATGTTACGTGGGCATCAAGCCCCTCAAAACATTTGTTGAAACACCTCCTATGCCTTAGCTTGCACGAGCTCGGGTATAGAGCCAAAGTTGTGCGAGGAGACTGACAGTGGAGTGCCTGCTTAGAGCATAGAAACCTACAAAACTACCCCACCTGCAAGAGAGACAGGTAACAAATATGTACAAAAAATAATAGTCCTCTAACCTAAGGTTGAAGCAAAATATTTACAACAACAATAATATGTACAATGGAATTCACAAAGAGATATGAAAAACAAGAAAATGTATTTACAATAAGATATATACAATAAAGGGAAAGAGGGTACAATGAACATAAAAAGTTAATAATTTTGCACAATTAAATAATAGGCTTGACTATAGAAATCCCCAGCGGAGTCACCAGCTGTCGCGACTGGGCCACGACGGGGTCGGCGAGCCCGTGAGAAAAAATATATTGAAAAATGAAAGCTTTTGGGGAGTCGCCACCAATTTATTTGGGTTGGGAAAATTGGAAAATCCGAAAATGATTTAAAATTAAAAACTGGTCTGCGAACAAGAGATCCAAATTCGGGAGTCGATTATGCGTAGGGAAGGTATTAGCACCCTACAACATCCGTTAAAAACGGTTACCCTTAATTAATTGTGCAAAATTCATTAATTTTTAAAATGTTTATTTTACCCTTTAAAAGAAAAAAACAAAATTTATCTACATTCTTTAAATTAAAGAATGATGAGAAAAAATTAATTTGAAATCAATGGGACAAAAATGTTGAAAATTTTATTTTGGCTCGACGGGAAATCCCGCTCCTACGTATCTCCAGGTGCAATGGAGAAATCAAAGCCACGTAGTTCTAAAATGTGTTTAAAAAGATTGGTTTTAGTTTTGAAAAAAAATTGATTTTTAATTTTTGAAAATAAAAAAAAATGAGGAAATTGATTTTGGAAGTGTTTTTAATTCAAAGAAAAAAAGGAATTTATTTTTTAGTAGAGTTGATGCTAGCAAATGGCTATACAACGAACCCTTGAAATTGTTCAGACGATATTATTGATAGAAATGCTATTCAATAAACGTCATTTACTTTGAGAAGAAAACATCTTTGAGAAAAGATTTGAAATTCCGCATTATTGAGTTAGCAAATGGCTATACTCAATATTTTTCCTTTTTTGCGTTATTGATAGAAATGCTATTCAATTAACGTATTTTCCGAAAGGAATTATTTCTTGAAAAGGAATTTGAAATTTCACGCATTATTGAGCTAGTAAATGACTATACTCAATATTTCCTTTTTCACGTTATTGATAGAAATGCTATTCAATTAACGTAATTTTGAGAAAATTATTTTTAGAAGAGATTTGAGATTTCCGCATTATTGAGCTAGTAAATGACTATACTCAATATTTCCTTTTCTCTTAAAACTATACGTTAAAGGGTAGAAATGCTATTCCATCAACGTAATCGATTTGATAAACCAATTTAAAAAATGTTTTTTATTTATAAACGGGCAAATTATTGAGCTAGTAAATGACTATGTTCAATTATTTTTTATTTGAATGACGTTAAAAGATAGAAATGCTATTTTATTAACGTCAAAGATAAAAGGGGATAAATTGAATCAATTAATATTTACATGAACACAAAATTAAAATTACAAATGATCAATTATTTACAGAAAAAGAAATAAACAAATATTTACATCCACAAATGTTAAATAAATAATTCTAAACACTTAAAAGAAATACAAGATGGTGGATCTAAAAGAATTTACAAAAAAGAGATTATTAGTAATAAATGAAACAAAATAAACAACAAATAATAGAATTGAACAACATTACCAAATCAGATCAAAAGAGGAGAAAAATGAGTTGGGCCTCAACACATCATCACTGGCCCACACACAAAACAAAAAAAAAAGTAGGACATGGGCTACCAGAAGGTATGAAAGCCCAATTCACATTTAAATTTTCAAGCAAATAAGTATTAACATAAAATTAAATAAAAGAAAAATGGAGTAGAATTTTAAAATTAACATGCTTCTAGAACAAGACCCCATTTCTCTGCTAGGGTTTCTCCAAATGGGGGCACAAAGGGTTGCCATAGTTTGCAAAGAAAAGTGGAGGCAGCCATCCATGGAGAGAAACGGAGGTGGCCATGGGGTTCAGCGGCGACCAGGGGGAAGGACGCGGCCAGGGGAGGGAGGAGCTGCCATTGACGGCGGCACCACAGCAGGAGGGTACGGCGGCGAAGCGAACGGTGGCCGCAGGAGAACGACAACGGCACAAGAAGGAGGGACGACCGTCGCGTCGTTCGCAGACGGTGGCGTGGCAGCGGCCGACCTGGCCGCGGACATGGTGGTCGCCGCTGCTTTCGGGGTTGGGAAACGTTCGGGAGGCGCAACTGGGCATCACCACGGCTGGGCGGTTCTGCAGCGGTGCGGTGAAGGAGCGGCTGGGGTTGGTGCAGGCGGTGGTTGTTTGCGCCGCTGCCGCGGCCGCGGTGGGGGTGGTTTGTTCCCTCCCTCTCCCTTTTCCTTCTAAAACCCTCTTCCTCTATTTGAATCTTGCTCTGTTCTATTTTGGGTTGTTAGTCTTTGTATTTGTTTCTCTGTATTTTCAGATTGGATCTGGGGAGGAGACAAGGGTAGAGATGATTTGCTACTGTTCGGTTATTTTAAGCTTACCTCACTGTTTGGGTTGTATATATTGGACTGTATATTTCATTCTGGACATTGGACACTCTTTAAATTAATTTTACAATTTTCATTCCATTCAAATCACAACATAATCTGGTTTTAGCGCACAGCATGACTGTATAGACAGAAAATTTACCAGGTATATCAATTGTATGCGCAAGAGTAAATGTGTTGCACCACCCTTCCCTTTTTGTGACCTCTTGGCTTCTCTTTGAATTTCTGGGCTCCTCTATTTTCTCCCTGATTGACCCCATTTTTTTAAATTTGGCTAGCTATGTATACCCCTGAAATCGGTTCTTCTCTGTATTTTTGCATATTGTACAAAATTTTCTGAACCAAAAAAATCGTCCCTTTCTTCCATTCCCTCTCCCATTTTATAGGCAGAATTTGCAAATTTTTAAGTGCAATTTGCACTGAAAAAATCAATTTTGCCCATACTGTGTTCAGATTTCCCCATACTTCCACCGCCCAAAACACCAGGTGCTCTGCCACTTTAGCCGCCCAGGACAGGGCAAGTTGCACAACTTGCAACTTGCTCTCCATTTTTCTTTTTCTTTCTTTTAATCAATTTAAAATGGGTTATGTTAGCCCAAAAGGTTTTTTCTTCTCTTTTTTTTTTTGCTGGCAATAGGGCTGAGTTAGCCCAATCACCCTTTTTTAACAGAATCCAAGCTCACAAATAATGGGCCAAACTAGCCCAAGTGGAAAATTTGAAAGAATATGAAAAACACATCTTTTTTGGTAAAATGGTTTAATTAACCAATTAATTAATAATTAATTAATCAACTAATTAATTAACCCAATTTAAATTTTTATTTTAACTCTTTTTTATTTTTTTGTTTTTTTTTAATTTGAACTTAAAAAATTAATGGGCCCAAAAATGACCCAATAGATAAAAAAACAAATCTGAAAAATTCTTCTTTTTTTTTTCAAGGGTGAAGCAAATGGGCCCAAATTGGGCCAATTAAAAGACTTTTTTTCCTTTTTTGGACTTAACAATTTTTTTTATCAAAACGTTTAATCAATCTGTTAATCAATTAACCATCGATAATTAATTAACTAACGGATTAATTGATCCATTTCGATTTTCTTTAATTTTGGGTATTTTTGGATTTTTTAGAAGAAATAGATAAATACTACAAATATATACATAAGAAAAAGTAAATGAAGTTCCCAGACAAAATTGGGTGTTGACAGCTAGATACCGTTCACTAATTATGATATTAAATATAAAAGGATTTTATTTAATATCATAACCAAATATTAAAAGCCTATTGGGTCACACGCATACAACATGCCACTAGGAAATGATAACAATTCTAATTTAATTTAATTAGAATTGTAACATGATGGGCCAGACCCATAAGTGTGAGGGTTAAGTGAGTAAGGGGGTAAAACCATAGCCACCACTTTATAAATAGAGCATGAGATGCACTACCCTATGCACATAAGCAATCGTCTTTTACTCTCTAAGGCTACTAGCAGAGTTGAGGAGAGTTTCCTAGTTCGGCTGTTGGCGTGGACACCACTAGAGACGTGGATGCTATTGCCTCGTTCATAATCCTAATAAGGTACGACCTTTCATTTTAATACCTTTTATGCCTTGATTTGTGTTTTCGCAAAACGATTATAACAAGGGAGGGAATCCATTTATTTCCGCTGCATCCTGACCACATGCTTGATTCCCTTTCAATTGGTATCAGAGCTTTGGTTTGCGATAAACACATTTTAGGCTTTTAATCTTGTGAAGATTATGTTTTTTTTGTTGTTTTTCTACTGAAAAAATGTAGCGCTGATATCTGGGCTGCAAACTGCGCTGCAGCGCAGGATGAAGCGCAGATCTGGGCTTCACTTTAGCTGAAGCCCAGACTGCAGCACAGATCTGCGCTTCAGCTAGGCTGCAGCGCAGACTGGAGTGCAGTTTACGTATTTTCGATTCTGATACTTGCGCTTCACCTACGTTGTAGCGCAGGTGAAGCGCAAGCGAAGCGCAACTTTCAGAATCAGTTTATTTTGTTCCCTTTATTGATTGTTTCATGTGCGTTGTATATATGTTTATATGTTCTAATGTTGGAGGGTCCCATGGAACATGAAAGAGTTCATGTCTTGGGCGTCAAAGGGTTCAATTGTTGAAACCTTGTCTCGACTCAAATATTGGCTGCGATAAACATGCCTCTTATCAATTTACTGACAAGAGCGTATTCAAATGATACGAGGGACTTACTCGTTTATCGGTTCGTGAAGTATTCATTTGATGCGAGACACTTATTGATGATTGGTTAAATGTTTATCAAATCAAATTTTGTTTCGAGACACTGCGTAGCGTGTTATTTTGTTTATGCGTAATCAAACCTCGCTTAATATATACATTTTATTATATCGCTCGTTTTACAATCAATGGATGTTGAGTTTGCATGATGACTGGTTATGGCCTTAGTTGTTTTAATTTAAATACAACCTGCGTGTCGTGCCTTACCTCTTAACATTCCTCTTGTAATTCTCTTCTCATCTCTATCCCCTCGTATGTTAAACGAGGTTTCTTCATGTTATGTAATGTAACCAGGAGGACATGGAGCATGGATTCAGTGGGAGATTTGGAGAGCTCAAGATTATATAGTTGATGTAATTTTGTATTTGTTTTTAGGAGGCCATAATCATATCATGTATTTGTATGAGATGCATGCTTGTGTGTTTTTGTTAAATGGTTTAACAAAGGAGTAAAATTAAAACGATCAAATCCCTTAAAGAAAATATTAAGTCTTTTTGCCTTCCAATGAATAACACTCGTTAAGACTAGAGTCGATGAAGTGTGGGTCTGCCAAAGCAGGGTACCTTTATCTATACTAGTAAAACGCGATAGGATAAAAAGTAATATCCGACTATTAATCATTGGGTTTTGACTTAACTAGGTATATTCAATAGGATTGAAAAACCTAGAGGCATTAATTCATAAGATGAATTAGAATAAGAGTTATTCACCCAACTATCCAAGAGTGGTATGAGATGCAATTAGAAAGCGTGTTCCTACCTAAATAACCTTTTCTTAAGCGATTAGCCAAAGCTGACTTAAAATAAGGTGAAATATGGATCTTGGCCCACTAGAAAATCTAGTGATGGGATTTTCTGATTATTGAGGGTATTTATTTTGAATCAAAATAGTGGGAGACATTTTTAATTAAAGCCCTTGTTAAATATGTATGTTATATGATACTTACTTGCATAATTTTCTATTAATAGATAACCATGGCAACGAACACAACAAGTAACCTTTCACTGAGATCCGTCCTTGAGAAGGAAAAATTGTCTGGAACTAACTTTCTAGACTGGTACAGAAACCTAAGGATTGTCCATTGTGGCCAATCAGGACATTGGAAGAGAAACTGTGCAAAGTACCTGGAGGAGATCAAGAAGAAGGGAAGTGAGACTTCCACCTCAGGTATTTATGTTATAGAAATCAATTTATCTGCTTCTGCATCATGGGTATTAGATACTGGATGTGGATCTCACATTTGCATGAATGTGCAGGATTTAAAAAGGAGTAGACGACTGGCTAAAGGCGAAATCGACCTGCGAGTCGGAAATGGAGCAAAATTTGCTGCTTTAGCCTTAGGAACTTATTATTTAACTTTGCCAACTGGGCTAGTTATTGAGTTAGATAATTGTTATTTTGTGCCAGCCATTAGTAAGAATATTATTTCTATTTTTTGTTTAGACAAGAATGGTTTTTCATTTATAATAAAGAACAACAGTTGTTCAATTTATTTAAATGATTTGTTTTATGGTTGTGCAAAATTAAACAATGGACTATATGTTCTTGACTTCGAAGTACCTATCTATAACGTAAATGCTAAGAGGTTCAAAACAAATGATTTGAACCCAACTTATCTTTGGCATTGTCATTAAGGCCACATAAATGAGAAACGCATATCTAAACTCCATCAAGATGGTTATTTAGACTCTTTTGATTTTGAATCAATTGAGACATATGAATCTTGTCTATTAGGGAAGATAACCAAAACCCCATTCACTGGAAAAGGTGAAAGGGTCGGTGATCTTCTTGGTCTCATACATAGTGATGTATGTGGGGCCATGGGCACAATGGCTAGATGAGGTTTTCAATACTTCATCACTTTTACTGATGATTTCAGTAGATATGGATTTATGTATCTAATGAAACACAAATTTGAATCCTTTGAAAAGTTCAAGGAATTTAAGAATGAAGTACAAAACCAACTTGGCAAGACTATTAAAACACTTCGATCAGATCGAGGTGGAGAATACTTGAGCCAACAATTTGATGACTATCTAAAAGAGTGTGGGATAGTATCCCAACTCACTCCTCCTGGAACACCTTAATGGAATGGAGTTTCAGAAAGGAGAAATCGAACCCTATTGGATATGGTTCAATCCATGATGAGTCATTCTGATCTCCCCGACTCCTTTTGGGGTCATGCTTTGTTAACAACAGCCTTCACACTAAATCGTGTTCCATCTAAGGCTGTCATAAAGACACCATATGAGATATGGACTGGGAGACGACCTAGTATGTCTTTTATGAAGATTTGGGGTTGTGAAGCTTATATGAAACACCAAGTTTCAGATAAGCTAGGACCCAAATCAGATAAATGCTTATTTGTGGGATACCCAAAAAAGAAACTAAAGGTTACTACTTCTATAATCCTAGCGAAGGCAAAGTGTTTGTCGCTAGGACTGCTGTATTCTTAGAGAAGGAATTTATCTCTAAGAAAATAAGTGGAGGAAAGTAGAAATTGAAGAAATTCAAGTACCATAGAGTGACAATGAGCCAATAATGGAACGAGAGCAGATACCACAAAGTGTTGTGGAACCACCTGCTCAAGTAGCGCAAGACTTGCGTAGGTCAGATAGGGTACGTCACCAACCTGAGAGATATGGTTTCCTTGTGTCTCAGGAAGGGGATGTATTGCTAATGAATCAAGATCAACCAGTGACTTACCAAGAAGCTCTTTTGAGTCCAGAATCTGAGAAATGGCTTGATGCCATGAGATCTGAAATGGATTCCATGTCCACTAACAACGTATGGACCTTGATTGAGCCACCCTAAGGAATAAAACCCATAGGGTGCAAGTGGGTTTTCAAATGGAAAACTGACATGGATGGTAATGTAAGTACCTTTAAAGCACGGTTGGTGGCTAAGGGTTTCAAGCAAATTCATGGTGTAGACTATGATGAAACCTTTTCCCCAGTTGCCATGCTTAAATCTGTTCGGATCTTGCTTGCTATTGCAGCTTACCATGATTATGAAATCTGGCAAATGGATGTCAAGACAGCCTTCCTAAATGGAAGTCTTCTTGAAGATGTGTATATGACACAACCTGAAGGTTTTGTTATACCTGAAAATGCTGGAAAAGTATGTAAGTTGCAACGATCCATTTATGGATTAAAGCAAGCTTCTAGAAGCTAGAATCTTCGTTTTGATGAAGCTGCTAAGCAGTTTGGTTTCATTAAAAATGAAGATGAACCTTGTGTCTACAAAATGGTTAGTGACAGCATAGTGGTTTTTCTGGTTTTGTATGTAGATGACATACTCCTCATAGGAAATGACATTCCTACACTTCAGTCTATAAAGACTTGGTTAGGAAATTGTTTTTCTATGAAAGATTTGGGCGAAGCAACCTATGTGTTAGGTATTAGGATCTATAGAGATAGATCTCGAAGATTACTTGGCTTAAGTCAAAGTACATACATAGACAAAGTGTTAAAACGATTTAACATGCAAGATTCTAAGAAGGGATTCTTGCCTATGTCACATGGTATAAGCCTATCTAAGGCTCAATCTCCTTCCAGTAAAGAAGAGAGAGATCACATGAGTAAGATTCTGTATGCATCTGCTATAGGGTCTATCATGTATGCCATGTTATGTACTCGACCAGACATATCATATGCTTTGAGCATGACTAGCAGATACCAGTATGATCCCGGTGAAGGTCACTGGACAGCTGTCAAGAACATCTTTAAGTACTTAAGAAGAACTAAGGATTCATTCTTGATATATGGATGTGAGGAAGAACTAGTTGTAAAGGGTTACACCAATGCTAGCTTCCAAACCGACAAAGATAATTCAAGATCACAGTCAGGTTATGTGTTTCGTTTGAATGGTGGCGCTGTGAGCAGGAAGAGTTCAAAGCAGGAAACAGTCGCTGATTTTACCACAGAAACTGAGTATATTGCGGTCTCAAATGCTGCGAAAGAGGCCGTTTGGATCAGGAAGTTCATTATTGAACTTGGAGTAATTCCTACCATTGTGGATCCTATAAGTCTTTATTGTATTAACAATGAGGCTATTGCACAAGCCAAGGAACCCAGGACTCATCAACGATCCAAACATATACTTAGACGTTTCCATCTCATCCGAGAAATCATTGATAGGGGAGATGTGAAGATATGCAAAGTGCATACAGATGACAATGTTGCAGACCCATTAACAAAACCCCTTGTGCAGCAGAAACATAAAGGGGACACTAGATCATTAGGCATTAGAGTTGTGTTTGAATGGCTCTAGTGCAAGTGGGAGATTGTTAGTGTATGCACTAGAGACCTATATGTTTTTGAACATCCATCACTTGTATCATATTATTATTTTATAAAGGCATTTCATTTTATTAATTCTTTTAGAATATAATTATTGTCCTTAGAATAGTAATCTTAAGCTTCATAAGAAATCAAGTAGATGACTTGATCGTGAGACCTTATGAAGAACTATTCTTAAAATAGTCCCTAGTCAAGTATCATCTTAGGACAAAGATGCATTTAGACTAGTATATGAGTTCATTGATGATCAAATCTCACGGATCATGGATATGAGATATCATGTGCTCACATAGGTACACATTAAGAGTAATGGTGTACTGGACAGACCCACCTTAAGAACGTTGCATGGATTGTTACATAAGTGTCATGAACGTTTCTTAAATTGATAAATGTTATATATGAAGTCCTTCGACCTGAAATCACTACGATTCCTACATAAGGAATTATATGTTTTAATTATCATCAAACGTTACCTATAACAGGGTAATCATAAAGTTGGTTTTTGGACATATAATAAATTATGTGGTGGGATGTGAGTGACCTAGATGGGATTTGTCCCTCCTATGTAACAGGAGTTATATCTGTAGGCCTCTTGATAAAGTGAGACTGCAAAATGCATGGCCATGCTCAGGAGGATAAACATGAGATGTTTATTTTCTGTACAATCTATTTGGGGATCAAGAAAACATAAATTGAACTATACAAGGTTGACACAATCCATGCCCTTGTGTTTAATTAGATATTTGGACAAAGGGACATATCATATAAATTATTATCATAAAATAGGATTTATCAAAGTTATTGATAATCTCAATATTTGGATAGTGATGTATTGCTAGATACCGCTCACTATTTATGATATTAAATATAAAAGGATTTTATTTAATATCATAACCAAATATTAAAAGCCTATTGGGTCACACGCATATAACATGCCACTAGGTCAGACCCATAAGTGTGAGGGTTAAGTGAGTGAGGGGGTAAAACCCTAGCCACCACTTTATAAATAGAGCATGAGATGCACTACTCTATGCACATAAGCAATCGTCTTTTACTCTCTAAGGCTACTAGAAGAGTTGAGGAGGGTTTCCTAGTTCGGCTGTTGGCGTGGACACCATTAGAGACGTGGCTGCTATTGCCTCGTTCATAATCCTAATAAGGTATGACTTTTCGTTTTAATACCTTTTATGCCTTGATTCGTGTTTTCGCAAAACGATTATAACAAGGGAGGGAATCCATTTATTTCCTTTGCACCCTGACCACATGCTTGATTCCCTTTCAAGACATACAACCAGTAAGCATAACATGATAAGGATGACATGTGATAGCAATTTAAATCTAATAATCATTGATGTCTAAGCATGGAAGTTTTCATGATGCATTAATGACATGATACAATGTTGGACTCCAATGACCTGATATCTTGAAGATAGGTTTAACATGATAACTTGAAAATCACTTTAACATGAACTGTAGCAGGGGTTTTATCACTTGACTTGCCGCTAGACCTGAGCTCAGACTACAAGGGGTATCCCCCTTGGGGAAATTACGTTGCCGCCATTACCTGAAGGCCGAAGCCACGTTTTAAAACAATTAACATGATGGTCTTATAAGGCGTCACTATGATCGATACTCCAACCCCGTCCACGACCCTTAGCTCTTGTCTAAGACTGGATTGGAGTATGAACCACTTGAGCTTTCCCACCCTCTTAGGTGGATTAATCTCCAAAGAGAACCTCCCTTGACCGGACCCAAGACCTTATGGGACTCGGCCTTGGATCCACATGAACTTGATCTTGAATTATATTAACATGATGGTCCAAGACCCGTGATGGCCGAAGCCTAACATGATTCTCTTTTCTCATGAGTTACTTGAATACTTGAATACATGAATAGTTTTATTTGAACTTGAACATGATGCATGAAAACATGTTTACTTCATAATGAACATGAATGTGGACATGAGCATGAGTGTGAACATGAGCAATTTGATCAAGGAATCATAATCTAGGCTTCTAATCATGCATTGAAATCTCCTAACAATATCATCAGCATAATCTGTGAAGTCTATTAATCAGTTTGAGCATTCAAACTTCACTTAAAGACTTAATATCCTTTAGTTTTAATGATTAACAAATAAGATTATATAAACAGATTCTACTGAGAAAGGTATTGGTTTGTTGATTGTGTTTCAGGATGAAATATTTATCAGAATCAGAAGATTAGGATCAGAAGAACAAATGCAGGATCTAATATAAAGAAGCTGTCTGAAGAATGCAACTCGTCTGAAGTGCGCAAACCGTCTGAAGACGTGAAGACCATCTAAAGACGCAAAGACTCGAAGGAATGAAGACAACATGAAGCAGTCTGAAGATTGAACTTATCTGAAGAAAAGAAGCTGTCTGAAGCAAGGAAGCTTTCTGAAGCAAAGAAGCTGTCTGAAGCAACAAAGCTGTCTGAAGAAGCAGAACTCGTCTGAAGAGTTGAAGTTGTCTGAAGTAGTTCAACCCGTCTGAAGTATCAGTGCTGTCTGAAGTCTCACTTATGACGTGGCACCCTCTGCTGAAGTTTGTGAAGACTTTTCTGAACCTCTGCTGCACGTACCTTTTTAAACACATTTATAGCAAGGAACACAGAGACCTTTCCTGGTGATTTTGAATTTCATACACCACTGAGGAAATCTCTGCAATGCAGAAATTGCAGCAACAACGATGGCAGCTTTATTGCAGCAACAACGATGGCAACTTTATAGCAGCACCAACGTTGTACTCTGTCAGAATTGTGAAGACACCCAGAAGCGTGTCTCACGATGGATTGAATAGCATTCAATGCTTTCTCTAAATGGTAGTATCACAACGGAAATATCATCATCACCAATCCAAAAGAAAGCACAAGAAAAGCTCAGGAGACTAAGCCGAAGCAACAAAGAGAAATGTTTGTATGAAATATTTTAATTCAAACATATTTTATCATCTGCAAGAAACAACCATTGAACAAGACACCTCACTCAAAGAAGAAAGAAGAAATGGTGTCAGGAAGCAAACAGAAAAGGAGCATATACAAAATAAGCAAGAGGACAAATCCAACGGATACCTCCTCATATACACTCCTAAGAAAAGTAGAGAAAATCAGAAGTCAGCTGAAGAAAAGTAAAAGGATATCAAGAGAGAGAACATGCAAAATAATATCAAGAAAATCTCTCTAAAAGAGCTCATCTACATAAGTGTCAGAACAAGACTGTCTGAACACATATCTACTAAAGAAGAAGCAACCGGTTGAGACACTATTACATAACGGCTATATGAGCCACATCATCAACATCTCAACGGTATTATGAATCATCTTCAAACGGCTATATTCCAACAGAACATATAAATAGCCTCAAAGAAGAATTTGAAGATGTTGAACTCATTCACTTGGTTCAATCAGTTGATCAAGATGCATCAGAAAAATCCTATTGGTGTTGACCATACTTACTTGAATCAACTGTGCTAGTCAAAATTGTAGTTGTTCAGTTGAACAACCTACCAGGCTGTGCTTAATCTCATATGAACCAAGAATGGTTTGAAGCTGCAAGTATGCCTTGGTTTTTCCAATGATACGGGTGAGAATGTAACCCATGGAAACCATTGGCTGGAGAACAAGGCTGGAGCTTAAAGTCAGTATCTACCTAGCCAATTCTCAGAGGATGTTATTCCTCATATCAGAGACGGGGATTGTATCACTGTCTTACCCTTGTACTTAGATTTATCCATTGTATCCTGAGTAGTACTCAGTTAACCTCTAGTACAGGAAAAGATTAAGTTTATGTTTCGTGGAAACTTAAACTTAGTTTAATTTGTAAACACTTTAAGTGTTTGAGAGCCTGGAGAGGCTTGGTGGAAGAAAGAATACTCTACACTTGGATAAGTGTCTGAGAGCCTGGAGAGGCTTGGTGGAAGAAAGAATACTCGTTGTAGAGCCTGGAGAGGCTTGATAGAAAAGAATACTCGTTGTAGAGCCTGGAGAGGCTTGATAGAAAAGAATACTTGTGGTAGAGCCTGGAGAGGCTTGATAGAAAAGAATACTTGTTGTAGAGCCTGGAGAGGCTTGATAGAAAAGAATACTTGTGGTAGAGCCTGGAGAGGCTTGATAGAAAAGAATACTTGTGGTAGAGCCTGGAGAGGCTTGATAGAAAAGAATACTGCAATGAGTTGCCTGGAGAGGCAGTTGAAAACAAAGTAATACTTGTGTAGGCCTGAAGAGGCTGTGAATAATACTTGTATCTGTGGATTCAGATAGTGGAAAATCCAGTGGTGGTTTGCCTCTGGGACTGGATGTAGCTCACGGGTTTGTGGGTGAACCAGGATAAATTCCTTGTCTAAGTTTTCTTACCCTTATCTCTTATCAATTCTGTTTATACTAATCAAGGGGTCAGAATAATTAATCTGATATTTTATAAAGGGTGCAAAACATCTTTTAAAATTAGTTTTTACCAGCCGTCTGAAAACTTCAGACAGCCTCTTTAAAAGCCTGTCTGAAATCTCTATGCCTAAGTTTTTCTTTAATCTCTTTACTTCCAGTTTTCATATTTAAGTCGGAACTTGAAAAGTATTTTCTATAATAAACTTAACACAACTATTTCAATAAAATAATCTTTCATATGAACAAAACATGAGATATCTCTTATATCATTTGAAACTTTACAAAGAATGTTCCTTGAAGAACTTCTGAAATAAAATCTCAGAAGTAAGTCTGAAAGAGATCAGTTCAAAAATCAGGAACAAACTTCAGACAACCTCTAGTAGTCTGAAGTATTTCAGAAACTGTGCTGAAAATACTCTTTGTAATAATCTTCAGAAGATACTTTGAGAAGCCTCTGTTTAAAACAATCTTAAGCTTTAGAAGAAACATTGTTTTCCTTATCTTCCACATGTTTCAACTATCTCTGATCGTAAGGCTTATTTTTAACGGTGCCCATATTCATGTTTTAACCAAAAGATTTCCAAAAACTATCAAAAAGTTTAAAACACTATTCAACCCCCCCTTTTAGTGTTTCCTGTGGTTCTAACATAATCCATTACATTAAATCCCCTAGCCTAGGTTTTTCCATCAATGAGTTGCAATCATTTTTAACATATTACATACATCCATCATAATCATAATACCCAATAAGAACAAGCAAAAGCTCCCAACCTAGAAAATCCAAATTTCAAACCCTAAGTGGGGGTCTAACCTCAATCTCTTTCAAATACCCAAAATAACTAAAAATCAATCGGTGAAATATCATAAATAAGCACATACAACCTAAAGAAAGGGAGAGGGAGAAGTGGGTTCATGGAGGATTTCATATAAGAGAAAAGTGAAGTGTGTGAGCTCTACTCACCTCTAATGGAGGAAAAATAGGAAGAAAGTGGGGAGGAAGATGAAGATCCAAGCTCCAAGAGGTGGTGGAGAAGCCTCCCAATCAAGCTCTCCTTTTTCTCCTAGCTCCCCCTCTCTCTAAAATCACCCCCTCTCTCTAAAACCCTAAAGGGGAAGAAAAATGAAGAAGAAAGAAGCTGAAACGCGTTTTAAAGAGACAGGAACTCGCGCGCTTGAGAGCACTAACAGTACGCTTGAGCTCGCCTAAGTCAGAGGCCTTCCCCTGATTCAGCAACCGCGCGCACTTGAGCGCACCAAACACAAAGACCTCCTCCTGATGCTGCAGACTTGCGCGCTTGAGCGTTTTTCAGCGTGCTTGAGCATGCTTAAGTCAGAGACTTCTATTTCTCACTAACTTAACTTCCATTTCAATTTTTGAAGCTTAACTACAACTTGGGTTGTTCTATCTCATAGCACTCTTCACTAACTTCTTCCAATAACCTACCATTCCCACCTAGTTCTCCTTCTAAATTTCCCTTGATATTCATGAATTTTCACTAAACTTCATTTCATTCTTCGTAATTCATTCCTACTTCCTCAGGTTCTCAACCCACTCCTAACTCTCCTCCAGATTCTTCTTAGGTCCAATTTTTGGGATGTTACATTGCTCGCTAAATGACCTTGACGGAGCGTGGTTTGGCTCGGTGGAATGGCAGAGATTAAGCTGGCTGGTGGCTGTGGAGGTATTTAATGATGGGGAAAGGGATGGTGGCAAGCTTGGTGAGGCTTGTAACGTCCTAATTCCTAGATTTTAGAATTTCGCTCGTTGGAAGCCAAATCCCCAAATCCCTGAAATTATTTCGTGCCATTTTAAATATCGGATAACAACCACCATATAACGTTTAAGCATCCAACGTGAACTCAAACAATATATGGAATCATAAATAATTACATAATGCCTCCGCGGCACAAAATAGCATCATATGTTTACAACCACTAGGATACCCCCATACATGTGCCCTAAGCAAAATAGAAGGCCCGGAGGCAGCACATGTACAGTCATATCCCTCCAAAATAATACAACATAATTCAGAATTCCAAAACAATCCACTGGGTACACATATAACCAAAAACAAGTAAACTAAGACTTCTGCAAGCATCCATCTCACTGCCTTGGCTGGGAAGGAACCTGTGCATCTAGAATATAACCACGAAACGTATGGTGAGACAGATGTCTCAGTGAATATAACTATGCAGCATGCAGTGTGGGAGGAACAGGCAAGTGAATGCAACAAAATAAGGATTTGGGACCGCTGGGATATTTTTTGGGATTGGAAATTAGCATAATTAAACATGGCATTGCAGTAAATCATCGGAAGTATACTTTTGAATTATTATTAAAAGTTAGATTATTAGCTTCCAAACTCGTATCTACCCACTATTGATCATTCTACCAAACATCAAGCTATTTCACGAAAGCCATTCTCGAATGTAACTGGTTATAGAAGATTGATTGGGAAATTTATCTTCCTCACTACTACATGCCCTAATATACCTTTTGTGGTCCAATAGGTATCCCAATTCATGTCCAAGCCAATGGACTCACACTACCATGTAGCTCTTAAAGTCCTCTTAGACTCATACTACCGTGAGGCTCATAGCACTTTCCAACTTAGACTGAGCTTGTTGTTAGGACTTATGTAAATTAATGACAAGTTTTTGTGTCTTCATTGGAGAATCATTAATCTCCTAGAGATCTAAGAAACAAACCATTGTTTCAAGATCTTCTTTAGAAGCAGAATAACGTGCTCTAGCTTCCCTAACTTGTGAAATTTTGGTTGTTTTATTTGTTTTGTATTCTTCAAATTCCTATTCCAATACCAGTCATGTCTATTGTGATAATAAGCCTGCCATACACATTGCACAAAATCCTATATTCAATGAAAGAACCAAGCATATAGAGATTGATTGCTATGTTGTGAGTGAGAAAATCCAAGTCGGTATCATCCATTTAATGCCTTTTTCTTCCTATGCTCAGTTGGATGACATCTTTACCAAAGGTGTAACGTCCTAATTTCTAAATCCAAGAATAATGTCCGTTGGAAACACTATTCCCGAATTTCTGAAATTATTTTGCGCCATTTTTAATATCGGTGAACAAATCATACAATCGCTTAGGTAATCCAACGCTTACTTAAGCCTTCACTACAATTCAATCTACAAAATAACATGAAACAGTACATTCAAATCTAAGGGGAATGAACCTAGACACAGAGTGTCATGGTTCCCAAGAACTCCTATCGGAAATTCGATAGAGTTTCCCCTGAAAACTGGGCGTTCCCCAATTTTTGGCTTCACCTGAAAACCAGCAAAACCACCAAATACAATTCATATTATACCTAGGCTAATCTAATTCTACACAAATGGGCCTCCATGGCCTAAATGAGACATTCTCATCAACATTTATAATAGTTCCATACAATACATTACATTTACAACTATCAACCTTTACAATACGTTAGTAACAATGGAAACTGAATGTCCTACGTCTAACTGGCAGCTGAGGAGGCGGAAGTATCCGCCGCCGGACTCCAACTCTTCATCCAACGCTAAGGAAACCCTAACCTGCACAACTGAAAGTGATTCCCCGTAACGTGGGGTGAGACTACGTCCCAGTGAGTGAGGTAATAGTGTGTGAATGTGTGGGGAGGCAAAACATATGGGAAACAACATTATAACCAGGGTAAACAGTTCACAAAACACTCTGAATGAAAGTAAAAGACATATAACATCAATCATTCAATAACAATCATAAGTGGAGTGATAATCATAGGGAATTCTGAACATGTCCATGCAACATTAGATCAACTCATAACTTCTTAATCATGTTCATCACAAAGGATTCATCAAACATAACCATGATAACTTAGACAATTAACATTAATTCTGAAATACTGAATTCTGCACCATGGATTTTAACCTTTCCGTTAGGCTAGACTGAGCCCAGACTAACAGGAACCGTCGTCCCTGAAGGCCGGAAGACCTTACCTAAAACATTTCCCAAGGCCATAAAGACCTTAACCTTTACCAAGGGCCAAGGACCCCAAACATGTCTTTATACATGAAACATACTTGAATTGAACATTATCATCATATACATGCCATTCATGAATGAAATTCATAAGGTAACCTAAATCATTCCATTTCAAAACCTTAATTTCAACTAGAGCAATTAATAGAGTAAATCATTTTCCATGAACATGATGGGTAAAAACATGCACAAGCATAATGGAGTACATAAACATAAGCAATTATATGCATAATTACATTTCAAACCTTCATTCTCATGAAAACCCCCAATTTCCTCTAACCTAGGGTTTGCATTACAAAGAATACATCCAAATCAACAATCCTAGCTTCCTCTAATCAACAATAACCATGAACGTAAGCAAGGGAAGGTAGAATAGGGGTCATACAAGGGAACTTACATGACGAATAAACAAGTTAGTGAACCACACTCACCTTAGGGGAAGAAATAGGGGCGGATGAGAGGTGGAGAGGGGAAATCCCAAGCCCCTCAAGTGATTGGGAACCTTAGAGATGCTTCTCGATCTTCCTTTTCTTCCTCCTTCAAGATCCCAAGCTTCCCCTCTCTCTAGAACTCTCTCTCCCTCTCTCTAGAAACCCTAGGAAGCCAAGGAAAATGAGGGGAGAGAGTGAACCCCACTGTTTTTAAAAACTGAAATCGTGTATTTTCGCTCAATCCAATTGTTTTCGCTTGAGCGAATTTACACCAGAAAATAACCCTTCTCTGGACAATTCTCGCTCAAGCGAAATATTTTTCGTTTGAGCGAGTATGAGTCTGTTTTGGGAGTTCAAATGAGCTCGGAACCCTATCATATAACCTATCAAACTGAAGCCCCGGAAGTTAGCTTTCTAATGAAAGTGGAATCACCTTAGGCTGTGTCTGGATTGGCGTTTGACCCAGCCAAACGCACGTATCCCTTATTTAAACGTGAGTTAAAATTTTCCTCTATTGTTTGGATTGGTGTCAGCGACTTGAGTTACCGAGCGAACATGAGTTTCCTTGAATGCGAGAAATCCTAGCTTGTAAGTTTCGTTAATCGGACACCCATGGCTCTAGATATTTGTGAATTAGTGCACCAAGGTCATTAGGCCTAAAACCCGCAATTAAGCAATGACCTCGGTTGGTTCCCTTCTTTGCTCCAATTCAATTCTCTCCTTCTCAAACCTAATTCCTCTCCATGAAAACCTTCTTCTAACTTAGTTCTTCTCATCCAAAGCCTTCCCTCATTCACATCTTGCTACACAATTCCATTATTCCTTGGGTAGTCTCTATTGTTAACCTATTCCACTTAATTGCCAAAACCTATGACAATGCACTCCCCCTCAATCATTACTAACCACATACTTCCTAATCTCATTAGATATCCAATTTTCATCCTAAATTCACATTCCAAACTCTAATTCCTCATATTGTTCCTTGTCTTCTTACCCTTGGCTAAAGCCACAACCTAGGATTCTATTACAATTCCCAAGATTTGGGATGTTACAAAAGGCCTCCATGTTACTCCAAATCAATTCATCCTCGGGAAGTTGGGCATCCTTAACATCTATGCTCCATTTTGAGGGGGGTATTGACAATAAATATCTTTCTGTTATATGGGTCCTTCCAAAGAAAATCCAAGCCGATACCATCCATTTAATGCCTTTTTCTTCCTATGCGCTCAATTGGATGACATCTTTACCAAAGGCCTCCATGTTACTCCAAATCAATACATCCTCTGGAAGTTGGGCATCCTTAACATCCATGCTCCATTTTGAGGGGGGTATTGACAATAAATATCTTTCTGTTATATGGGTCCTTCCAGATATATTTTGAGTTTTACTTCTTCTAGAATTTCAACATCTTTCACTTTTGCTATTGTACTGGGATAGTGTTTTCCCTTTTGGGTATCCTATGTCGTGGTTGTACCCGTCTATTTATTCCGCTTTGTAATCATTTTCTAATCAAACACATGAAATCTATGCGCATGAATATTCACTAATTTTAAGAAAAAAAAAAAATCTGTATTTTTATACTGTAATTTATTGTTATTAACATTAAAATATCTTTTAACAATTAAATTAATGTTTTAAAATATTTTTTGACTATTTTTTATATTTCATGAAAATATCCGTGAAGACTAAGATATATTTATTATTTTACTTGTAAAATTTAAAAAGAAAAATTTAATTAATGTAAAAATAATACATAATACAAATTAAAATATTTTTCTTTTATTTGAATTAATTTTAAAAACTGAAAAAACTCAATTATCCGTATTACTTGTATTTTAATTTATATTTTATTATCATTAAAAATGATTTTAGCAATTGAATTTTTATATTTCACAACATACCAGTGTAATGTTAGTATTTATATTTATGTCTTATCAATTAAATTTATGCATCATTGTTATCTTTATTAACAATTATATACTTAATTAAAGACATTTAAGAATAACACTTTTATTTAGCCAACAGTGTTCACTATTAAAGTAACCTATTTGATACCTCTCAACAATTAACAAACATACTATTCTAACGACTTGATCATGATAACTTAAATAAATATATAATATAATAAATGAAATAATTTATAATTAAACAAATAACATGATCGATATTATGCACACTACAAGATCAATATACAAATGATCTATAGGGTATACATTAATATCATAGTAACTTATGAGTCGTTTAGACCCTTTATGAAAATCTAATGACTTGATCTTGCAACCTATGTGTCTTAAGATCAATAAGTGCACTATAGACACATCTTACGACACAAGTGCATAATGGGAAGGACTTGAAATTGTTAATTCATCACATATATAAGATCTTTAGCTTAGTAAAATCACTTGTAACACTTAACTTACATATATAAGATCCCCTTAAGAAAATTGATCCTTGAGTAGCCAAAACAAATACAACCTTATTAAATATTGATCGCTATGTTGTTGCTTTCCTCCAAAAAAAATATGATTCCTAACGATACTATTGATAAACCATAATTCATTCTTCAAAATTAAACTCATTTTCATTGACCTCAATTATTGGTGGAAATTTTCTCCATTCAAGATGTTGGAATTGAGGTATCCACTTGATCCAATCTACCATGTTAGTAATAATAATATTGTGTATATTGTTCATTTCATTGTCATATTTATTTAATTCATATGATAAGGTCCTTGATTAAAATTAGAGCCTTGTTATTATAATAGAGATTATAATAATGAGAAATGAGTCTTATATAATTTTAATCTAAATTGTTCTTGATCGTTGGATTATTGAGGATAGGACATCATTAATCCGGATAGATCAATATATGTGTTGTAGTCTTTATAAGATAAATATTAATAGATCTCATTTATTAAATAAACACATATAAATGGTGCATATAGAGATATGACCATTGAACTGACTCAAAGGAGAATTCCTAATGGTTAATATTACCCTTGAATTGTCAATAGGAAATTCTTTTGAAGAAATGTATAATTTCCTTAGACTTGAGATTAACATAGTAATCAACAAGATATTTATTATACTTTGATATCGGACACCTAATGCTTTATGACATTAGTTGAAAGATTATTAGGCATGATTAAATACTTGTAGGATTAATGTCTAATCAAGAAAGAATCCATCAACTCTTGGTAATGAGTTTGAGCTCTATATAAATAAAAACCTTGGCCAGGGTATTATGAATGAAATAAGAAAGGAGTTTCTCAAGTCATTCATCACACGTTAACTTAATAGAATTTGACAAATACCATATTCTAGAGTTAACATAGAGCTGAAAAAGGATGGAGGGAAATATTATATTAATCTTCTAGTGGTTCTAAAGTAATATATACTTCATACTATCTGGCCGTTAAGGTGTGTTGCTAGACGCCAACCTTAATTAGTAAATTAATGAATTAATTTACTACCAGTTTAGTAATGAACCTACAGGGTCACACACTAACGAGTGTTCCAATCTTTGTTGGACGAAAAAATATAATTGATTAAATTAAATAGTTTAATTTTATCGGATAAATATATTTTCTCAAAGTGGAATATTATTGTATTTTATGCTAGCACCAAAAATACAAATAATATTTGAAACATCTGTAATTTAATTAAGTCAGACTTAATTAATATATTGTGAAATAAAGATAAATATATATAAAGGAGAGGTTGCAACGTAATTGACTAAGTCATGTCAAGTTGACAACAACTATCTGATTGCAACAAAGTGTGTTGCTATAAATGAGGGAGCAATTCCTATTAAATAGGAATTTTTTAAATTTGAAAAACCCTTGGTGCAGTACGTGCCTTTCTGCAGTACGAGTACGTGCCTTTCTGCAGTACGAGTACGTGCTTAAGAAAAAAAAAAACCCGTGCCTTTTATAGTGCACACCGTGCCTTTAATATATATGGGTTGCAAAGCAAATTAAAAAAGTGATTCTCTCTTCTCAGTTAGTCTCATACATATATATTTTTCAGAATTCCTGAGTTACAGATTTGATTCCACGCGTCAAGTGTTGACACAACAACGTTGGTCTCGGTGTGGATACACGTGTAGAGCCTTCATATTTTTGGAGGGGAAATTTTATAGAGCCATCACAGTCTCCTGAGGTAAATATTTCTTAATTTTTGCCTCACTGATACCTAGTTTGCATAAATTGATACACATAGGTTCTCTGTTTTCCGCTGCGCATGTTATGAACACGCTATTATATCCTTCAATGATATCAGAGCCAGGTTTGGTGTTTAATTTATGCTGCTATTGATTATTGATTTTGGGAATCAATATGTTATATTGAATCGATACGTTTTTTTTTTTTCGAAATTGTTCGGCTTTATGTATCAATACGTTTTATATGAGGATATATATGCTTTTAGGGTATGTTGATCATGACTACATGCTGACATATATGTGATGGTATGAATCATGTTGATTATAGATTCTATTTGATGTGCTGATAATATATGTTCCTCTTGAGTGCAATCTGAGTCATTTGATGCCATGCTAATTCAAGCACGAGAACATATCTTTTGCGCAATCTAAATATATTGCTTTTAAAATTCGTTTCTTTTCGTTTTTCATGATGAATACGAATTGAAACATTTCCTGAGATTTGTGTGAATTCAACCTGTAAGTCAAATTCGGTTCTTTTCGTTTTTTTTTTGTATACGAATTGAAACTAGACTCTGACATTGTAATATAAGTTAATAGAATGTGTGGCAACGGTAGCGTACTGTGCTTGTAACCCATTAATTAAATTAATTAATTGTTTTTTTTAATTAATTTAAGTTAAATGTAACCTATTAATTATATTTAATTGATAAGTCTCTTTGTACTTAATTAATATTGATTAATTAAATTAAGAGACTTATATATATAAAATTTGATTTATATATTACAAAGATTAATTCTAAAAATATGTGATTGTTTAATCTCTATATATGATATAGAAATTAATACTGATTTCATGTGATGAACTTTTATTTTTTTTTTAAAATATTTTGTATAAGATACATTTTATCTAAAAAATATGTTAATTATTAATTTCAAGAGACGACCTGATTACCAGGGGACTTGAAATTAAGAGGATTAACAAGGCATTTCATAAAAAAAATTAATTTTTCACTAAATCCTAGACTACCTAGGGAGTGTAGAGATTAATTCTAATATACTTGTAGGAACGACCTGACATACAGGGGACTACTTGTTATTTACTATTTTAAATGCATTTGTATGTGATACATTTATCTTAAAATGTGTATGATAAATGACTTGACAACCAAGTGTTTTTCATAATTTTAAGATATTTATTTTATATTTCCACTAAAAGAAATATGATTTCTTAAAACAGCTATCGTAGTAAGTGGGAGTATTTTGTTTGTGATATTTATATATATATATATGTATTGACATGTTTTATTTTTATTAGATATCTCGACATGTCTACTTTGTCATTGCGTTCGATACTTGCTGATGGAAAGTTGCAAGGTGACAACTTTCTGGACTGGTATCGAAATCTGAGAATTGTTCTCATGCAAGAAAAACTTATTGATGTGATCGATAAACCTGCTGTGACTGAACCAAAAGACAAGGATGATGCTGAGACTTCTAGTACTTATCAGAAGTACTTAGAAGACTGCATGAATGTAAAATGCATCATTCTAGCATCCATGAGCCCAGAGCTCCAGAGACAACATGAGGATATGGATCCCCCTGGTATCATCGCTCATCTTAAGAAGATGTACGCTGAACAGAGTAGGACAACTAGATACCAGTTGTCTAAGACTCTGTTTAGGTCCACATTGAGTGTCAATGGGAAGGTGGGATCTCATGTTCTGCAGATGATCATTCTTATTGAACAATTTGAGAAGTTAGATTGCAAACTTGGGAAGGAGTTATCCCAAGATTTGATTCTGCAGTCACTCCCTGATTCATTCTCACAGTTCATTGTTAATTTTAATATGAACAAGATGGATTGTGATTTACATCAGATGATGAATCTGTTAATAGACTACCAGAATCAGATTGACTCTGGAAAGAGCCAAGGATCTGTCTTGGTGATTGGAAAGTCCAATAAGAACAAGGGCAAAGGAAAGTACAAGTCTCCAAAGAAGCCTTTTGTGGCAAAGGGTGGTGTGACCAAACCCAAGCACAAGAAAGGCAAGTGTTGAGAAAAGCGATGCTGAGTGTTTCCTCTGTAAGGAGAAAGGACACTGGAAGAGGAATTGCCGTAAATATCTTGATTCTTTGAAAGAAAAGAAACAAGGTAAGACATTCATTATGAAAAATGTTTTCATGATTTCCTTAACTATTACTGATTCTTCTACATGGGTATTAGATACTGGCAGTAGTTTTAACATCTGCAATTCGTTGCAGGGACTGCAAATAACTAGAAGGTTGAAGAAGGGAGAAGTCAGTTTCCAAGTGGGAAATGGAGCAAGTGTTGCAGCCAATGCTATAGGAACAGTCTCCTTAATAATGCCGACTGGCAATGTACTAGTCTTAGAGGATTGTTATTATGTTCCTAATTTCGTTTCGAACATTATTTCGATTTCTATATTGGATTCTCGTGGTTTTCGCACTGTTTTTAATAAAGGTGTTTGCTCGATTTATAATAATGATAATGATCATTTATGTGCGAATGGGTATATCCAAAACGGCATTTATGTCTTACCTAAAGTGTGTTATAATCCGATTATGCATGTTTCTGGTCTTAAAAGAGAAAGAGATAATCAAGTGAATAAAACTTATCTTTGGCATTGTAGACTCGGTCATATTGGTGAGAAAATAATTAGTAAGTTGCATAAGGAAGGTTACCTTGATGACTATGGTTATGAATCATATACAACTTGCGAATCTTGTCTCAAAGGCAAAATGACAAAATCCCCATTTACAGGAAATGGAGAAAGAGCCTCTGAATTATTGGGACTAATTCGTACAGATGTTTGTGGGCCCATGAGAATTCAAGCCAAAGGTGGATATTCTTATTTCATCACCTTCACTGATGATGTTTCACGATATGGTTTTCTATATCTAATGAAACATAAATCTGAATCATTTGAAATGTTCAAGAGATTTAGAAGTGAAGTTGAAAAACAAACTGGTAAAAGTATCAAGGTGCTTAGATCTGATAGAGGAGGAGAATATCTAAGTGCTGAATTTCTTGATTATTTGAAAGAGAATGGGATTCTCTCACAGTGGACACCTCCAGGAACACCACAGCACAATGGTGTATCTGAAAGGAGGAACCGAACCTTATTAGATATGGTAAGATCCATGATGGGGTTCACTGATCTTCCAACAAGCTTATGGGGATATGCTTTGGAAGCGGCAAATTATTTGTTAAATAAAGTTCCCACTAAATCTGTCTCTACAACGCCATATGAGATATGGAAAGGCCGCAAACCAAGCCTTAAACACATTAAGGTTTGGGGATGCCCAGCCTACGTTAAGAGATTACAAACGGATAAACTTGAAGCAAGGTCTGACAAGTGTAGGTTCATTGGATATCCTAAGGAAACAATGGGATACTATTTTTACCACCCTTCTGACCATAAAGTGTTTGTGGCAAGAGGAGGAACCTTTTTAGAAAGGGAATTTCTCGCAGAAGGAATTCATGGTAGAGAAGTAGAACTTGATGAAGATCAACTAACCAATGAAACGTCAAATGCTCAAGGACATGAGATGAATATTGAGCATCCTTGCTTGGATAGTTTAAGGTCAACACAAAGTTTACCATCTTCAAATGTTCCGATCCAAGACCCGGTTGTGGTTCAAGAACAAGTTACTGAACCAGTTCAAGAACAGATAGAACAACCGACGAATCCAGAACAAGAGGATTCAGTAGCACAGGTGCCTCCTAGAAGGTCTAGCAGATCACATCATGCACCAGATAGATTAAACTTGATGGTGCTAGATGACATAGCAAATGAGGATCGTCATATTGATGATGACCCTAAAAGTTATGTAGAGGCTATGCAAAGCTTGGATCGTGAGAAATGGCAAGAAGCCATGGAATCTGAAATGGAATCCATGAAGATTAACAAAGTATGGACTTTGGTTGAAGCTTCAAAGGATATAAAACCAATTTGTTGTAAATGGGTTTACAAGAAAAAGATTGGAGCAGAAGGAAAGATCGAGATTTATAAAGCTCGTCTTGTTGCCAAGGGATATCGTCAAAAGGAAGGAATAGATTATGACGAGACTTACTCTCTTGTGGCAATGCTCAAATCAATTCGGATTCTACTTGCTATAGCAGCATACTATGATTATGAAATATGGCAGATGGATGTGAAAACAGCTTTTCTTAATGGAGAATTAAAAGAGGATGTGTACATGACACAACCTGAAGGTTTCACACCTATGTCTGATCATAACAAAGTTTGCAAGTTACAACGATCCATTTATGGATTGAAGCAAGCTTCTAGAAGTTGGAATATTCGCTTTAACAACACAATCAAAATGTTTGATTTTGTTAGATGTGAAGAAGAACCTTGTGTATACAAAAAGGTTAGTGGGAGCACAATTATCTTCCTATTGCTATATGTTGATGACATATTGCTCATGGGGAATGATATTCCGGCATTGCAATCTACAAAGGTTTGGCTTTCTAAACAGTTCTCCATGAAGGATATGGGAGAAGCAGCTTTTATTCTAGGAATAAAGATCTATAGAGATAGATCCAAAAGGCTGCTTGGACTCTCTCAATCTATGTACATTGAAACCATCTTAAAGAGGTATCACATGGATAACTCTAAAAGAGGCTATTTGCCTATAGGAACTGGAGTTACTCTCAGTAGAATGGATTGTCCTAAAACTGCTGAAGAGAGGGAACGCATGAATAGAGTACCATATGCTAGTGCAGTGGGAGCTATCATGTACACCATGACTTGTACACGGCCTGATGTCGCCTATGCACTGGGTGTAACTAGTCGATATCAAGCAAACCCAGGTGAGAAACATTGGAAAGTGGTTAAGACCATTCTTAAGTACTTAAGAAGGACTAAAGACCAATTCCTTATCTATGGAGGTTCTGAACTCAAGTTAAAGGGTTATGCTGATGCAAGTTTTCAATCAGATATTGATGATACCAAATCTGTTTCCGGATATGTCTTCACCTTAAATGGTGGTGCAGTCAGTTGGAAAAGTTCCAAGCAGGATAACACTGTTGATTCTACTACTGAAGCAGAATACATAGCAGCAAGTGAAGCTGCTAAAGAAGCAGTGTGGATGAAAAATTTTCTAGCTGAACTTGGTGTAGTTCCTTCAATGGACGAACCAGTTACATTATTGTGTGACAATAACGGTGCAATTGCTCAAGCACAAGAGCCAAGATCGCATCAAAAGACAAAGCATTACTGCAGAAAATATCACATACTTAGAGAGTTTGTCGAACGTGGTGACGTTAAACTACAAAAGGTTTCTGGTAAAAAGAACCCTGCAGACCCATTCACCAAAGCACTTGGCATAAAAGAATTTGATAGATACAAGTCGGAGCTGGGAATGAGGTACATGACCGATTGGCTCTAGTGCAAGTGGGAGATTGTTGGAATTGAGGTATGCATTGGATCCAATCTACCATGTTAGTAATAATAATATTGTGTATATTGTTCATTTCATTGTCATATTTATTTAATTCATATGATAAGGTCCTTGATTAAAATTAGAGCCTTGTTATTATAATAGAGATTATAATAATGAGAAATGAGTCTTATATAATTTTAATCTAAATTGTTCTTAATCGTTGGATTATTGAGGATAGGACATCATTAATCCGGATAGATCAATATATGTGTTGTAGTCTTTATAAGATAAATATTAATAGATCTCATTTATTAAATAAACACATATAAATGGTGCATATAGAGATATGACCATTGAACTGACTCAAAGGAGAATTCCTAATGGTTAATATTACCCTTGAATTGTCAATAGGAAATTCTTTTGAAGAAATGTATAATTTCCTTAGACTTGAGATTAACATAGTAATCAACAAAATATTTATTATACTTTGATATCGGACACCTAATGCTTTATGACATTAGTTGAAAGATTATTAGGTATGATTAAATACTTGTAGGATTAATGTCTAATCAAGAAAGAATCCATCAACTCTTGGTAATGAGTTTGAGCTCTATATAAATAAAAACCTTGGCCAGGGTATTATGAATGAAATAAGAAAGGAGTTTCTCAAGTCATTCATCACACGTTAACTTAATAGAATTTGACAAATACCATATTCTAGAGTTAACATAGAGCTGAAAAAGGATGGAAGGAAATATTATATTAATCTTCTAGTGGTTCTAAAGTAATATATACTTCATACTATCTGGCCGTTAAGGAGTGTTGCTAGACGCCAACCTTAATTAGTAAATTAATGAATTAATTTACTACCAGTTTAGTAATGAACCTACAGGGTCACACACTAACGAGTGTTCCAATCTTTGTTGGACGAAAAAATATAATTGATTAAATTAAATAGTTTAATTTTATCGGATAAATATATTTTCTCAAAGTGGAATATTATTGTATTTTATGCTAGCACAAAAAATACAAATAATATTTGAAACATCTGTAATTTAATTAAGTCAGACTTAATTAATATATTGTGAGATAAAGATAAATATATATAAAGGAGAGGTTGCAACGTAATTGACTAAGTCATGTCAAGTTGACAACAACTATCTGATTGCAACAAAGTGTGTTGCTATTAATGAGGGAGCAATTCCTATTAAATAGGAATTTTTTAAATTTGAAAAACCCTTGGTGCAGTACGTGCCTTTCTGCAGTACGAGTACGTGCTTAAGAAAAAAAAAAAAACCCGTGCCTTTTATAGTGCACACCGTGCCTTTAATATATATGGGTTGCAAAGCAAATTAAAAAAGTGATTCTCTCTTCTCAGTTAGTCTCATACATATATATTTTTCAGAATTCCTGAGTTACAGATTTGATTCCACGCGTCAAGTGTTGACACAACAACGTTGGTCTCGGTGTGGATACACGTGTAGAGCCTTCATATTTTTGGAGGGGAAATTTTATAGAGCCATCACAGTCTCCTGAGGTAAATATTTCTTAATTTTTGCCTCACTGATACCTAGTTTGCATAAATTGATACACATAGGTTCTCTGTTTTCCGCTGCGCATGTTATGAACACGCTATTATATCCTTCACAAGATTGGTTAAACAAGAGCTATGACTAGATTTTTTTTAAGGATATCAATAAAATAGTGATGTTGGATTTTGCGATTGATAAGGGACTTTGTTATCATCATTGTCACCAAATTCTTACAAAATACAAAATTTGTATCCATGGGTATAGCTCTAATTATTCAAAGCTTTGACACAATGCAAGAATTCAAGCAAACTAAATGCAAAGACAATACGAGTTTTAACTAACTTTAATAGGAAACTCTAATTGATATTGGTTACATGGTTGATATATATTATTTTAATTATATATCAAATATTTATTTACTGAATAGTTTTTCTAAGCGAGAGATGCATATTTTTATAGTATGATAATTACGTGAATAAAAAGTGTTATATGAAATGGTTTCTAGCTTGTTGGAATGTATTATACGTATATGTGTATTAAAAGTCTAGACAACTAAGATGGGGACTGAGGAAGATTGAGGAGTTCGGAGAGTTAGATGTTGAAGATGTGATTTAAACTAAGAGAGACATTTCAATACGTAATCAACTTTTGAACCAAGAGATTTTGGATTTTCACCCCTAGGATATTGTGATGTTTTTTCAATTGGAGAGTGATTTATCCTTGACATCGAGGATTAATATATAATTTGGCCCCCTAAATATGTCAATATGTATTATTTTCGTTACAAATAATGTTTATGTACACAAATTAGTCAAAATATTAACTTCTTTACAAAATCATCATTTTGTCAAGTGGGCAACATGTGGTACATATGTAGTCATCCATACAAGCAACCTATGTTGAATTCAATGTTATACATATATATGTTTACTATGTTACTTATTCCATTATGTATTAATAATTATACTTAATATAAGGATAAATTTGTGATGGTGAAAGTATTAATTCTTGAAGGAGTTGACACGTTTGGGGGACTAATTTAATTGTTCATGTTAGAACTTTCAAGGACTAAAGCAACACCACCTTTATGACCAAATTATATATTAACTCCAACTTTTAAAATGGAGGATTTTAGATAATTACCATGAGTTACCTAGACTGGATTTGATATATAATTGAAACATTTACCTATAGATTTGATAATTCTAAAGCTTTTGAAATATTAGGTAATATTGTTACAAATGTCAAACATTTAAAGCAAGAATATATCAATGAAAAATTGTGTATGTAGAGAGAATGTTTCGAGTTAAGCGTAAGAGGAGCTAATGTTGGAAATTCATATAAGATTAAACACTCAAGTTCAACATCTTATCACACTCGAGTTAGTTAGCTGAGCTATTGTTGGTTGAGAGTGATTAGAGCCTACAAAGGTTGGTGTAAGCCTCAAAAGGTTATGGTAAAAGAATACTTAGTTTTGGAAGCTTGAAGAGGTTGTGGTAAAAAAATACTCTATTATAAGTCTATTGAAGCCATGAAAAATAATACTTGTAACCAAAATTGATGATAATACAAAAATCTCATTTTGTATGAGGATTGAACATAGCCCAAGACACTACTGTAAACTGGGCTTTTAACGACGGTTAAAAAAGGTTTTTAACGATGATTATTGACCCGTCGTTGACCCAAGCGTCGTTAAAAAGTGGGTTTTCAATGACGTCTGTCAACCGTCGTTGTAAGTTAGAAACAACGACGGTTAAAACTGGAACCGTCGTTGTATGTCTAGTAAACAATGACGGTCCACACAGTAATCGTTGTTGTTTGTCTAACCAGAATGGGATATGCATGACATACAACGACGGTTAAAGCTAGAACCGTCATTGTTTCTCCATTTCTTTAAAGTGTGTTCTGTTTTTAGGTTTTCCCAAACCTGCAAACAACCAAAACAGTCCATAAATTGTACAAAACCCAATAAAGTAAGATTTGCATCAATTGGTATCAATTTGCATCCATTAACATCAATTAACATCAAAATGCAAAATTTTCATCAATTATAGTCTAACCACATATATAAAAGTTTCCGACATGAGAAAACTAATTAACTAAAGGTAAAATGATACAAAAAGTAGTCAAACTAATCAAGCTATCGGCAACTACCCTAAAGTTTTATTATAAAACTCAATAAAGTATTATTCCCATGTTGTTCTGGTGTAATCTATCGCGTCTGAGTCAAATGGTTTGATCTCCATGAAATCAATGTTATAAAACTCGGACCGATGATCGACTCGATCAAGACACTGGGTTAATGGGTCATTGGTCCAACCAGTGAGTCATTGGTTGCACCGGTTAAACCGGTATATATATATATATTAAAATTTACAAATTTTATAATAAAAATTCTAAAGTGAAAATATATAAAATCACAAAATAATATAAATAAATCCTTTTAATACCAGAACAATAATTCAATAGGTAAAACCATTGATTCATATTTTTTAGTAAATATTTACATTTAATTTTTTAATACAATAAATAATGAATTAGTTTATTGATAACATATTATAATCAAATAATATGAAAATATGTTTAATAAAATATATTATAAACACAATATATTTTATATTATATAAAGTTTTTAAATATATATATTTATTATATTAATTCAAATTAAAAAGAGTAAAATAAATGCTCTAACAAAGAGAAAGAATATAATTTATCAAAAATAAAAACAAAGAAAAAGAATAGAATCTTTAAAGTGTTTGATGAAATGGAGAACAATGTGAGAATAGTATATATATTAAATATTAACAAAAGCTTTCAGCGTAGTGGCAAATGCATTTCTCCATCAACATAGCTGTCACGAGTTCAAATCCCATCTTGGAGCGTTTTTGGAACTTCTCTCAACGAATGTTCAAACGTTGCTGACCTTGAGCAAGCGAACCGAGCCGATTTGACCGAGTTAATTAGCTGGTTTGACAGAGTGAATGATGTTAGACATGGTTTAACTTCATAACCGATCTATTAACCTAACCGGACTATTCACTGGTCCGGTTTCTTGTTGAACCGATCCGACCGGCCGGTCCAGTCCAGTTTTCATATCATTGCATGAAATACGACAAAATGTAATAACTCGGCATTGGTGGATAGACAAATTATGAATGTGAATTTATTTTAAAATTGATCTAACCTACTGAATTACATGGTCCCAACTCCCTTGAATTCCACCTTGCACAATGGAAGACATCTATTGCATTACATAATACCCGCATTCATAGCCTCTGGTTTGTTTGTTACACTACAATTCAAAATGAACATTAGTCAACAATTAAAACCATACATAAGTGTCCAATAAAGTATTGTATTTAATGCAGTTAAATATCCTGAGGTGCATCCATGCTAGCTTAGGAGATTTAGACAGAGGTTTACCCATCATCATGTGATATCCTGAGTAGGCACTAATAAAAAAAACACAACTTAGAGAAGAATTATAACATAAAAAGACTAATAACCAAAATAAATTGTTTGTTATTACCTATCTACTATTATTTTAAAGAAGAGGTGGGTTTCCTGTGCAATGAACAAAACCACACAACAGTGTGATCTATGAGGGATATAACCAATAGTTGTCCGTGGTGGCTACATTGGAAATTAATTAATACTTCAAGAAATTCACATTGATGAAGTTAAACGTATAATATATTAGAATATGCACTTACTCATGGATGTAAGGTGCTAAATAAATCTTTTTTCCCTCATCCACCATGCTGAGGGTGATGTAGGTTGTATTTTAGCTTTCTGATTCCTTGACGGTTGAGTGAGTTGAGGGTCAATGAATCCATAAACGTTCTTATGGGAGATTATTGAAGACAAATACCTAAAAAAAGAGACAATTCCTTGTAAAAGATATCCTAATAAAGTATCTTAATAAGAAAACTACAAATAATGTTGTCAATGTACTTACATCTCCCATATCTAAATGACTGAGATGTTCAAATCTTCCTCGCCAGAGGCAACCTCTAATATATCTGACATGTGTACATACGGTGGGATGGAACTTTCCCTGCCAAAAATAGCCGCGTCCCATGGAACCTCTAGAGGGTTGTTATGAATGACCTTGGCAACCTCCATCAATCCTTGAATCGGATCATCGATCGATATAGGTGTCTTATTCTTCTTTTAGGTCTTCGTCTCTTTCTGAAGCTTGAGCTGCACATAAACAACAATGGATACGTTGTTAAGGATATAAATACATACATGCAAAAGGACACTGTGGACACTGTGATGTTGGATGGGGATGAGTTTGAGGTGAAAGAAACCAAAAAATATTGTAGGGACTAAAAACAAATTTAAGCTGGGCAGAAACAACACATGTGTCATGTTCATGTGGCACTCCGTTTGCCACGTCAACTTATAGTTAAAAGCAGGGACCAAAAAGGTTAACGAAAAATATTTTAGGGATGAAAAACCAAAATTTTTTTGCAGGGACTAAAAACAAAACAAAACATATTTATATGGACTAAAGACATATTTGACCCAACCTTTTATATTTAATATTGTTAATTTGTGAGAATGTTTTTAACTTCATTGAATTTGAAATTATTCATGTACATGCTTCGATATATATAAAGAAAAGAAAGCCCAAAGATAAAATTACAATGAACTGGATAAAACTAACTAAGCTTATCTAAAAGTTCAGCTACTTAAACAAACTCAACCTATCCAAACTCATCTAACAAACAGATAACATAATTCAAATTCATAACAGAATTCAAATCATAACAACCCTATCCATAACTTAGTCTTTAACTCTATTACTCCCCCTTAAGTTGGTGAGTGAAGATTATGAACTCCCAACTTGGATGATAACTCTGTTAGTGTATGCACTAGAGACTTATATGTTTTATTTTGAACATCCATCACTTGTATCATATTATTTTATAAAGGCAATTCATTTTATTAATTCTTTTAGAATATAATTAATGTCCTTAGAATAGTAAGCTTAAACTTCATAAGAAGTCAAGTAGATGACTTGATCGTGAGATCTTATGAAGAACTATTCTTAAAATAGTCCCTGGTCAATCATCATCTTTGGACAAAAGATGCATTTAGACAAGTATGTGAGTTCGTTGATGATCACATCTCACGGATCATGGATATGAGATATCATATGCTCACATAAGTACATATTAAGAGTAATGGTGTACTGGACTGACCCACCTTAAGAACGTTGCATGGATTGTTACTAAGTGTCGTGAACGTTTCTTATATTGATAAATGTTATATGAAGTCCTTTGACCTGAAATCACTACGATTCCTACATAAGGAATTATATGTTTTAAATATCATCAAATGTTGCCTGTAACAAGGTGATCATAAAGTTGGTTTTTGAACATATAATAAATTATGTGGTGGAATGTGGTGACATAGATGGGATTTGTCCCTCCTATGTAACAGGAGTTATATCTGTAGGCCTCTTGATAGAGTTAGACTACAAAATGCATGGCCATGCTCAGGAGGATAAACATGAGATGTTTATTTTCTGTATAATCTACTTGGGCATCAAGAAAAACATAAATTGAACTATACAAGGATGACACATTCCATGCCCTTGTGCTCAATTAGATATTTGGACAAAGGGACAGGTCATATAAATTATTATCATAAAATATGATTCGTCAAAGTTGTTGACAATCTTAATATTTGGGTAATAGTGATGTATTGCTAGATACCGCTCACTATTTATGATATTAAATATAAAAGGGTTTTATTTTAAATATCATAACTAGATATTAAAAGCCTATTGGGTCACACGCATACAACAAGCCTCTAGGAAAGATAATAATTCTAATTTGATTAGAATTATAACATAATGGGCCAGGCCCATATGTGTTAGGGTTAATTGAGTGATGGTAAAACCCTAGACACCACTTTATAAATATAGCATAAGATGCATTACCCTATACACACGAGCAGTCACTCTTACTCTCTAAACGCTACTAGCAGAGTTGAGGAGGGTTTCCTAGTTCGGCTGTTGGCATGGACACCTCTAGAGACGTTGATGATATTGCCTCGTTCGCAATACGTAAAAGGTATGTCATTATGTTTCATGCATTTTATACCTTAATTCGTGTTTTTCGCATTAACGATCATAACAAAGGGGGAATCCAATTATTCCGCTGCACCCTGACCACATGCTTGATTCCCTTAAAACTTATGAAACTGTTTGTGGCCCAAAGCCTTAGTGAAGAGATATGTTTGTTGTTGTATAGTAGAAATGTAGCTAGTGGCTATGGTGCCGGCTTGTATGTGCTCTCGAACAAAATGACAACCCACCTCTATATGCTTGGTTCGTTCATGAAAAACGGGATTTGCTGCTATGTGAAACGCTGATTGATCGTCATAAAACAGAGGTGTAGGATGAACACAAGGAATCTGAAATGCACTTAACAATCTCCTTAACCAAACAATCTCACTAGATGCATGCGCCATTGCTCGATACTCAGCTTCACTAGATGAACGAGAGATATATAGTGGTCTGTTTCTTTACCTTCCATGAAATAGGAACTGATCCTAGCTTCATTAAATAACCGAAAATAGATTTTCTTGTTGTAGGATAAGATGCCTAATTTGAGACACAAAACCCCACAAATTTTGGATATTCTTAATATATATTAAATATATTATTCTAATATTATAACACTCCCCCTCAAGCTAAAGCTTGTTACAAATATACCCATATTAACAAATTTGAATAAATTGCGGGCCTAGATAGATTAAACTAGGAAAGTCGTGGGGCCAGGTAGATTGCACTGGAAAAGTCGTGGGGTCAGGTAGATTGCACTGGGAAAGCCACAGGGCCATGTAGAGAACACTGGGAAAGTCATGGGGCCAGGTAGAGTACACTGGGAAAGCCGTGGGGTTAGGTTGATTGCACTGGGAAAGCCACGGGGCCAGGTAGATTGCTCTGGGAAAGCCACGGGGCCAGGTAAATAGCTCTAGGTAGCCACAAGATACATCTATGGGTTCTGAAAAGTCATGGGTCTTGAACCATAGTAGGTAGGAGAGAGAAAACAACCATCAGAGGAGAGAGAAACAAGCCAAACAAGGATGACCAGCAAGTATGAATCCCAGAAACATCGACACAAGACTAGATCTGGATAGATCACGATAAAGAGGAGATGAAGACAGGAGGACACCGGTAAATGCACTGTGGATGATTTAAAAGCACGCCGGAAAGATACATGGTGGGGAGGTTGGAAATAAAAGAAAGGTATGAATATAGAGTTAGAGAGATGAACAAATAAAAGTTCCAAAACTTTGGAACCCAGCAGCGGAATAGGACCGGGACAGGTCATGGTGGATGGTACTGCTCTGATACCATGTTAATTTATTAGAATGTTTTTAACTTCATTGAATTTGAAATTATTCATGTACATGCTTCGATATATATAAAGAGAAGAAAGCCCAAAGATAAAATTACACTGAACTGGATAAAATTAACTAAGTTTATCTAAAAATTAAGCTACTTAAACAAACTCAACCTATCCAAACTCATCTAACAAACAAATAACATAATTCAAATCATAACAACCTTATCCATAACTTAATCTTTAACTCTATTAAATATCATAAATAGTGAGTGGTATCTAGCAATACATCATTAATGCCCAAATGTTGAGAATGTTAGTGATTTGACGTGTCCTATTTTGTGATAATATTCTATATGAATTGTCCCTTTGTCCAAATATCTAATTGAACACAAGGACGTGGAATGTGTCATCCTTGTATAGTTCAATTTATAATTTCTTGATGCTTAAGTAGACTATACAGAAAATAAACATTTCATATTCACCCTTCTGAGCATGGAAATGTGTTTTTTCGTCTAACTTTATCAAGAGGGCCACAAATATCACTCATGTTACATAATATGGACAAATCACATCTAGGTCACTCACATTCCACCTCATAATTTATTATATGTCCAAAAACCAACTTTATAATCACCCTGTTACAGGTGACATTTGATGATATTAAAACATATAATTCCTCATGTAGGAATCATAGTGATTTCAGGCCAAAGGACTTCATATAACATTATCAATTTAAGAATCGTTCATGACACTTATGTGTCAAACCATGCAACGTTCTTATGGTGGGTTAGTCAAGTACATCATTACTCTTAATATGTACTTATGTGAGTACTTGATATTTCATATCCATGATCTGTGAGATGTGATCATCAATAAATTCACATACTAGTCTTAATGCATCAAATTATCCTAAGAAGATGCTTGACTAGGGACTATTTTAAGTGTGTGTTTGGGGTGGTTTATTTTGAGCTTTTCTTCTCCTTAAAAGGATAAGCTCTTCCAAACACATTTATTCAAAAGATCTTACAATAAAAAAGTTGCTTATTTTATAAGAAGAAAATGAGCTTTTATAAAAGCCCCATTTTTACAGCTTATCACGGAGCTTTTCATTATATGACCTCTCTTTGTAACACCCTCATCCCATGATGGGTATTACTTTATTAACTCAGAGGAAATTCGTTAATTAATCTTTAAGGAAGTGAGGTAAATTGGTCATTATTTTTTTAAAACATTATCTTTGATTAAAAAATTCTACTTGGGATAAAAAAAAGAAACATATTAATACAGGGAATATCATTTTATTATAATTTAAAATTACAACTGAAGTAGCATACATCTAAGTTGGGGTTTTAGCTTAATACAATACAAAAAGGAAAATGGACTTTCTATCCTGCTACACCCTATCTCTATTGTATAATGATACTTACATATGCCCCTAAACATTACCACCTGACTCATCGAGATTCGGCTCAACCTGAACACCACATCTAACTTCACCACAACGTGCATCCTTCCAGAGTCCATGCCAACTTAGGTGCCATAAGATTGACAGAAAACGACAAAGAAGACAAGGGGTGAGAACACTTTACATGAACTCATTTAACGAAGGATATGATAACTAAAGTAAACATATTCAGGGATTCACACAATTTATACAACATCATACTCAATCAATCACATATATAACCATAACGTCATACTCATCCCTTACTGGTAAAGTCACCCCGAATCTTTCCATACATTCACCCATCGTGACATGACAACAAATTCGACACTAATGCCCCACCGCCAGAGTCGCCTCGAACCTTTTCACACAACCACCCACCGTGGAACAATAACATATTCGGTGACTTTATCCAGTAAGAAACAAAAACCCCAACTTGGGTTAATCCACACTCTCTTTCCAAGCTTCTTAAGTCTTATGTACTTAGAGTGTATTCAATAGGGTAGGTTACATTCAGTTATTCTCACACTTTGAGATTTGAATTTCAGTTTACCCTATAACTTACTAAATCTTATGATTGTGTCTTATGAATTTCACCTCCTCACACTTACTCAAGTATTATGTCATAAGATTTCATGCTTCATAGGATCCACTTCTTAATATGATTACAATAGGTAACCTCAAACTTGAGTCATAATGTGTTAAGGTTAAGTGTATATGTATTAAGTTTACCTCTTTTAGGTTTATTTTGCCTTACCTTAGCTTAATCTTCTTTGATTAAGCCTTATCTTAGATAACTAAAACTTAAATAAGTCTTAATCAATTAAGTAAACATAGGTTTAGTCCTTAATTAAGTTTTAATCCTTAATTAGATACTTAATTAAGCCTTAATCAATCCTTAATCACCTTCTAATCCTTAATTAAGTCTTAATTATACTTGATTAGGGTTAATCATAATTATTTAAATCTTTATCATCATTATCTCTTAATCATCATTAGTCTAATCCTTAATCATTATTAACTTAAGTGATTATGATTAGTCTTAATTAATTACCTTAGTCAATCAACCTAAGTAATTAAACTAATGGGCTCATTAATGGGGTTATAGTCTTAAACACTTATGATTTGGATTAAGGTTGTGGCCCAACATGGGTTTAGGCTCACTAAGTTACCATGAAACAATTATTTGACTTTATGTTTATTTAGGGTTTTTATTAACATTTTATGATTAAAGAGGCCCAAAATAGTGTCCTAAGTCTTATATAACCCACATGAGTCCATTTTAGCATGTTACCATATGTATAACTTGTTTTAGGTTGACTTAGGTTTTACCCGAATTTCCAACATGTTTTCCACTTTTTACTTTCCACTTTTATCTTTAAATTTTACCTTTACCCTAATGGGCCACTTAAGCCCACTAACACTTTCATACTCATCATCCTTCATTCACATGAATCAAACACAACACAAGTATGAATGTGGTATGAGTTTCATCAAGAACACTCAAGAATACCATGAATTTCATGAAAAATCAATAAATTTCTAAAAAATGTAAAATTCATATATGATGAACTACTCATACCCAACATCAAGATTATCATGCCAAATCATCAACTTGCATGTTTATTCATACCAAAGGTCAAAGCTTTATAAATAGTACCAACACTTTTTCCATAGATTTAAATTCATAAACAATTAATTTAATTCAAATCAACCATATATCCATGCTTTTAATCAACCATAGAACACATTTCCAAGGTCAAATCAAATTAAAAATGAACCACACATGTTCATATAGAAAAACCAAATTGGTACCCACACATGAACACACTCATATTTTAAAATTTCAACAAAAGAAAAAGAAAAGGGAAGAGGGTCAAGGATCACCCTCACTTTAGTCACCAATCCTACTAGAGTTTCATGGGTTCTCCTCCCTTACCAAAAATCCCAATCTTTATCTCCAAAAATGGAGATGAAGTCAACCTCCACCAAACTTCAAAATCCACCTCTCTTTTTATAACGTCCTAATTTCTAAATCCAAGAATTAAGCACGTTGGAAGCCAAATTCCCGAATTGGTGAAATTATTTCATGCCATTTTAGATATCGTTGCATACATATGTCATATCTAGCTTAAGCACCCAATGATTACTTAAACTTTATATGAAACATCAAACATAATACATAAAAGCCATCAAGGCTCAAAAGAATAAATAATACATACATCACTTGGGATACCCCGATACATGTGCCCTAAACAAAATAGAGAGGGCCCGGAGGCTCCACATGTACAATCATATCCCACAAGAATAACTAGTATCAGATCAAATACATATCCATAGCAAAATACAATAATCCATGATGAAATAACAAAAGAAAGAAATAAAAACTCCCATGCTCCATCAGTTACTGGCCGATGCGGGGAGGAACCTATGCATCTAAAATATAGTCCACAAAACGTGTGGTGAGACGAATGTCTCAGTGAATATAACCATGCGCATGTAGTGTAGTCCACAAGTTTTAATGTATGAATGTCTGGGCGAAGCTAGATGATTTGGGCGGAAGCCAAAGTTCATAATCTGGGCCGAAGCCAAACTCATTTTAGTCTTATATTGGATCGAAGTCAAGATTCATTAATTAGGGTTTGGCGGCCATAGGCCAAAACTCATTTTCCATGCTTCCTATGTGTAACACTAATCATGCCAATAAGATACAAGTACACCATGAATGCCCAATCATGAAACAACTTAGAGAACCCTGGCATACAAGCCCTAACTCATGCCTCAATTCACAATGTTCGTTCAAAGCCAAATTAGAACAATAACAATCATACAAAGACATACAAGACTAGAGAAAGGGAAAAGGAGAGATTAGGGCTTATTCAAGGGATTCAAGTAAGAATGAGAGTGGGTGTGTGAGTTATACTCACCTCAAGAGAACTCAAAGAGAAGGGGAATACGTGGAGGGGGTTAGGATGAGTAATCATTGGCTTCCTCTTCCTTCTCTAAGCTTCCAAAGCTTCTTTCCCACTCTAGGGTTCTCTCTCTCTTTCTCTAGAAGTGAAGGGATGGAAGAAAGTGAGAAAAAAGAGCAGTAACCGTGTTTTTAAGGAACCTTATCTGCGTGCTCTCGCTCAGGTGCACTCGAGCGAGGTTGAGCGAGATTTCCACTCCAGATAGCCCCATTCTGACTGTTTTCTTGCTCACTCTCGTTCATGCGAGGCTGGGCAAGAAAACCAAAGTAGAATGCCCCTATTTTTGCTGACATCCTCGCTCAGACGCACTCAAGCGAGGCTGGGCGAGATTATCAAAGGAGAAAACACCCCTTTCTACTTGATGCCCTAGCTCAAGAGAGCCCTTCTCGCTTGAGTGAGAGTGTCAGGACTCAAAATCCTCGATTCTCACTTTTTATGTACTTCTAACTTAGTTTAACTTCCCCTTTCCTAATTCTTTTTATAAAACACCTTTCTAACCCTATTAAATTTATGAAAATGGTTTATGAAATTTGGGATGTCACAATTCTACCCACTTAAGTGAAGTTTGTTGGATGTCTCTAGAAGGGGGGGTTTAAAAAGAGACTTTCAAAAATTAATTCCTGAAAAAGTTAAGGTCACGCTGATCTTAGCTCTCAAGCTCAACAACTTGGAATCTCAGATTGACTTAGAGAATACAAGTTAGAGAAGCTCAGATTATATCTAAAAGAAAGATGTAGAGTTAAGCTTAACAATATTGATATTAAGTTTAGTTTAGTAAAATAAATCAGTTATGCTTAGCTATAGGTATTTGTAAATACAATTGTAAGTGATCAAGGTAGATAGAAGCGATGCACAGAGAGTTATCCTGGTTCACCCACTCCTTGGGCTACATCCAGTCCTCACAAACTTGTGAGATTTTCACTATGACAACCTTGTAAATTACAAGTATTCTTTCTTGCCTCTTCAGGCTCACACTCACTCACACTAAGCTCAGGTACCTCCTGACTTAGCTGAGATTCAAGTATTGTTTACCTTGCCTCTTCAGGCTCTTACTATGCTCACACTGACTCTAGGTACCTCCTAACCCATTTGAGACTATTACAAAAGAGAGATGGTGTTTGACTAGCTTAGACTGCGTACAAGGTACATATATACAATTAGGTTAGCTAGGTATCTCTCTTTCTAGGAGTTACAAGCAAATGATAAATGTGAAAGAGAATATGTGATAAAGACTTAAGATACACTCAGGAATAATAAGAATAGTTGAGCTTGTGTTGATCTTAACTTGAGACTAAGTTAAGACGGATTGGTCAAAGAATATTCAATAATGTCTCTTGCTTGCTTTGACTTAAGTTCCATCTTTTATATCAAAGAAGACTAGCCGTTACTAGCCGTTGGATGAGAGAAAGATATTGCTTTACACTTTTCTGACACGGACTTAGGTCTACTCCGATGCACGTTACAGTAGTTGCAATGTACTTGCATTGACCTTTCTTTTACAGCTGGATCTCATGTATGAATCTGAGTCTCAGTCTGAGTCTTAGCTGCATGGCTTAGTTTCATTTTTTCATGTCTGAGTCTCAATCTCTTATTTTCAGTTGATTCTTAGGCTGAGTCTTACTTTCCAAGTTCAATCTTACTTGCTCATATGAGTCTCTGCTCTGTTGTGTGTCTGAGTCTCAGTCTCTATCTTAAGTCTTCATTGATCTTCAACCCTTTTTAGCTCTTTGCAGTCTCTACTGTCTTTGTCTTTGTCCTTGTCTCAGTGTGTGAGCATTTTGCATCTCTTAATTCTTATGATTCTTGTACACATTGCAGCTTTGTTCCTTTTGAATCTTAAGTTTTTGTCCTTTGGATGCAGCTTAGTTCATCGTCTCAGCTTGCTTTGACCTATTAGAAAATTTATCCTGCACATATGGATCTAATGTCTACAAGCACTTGAGCACATAATTAGTAAAACATAACCTCTTAGATATGCTTCTTTGCTTCCACACTTTTGATGGTTTGATCTCATTAAATCCTTTAGGGAGTGAGTTTGTCTTAACAATCTCCCTTTTTTTTATGATGGCAAACCATAAATGTTTGTGAGCTTAAAGAATATCTAAGTTTGAAAATTTGAGGCTTAACTCCCCTTGAGTCTTAACTCCCCCTGAATTCAAGGGATTTAAGACTTTAAGAATTTTTTTTAAACTGATATTCTTCAACTTGAGAATTTGCGTTAAGGTTTCTAAGTTAAAACTTTAAAACTGCATGTGCGTTTCTTTTAATGTTTTAGACTTGAGATAAGGTAAAATAATAGTATGTACATCGCAAAGAATTTTGATTATGTGCAGAATAATGGATCTTTTAAATTCATTAACCAAAATGAAGCTGAGCTTTCATCCATTGAATCGAAAAATATAGTTGAGATTCAAAAGTATTACATTCAATAAAAGCAAAGCAAACACAAGAAAAGCAAAGAATAACACAAGTTCCCAAACTTTTCTAAGTTCCCTTAAATCTCTAAACTACTCCCCCTTTTGCCATTATCAAATCACAAAATTATAGAGTAGGGGATGAGGTTGAGTTAGAGGGAGACTCAATAGGCCTAGGAACAACTTAAGGCACAATAGGTGGAGGAGGCAAGTTGGACAAATGCTGATGAATTTGATGATGATATTCAACTGAAGCACTGATTGCTTTGAGAATCATGTCCATTCCCTAAAAATTTGAGTCTTGCCTGCGCTTATGCTTCTTCAGCTCCTTGAGGATCTTGCTTTGAAAGGCTTGTTGGCTTGTGCCAAACTCAGTTTTTTGCTGCTGCTGTTCTTTGTATAGAGTGTTTATAAAGGTATTGATAGAATCTGAGAGATGCGTTGGCATGGACTGTGCAGGTGGTGGCGGTGGTGCAGATTGGTCAAATTGTGGAGGAGACTGAAAGAGGGAATCAACAAAGAACTTTCCGGGGGTAGGAAGTGAAGTTTGATGAGCAGGAGAGTAGACGGGGGTCTAACATTTTTCTTAAGTCTTAGGCTCTTGGTTCCCGTGTCTAGGTGAGACCCGCTCCTCTGGCTTAGTCTCAACTGGAGTGGCTTCAACAGAAACTTCCTTTTCGAAACTTGCTAGGGTCTCAGCCACGACCTTTGTGATTGTTGAGGGTGATGGATTACAAGGAGGAGAAGGATGAGGTGAGACTTGTGGAGTTGAGACTAGAAGATTTTCAGTGTGAGCTTGAGTCTCAGCAAGTAAGCTTGGTTGAATCACCAAAGGCTGTGGTTCAAATTGAACCAAGGCAACAGAAGTGGGTGGATTGAGCAGGACATCTTTGATGAGGGAGAGGCTTGAGCAGTGGGTGGATTTTTTTCCTTAGCAGGTGAGTCAGGAGAAGGCATTGAAAAAGTAGGGGGTGGGATAGACTTACCTTCAAGCTTCAAGGCTTGAATATTGGTTTTGCCAAAGTAGGTCAGCTTCATCTTGGATTCTTCAGCAGAGGAGAGATCTGCTTTGAATTGCTTGAGAATCCTAGTGATGAGCATGGCAAAGGGAAGAGATGCATTTATTTTTGCACTGTTGAATGCGTGCTCCATGTGCTTAAGGATGAGGCAGGGCAGATTTAGAGCAATTCCATGTTTAAGATGGTACATCACCATCAAGTCTGTGGCATACATTTTATCAAATGTTCCAGCCTTTGGAATAATTGACTTAGCCACTAGTTGATATAGGAAACGCCCAAAAGGATTTAGGGCAGAGGATGGAAGGTTGATCTCTGCTTGGCTAAACAGAGATGCTCTTACCATCTCAGGTGAGATGTCAATCAGTTTCCACCATTGCTCTTCATTGTAAATCATGTTTCCTGCAACAGGTGCTTGAATAATTCCTCCAAGAACTTCCTCTGTTAGTTCCATGTGGACTCCTTTGAGATTTGCCATCACATGGGGAAGACCTTCAGACGCCCCTTTTATCTTTGTGCATGATGCATAAAAAGATCTGGTGAGCTTGGTGTACATAGGCTCAAACATGCTTAGATAAGCTTCCCATCCTTGCTTCCTCAGATATGGGATCACGTCCCAGTTCATCTATTTCAATTCCATGGGGAGAACGACTCTCCCAGTAACTACTTTGCGCTCAACAAATCTTCCAATAAATTTGTTTTCCACAACTTCATTCTCGAACAGAAGATTGGAAGGATAAATTTTTACTCTTACTTCCTTCTCAAAGCTTATCCTTGCCCTTAACAGAAGGAGATGGTGTAGTGAGATCCACGTGAGTAGGGGATCTGGTCTTTTTAGGTTCAGAGGTCTGTACCACATTAGAAGCTATTCTTCGTGACTTTCTAGGTGGGGACTTGGTTTTGTAGGAGGGGGGGTGATTTGGTTTTGAGTGTGGTTGTAGATATGGTTTTGGAAGAGTGCTGAGATTGAGTCTGTGTGTACTTAGACTCAGTGCTGGGTTAGGGAGTTGGAGAACGAGTGAGTCTCTCTTAATTTGAAGCCAAGGTTTCATGAATTCACTGGAGTTGGAAGACAAATTATGTTCAGGTGAAGAAGATGATGAAGAAAGATGAGATGGAGGGAGTTTGATTGCAGGTATTTTGATGCGCATGAGTGGAGACTGTTTGAAGAATTTTACCTTTTACAAAAATGAGGTGAGATGGGGAGAGAGAGAGAAGATAATAACACGTGAAGTGTGAGAGGTAGTTGAGCGGTTGGTGCCTTTTAACATGTAACGGCTAGTGAGGGACTTTTTGAGGGTAATCGCTCTGCGCAACTAGTCGTTAGAGAGTAGTGGCTCAGAGACGGTTATCAATAATTTTTAACCATTCCAACTTCTGAGCTCAAGCTCAGTCTGAGTCTCAGCTCAACTCTATCTCAGGCTGAGTCTCAGGTCTGAGCTCAGTCTCTGCTCTAGACACAGTCTCAGTCTTAGTTATTCTTAAAAATTCTAGAATAAATTAAATCCAAATATTCACTCATAAGCACACATGTTTAAAAGGTTTAAGATAAAATTGAACATGTCCTTTACAAGAGGCTTAGTAAAGATGTCATCAAGCTGACTCTTAGTCTCAACAAATATAAATTCAATATTTCCCTTTTGAACATGATCTCTAATAAAATGATGTTTAATATCAATGTGCTTTGATCTTGAATGATGAATGGGATTTTTAGCTAGATTTATGGCACTTGTGTTATCACATAAAATTGGAATTTTAGAATACCTTAGTGCATAATCCAGCATATGAGACTTGATTCACATGACTTGAGTACAGCAAGTTGCAGCTGAGACGTACTCAGCTTCAGTTGTAGATAAGGCTATTGTGTTCTGTTTTTTGCATGACCATGAAACAAGACATTTACCAAGGACCTAGCAAGTTCCACTTGTGCTTTTCCTATCCAGCTTATCTCTAGAAAAGTCAGCATCGCTATAGCCTGTGAGATCAAACCTAGTTCCTTTCTCATATTAAAGACCAAGCTTAGTAGTTCCAATTAAGTATCTAAAATTTCTTTTTACAGCTGATAGATGAGATTCTTTTGGATCAGATTGATATCTGTCACAAATACCCACAACATATTGAATGTCAGGTCTACTAGCAGACAAGTACATAAGAGATCCAATCATACCTCTGTACAGCTTGTCTGAGATTGACTTACCTTGCTCATCTTTGTCAATTTGAGTTGATGGATGCATAAGGGTTTTCATTGGCTTGGAATCATCCATCTTGAACTTTTTCAACAGATCTCTTGCATACTTCTCTTGATGTATGAAGATGCCATTTGATTGTTTGATTTGTAAGCCTAGAAAAAATCTCAGCTCACCCATCATACTCATCTCAAACTCACCCTCCATGAGACTTGAGAATTCTTGACAAAGAGATTCATTAGTTGAACCAAAAATAATATCATCTACATATATTTGAACAATAAGCAAATCCTTATTGTACTCCCTTTGAACAAGGTTGTGTCAATCTGACCTCGAGTGAACCCATTGTCAACAAGGAATGAGCTCAGTCTGTCATACCAAGCTTTGGGGGCCTACTTAAGTCCACACAGAGCTTTGCTCAGTCTCAGCACATACTCTGGATGTTCTGGATCTTCAAACCCAGGGGGTTGTCTCACATAGACTTTTCTTCAATTACCCCATTTAAGAAGGCACTCTTTACATCCATTTGATAAAGCTTGAAGTCTTTGTGTGCTACAAGGGCTAGGAGTATCCTAATGGCCTTAAGTCTTGCCACTGGTGCAAACGTTTCATCATAATCAATCCCTTCCTGTTGATTATATCCTTGAGCCACTAGTCTTGCTTTGTTCCTCATGACTTTCCCTTTTTCATTAAGCTTGTTACGATATACCCATCTAGTACCAATTATGGATTGGTGAGAAGGAGGGGGAACAAGTTCCCAGACTTTGCTCTTATCAAACTAGTTGTGATCTTCTTCCATTGCTTTGACCCAAGACTCATCATTTAGGGGTTCTTGAATGTCTTTGGGATCTATTTCAGATAAGAGAGCCATCATGTTCTCGTTATTTCTAAATGATGATCTTGTTCTGACTCTGTCTGAGGTCTCTCCAATGATTTGGTCCCTTGGATGAGACCTGACTAATCTCCAACTTCTGAACATTTCAGAGGCATGTTGATGTTGAGTGTCAGGTATAGTTTGGTTTACTGGCTCAGGCTCAGTCTGACCTCCGTTCTTCTCTTCTGCTTGTGTGTGGTCATCAGTCTTAGTCTGAGGTTGCCTGTTGATCTCAGTCTGAGGTGACCTTATATCTTTCTAATCAAAAGTGGATCTTTCCTTTTTTTCAGCTTCTTTGCTTGAGATTCTTAAGTCACCCATCATTTCTTCTATTTCTTCTTCTAGTCTCTTTTGTGGGATTCCCTGTGTCTCATTAAACACTACATGCATAGACTCTTCAATAGTTTTAGTTTTCAAATTATAAACATGATAAGCTTTAGATGTGAGTGAATAGCCAAGAAAAATTCCCTTATCAGATTTTGTATCAAATTTTCCCAATGTGTCTTTTGTGTTAAGAATGTAGCAATCACATCCAAACACATGAAAGTAAGAAATAGATGGTTTTCTCCCTTTCCATAATTCTTATGGAGTTTTATTTAGAATATTTCTTATGTGACTCTATTGATAATATAGCAAGAGGTATTCACAGCCTCTGCCCAAAAATATTTCTCAACTCCAGAGTCACACAATAAGGTCCTTGCCATCTCTTAGAGAGTTCTATTCTTTCTTTCAACTACACCATTTTCTTGGGGTATTCTTGGACATGAGAAGTTATGAGTTATGCCATTTTTATCAAAAAAATTCTTGAATTTGGCATTCTCAAATTCTCCTCCATGGTCACTTCTTATAGCACCAATTCCATATCCTTTCTCAGATTGGACCTTTTTACAAAATATTTTGAAATTCTCATAAGATTCATCCTTTTGAGATAGAAATAGAACCCAAGTAAATCTTGAAAAGTCATCCACTATTACAAAACCATATTTCTTACCACTAAGACTAGCAGTCTTAGTAGGTCCAAACAAATCAATGTGGAGCATTTCAAGAGGTCTGGTGGTACTTACATAAGTTCTAGATTTGAAGCTTGTCTTAGTATGTTTGCTTCTTATGCATGACTCATAAACCATATCTTTGTCAAACCTAATCTTAGGTAATCCCTTGACAAGAGATTGACTTGCAAGTTGACCTATGGTTCTTATGTTAATATGTCTAACTCTTTTATGCCAAATCCATTTCTCATTGTCATGAGACACAAGACAAGTGAGATCAGATAGGCTCTCAAGTGAGACTGAGTAAAGATTTTGTTTCATTTTCCAGAAAATATTGTTCTCCTAGTCTTAGAGTCAATAATCTCACAAAAGGTAGGTTGTAAATTAACATGATAACCATTATCACATATTGCTTATACTAAGATGATTGTGTTTCAAACCTTCGACAAAGTATACATTCTCAATCTGAGGTGAGTTTGTCTTACCAATTTTACCTATTCCCTTGATCTGAGCTTTACTGTTGTCTCCAAATGAGACAACTCTAGAGGTTTTCTCCTCAAGTGTTGAGAACTTGCTTTTGTCTCCTGTCATGTGCCTTGAGCACCCACTATCCACCACCCACAAGGTCTTTGCTCTTGCTACTACTAGGCAAGTTTGTATCACAGTAAGATTTTGTCTTAGGTACCAACTTGTATTTGGGTCCTATATGGTTAGATACCTTCCTTTTGACTGCTACTTGTCTCATGTAGCAATCTGAGGTCCTATGGCCAAACTTACTACAACATGAACATCTTTCTTTACGCTTCTTTGCTGGAATAAAGAAATTTTTATACCAAACCTCATTAGCAAGCTTATCATAACCTAATCCAACCTTATCAAAAATTCCCTTTTGAGATCCAATGAGTCTCTCAAGGTTTTTTGTACCACTTACAAATTTAGCTAGATCATCTATAAGAGTCCTGTTTTGACATTTAAGTTTTTTATTTTATTCAAAAAGTTTCTTTGATTCCAGCTCAGTTTGAGCTTGAGTTTGAGCTTTGATACGTTCAGACAGCTTCATGTGAGACAACATGAGACTAGCATTTTTGTGATTCAAATCTTCATTTTCTTTTTCAAGAAATTTGATCTTTTCCAAAGCAGTGTTAAGCTCAGATTTCAACAAAGAACTTTTTGAAGCAAGAAGATTTGAATCATATACCTCTTCATCTGAGGAATCACCATCCGCCATCAAGCACAGATTGGCTGATTCATCATCTTGGCTTTCTTCTTCTTCTGAGTCATCCCAAGTGGCCATCATTGCCTTCTTTCTAGGACTTTTCTTGGAATCTTTTCTCAATTGTGGACAGTCAGCTCTGAAGTGTCCTGGATTATTGCACTCAAAGCAGATGATTCGTCCCTTCTTGTCAGTCTTGAGCTCAGCTCTTCTGGATGGAAACTTTCTTCTTCCATTTCCTCTAGATTTCCACATTTGCCTTTTCCTTCGTGAGATGAAGGCAATCTCATCATCTATCTCAGTCTCACCATCAACATCTTCACATTCTTCACTTTCTGTGTCATGAGAAGAGTTTAGTGAAACTTGATGAGCAGAGCATACCTTCTTACCTTTAGAGTTGCTGGAGGAGGACTTCAGGGCAATGGACTTACGTCTTCTAATGAGATCCTCTTCCATTAACTCTTGCTCATGAACCTTGAGTGAGCCAAGCAATTCATCTAGTTTGAGCGTGCTCAGATCCTTAACTTCTTGAATTGCAGTCACCTTGGGCCTCCAACGCTTTGGTAAGCTCTTGAGTATTTTCCTTACCATATCTTGATTTGAGTATGTTCTTCCTAATGACTTTAGATCATTTGTGATAATGGTGAAGCGTCTCACCATATCCTCAATTCCTTCGTCTTTGTTCATTTTGAATAATTCATATTGTCTTACCAATATGTTGATCTTAGCTTCTTTTACTTGGTTGGTTCCTTCATGCTCAGTCTCATGAGCTTCCCATATCTCTTTTGCTGAAATGCAGCCAGCCACTTTGTCATACTCACTCCGGCTTAGTGCACATGTGAGTAGGTATTTAACTCTTGAGTTGAGGATGTATCTGCTTTTCTCAGCTTCAGTCCATGTTTCCCTAGGCTTAGCTGCTTTCAAACCAAGTTCATCAGTAATATAAGGCATATAGGGACCTACCTCAATGATGTCACAGAAATCTGCGTACTAAGACTCAATGAAGAGTCTTATTCTGTCCTTCCAGTAATAATAGTCTGATCCATCAAAGGCAGGTGGCCTATTGGTGGATGCTCCTTCAGGAATGAACAGACTTGCGTTTGGTCCAGCCATGGATACTTTCCTCTTCACACTTAGGTGTGCTCAACCCCAAGAGGCCGAGCTCTGATATCAACTGAAGTTGGTTGGATGTCTCTAGAAGGGAGGGTTGAATAGAGACTTTCAAAAATTAATTCCTAAAAAACTGAAGGTCAAGCTAAGCTTAGCTCTCAAGCTCAGCAGCTTGGAATCTCATATTGACTTAGAGAATACAAGTTAGAGAAGCTCAGATTATATCTAAAAGAAAGATGTAGAGTTAAGCTTAACAATATTGATATTAAGTTTAGTTCCGTAAATTAAATCAGTTAAGCTTAGCTTCAGGTATTTGTAAATACAATTATAAGTGAGCAAGGTAGAGAGAAGCGATACACAGAGAGTTATCCCGATTCACCCACTCCTTGGGCTCGTCCAGTCCTCACAAACTTGTGAGATTTTAACTATGACAACTTTGTCAATTACAAGTATTCTTTCCTGCCTCTTTAGGCTCACACTCACTCACACTAAGCTCAATCTCCAGACATAGCTGAGATTCAGGTGTTCTTTACCTTGCCTCTTCAGGCTCTTACTTTGCTCACACTGACTCTAGGTACTTCCTAACCCAGTTGAGACTATTATAAAAGATTTGATGAAGTTGAGATGGTGTTTGACTAGCTTAGACTGCGTACAAGGTACAGATATACAGTGAGGTCAACTAGGTATCTCTCTTTCTAGGAGTTACAAGTAAATGATAAATGTGAAAGAGAATATGTGATAAAGACTTAAGATGCACTCAGGAATAATAAGAATAGTTGAGCTTGTGTTGATCTTGACTTGAGACTGAGTTGAGACGGATTGGTCAGAGAAAATTCAGTAATGTCTCTTGCTTGCTTTGACTTAAGTTCCATCTTTTATATCAAAGAATATTAGTCGTCACTAGCCATTGGAAGAGAAAGAGAGAGAGATTGCTTTACACTTTTCTGACACGGACTCAGGTCTGCTCTGATGCACGTTACAGCCGTTGTAGTGTACTTGCATCGAACTTTCTTTTACTGCTGGATCTCATGTCTGAATCTGAGTCTTATTTGCATGGCTCAGTTTCATTTTTTCATGTCTAAGTCTCAATCTCTTATGTGCAGTTGAGTCTTAAGTTGAGTCTTACTTTCCAAGCTCAATCTTACTTGCTCATCTGAGTCTCTGCTTTGTTTTGTGTCTGAGTCTCAGTCTCTATCTTAAGTCTTCATGGTTCTTCAACCCTTTTTAGCTCTTTGCAGTCTCTACTGTCTTTGTCTTTGTCCTTGTCTCAATGTGTGAGCATTTTGCATCTCTTAATTCTTATGATTCTTGTACACATTGCTACTTTGTTCCTTTTGAATTTGAAGTTTTTGTCCTTTGGGTGCAGCTTAATTCATCATCTCAGCTTGCTTTGACTTATTAGAAAATTTATCCTGCACATATGGATCTAATGTCTGCAAGCACTTGAGCACACAGTTAGTAAAACATAACCTCTTAGATATGCTTCTTTGCTTCCACACTTTTGATGGTTTGATCTTATATAAACCTTTAGGGAGTGAGTTTGTCTTAAAATTAAGCAATTTTGTCCTAAAAACTGATAAGTTATTAACTAAAAAAAATTACCTCAACTGAAAAGCTTTAGAAACTGGGAACAAACGTCATCCTCCTTCTCCCAAGTCGCCTCCTCTAGTGTCTGACCCTCCCAGATCACATTCACTAAGGGCATTGTCTTATTCCTTAAGGTTTTGACACTCCGGTCGATAATCCATGCAGGTCTAATGGGGACTGTGAGGTCTTCCTTTAATTGTACCGATTTGAAGCTTGTGATGTGTGAAGGGTCATAAACATATTTCCTAAGCTGAGAGACATGCAATACATTATCAATGCGGGACCAGTGAGGTGGTAAGGCTATCTTGTAAACTAGAGGGCCAACCCTCTATATGATCTGGAATGGGCCAATGAATCTGGGGTTAAGCTTTCTAGCTTTGATGGCTCGTCTAATGCCTGTGACAAGAGTTACTTTCAAAAACATGTGTTCCCCTTCCTCAAATTCTAGGTCCTTTCTCGTCTTGTCAGCATAGCTCTTATGCCAGCTCTGGGTACTAACAAACTTTTCCCTAATGATCCTAATCTTTTTTGTGGACCTAACAAGGTTCTCTCACCACCTCATACCAACAGAGTGGGGACCTACATTTCCTACCATACAATGCCTCATAGGGTGTCATGCCAATACTGCTATAGAAACTGTTATTGTAGGCAAACTCTATGAGGGATAGGTACCTATCCCAACTATCCTACTCCTCTAACACACACGCCCTAAGCATAACCTCTAGGGTTTGGATGGTCCTCTCAAACTGACTGTCAATTTGAGGATGGTATGCGGTACTAAACGTAAGTTTAGTCCCGAAGGCCTGGTGAAGTGCGTTCCAAAACCTAGAAGTGAACCTAGGATCTCTATCTGAAACTATGCTATAGGGAATGCCATGGAGTTTAACAATCTCCTTGACATACAGGTATGCTAATCTACTCAAGGAATAGGTAGCCCTAATAGGTATGAAGTGGGCCGACTTAGTCAGCCGGTCCACAATGACCCAAATAACGTTATACCCTACTGGGACCCTAGGTAATCCCATAACAAAATCCATGGCTATACTCTCCCACTTCCACTCTAGGATCTCTATACGTGCGGGAACTAGGAACTAATAGCTCCTTATACAAATAACTATACAATAAAAAATTGGATAATGTTAACTAAATTTACAATGCTTATCATAAAATGGGAATGACATGCTATGAAATATTTTGAATTCAAACTCCCTGCAGTAGATGTCTATGACAGTGCCATCTAACCAATCATGATACAACATAGAATGAAGACAATTTGCATCGATCCATGCATGTACTTCATCCGGAGTAACAATACCCGCCCGCACCTATCTTACAACTAATGGTAGCACCACTTTCTTGCATCTTTACCGAGTAGTACATATCTAATAGTTTTAAGTTCGCGGTGGAAGGATTGGCGGGCCTTGAGGTGACAACCCGTGCAGGAGTTTCTCGAATGGGAGATTTGTGTATTGGTGATTCATTTGAAAAACGAGTCTCCACAGGCGGTGCCGCTGCGAAAGTTTGGGGAATCTAAAAATTTAACAAATTGAAGAATTAGTATTTGTAATTGAACTTATATAAATTCACTTTTTACACATAAAACTATAAGTACATGGCCAAGCTACGAAATACCCTAATGCATCTCCAACAGTACTCAATTCCCCAAAACGATCTGGCATGGAAGTGTAGCATGTGGTTCAATAGCAATTTGAACCATGACCTTTAAATGGTTGGAGGTAAGTGGGCAATTATATAAGATCTGGTCTGGGTAATTGTGTTCTTGCCCCTTACCAACCACTCGTAAGATAGGGTCTCCCAAATACATTATACATTGAAATAAACCCTAAACCATTGAGATAAGTAAATATGTTTATGGATAAATAGTGTGTAAAAAACAAAACTCTTAAAATGTATATTATAAATAAAGAAACAAACAATTACCTTAAGCAAGACAGGACTAGGAGAACTATTAGAATCTCTCAAACTATAATCTATGGTAACTTGTTCAAGCTATCTTATAGTATCATCAAGTCTTTCTTTCATCTCTTTCCAACCAGTTTTCATTTCCCTCATTTCCTCTAAAATATTGTCATATATTGTCATATTTCTCTTGAGATATTACATTTTCTTTGGGTTTAGGAGCTTTGAAATATTCTCCAGGATATACACCGAAACCTATAGCTCGAACACGACCCCTATACACATCTTTCTTAAGAACCGTGTCAAGGACATGTCTCTCATCAGAGTTACCAGGCTCAGCTTGAGGTAACATTTCCTCCTAGTAACACAAGTGCAAAATGGGAGTAAATGTAATACTCAATGATACAGATATATACTAAATTTAACACACAATAACATTAAATATATACTTACACATTGTGTGAAGACCTCTTCAACTCTTTCATTGTTGGCATTCTTCTTCTTGTTAATCCGAGCAGTTTTCCACAACATATGCCTCGAAACTTCAGTGCTTCCATCACCCGTTTCTTGTAACTGTAAGATATAATTTACATACTATTAGTACTAACAAAAACTAATATATGGGTATTTTAGGTTAACTTACAATAATCACCGATTGTTGTTCAAGCCGAGCATAACCGAAACGTGAGGCTCTATGTGGGTATTTGGGATTTGAAGCCCTAGCCTTATTTTTCTCACTGATTTCCTGAAACAACATAAGGTAAACATATTCAAGGAGTAATTCTCTAACAAAAACAATAAAAATATTGAGCATATGGATGAATATAGTACCTTGAAATATTCATGGCTTCGTTGGGCAACAGAAAAATCACATTGCTCTTGTGATATTACATCCTCATATCTCTTAGGAGGATGCGGGATTACTTCACCATTCTCATAAAAAATATGTTGGGTGGATAATGTTGACCTAAAATCTCTATGTCTTTTACTAGCCAACATAAGTACATATCTCTTGTGGCAATCATCAATTTCAAAAGCCGACTACATAGAATACAAAACATAATGCATTAATTTTAGATTAGGTGTCCTTAACTTAAAATAGAAAGGGGGGACATAGTAAGTACCTTTATTTCCTCCCAAATCATATTATTTTACTCCTTCATTTCTTCATTTTTCCATTGTCTTATAGTAATTGGTACCCTTTGACGAACAATGGCACCAATATAACTACTCAGTGTAGGGCCACCAGGTTTAATAGGTTGGCCCCTTGAATTCTATGCAACCTAAATAAAACGACAAACTATATAGTGACATAATTCAACTTAATAAACATAATTTGATGTAAGCATACATTTGGTTACCTGAATTTTGTTTCCCTTGTTCCTCTCTTTAATGACCTGGGCCATAGTTGTTGCCCCACGTTTGTGTTGTTCATCCATTTTTTCCCATTATCATTGTCGGAGCCTGACATTTTAGCTGCATGAGAAACATAAGAGATTAATTAGTATATTCTTTTATTAATATACAAGACAAAAGAAATAGCTACTTAAATATGTAAAAACATACATATGTTGACTAACTCATTTTTTTTTCTTTTTCTAGTTGGTTTGAAACTTGTGGGTCCATTTCTAAGACGAATTGATGGGTTGATCCAAATACCCTCATCATGGTCCGCTCTCATGTACAACCCATCATCTGTTGTGGAGTCACCCTGTAATAATTGTGATGTCGTAAGAAAAGGATCATCTTCAACATCCTCCTCATCATCCACATTTGGGTCGTCATTGAATTTGTGTTCACGTCTGCAGGATCAGTAACATAGAAAACTTGCTAAGCATGGGATGCTAGGATAAATGGCTCATCTTTGTACCCTTCCTTGCTAAAATTAACTTGTATGAAGCCAAGGTTGTCAACCCGAACACCAGTATTGTTGTCAACCCACTTACAACCAAACACAAGCAACCGAAAGTGAGTGTAATCCAATTCCCATATGCGATCAACGACCCCAAAATATGACATATTTGCATAAACTAGATTTCTATCTTTTGCACTTGACATGTGCAATGCTTGGGCAATTAAAGTCACACCACTATTTTGAACTATTATTCTATCATCATGGTCCTTTGTGTAGAAAGTGTAGCCATTAATCATGTAAGCCTTGTAAGATATTACATGAAAACTTGGGCCATTTGCTAAAAATCTTAATCTAGTAGAGACTAAAGTAGGATTTTGGTTAATGTCATAAAAAATCTTATATTTAAACCATGTGATAAAGCTTCAATTGTGTTCCCTTGTAATCCAATTGTCTCCTCGTTTAGGATTCGAGTGTCGAAGTATCTCCTTGTGAATTTCAACATACGACTCTACCTCATCATCATTATGCAAGACATAAAGGTGTGCTTGAACTCATTCCTCTCTTTTAATAGTTATGACATCACTTTCTCCAATCCCTTCTGATTCTAATCTTCTGTTGTGTCTAGAGGTCGTAAGCCCTATGGAGTTGACACCACTAAGGTATTCAGTGCAAAACTTAACATCTTCTTCAACAATGTACCTTTCAACCATACAACCCTCAGGCTGACTATGATTCTTAACATACCCTTTTAATATCTTCATGTATCGCTCAATCGGGTACATCCATCTCATGTAAGTTGGTCCACACAATTGAGTCTCTCGAACTAGGTGAACTGTGAGATGAATCATTATGTCAAAAAAACAGGGGGGGAATACATTTAAAGCTCGCACAGTGTGACAACTATCTGTCTTTGCAAAATGGGCAACTTCCCAGAGTCAATCACTTTACTACAAATAGCTCTGAAGAAATGACACAATTTAGTTATTGTAACACACACTTTATTTGGAAGAATGGAGAGTATTGCAACCGAAAGCAAATGACCCATAAGAACATGACAATCATGAGACTTCACACCTTTCAATCTTTGTTCTTTCACTGATACTAGATTTCTAATGTTAGAGGAAAAGCCCTCAGGAACTTTGACTCCCTGTAGGAACTTGCAAAAAATAATTTTTTCTTTTTTGCTAAAAGTATAAGCCGCCGGGGGAAGATTTGTACGTGAATCCCTTTTTTCTGGGACCAATTTTTTTCTTATACCCATTGCCAACAAGTCCAATCTCACATTTGGGGACAACCTCGTGTACTTGGAGCAACCGTTGTATAGTGGTTTTTCAGCATCACTAGCTAGGGTATCAAACATTTGGGGACAATCTCTAAGATCATCTTCAGCCACATTTCGAATCTCATCAATTCTGTCAAAATCCTCCCATCCAGTCTCAAATTCATCATCAATAGGTTGTATGTTGACATTATTCTCTCCTATACCACTATGTTCATTTCTAGTCTCACCATGAAATGTCCAACAAGTGTAACTTCGATCAATTCCAAAATAGAATACTTGATTCCTTAACTCTGCTTCACTTACTCGCTTTGCACAAAAACATTTCAAACATGGACACACAATTCTACTAGGATTTGTTGCATGGTCAACAACAAACTTAATGAACATTTCCACTCCTTCCTCATACTCATTTGTCAAACGATTTGCAAACATCTAAGAATGATCCATATTCTACCAATATATCATCAAATCATTTATAATTAGCTTGAAAAGAAACACATTTAGATGTAATGACAAATTAACTATATGCTTAACACCTAAATTATTCTAAATACACAGGGTGAGGTTCCTATCCTATCTAGATTTGTCAAATTCGTATCATATTATTGTATGACTATTGTTCCTAGTCTATAAAAATTTCAGCAGCATTTCCCCTTGGTTCTCCATGCACACGACATAACCTATGAGTTATAATTCACATAGATTATGTATGAACTCGGAGAACAAGAGGAAATACGTACAGAAATCAATCTTAGACCACAAACCAAGTCATAAAGTAATATATTTAATACAAATTTACAAGTCCAAACTGTCCAACCATGGACAATTTAAAAACAAATTGTATATTTTGTCAGCCATAATATAAAATTTCTTTTTAAACAAGGAAACTAAGGTTAGTGCATGCACATACAAATAACCTAATAAATATAATTGAAAGTAAACTAGGGTAAATGAATATGCACATACAATTTCATTTTAAACAAGAAACTAAGGTAAATACATGCACATAATTGATTAAAGTCAAACACCAATAAGCAGTGTTGAAGAATAAGCATCTAGACAACAATATCTGAAAAAAAAAGGACAATTTCAAAAATTTATTAGTACTAAAAATTTGAGCAGCATTTCCCCTATTTCTTTAACTTTCCCAATTTTTTGAAAAATATTTTTAAGTCTAAACCACCAGCTACCAGTCTAATAGAGAAACATGTATAATATATATTTATATAACATTTCAAATTCTAATATAACAGTTAATAATCTCATATAATCACTAAGTTACACATACAAGTTTCAAATTTAGCAAATATTAAACACTAACATTAAAGTACTAACACAACCAACCTAATCATAAACATAATATTATTAATCCTAATCAAATTAATTGCAAAGAATTAAAACAAGTGCAGATAAAATATAGTGCAGATTGCAAAAAAGTGAACAGTTGCAGAAATAATGGTGCATATAGCAAAAAAATATAGCTACAGAAATAATGGTGCAATAGAAAAAATAGGGGGTGTCTCAGAAAAAAATGTGCAGAAAAAAAACTTGTAACAAAAAAAATGGTGCAGCAACTTACCCTAGTTTCACAGAGGGACAGCGCGATGCTGCTGCTAAAGGTTGGAGCCCGCGGCGTTGTAGCTCCTTGGAGGCTCCTCGCGCTGCTCACGTTGTAGCTCCTTGGAGGTTGCTGCGCACTGTTACTGCTCAGACGAAGAAGGCACGCTGCTACTCGGACAGAGGAGAAGAGGCGACTGCTGGTCGCACAGATCGGACGGGGGAGAAGCCGCGCTGCGGCGCTGTTCGGACGGAGAGGACGGCGTCGCTCGGACCGCGCGCTTCGGACGAAGCGAGTGGGAGAGGACAAGGGTACCAGACAAAGAGAGAGGGTTTTTAGAAAGAGAGAGTTTTAGAGGGAGAGCTGGAGCTGTGTGTGAGAGACCCGGAAGGAAAAATAAAACTGAAATGGAATATTTAGGGACTGAGGAGGGCGCTCCTGAAGCGCCCTAACAGGAGGGTGCTCAGGAAGCGCCCTAACAGTAAAAAATAGAAAAAAAACTGGTATATGAGGGTGTTCTTGAAGTGCCTTAACAGGAGGGCGCTTAGGAAGCATCCTAATAGTACAAAATAAAAAAAAGGGTATATGAGGGCGCTCAAACACGCACCTTGTACAGTAAAGTTGTCTTATTTGAAAGGGCGTTCGTACGAGCGCCCTGATCAGTTAAATAGTTAATTAATATACATAAATTACAGGGCGCTCATGTGAGTGTCGTAACTGGAAATACTGAGGGCGTTCCAGCCTAGATTACAGGCGCCCTAACGTTAAAAAACTCAATCTGGGTGCTAATCCAAACGAGAGCGCCCTAAAGTAGGTGCTCTTATATCCTAAATTTGGCGTAGTGTTCCTGATGGTTTCTGGTGCTCTATCTTGACCTGTTTTCCCACTAGACACCTAGAAACAAACTTTGTTATCTCGCCCTTCATACTATCCCACCAAAACATCTTCCTCAAGTCTTGATACATCTTCGTGGTGTCAGGATGTATCGAGAACTTGCCCCTGTGGGCCTCCTCTAGAATCTGCTACCTCAGACTACCCTCCTTAGGGACACAGACTCTCCCTTGGAAGAGAATTATCCCATCACTTGACTTAGAGAAACCTGGCTGCCCTCTCCTAGCTTGGAGGTCTGGGTCTGAACCCTATGCCTCCCTAATTAGAGCTCTAAGCTCATTGGTTACCTCTAGCTTGTAGAGCCTCAAGCTACCCTCTCCGACCTCAACATTCAGGCTTAAGTCTCTAAACTATTCTAACAAACCCATCTTATGTATCATCATGGATGACACATGCAGGGACTTCCTACTGAGGGCGTCAACCACTACATTGGCCTTGCCCGGGTTGTATCTCAGCTCAAAACCGTAATCCTTCAGAAACTCCATGCACCTCCTTTGCCTCATATTGAGATCTTTCTAATTAAAGAGGTATTTTAAACTCTTATGGTCACTAAAGACCTCGAACCTCACACCATACAGGTAATGCCTCCAAATTTCAAGGGCAAATACCACAACAGCTAACTCTAAGTCATGGGTGGGGTAGTTCTCCTCATGGGGTCTCAACTACCTAGAGGCATAGGCCACCACTCTCTTTTCCTAAATCAACACACATCCTAGTCCCTTTCCAGAGGCATCACTATAGACCTCAAAAGTCTTGGACAGGTCCAACAATACTAATATGGGGCAGTAGTCAACCTTCCCTTGAGCTCTAAGAAGCTCCGCTCACACTTCTCATCCCATACAAAGGCTTGACCCTTACCAGTCAATCTAGTGAGGGGTAAGACTAGCCGGGAGAATCCTTTAATGAATCTCCGATAGTAGCTGGCCAATCCTAGGAAACTCCTAATCTCTGTTATTGTCTTAGGCCTTTCCCATTTAAGGACGACTTCTACCTTGCTAGGGTCAACAGACACACCCTCCTTGGAAATCACCTGCCCTAAGAAATGGACCCTGCCCATCCAGAACTCACACTTCTCTTGGTTGGAAAACAACCTCTTCTCCCTCAAAATTCCTAGAAAAAACCCTAACGTGGCTCTCATGCTCCTCTAAGGTCTGGGAGTATATCAGGATGTCATTGATGAACACGACAACAAACCGATCAAGGTAGGGCCGGAAAACCCGGTTCATGTAGTCCATTAACATGGATGGAGCATTGGTTAAGCCAAACGGCATCACCACGTACTCGTAGTGCCCGTATCTGGTCCTAAAGGCAGTTTTGGGTATGTCCTCACCCCTAATCTTGATCTGGTGGTAACCAGATCTCAAGTTTACCACCAGATCTCAAGTTTATCTTAGAGAAGACCGAAGCCCCTCTAAGTTGGTCTAGGAGGTCATCTATTCTGGGTAGGGGATACTTATTCTTTATGGTGACCTTGTTTAGTTGCCTATAGTCCACATACAACCCCATGCCCCCATTCTTCTTTTTCACTAAGAGCATTGGCGCTCCCTAGGGTGACACACTAAGCCTAATGAATTTCTTAGCTATAAGGTCCTCTAATTGGGATTTAAGTTCACTAAGCTCTATTGGGGACATCTTATAGCGTTCCTTGGATATGGGCCCTGTGCCCGGTACCAAGTCAATGGTAAACTGAATTTCTCGGTCCGGAGGTAAGGTGATCACCTTACTAGGGAAAACATCTTGAAACTCCCTAACTGTGGCTACGCTGTTCAAATAAATACTGGAACCTAATGATAAATACAAATTATACACATTAATAATCCCTCAAATTTAACCTTTTAATACATCTTTTATGCTTAATTAACAAGTCATAAGCATATTATGCCAATTCAGGTTCATATTGAGCTCAATTACATTTTTCAGCATTAAACTGTTTTCGTATTTCAAGCATAACTTGACTTATAGACATCTAAAAATTATGTTCTTTATATTGTAGAAAATATAAAAGAAATCCCTACAACTTTGATGAAGAACCCAAAAGCTAAATCGGATGGCTAGTGAATCAAAATGGGCTTGGAAGACGGAATAGTCAACATCACATGAAAACATAACCAGAACTCATTGATTAGGCCATAACTTGGGCTATAAAACTCCTTTTTGTCTCAACCCAATGGCATTTGAAAGCTAAGATCCAAAGCTTGATTTCATCTAAAGATAACTCTCTTGGAATCTGCCAGATTGAGGATGATATGCTCGGTGCAAGTGGGAGACAAGTAGGTGAATGATAGCTAAAGTAGGTGAATAATTCAAAGTAATGGACAAATGCATTAGGTAATTGATCAATAAGTCCATTTGTGGACAAAACATGATTAGTTATGGCTGAGTGGTCATGTTTGGAATGGCATCTTTTCCCCTTCTATAAATAGGAGGGCTTGCTAGGGAGAAGAGCATCCAAGTTGTATTCATTTACTTTTATTCATCTTTTTGTAAAGTCATCATGGAAGGCTAAGTTTTTATTCAATTCAAGGAGTCAAGATTATTTTCATCTTGGTTTTGAGCTTTGATCTTCATTTACATGCTCATTGAATTACATCTACCTTTCTTTTCTACTCCACTTGCTTCAAAATTCATATTTCTTTTATCAAAGCTTCATTGGTTAACATGTTTTGGTTATGAAATTTGTTATTGATGTATGTTGTACTCTTGATTGGTTAATCATCATACAACGATTAAAAAGCATAGAGTAAGCAATTAAATGAAGGTGTTCATTTAATTATTTACTTCAATTGGGTTCCGATTATAAAATTGATTTGGATCTAACATAAGATTTTATGGTTATTTGATCTTGTTAATCTTAATCAATTGAATTCTGGAAATTATTTCAGTAGTGAATCTGGGATCATTGTAGGGGTTCCACATGATTCTAAGTTGATGGATTTAATCTCTTGAATTTATGTTATTAATAACCAATGATTAACCATGAAAATAGCCTCTGAATTCCTTGGATTGATATTGTCTTAAATTGGTTCAACCTTTGCTTTTAACTTGATCTTTTATTTTTTTCTTTTTATTCCAATCAATCAAATCCCCACAAAGAAGGATTAATTTGAGTGGATCTTTAGGGTTCGACCCGGTTTATACCATTCTACTACAAGTAGTTTGCAAATTGGATAATTATAATTATAATTTTGTGTAGGTTCGATAGCTGTCAAAATTTTGGCGCCGTTTCCAGAGATGCACTTGATAGTATCCTTTTATTAATTTTTTATTGTAATATTTTTTAGCTCTTTTGTTTTCTTCTTGTGTTTTCCTAGTGTATGACTAGATCTTCTACTTCAAAATTAATTGAATCTGATCCTGAAATTGAAAGAACTTTACACAGATCTAAGAGAAAATTGTTTGCTCAAGTTAAACAACCTGTTGATATCAATCAATTTGAACAAATGGCTAACAATATGCAGGATAGAACTTTGAGGGAGTTGGTTGCTCCTGATGTTACATACCAACCTTTGTGCATTCAATATCCGAACTTGGATGTTGATTTTGAACTTAAATCTGGTTTAATTCACTTACTTCCTAAATTCCATGGTCTTGCTGGAGAAGATCCACACAAACATCCAAAAGAGTTTGAAGTGGTTTTCTCCTCCATGAAACCTCAAGCTGTTGCTGAGGAGCACATCAAATTGAGAGCTTTTCCTTTCTCACTTACTGATGTTGCTAAAGATTGGTTGTTTTATCTTCATGCAGGTTCTGTAACATGTTGGAATGACATGAAGAAGATATTCTTGGAGAAATACTTCCCTGCTTCAAGATCTGGTGCTATCAGAAAGGAAATTTGTGGAATTAGGCAAATGACTGGAGAAACTTTGTACGAGTACTGGGAGAGATTTTTAAAGTTGTGAGCCAGCTGTCCACACCACCAAATTAGCGACCAAATTTTAATCCAATACTTTTATGAAGGATTATTTCCTACGGAAAGAACTGTGATCGATGCAGCAAGTGGTGGTGCATTAATGAACAAAAGCATCCATGAAGCAAGAAGCCTTATCTCTACCATGGTTTCTAACACCCAACAATTTGGGACCAGAATAATGCCAACTCGGGCAGTGAACGAAATTCAAGTGTCACAGACAGAACAACAAAGGCTGCAGAATAGACTTGATGAGCTAACATCCTTAGTGAGACAAGTGGCAGTAGCTCAGTAACAACCTTCTCAAACACAACCACTACTCTTACAAGCACCAGAAAAGGTATGTGGTATCTGTAACTGCTCATCTCATCCAACTGATGCTTGCCCTACCATTCAAGCAAGTGAATCTGTTGCTGTAACTAGAGCTTTCCATAGGAGATCACAACAACAACAATGTTATGATCCTTACTCAAATACATATAATCCTGGATGGAGATATCATCCCAATTTGAGATTGGGTAACAATACAAGACCACAACCCCAACAACAATTTCAGCACAATGCAGGTACAAGTAGACCATCTTACCAGCAACCTGTCAGACATCAAATGCATCAACAAAATGTTGCAGCTCAGAAGCCTCCACAACCTAACTCTGAACCTTCACTAGAAGATCTTGTGAAGCAAATGGCTGCAACAAATCTGCAATTCCAGCAAAGGACGGAGGCTACCATTCAGAACTTAAAGATTCAAATTGGACAACTTGTCTCTTCACTAAATGAGATGCAATCTCAAGGTTCCGATAAGTTTCCTGCTCAACCAGTGGTGAACCCCAATGTCAATGCAATTCCCTTCGATCTGGAAGGGTGATGGATGAGTCAAACATACAGAAAGATGCTAAAAAACCAAGACTTAATTCAAACAATGCACCAGATGATACAAAAGTACAGCCATTGGATCATGCTGAAGGAGCAAAGCCATCAGATGATGATGAATATTTTCAAAATTCTGAGAAAAGTAATTAGTAGAATGTACCACTACCATTTCCTCAAAGAGCTGAAAAATCTAGGAAGGTAGACGAGATGGAGAAGGAGATCTTGGAAACCTTTAGGAAAGTGGAAGTCAATATTCCACTTCTGGAGGCAATCAAGCAGATTCCAAGATATGCTAAGTTTCTCAAAGACTTATGCACACACAAAAGAAGGCTGAAGGGAGATGAAAAGATTAGTATGGGGCAAAACGTTCCATCCATCATTCAACAAATGCCCACAAAGTGCAAAGATCCAGGGACGTTTACTATCCCTTGCATTATTGGCAATTATAAATTTGAAAATGCTTTGTTAGATTTAGGTTCTTCAATTAATGTTATGCCTATGTCTATCTTTAACTCTCTTGCCATTAGACCTTTACAGAGTATAGGTGTTGTCATCCAACTAGCTAATAGGAGTAATGCATACCCTGCTGGACTCATTGAGGATGTCCTTGTTAAAGTTAATGATTTGATTTTCCCTGCAGATTTCTACATTTTGGATATGGAGGGGGAGTCTAAATCCAATAAGGCTCAGATTGATGTCCATGCAGGAACTCCTTCCATGGAGTTTGGAGATGTTGTCAAATTTAATATTTTTGATGCTATGAAGCATCTTGTGGAGGAGCACTCTATTTTTCATATTGAGTTACTAGATGATCTGGTTGATGATACCTATTCTGAGCTGTTTAATGAAGATTTCCCTTCTTTTGTTGATTTACATGATGTTTACACCTATAACAATTGTGTAGATTCTATATTATGTCCTGTTTGTGTTGAGATTGATACTTACTTATAGGAAGATTTTCATGATGCAGGTGTACCTGTTGATTCAACAAAGCTAGAAGGTAATGATTTGACTGAATTGGATGTTGTTGAGTTACAGGTTGCAGATGTAATTCCATCCACCAGGACACTTCCCTCAATTTAGCAACCACCTATATTGGAGCTCAAACAACTCCCAAAGCATTTGAAGTATGCTTATTTAGAGGAGAATGAAAAGTTACCTGTGATTATTTCAACAAGTCTTCAGGCTGAGCAAGAAGAAAGGTTGTTGCAAGTCTAAAGGAAGCATAAAAGGGCAATTGGATAGACCTTAGCTGACATTCCTGGTATTAGCCCTTCTATATGCATGCATAGGATCTTACTTGAAGATGGAGCTAAACCAATAATGCAGCCACAAAGACGTCTAAACCCTCTAATTTTGGATGTCATGAAGAAGGAGGTGACCAAGCTTTTATAAGCCGGCATCATTTATCCTATATCTGACAGTCATTGAGTAAGTCCGGTCCAAATGGTCCCTAAGAAGACTGGCCTCACAGTAGTGAAGAATGATAAGAATGAGCTTATTCCTACCAGAGTGCAAAACAGTTGGAGAGTTTGTATTGATTATAGGAGACTTAACCAAACAACTAGAAAGGATCATTTCCCTTTGCCTTTTATTGATCAAATGCTTGAGCGTTTAGCTGGGAAATCTCATTACTGTTTTCTTGATGGTTTTTCAGGTTATTTCCAAATTCACATTGCACGAGAGAACCAGGAAAAGACCACATTCACCTGCCCCTTTGGAACTTTTGCCTATAGGAGGATGCCCTTCGGCCTATGCAATGCCCCTGGTACCTTCCAGTGTTGCATGGTCAGTATCTTTGCTGACTTCCTTAAAAAGTGCATGGAGGTGTTCATGGACAATTTCACTGTGTATGGTTCTTCGTTTGAAACCCGTTTAGATAGTTTAAATAAGGTTTTACATAGATGCATTGAAACTAACCTTGTTCTTAATTTTGAAAAATGTCACTTTATGGTTGATCAGAATATAGTTTTAAGACATGTAATTTCAAAGAAGGGTATAGAAGTGGATCCAGCCAAGATTGATGTAATTTCTAGTTTTCCTTACCCATCTTGCATTCGCGACATTCGATCATTTCTTGGTCATGCAGGTTTCTACAGACGCTTCATCAAAGACTTCAGCAAGATAGCCCTTCCACTTTCTAACTTGTTACAAAAAAGATGTTGATTTTAACTTTGATGACAGGTGTAAGGAGGCTTTTGATCAACTCAAGAAATCATTGACCACAACTCCAATTATCAAGCCACCAGATTGGACACTCCCTTTTGAGATCATGTGTGATGCATCCAATTATGTTGTGGGAGCTGTCCTTGCACAAAGAGTTGGAAAATTTCCTCATGTCATATATTATGCTTCTAGAACTTTAGATGATGCACAAGGTAACTATACTACCACCGAGAAAGAATTATTAGCTATTGTTTTTGCACTTGATAAATTCAGATCATATTTGCTTAATTCTATAGTGGTTGTTTTTACTGACCATGAAGCATTGAAGTTCCTAATGAAGAAGCCAGATGCAAAACCAAGGTTAATTAGATGGATGTTGCTACTTCAAGAGTCTGATTTGGAGATTAGGGACAAGAGCGGTGCAGAAAACATGGTACCTAATCATTTAAGCATAATTGAGAGAGCACCTGACTCCCTCCCTATTCATGATTCTTTTCCTGATGAACAACTTTTGGAGCTGCGTGACACCACCCCCTGGTTTGCTAATTTAGTTAATTACTTGGTTGCATCTGTTTTGCCTGCACATGCATCTAGGGTACAAATAAATAAACTTAAAAGTAATTCTAAATATTATGTGTGGGAAGATCCCTACCTGTGGAAATTTTGTAGTGATCAAGTCATTAAGCGTTGTGTGTCAGATCATGATTTTAATTCCATTCTAGATTTTTGCCATATATTTGCATGTGGTGGGCACTTTGGACCTCAACGTACTGCTAGAAAGGTTTTGGACTTTGGTTTGTATTGGCCTACCTTTTTTCGTGATGCTTACAGGTATTGTAAAAATTGTGAACAATGCCAAAGAATGGGCAACATATCATGTAGAAATGAGATGCCTCAACAACCATTGTTATTTTGTGAGGTGTTTGATGTCTGGGTCATTGACTTCATGGGACCTTTCCTTAACTCTTTTGGTTTCACTTATATTTTATTGGTTGTGGATTATGTTTCTAAATGGGTAGAAGCAAAAGCCACTCGCACTTATGACTCTCATGTTGTGCTTGACTTTGTCAGGTCTAACATTTTTAGCAGGTTTGGAATTCCAAGGGCAATCATCAATGATAAAGGATCTCATTTCTGCAATAGGAACATGGGACCCTTGTTGAAGAAATATAGGGTGATGCACAAGATGTCTACACCATATCATCCTCAAAAAAATGGTCAAGCTGAAGTATCCAACAGGGAACTCAAACAAATTCTGGAGAAAACAGTCCAACCGAATAGGAAAGACTGGAGCAAAAGGTTTGATGATGCTTTGTGGGCTTACAGAACAACTTATAAAACTCCTATAGGGATGTCCCCTTACCGAATAGTCTTTGGCAAAACATGTCATCTACCGGTAGAGATTGAGCACAAAGCATATTGGGTTGTTAAGCAATGCAATTTGAACTTGGATAAAGCTGGAATGCATAGAAAGCATCAATTGCAAGAACTTGAAGAGATTCGATTAGAAGCATATGAGAATTCCAGAATTTACAAGCAAAAGACCAAAGCATTCCATGACAAGATGATAATAAGAAAAGAGTTCATTGTTGGACAAAAAGTGCTCTTATATAATTCTCGTCTTAAGCCGATGCCTGGTAAGTTACGTTCTAGATGGTTATGTCCATTTGTGGTTACTCATGTTTTTCCTTATGGTGCAGTAGAGATCACAGATGAGACAACCAAAAAGGTCTTCAAGGTAAATGGACATCGGCTTAAGCCCTTCTATGAGGGTTTTCAAGAGCATACGGTGGAAGAGGTGCACCTGCACAATGCCACCTACTTGGCTTGACTTAAAGTAGAAATTTCTCTTCCCAATTTTTTTTCTTGAGTTATTATTGTTAATGATATGTGTTTTTCATTAGGTGGGGAGAGTTTTCTAGAGTTTTCATTTTTTTATTTTATTATTATTGTGTTTGTTGTGTAATGCTTTGATTTGTTCTCCTTAACTATTATATGTTGAGTCTCAAAATATTATTAAGTGATTAATAATGTTTTAAGTCTCATAACCCTAAAGTTTTAATGGATAACCAATTTGGTTAAAGTATTTTGATAAAATAATACAAATTCTCTTAAGGGTATTTCATATGTTTCAGCAACTCTCTGAAGGAACAACCCTCTGAAGTGGTGCAACCTTCTGAAGGAGAAGAACCTGCTGAAGTTAATCAACCCTCTGAAGAGATGTCCTGTCTAAATCAAGAAGACCTACCGAAGACTTTCTATGTGGCATTTGTCTCTAGTCAGAAGGCTTTCTGATCAAGACTTAATTGCACCTTCAACATCTTCTGCAAGCATGTCTCTTTTAAGGAAAGATTACAGAGACCCTTTTGTGCTGTCAAATTCAACTTACCTAAAAAGGGAAACTACTGTAACATAGTACCTCCAAATGTGTCAGAACTGTATCAAGGTCTGCACACCTGCACTGCACAAGTCAGAAGCTTTTAGAAGATTGTCTCACAATGGTTCTCACAACATTTAATGGTATCTCTCAACGGTGGTTTCAAGCAATCTTCAATGGACTCATTCCTAACTCTATATATAAAGCTTCGTGAAGAACTTCAAAGGAGGGAAGAAGAATCAATATCAAGCAAAAACGCTGTCAAAATGTACGTTGTTATTCTCTCTGTTTCTTTGTACAAGTACTTCATTTATCCTAAGTCTTACTCAGTTACTCTGTACAAGTTCGTTTCTGTAACATCCCGATGATTGATAATAATGATTAATGAAAGGTTATAGGACAATAAATTCTCATGTTAATAATCAAGAATAAGGTAAGGAATCGATTAGAAGAGGATTAAAAACCTTAGGCAAGAAAATCAGATTTCAGTGTTCTAGCTCAAGCGAGAATGGGCTCGCTTGAGCGAATTATGTAGTAAAAATGGGAAAAATGGGTTTCTGCATATCTCGCTTAAGCGAGAAGGTCTCGCCCAAGCGAGACACAGGGGAATTTTTAGAGTGCTCTCTGGATGTTTTTCGCTTGAGCGAAATGGTTCTTGCTTAAGCGAGAATCTTCCACAGAGGGGTCATTTTTGGGTCGATTCTCGCTCGGGCGAGAAGCCTCTCGCCCAAGCGAGAATGATGAAAAGAATCAGACCGCGATCATCTCACTCAAGCGAGAGATCACTTACAGCTCTTAAAAGCTTTTGTTAGGGCTTATTTTCATTACGTTTTCCTTTCCCTTCTTCCACCTTTTAGAGAGAGAGAGAGATTCTAGTGAGAGAGAACTCCATTGAAGCTCAAGGAAGTTTCTCAACCCCAAGATCAAGTCTTTTTTTGGTTCTCCTCATCCCCAACCTTCTTCCTTCTCAATTCCATCAATCACTTCAAGGTGAGTGTAACCACACACTCACCTCTATGTAGGATGACTCTTGAATGATCCCACTACCTCTTTCCCCTTCTTTTAATTCTATGATGTTGATTATTGATTGGATTGTATATGTGATGTATTTGTGGAAATGAATCTTGCCCTAATAGGTGCCCTAGTTTTTGTTAGGGTATGGAATGTGAATAGTATGAATAGTTATTATGTTTTCTCTCATGGGCAACATGTATAATAATGGTATCTTATTCCCTCTCTTGAATCATGTTTAAAGGAAAGTTTTGAGGTCTTTTGACCTTCTAGAAATGGTGGGTAAGGTCTTCCGACCTTCAGGGACGACGGTCCCTGTTAGTCTGAGCTCAGTCTAGCCTAAGGAAAAGGGAACCCTTGGTACAGGGTTAAGCATTTGAGGATTATTATTAATGTCATGGTTGTTATGATTATGCTTCAAGAATTCATTATGCTTATCTTTCTAATTTCATGTCATGAACCTATTAATCCCTACACTTGCATGCTTTTGTTACCTCACTGGGACGTTGGTCTCACCCCACTCCGTGGGAATTTACATTTCAGATGTGCAGGGACCACGTTCAGGCCATGGAGGCCAGTAAGGGGCTTGTTGCTATTATGTTGGACTTATGTTTTGCTATGAACTATGTATTTAGCACTTTTGTATAAATATGACTTTTTGGTATTTTGGATAGGATAGAGTGGTACATATGTATCTTTTGGCTTGTTGTGTTATTCAGGACGCGTGTATACTTATATCCTGTACTTTCTCTACTTTGGTTATATTTGAGCCATGAGGCCTACTCATGTATAATTATTACTTTGTATCCCTGTCATGTGTATTTTTATGGCTTATGTAATTGTTGGACTACGTAAGCGACTATGTTAATTCTGATCAATATCGAAATGCGCGAAATAATTTTCGAAATTTGGAATTAGTGCTTCCAACAGGCATTAGTTCTGAATTTAGAAATTAGGACGTTACAGTTTCAATTTAAGTTAGGAACTAGTTTTGGTTCAGTAACTTAAACAGAATTTATTTGTAAACACTCTTAAGTGTCTGAGAGCCTGGAGAGGCTTGGAGGAAGAAAGAATAATTGTTGTTGAGCCTGGAGAGGCTTGACTGTAAAAGAATACTTGGTGGTGTAGAGCCTGAAGAGGCTTGATAGAAAAGAATACTTGTAATCTCTGAGATTAGTGGAAATTCCATTGCTAGTTGGCACTGGGACTGGACGTAACTCACAGTGGAAGTGGGTGAACCAGTATAAATTTGTGGCTAAGTTTTCTTACCCTTATCTCTTTATATTTGATTTAAAATTACCTGGAGGGTCCTGAGTAAACTGTTTTATAAGTTGGAACTGAAAACAAATCCAAACATATTGAAAAACAAGTTTCCAAAACTGTTTTATTGGACCTGCTGAAGCAACTTCAGCAAGTACCTAACTCCCAGTTTCAGCAAGTTACTTATATTCCTTTGTGAAAAGTTTTGCTTGTGAAAGGTTTTCCTAAAATCAATTTGAAATTATAAAACGCTATTTAACTCGCCCTTCTAGTGTTTCCTGAGGTTTCTACAGTTGGTATCAGAGCTCAACCTCGGGTTGAGCATCTAACAGTGCTGAGGAAGAAGATCCTGGATGGAAACCTCAACAAGCTATGGTCTCTACATCTCTGAAGAAGCATCTATAACCAAGCCTCCAGTTTTTAATAGAAAAAATTATCTTTACTGGAAAGAACACATGAAGCTGTTCATTGAAAGCCACAATCTGGATCTCTGGGATATAATTACTGATGGTGATTATGTTCCTATGAGATATGGAGCACCTATTCCCAAAGCTGAGTGGTCCTATGAGCAAAAGATTAAAGTTTAACTCAATGCTCAAGCCAAACTCTACTTGATTTGTTCCCTGAACAAAATTGAGTATGAGAAAGTTCAAGGATGTAACTCTGCTAAGGAAATATGGGACTGGCTAGCTTCATCTATTCATGAAGATGCTAAGGATAACAAGACTGTCCAATTTGATCATGAAGATTTTACCTCAGAAGATGAAGAGGACTCATCTAAAGAAACAAACTTTTGCTTAATGGCAAATCAACTCACTTTTGAAGGTACAAATTCTAAGGTAACTTCCGTAACCCTTCAAGATGAATATTATGATTTGATAGATAGTTCCAAGGAACTTTTAAGAAAATATAAGAAACTCTCCAATGCATACACTATTTTATGTAACAAAAACAAAGATCTTGAAAAGGAGAATCTTATATTTAAAGAAAAGATTCAGGAACAAGAGAATAGCAATTCCAAAAGTCTATTTGAAGAAAATCAAAATCTTCAAAAGACAGATCAAAGAGCTTACTATAGACCTAGCCAAATTTGTAGAAGGAACTAATAATCTTAACAGATTATTAGGAACTCAAAGAAGTTTCAAAGACAAAAGAGGCTTGGGTTTCTCCGGCAAATCATCAAAGTCTGATTTTCCAAAAAAGGCCAAAAAGAAAGTAGATGGGTGCATTTACTGTGATAAACCTGGACAACATGTGTCTAAGTGTAAACAGAAAGAAAAATCCACACCCAAAACTAACCCAAGTGGACCCAAGAATGTATGGGTACCAAAAATTTCTATTGTCTCTCTTGCAGATGTCTTAGATAAATCCAAGAAGACACCCAGAATCACAACAAAGGAAGGGATGAGAGGAATCCTTGATGGAAAGAAGGTCTATATGTGCCCAGACCTGGAAACAAGAGCTACTGAATTATTTCAGAAAACAATGTTGAGTCTCAGCAAAAGTAACACTCCTGATAACCCTCTGAGAATCTCTGTTGGTAACACCTTTCATTACTGCAATTTAAATATTTGAAAATATATGCTTTATATGAAAATCTGTGAAATATGTTGTGTGAACTCTTTGAAATGTGTGGAACCCTCTGATGTATGAACTTGCTGAAATATATGTGTCTTCTGAAATGAGTCAACTTGCTGAACACATATACTTTCTGAAATGTCACATAATGACGTGGCTCTGAGAAACGGTTGGTCTTTCACCTATCCTTTGAAGTTCGCACGTTGCACGACTCCCTATGTCTGCGCAGCCAGTAACTGCCATCATTAATGCTATGACTGAGTCTATTTATAGAGTGCGTGTGAAGCTTCTCAAAGTTACACTCTCCTTGCATTCACTCTCTCTTCGTCCAGAAACTTTCTGTGCACTCAAGATCTCTGTTTTTCTCTCAACCCTACTTTCTCTTAAGCTTTTCTGCAACTGCAATGGCACCCAAGAAGTGTGATGCTACTTCTAAGGCTGGTGGAAAGATTGTTCCAACCAGATGTGTTAACTTTGCTTAGCACGACCATGACTTCATTGAGTACTTCAGAAGTGTTGGATGGCTACCTTTCTTCGACAATATCTTCTGTGGCTAGTATGAGGCCAGTGTGTACGAGTTTTGGAGAACTGCTCTAGAGGTTGAAGGTAACAGAAGATTCTACCTTAGGGCTAAGGTTATGGGGCAGGATATTACTGTTACGACTTCCGTTCTAGAATAAGTTACCAAAGTAAAGGCAGAAGGAGCCATTTTCATTTCTGAGTAGGAGGCGAGAAATGGAGGAACAAGGAAGTACAACCAGTTGTTGTTTGGTTCAGAACCTCCCTCAAACTTGAAAGGAACCGGGTTGCTGCAAACTCCAAGGTTATTATTTGCTATCCTTGGTTGCTGTGTGATTCCAAAAGGAGGAGGCAAGGACCACATCTCTAAACTGGAGAGGTTCTGCCTCATTCATCTGATACAAAAGAAGAAGATCAACCTACCATGGATCATCCTCTATGGTATGCTCAAGAGGGCAAGGGACTCAGCTGCTAACCTTCCCCACAACACACTGATAATGAACATCATGCTTCACTACAAGCTTCCTGTGGACAAGATGTTTGATCAGAAGCCCCCAAGCTTTTTCAATACTACCACTGTTAAGCAAATGGGGATTGCTATCAAGAAACCTGTTGCTGGAACATCTAAGGAAGCTCATGTTGCTGCCTTCCAGAAGTCTGTGCTGGAGATTCTGGAGGAAGAACTTCAAGGGGATGCTAGGAAGGAGGAATTCCAACCAGCTGTTGAAACCCCTGAGAAGAAGTTGGTGAAAAAGAAAAGAACCAAAGTATCACAGAAGACTCTTGCACCTGCTGACTTGGAGCGTGTAAGGGAAGTGGAAGCATCTTTTCAGAAGGCAACACCATCTGAAAAGGTGGCTGAGGTAACACCACTAAAAGCCTCTGAACCTGTTCAGAAGGTTCACATTGAACCTGCTGAAATTGTGGGTCAGGCTGGTGAAGTGCCTGTTACTGAAATCACCAAGCCTACCTTGACACCTAAGGGGCAGGTTGTGATGGTTGATGCACCTAGTGGAAGTTCTTCTAAAAAACCTTTGATGTTGATGCCTCTTGCAAAAAGTTACCCTGATCCAGAGTTACAAGAGGTTGTTGCCTTGGCCAATGCTCTAGAAAAAAAAGAAGCCAGAAAAGCCAAGGAGCAGGAGGAGACTGATAAATTAATTGTTGTTGCTGTACAGCAAGCCATATTGGAAGATGAGAAGCTGGAAAAGTCCTTAGTATCAAAGAGGAAGAGACCTTCCAAGGCTACAAGAAGAAAGAATAAAAGACTGCTATCTCTAGTAAGGGAAGAAGCTCCACCTCAGATGATTACTAGGAGCAGATCTATCCCAAAAGATGATGCTGGAATCTTTCAAGAAGCAGTCAAGCAAGTAAGGTCTCAGAAGGTTCTGGATATAAAGAAGGAAAGGATTGTAAAAAGAACTATCAAACCTATTGCTGCTTATGTTCCTTAAAACCCTTCAATAAATCCACTTACTGAAACCATCAAATATAAGAGGAAGATGCAAGAAATTAGTAGGTTGCCCATTCCTGAAGCTGAACCTTATAAGAAGATGAAGGTCAATTTTGGGAACCTTGATCCTATTGACTTGGAGGATGATGTGAGTCCCTCCAAGGTTCCAATTAAAGTGCTTGAGACTGATGTGATTGCTGAGAAGGTCACTGAACCAGTTGCTAAAAAAGTTAGTGCACCTGATGCTGTTGATAAGGTTACAGAACCCATAGTTGCTGAACCTATTTCTGCTAAACCTTTATCTTCTGCACCCGCTAATGCTATTGATCCACCTTCACCCCCACCTCCTACATACGTTGAAGTAAAACAAGTAGAATAAAGTTGATGAGAGGATGTCTACTGAGCTTGCAATTGTTCCAGTTTTACCCATAGTTGCTAAAATCTGTTGAATTTCCACACAAGTTCTACTTCATCCCCTACAGTCAAAGAAGCAGAATGCCCAAATTTCCCAATCTTTATGAAGAATTGCTTTACTTCAGAGGGCATCCACCCCTACACAAGCATACTGGCATGCACATTGATTCACTTGATGATGCTAGGGCAAAAAGAATTGTTGCTCAGAAAGATACTGGTGGTGATGTTTTATTAGATCAGTTAGAGAGGATATGGCAAGGAATTGAACCACCGAAGCACTATTGGAAGAACATTGATGTATACTCCTCAGACCATGTGAGGATACCTGCTAAAGACTAGATATTCATCAGGCATCTGAACCTGGAAACTGAGTTATATGCTAGATACATAGTTGCTTCTGTTGGGTGTAGAAATTGTTGAGTCTCAAAATATTATTAAATGGTTAATAATGTTTAAGTCTCATAACCCTGAGTTTTAATGAGTAACAAATTTGGTCAAATTTCCTAAAGAGAAGGAACAGTTTCTGCTGAAGGTAGTTTCTGTGTCTCAGAAAATGTCTGATACAGCAACCCTCCGAAATCATGCAACACTCCGATGTGGTGCAACCTTCTGAAGAAGAGGAACCTGCTGAGTGATCAAGAACTACTGAAGCCATAGAACCTTCTGAAGATGAGAGACATTGTACTTAGACTTGTATCTTTTTGGAAAAGAACTTCTCTGTTAATTCCTTTTGAAGACTCAAGTCAAACGTAGCTTTTCTCAGTTGTCTGTGTTTCTTCTCCTTCTTGAAAGTCAGAACAGTAGCTTTTTGGCATATTTCAAATCTCTATTCACCAAAAAGGCAACGTCTGCTGTGAAAGTACACTGTGATCAGAAAAAGTAGAGTCTGCGTTGCTGACACCTAGAACTTGTTGCACCTGCTACTGCAAGCTACCAAGGTTATGTATCACAACGGGAAGAAAGCTATCTCTTAACGGGATTTAGAGAAGTCTACCGGTCTCATTTCTCTTTTCCTATATATATGAAGTTTCATGCAGAAGAAAAAGAGAGAACGAACCAACTTGCTGAAGAGCTGCTAAAATTCTCTTAAATATACTCATTTGCTTCCTTTGTACAATAATTTCTTATCCTGAGTTATACTCAGTTATTTGTACATCTTACCTAGTTTAGGCTTTAAACTTGTGTAGTTTAAAAGCTTAAGCATTTTCTTTTTATACATTGTTTGTGTTTTGAGCCTGGAGAGGCTTGCTGTTTAAACAATACTTGGTTTGAGCCTGAAGAGGCTTGTCTGTAAAAGAATACTTGTTGTATAGAGCCTGAAGAGGCTTGACTGTAAAAGAATACTTGTAACTGATCAGTTAGTGGAAAATCCTTTGTTAGTTTGGCATTGGGACTGGACGTAGCTCACGGTGGGTGTGAGTGAACTAGGATAAATCTCTTGGCTAAGTCTTCTCTATCCTTATCTCTCAATATCTGTTATTTAAACTAACTAGAGGGATCTGAATAATCAGTTTTATAAGCTTGAACTGAAAACATATTTAAACGCTCTTTAAAAACAAGTTTCCAAAACTATTTTCTGGACCTGCTGAAGTCACTTCAGCAAGTACCTTTACACCCAGTTTTAGCAAGTTGCTAAAACCCTTTGTGAAATATTGTGCTTGTGAAAAGGTTTTCATAAAATCTGTTTGAACATATAAAACACTATTCAACCCCTCTTCTAGTGTTTCTTGTGGTTTCTACACTTGGTATCAGAGCTCAACCTCGGGTTAAGCATCTAACAAGTACTGAGGAAAGAAGATCCAGATGGAAACCTCAACAAGCAATCCTCACTACATCACAGAAGGAGCCTCTGTCTCAAGGCCCCCAACTTTCAATTGTACAGACTATCATTACTGGAGAGATCGAATGAAGTTGTTCATTGAGAGCAGCAATATAGATCTTTGGGATGTTGTCACTGATGGTGACTATATTCCCACCAATAATGGTGTGCCCATTCTCAAGGCAGAATGGACTGGTGAATAGAAGGCACGTGTACAACTTAATGCTAAAGCAAAACTCTATTTAGTTTTCTCTCTGAGTAAATCTGAATATGAGAAGGTGCATGGATGCACTTCAGCCAAGTAGATCTGGGATACTTTGGCATCAGCCCATCAAGGGACTGATAATGTCAAACAATCTAAGATCGGCATGTTTGTTCATCAGTATGAGATGTTCAAGATGCATGAGTCAGAAACCATAGACCAAATGTTTGGTAGGTTTCAGACCATAACTAATGGACTCAAATCTTTAGGTAGATCCTATGACTCTGTTGATAATAATCGCAAGATTCTTAGGAGTTTACCAAAGATTTAGGGGCCCAAAGTAACTGTCATTCAAGAGGCAAAAGACCTCAATACCTTAAGAATGGAGGAACTTTTGGGATCCCTCAAGGTCCATGAGTTGGAACTTGGTGAAGATGCTCCTAAAAAGAAGTCACTTGCCCTGAATGCCAAGTCCAAACTGTTGAAGGTTGGACCACAAAAGGCCATGAAAGCTGAGGAGTCTTCAGAAGGTTCCGAAGATTCAGAGGGGAGCTCTGATGATGATGATCATGATGATCTGGCTCTTTTGAGCAGAGAGATCAAGAGAATGCTTCAGAAGAAAGGAAGGTTCAGAAAAGGCTCATCCTCTGAAACCAAAATAGGTAAGTCAGGTAAAGAATCTTTTTCTACTGACAAAATAATCTGTTATGAATGCAAACAGCCAGGACATATGAAGGCTGATTGTCCAAAGCTGAAGAAATCCTCTTATAAGAAGAAGAAATTCCTTAAGAAGAAAAAGGGTTTGATGGCAACCTGGGAAGACTTAGATGACTCAACCTCAAAAGAGGAAGATGAGTCTGCTGAATAAGCCAACCTCTGTTTGATGGCGAGTCTTCCCTTATCAGACAGTTCTGAATCTGAGGTAATTCCTCAAACTCTACAAGACATGTATGATGACTTGCTGGAAAGTTCTAAAGAGCTTTTCCAAGAGTATAAAGATTTGTCTAGAGCATATACTGAAGTTGCAAATAAAAGTGAAGCTCTTGAGACTGAAAATCTTTTAATCAAAGAAAAACTATTGAAGAATTTTGAGGCTAGTAGTTCAGAAAGTTTAATCAAAGAAAATGAAATTCTAAAGAAACAAGTTGCTAAACTTACTAGAGATCTTGCCAACTTTGTCAATGGAACTAAGAACCTCAACAGAATGTTGGGTGTTCAAAACAACTCCAAAAACAAAGGAGGTTTAGGATACTCAAACAGTGAATCATCACATGATTCAAATTTTAAACCTGCTGAAAAAGCTAAGAAAGGTAGGGGATGCTCTCACTGTGGAAAGCCTGGACACGGCGTGTCTCAGTGCAAATACAAGAGAAAAGGCAAACTTGCTGCTAACAAAAAAGGACCCAAAAGGATGTGGGTACCTAAGTCTCTGATTATTCCTGTTGAAGATGTGTTTAATAGGACAAAGGAAACACCACAAATGGTACCTAGACAGTGGCTCCTCGCGACACATGACAGGAGAAAGGTCTTTGTTCCAAAACCTTAAACCTAAGGATGGAGGGGTTGTGACCTTTGGAGGAAACCAGAAAGGTAGAATCACTAGTATTGGTTCAATAGGTATATCCCCTCTCTCTGTTATACAAAATTTTCTCCTTGTAGAAGGTCTTCAATACAACCTACTGAGCATAAGTCAATTATGTGACAATGGATATGTTGCATCCTTCACTAAGGATGGTTGTGTAGTCAAAGATGCTTTTGATCAAGTCATTTTTACTACCAAGAGACAAAGTAATGTGTATAAGATAGATCTTGAGGAACTTGCATATCAAAATGTGACTTATTTGCTTTCCGTTAAAGATGAAAAACAGATTTGGCATAAAAAACTTGGGCATGCCAGCTTGAGGTTAATCTCAAAGCTTACAAAGCACAATATTGTATAAGGATTGCCCAAACTTTCTTTTAAATCTGACATTTTGTGTGAAAACTGTCTTAAAGGTAAACAAACAAGAAGCTCTTTCAAGAGTAAAAATGTTGTGTCTACCTCAAGACCTTTAGAACTGCTTCACATTGATTTGTTTGGTCCCACAAGAACTGAAAGCTTGGCTGGTAAAAAGTATGGCTTAGTCATTGTTGATGACTACTCAAGATACACATGGGTTATATTCCTCAAAAGCAAGGATGAAACTTTTGAGAATTTCACAAAATTCTGTAAGAAGGTGCAAAATGAAAAAGGCTTTTGCATTTCTGCAATCAGAAGTGACCATGGTGGTGAGTTTGAAAACTCAAGCTTCAACATGTTCTGTGATGAGAATGGGATCTCACACAATTTCTCTGTGGCTAGAACACCTCAGCAAAATGGGGTTGTTGAGAGAAAGAACAGAAGCTTGCAGGAGATGGGTAGAACCATGCTCATTTCAAGCAACCTACCAAGATCATTCTGGGCAGAGGCTGTTCACACAGCTTGCTACATTCAAAACAGAATTTTGGTAAGACCAATTCTCAAAAGAACTCCCTATGAATTGTGGAGAGGAAGAAAACCCAACATTTTTTATTTTCATATTTTTGGTTGTGAGTGTTTCATACTTAACACCAAAGATGATCTGGGTAAATTTGACTCTAAATCTGATAAGGGATTCTTCATTGGTTATTCAGAAACATCCAAGGCTTATAGATTTTACAACTCTAGAATCTTGACTGTAGAAGAATCTATTCATGTTAGATTTAATGATGATAAAGAGACTGATAGGGAACTATTAGATCTAGAAGATGATTTTTCATGTATGGAGCTGAACCCTACTTCAGAGACTCCATAAGTCAAGAATGAAGCACCTGCTGAAGGACCCTCTGAAGTACCTACTGACCAGACTTCCATTCAACCTGCTGAAACTGATCCACTTCACAGAGTAAATGTTGAGTCTCAGAATGAGCAAGTACTCCCTCGCTGGCATGAGTGGAGATACAAAACTCATCATCCTCGAGAGCAAATCATTGGTGATACTTCAGAAGGAGTAAGAACAAGATCAAGACTTAGAGAAGTCAATAATCTTTCCTTCCTCTCTGAAATTGAGCCAAAGAACACTGAGGAAGCTCTGCATGATGAAGGGTGGATCCTAGCCATGCAAGAAGAGCTCAATCAATTTGCCAGGAGTGATATCTAGACTCTTGTTCCTAAACCCTATGGGAAAACTATTATTGGAACCAAATGGGTGTTTAGAAACAAACTCTCTGAAGATGGTCAAGTGGTCGAAAACAAGGCTAGATTGGTTGCACAAGGCTATAATCAACAAGAAGGTATTGACTTTACTGAAACTTTTGCTCCAGTAGCAAGGCTTGAAGCCATTGGAATTTTACTTTCCTATGCCGCCAATAATGGCATCAAACTATATCAGATGGATGTAAAGAGTGCCTTCCTAAATGGATTCAATGAGAAAGAGGTATTTGTTAGACAACCCCCTGGTTTTGAAAATCTAACTTTTCCTGATCATGTTTTTAAACTGAAAAAGGCTTTGTATGGTCTCAAACAAGCTCCCAGAGCTTGGTATGATAGATTGAGCAATTTTCTACTCAAAAATGGTTTTGAAAGAGGAAAGGTTGATACAACTCTTTTCAGAAAAATGTCTAACAAAGACCTGATTCTAGTCCAGATATATGTTGATGACATTATTTTTGGATCAACAAATTCCTCTCTGTGCTCTGAGTTTTCAAGGCTTATTCAATCTGAAATTGAAATGAGTTTAATGGGAGAACTCAAATTTTTATTAGGACTTCAAATTAAGCAAGATTATGATTGTATATGGATCCATCAAGAGAAATATACAAAAGAAATGCTTAAGAAGTTTAACATGCATGATGGCAAACCTATGTCAACTCCTATGCACCCTTCAACAATCTTAAGTAAAGATGAAGGAGAAGAATGGGTTGACCCGTATAGAGGCATGATTGGATCTCTGTTGTATCTTACAGCAAGCAGACTTGACATAATGTTCAGTGTATGTCTGTGTGCAAGATTTCAATTAGATCCAAGAATAACTCATTACAAGGCTGTTAAGAAAATTTTCAGATATCTCAATGGTACTACTAATCTTGGTCTATGCTATAAGAAGAGTAAGGACTGCAGATTATCATGTTACTGTGATGCTGATTTTGCTGGAGATAGAGTTGAAAGAAAATCAACAAGTGGAGGATGCCACTTCATTGGAGAGAATATGATCAGTTGGGCTAGCAAAAGACAAAGTATCATAGCTCTCTCAACTGCTGAAGCTGAGTACATTGCTGTTGTATGTTGTTTTTCACAGCTGCTATGGGTAAAATATCAACTTGAAGATTTTAACATTTCTGTTAAATCTATTCCTGTATTTTGTGATAATACAAGTTCCATAAAATCTTTCTAAAAATCCCATTCAGCATTCTTGAGCTAAGCATATAGAAATCAAACATCATTTCATTAGAGACTATGTTCAGAAAGGTGTTTTTGATATAAAGTTCATTGACACAGAGCATCAATGAGCTGATATATTCACAAAACCTCTTGCTGAAGATAGGTTTAAGTTCATTAGAGATAATCTGCACATTCTTGCATTATCTACAATCTGAACTTGTTGTCATATGCTTACTTGCTGAGCTTATCTGGTTTTTGATGCACTATATGCTTACTTGCTCTGGACACCCTTTTGATTGATGACAAAAGGGGGAGTAATATAAACTAAAAAAATCTGAAGTTAAGCTCATTTCAGAGAAGATATCTCTTATTCAGGGGGAGAAAGCAAGTTTTCTGGTTAAAGATTGTAAAGAAGAAAGAAGGAGAAATTTATTCCTTTTCAAGTATCTGAGATAGGGGAGAATTCCTCAACTTATTTCTTTTTATACTCCCTTCAGATATTTGATAGTTTAAGAAAATTTGTCATCATTAAAAAGGAGGAGAATGTTGAGTCTCAAAATATTATTAAATGGTTAATAATGTTTAAGTCTCATAACCCTAAGTTTTAATGAGTAACAAATTTGGTCAAATTTCCTAAAGAGAAGGAACAGTTTCTGCTGAAGGTAGTTTCTGTGTTTCAGAAAATGTTTGATACAACAACCCTCTGAAATCATGCAACCCTCTGATGTGGTGCAACCTTCTGAAGAAGAGGAACCTGCTGAGTGATCAAGACCTACTGAAGCCAGAGAACCTTTTGAAAATGAGAGACGTTCTACTGAGACTTGTATCTTTTTGGAAAAGAACTTTTATGTTAATTCCTTTTGAAGACTCAAGTCAAACGTATCTTTTCTCAGTTGTCTGTGCTTCTTCTCCTTCTGGAAAGTCAGAACAGTTGTTTTTTGGCATATTTCAAATCTTTATTCACCAAAAAGGCAACGTTTGCTGTGAAAGTACACTGTGCTCAGAAAAAGTAGAGTTTGCGCTGCTGACACCTACTACCTGTTGCACCTTCTACTGCAAGCTACCAAGGTTATGTATCACAACGGGAAGAAAGCTATCTCTTAACGGGATTTAGAGAAGTCTACCGGTCTCATTTCTCTTTTCCTATATATATGAAGTTTCATGCAGAAGAAAAAGAGAGAACGAACCAACTTGCTGAAGCGCTGCTAAAATTCTCTGAAATATACTCATTTGCTTCCTTTGTACAACAATTTCTTATCCTGAGTTATACTCAGTTATTTGTACATCTTACCCAGTTTAGGCTTTAAACTTGTGTAGTTTAAAAGCTTAAGCATTTTGTTTTTATACACTGTTTGTGTTTTGAGCCTGGAGAGGCTTGTTGTTTAAACAATACTTGGTTTGAGCCTAGAGAGGCTTGTCTGTAAAAGAATACTTGTCGTATAGAGCCTCAAGAGGCTTGACTGTAAAAGAATACTTGTAACTGATCAGTTAATGGAAAATCCTTTGCTTGTTTGGCATTGGGACTGGATGTAGCTCACGGTGGATGTGAGTGAACCAGGATAAATCTCTTGGCTAAGTCTTCTCTATCCTTATCTCTCAATATCTGTTATTTAAACTAACTGGAGGGTTCTGAATAATCGGTTTTATAAGCTTGAACTGAAAACATATTTAAACGCTCTTTAAAAACAAGTTTCCAAAACTATTTTCTGGACCTGTTGTAGTCACTTCAGCAAGTACCTTTACACCCAGTTTCAACAAGTTGCTAAAACCCTTTGTGAAATACTTTACTTGTGAAAAGGTTTTCATAAAATCTGTTTGAACATATAAAACACTACTTAATCCCCCTTCTAGTGTTTCCTGTGCTTTCTACAATTTCATTGCTAGTTGGCATTGGGACTGGACGTAACTCACAGTGGAAGTGAGTGAACCAGTATAAATCTGTGGCTAAGTTTTCTCTTACCCTTATCTATTTATATTTGATTTGAATTAACCTGGAGGGTTCTGAGTAAACTGTTTTATAAGTTGGAACTGAAAACAAATCCAAACGTATTGAAAAACAAGTTTCCAAAACTGTTTTATTGGACCTGCTAAAGTAACTTCAGTAAGTACCTAACTCCCAGTTTCAGCAAGTTACTTATATTCCTTTGTGAAAAGTTTTGCTTGTGAAAGGTTTTCCTAAAATCAGTTTGAAATTATAAAACACTATTCAACCCCCTTCTAGTGTTTCCTGTGGTTTCTACATTATATATACAGAACAATCCACCCTTGCACTGAACAAATTTGCTAGAGAGAAAGAATGGAGAAAACCCTCGCCAAGCTTAGAGCTCGGTTCCCTACTCTCCCTGAAGACGATCTCAGGAAAATTTACAAATATAGACTTGAAAGGCTAAGAGTATTGATGCTCTTAAGCCTTCCTGAGGATGTACGTTGGATCATCGAGGTCAAGGTACGCTTAGCAAGTGAATTTCAAGATTCATTTGCTAAACATTTGTCAGGAATGGGTAGGAGTTCTTTTTTCTAAAAAAAGAAGAGCAAAAATAATGCAAGTTTGTTATAAGTGTGCAAGATGGAATTGTAACTCGAGATGTAAGAATATCAAAATGACTTCTATAAATCGAGAAGATAAAATTAAATTCATTAAGGATGGACTGAGTAAGGAGTCTTTGGATAACATTAGTCAGGCTCTTGAGACACATCTTAGTGGACAGGTTCAAATGGTTCTTCGTGATTTAGCTGAATTATTCCGAAGGGAGAAGGAACAATATAGTCTTGGGAATCTGACTCTAAAAGACCATGTTTGCCAGTTTATAAGAAATTTGGATGGGAAGTAAATCCCTGACTCATAGAAGGCGTTCAAGCCGTTACTGGACGAAAAACCAAAGGAAGATGTGATCCAAAATCACAACTACTGTTCATATGCATGTGCATCTTTGAATTCTTTTCAGTTGTAACTTTTTGACTTTATAATTCACGCATGTCTTTAATTAGTTTTGAGCTTTCTTTACAGCTGTTTCTTTTGACTTTATAATCCACGCATATCTTTGTTCATCCTTACTTGTCTTTTCATAGACTAACACTTAATAAAAAAAAATCTGACAATTTGATCTTTGTACCGGTTATTTCATTATAAATTCTCACTCTAACAAGTAATGGGTACAACAAAATGTCTCTCTTTAAAGAAAATGCAGGACCATGTACACGCAGATTCCACAACATTTGTGTCTTTGGTGGAACCAATCTCGGAAAGGATGAAGCATTCCAGCATGCAGCTTATGACCTTGGTAAAGCAATAGCTGCTAGAAAAATCAATGTTGTGTATGGAGGGTGAGTACAAGGTGTTAGCGCAAAAACCCTCTGAGATTTGGTTTTAATGAAAACAAACCTTTTGACCAAACTTAAGGTTTTCTGTTCTTGAAGTTACTGATGTTTTTGTATGTGAGATCTTAGAAAGACAGGATTCTCATGAAGAACTTAGAAAGATCAACCACGACCAAGCTTAGACTGAGAGTGAGAGGAAACCAAAGATTGAGACTGGTAGTAATCCTCAGACTTAAGTGGAAGATAAAGATCAGCCTGAGATTGAGCAATTAATGCAAGTCTTTCATAAGATTCAGAAAGATCAAATTCCAAATGATAAGAAACATCAGACTTCAGAATTGTCTTTGAAGAATAGGCAGAGCTTAGATGTTCTATATGCTGAAGGTAATTTCAGAAGAAGGCCTTAGGAATATCCTTTATCAGAAAGTCTTCAAAAGTTTTGAAATGGAAGATGGCCTAAGTTGAGAGAGGTGCACATCAGAGTAAAGTCTCAGCTACAATCAGAAAGGGTCTCTACTAGAAATGCCAATCATCAAGTCAAGTCAAGATGAGCTCAAACAGTGAATTAAGTTGCATCAAGAAGACCAATATTTGAAACTCAAGATGAGACGCAAACTCAAGCATAAGATGCTATCTCATGCTCAGATGCAAGCTCAGTCTAAAAATCAGCTTAAGACCAATGCTCAAAGAAGAGACTCATCTACAAACTTAAAAGGAAGGATCAACAGTCAGATGCAAGATCTGCCAAGAGATGAGACTCTAACTTAGCTTCAGAAACCAAGAGATAAGATCAGAATAGAAAATGCCAAACCAAGAAAAGATTCAAAGTCAGCTTGAGACAAGCTCAAACTGTAAAGTCAGATTGAGACAAGCCTAAATTCATTGTAAGATCATATTCAGTCCAAGCATGACAAAGAAGAACTTAGAAATAAGAAGCTGAGCAAAGATGAGATTCAAAGTCAGACTTGAGATGTAGACTCAACAGAGATGCAGAATTAGACTTGAGATGTAGACTCAACTTGAGATGCAGAATCATACATGAGACGGTCTCAGATCAGATGTAGTCTCAAGATCAGACACAGAGATGTAGATACAGACATGAGACAGTCTCAGAACAGATGCAAACATAAGACCCAGACTTGAGATGAAGAGATCAGATGCAGACTTGAGATGCAGACATGAGACGTAGACATGAGATGCAGACAAAATCTCAGCAACAAAAGCAAGTCAACGCAAGTACACTGTCACAGCAGAGACATCATCAGAAAAGCACCTGTCTCACGTTAGAAAAGTGAAAAACAGCTTCTCTCTCTTCCAACGGCTAGTATAACGGCTCTATTAACGACTAATTTTCTGAAGACTAATAAAAGAGGTCTCATTATGATGAGACGCGTGAGAGACACAGTGAGACTCAGCAGAGATGTTGTTGCACAACCAGAAAAATCTAAGTCTCAAGTGAATCTTCACCTACCTACCTATGCTATCTTAGCTAATATCTTGTAGTAGGTTTTGCTCTTGTTTTGTACTGATTTGTATACACTCTTTGAGTGATTTAGAGAGCTATCATCTAGCTGAGCTCACGGTTTATCCATACTTTGTATGTAATCTAAGCTAGATCAATCACATCTCATGTCATACCATCAAGTCTCAACTAAGCTAGGAGGTGCTTGAGCTTAGTGTGAGTGTTTGTAAGGCCTGAAGAGGCACTGTAAGAAGAATACTCACTGAGTTGCCTGGAGAGGCAGTCGAAGACAAAGAATACTGCATGCGTTGCCTGGAGAGGCAGTTGAAAACAAAGAACACTGCATGAGTTTCCTGAAGAGGCAGTTGAGAACAAAGAATACTTGTGGCTCAACCAAGGTAGGAGTGCCTATGCTTGGTGTGAGGGACGTCCTGAAGAGGCTGTAAGAATACTTGTATTGATGGTGTGAGGGACGTCCTGAAGAGGCTGTAAGAAATCTTAGGAGTGCCTATCTCTTTATTTATATTGCACATCTCATATCTAAAATCTATTTGTGAATATAAATTAAATCAGTTCAGAGAAAACCAAGTTGTAATTACTAAAATTTGTCCATGCATCTCATCTTACATCTCATCTCAGACCCATCTTATCTCAGATCCTATCTCAACCTGAGAATCAGTCAATAGTCTCACTCATCCTCTTTTAAGGTCTTAATATTTGCTAAGCTAATTAATCTTACATCTAAGATCTGTTTGCTAAACTAAATCAAATCTATTAAGAGATAATCAAGTTTCATAAATTAACAAATCATCTCTACTTGATTATAAAATTATTGTTGAGACAACATCTCATCTAACCTATTTGAGACTCCAAGTGTCAAACTTGAAATCATGTCTCAACGTGAATTTAAGTGTGAATTTTAAGGTACAATATTTTCAAGTCTCTATTCAACCCCCCCCCCCCCTTCTAGAGACGTTCAACCAACTTTAGTTGGTATCAGAGCTTGGCCTCTTGGGGTTGATCACACCAACGTGTGAAGAGGAGATAGATCCAAGAAAGAAAGATGGCTGAAGAGAAGGAAGATAGCTGCCAAAGCTGAAACGGAAAATGCTTAAGTAGTTGAAGTTTCTGACAAAAGGATCAGTGGCATAATTAAACCAATTGAAACAAGAAATGTAGAAAAGTCACTGAGACTGCATTAACAGAAGCAGTAGTCAGAATGATTCTTATAGTGCAGAAAAAGAACAATGTGGTTTCAAAAAATTCCTTGGAGAGTTTCCAGACCCATACCACCCTACTATGGATTTACTACTTTCAGCTTGGTGGAAGAATCTGGTTTGAAATCACTTTGCCCTCAACTGAGAATTACTGATATGCTGGAGGCCCATTCTTTGATGAACTGCGTGACCAATTTGAGAGCCTCCTTCCTCCATTATCTTCAAAGCCAGTGGAATCTAAACTTGGGTTGGAAGGTTTCGTTTTCAACATTGGTCTAAATAATCACACCAAAGAAAATGAGTGATTGTGCAAGAGAAACAGAGTTATCCTCTTCTAACTTTGAAGACGTTTGAGAGGAAATTTAAGAAGATACTTCAAAGGAAACCTTAAAGGGCAATAAAGTTGCCAATTTACTCTATTGCTCTAGTTTCTCTCACTATGGGCAACGCAGCAGCTTATTTGCAGACAGATTCTGAGTCAAACTAAAAAAAAAAGTTTTCCAAGCTTTGAAGTTGCTAACCTGGACAAAATGGAAGCAGACAACACAAAAGTAAAAGAATTGTTGGCCTGGGTAACGTTGCTCTTTTATTTGATTAAGATTTCCTCCTTCTATTATTATTTAAAACAAGATTGATAATGTTCCTCTTCCTATCCATTCAAATAACGAGCTTAAAAGATTTGGAATAAGCATTAAAAAGAGAAAACGCTATTTAAGTGGCAATATTAAATCCTTTCTTTGTTCCCTTTGAAAGCCGGATAGTTTTTTGATTAATTGAAGTTTGAATAACGTTTAATTAAGCTTTTAATTAAAAAAACGTTATTTTAAATGGCAATTTTCTTTATAGTAAAAAATGCATTTTGAAATGGTTGGCTATTTTGGTTTGTAATGCAACAACTTGGTGTACATCAGTGTGTCTAGGAATCTAGTTTATCACTAAGTGAGCTCAGCTAAATGGTCTTACCAATATAGCAATGACTTTTGAAATTGTGAATGAATGGATATGATAAATTCAGTGCTTCAATTTATCAGCTGAAAGGATTTACTCTATTCAATACATTTCTCAAAGCCTGATGAAATTAACATCATAAATTTGCTAAATTTGGTAAAATGATAAATGTTTAATTACTAACCCACTTGGACCCAAGTTTAAATGGGTACCAAAATGTTCCCCTAGTGTTTTGATTATGCAGAAAAATTTTCAAAAAATTGAGCATGTTGGTCTAGTCAAAGAGGATATAAGACTTTGAATCAAAGCTTCTTGAATGCATAAAGTGGAACTTCTCAAAGAGAAGCAATGGGTGAAGAAAATTGATTACCAAAGCTGAGAAAAAGCATTAAAGGACATTTTCAAAGAAGAGAAAGGGAAATAGATGCTGTCTAAAAATGCTTGAAGCTTGAAGGTTGAAATTGCTTATACAAGGAAGACCCATTGGTGATATCAATCTCTTATCCCTCTCTATACTTGGACTAAAACATACTTGATCAAATCATTGATAATTTTTGTTATATGTCTTTACATGTTTTAATGGCATCATGTTTGTAAGTGTTTTAATATTTATGCAAAGCGTGATAAACTTGTAGAGACCATATTTGCAAAAGGCATGAAAATCTATTTGATCATTATGTGTTGCCACTGCTGTTGTTATTTAAAATTCTGAACAGAAAATCAAAATCATATTTTTACTCCCTTTTAAATGCTTAAATGTCTCATATGCTCAATTAGAGTTTAGAGTATCAAATGATAGATATCCTCTTGTTGGAAAGTGCTTAATATGTTCATATCTTTGAAACAAGTTGTCAATTTGAAACCTGAACATTCTATTACATCCAAGTAACTATAAAGTCTACAATCTCATTGCTCAATATGTGAAAGAAAATATGCATGATAGTTTTGACAAGACTAATCCTACAATTGAGATGAGAAAGATTGTAGATTTGGAGACAAAGTGGAATGCTTGGATCTCAACAAGAACAATATGAGAAAATCCTCATATCCAAGCCAAAAGGATGTTCAGAAATTATAAAAAGCAAGAAAGTAAAGATGCACTTGAGAATAGTCTCATATGAGTCTCAGGATGAGACTGAGACTGAGGCCTAAACAGAAATATATAAAACAGCCAAGTGAAACTCCTGTTGAAGCTCTAATTCTGACAGAACAAAAGGAAATCTATGAATCATAGTCAGCTGAGATAATGGTTGCTGCTCAAGAAGGCAAGAGATTTCCCACAATATGAGAAAGAGTAAGAAGCTTCTAAAAGGAGAAGGCACAAGGAAATGGCTTAGATTGAAAAAGGAAATGCATAAGATGAGTCTGTCTCTTCATATATCAAGCTACAAATTCTTAAATCATGAGGTTCAAATGCTAACTTGAAGATTACTTCATGAGGTACTCTGAAACTCTAATCTTTCATGATGATGCATATGTGAGATATTCTTGTTTTGAAGATAGGATTTAAAGTATGATGGTGCTATGCAGAATTTAGAATTCAGTTTTCAATGACAAACATGCTTACTCGAATGATTCTATGTTTCTTAGATAATTAGAATTATGAATGATGTTTTGTCTTAACCTTAAATACAACTTTGAATCTCAACTATTGTGAGTATGCTGTAATGAAACATATGCTTAAGTTGTGATCTTGCATCATGTGAGAATTTGAGTTTGAAATCTATGTATGATGAAACATGAGCTAATCATATGAAAAGATATCCTTGAGTCAGTTTCATGATGAAAGAGAAAAGAGTAAACTTGGAAAGTTTGAATTGTTTAGGAGAAACATCTCTACAAGCCAAGCCTATATGCTCTCCATTTCTTTAATCAAGTTAATCTTCTAAGTAATTGATATAAAAAGGAAATTATGAGATTGAAGACTCATAAAAGGATTTTGAAATAAGTGAAAGTTGAAGGCAAAGAGGTTATTGCACTGTATGCAGAAGTGTTTCTAATATAGCCTGACTAAAATGATCATAACTTGAGCTACAAAATTGATTTTTGAGTAAAACCAATTTTGTTGGAAAGCTAACCCATAAGAGTGAAAAACAGGAAAGTTTGAAGCTGTTATACTAAGCACAGAAGTACCAGAAAATTTGTTAACACAGCTGCAGTTTTACAAACGCTCACAGAAACATGTTCACTTAAAAAGATCATAACTGAAGTTATAGAAATGATTTTTCAGTGAAATAAATTTTGTGTGAAAGATATTTTATATGAGTATCAAACTGGAAAGTTTGAAGATTTTTTACTAACCACAAAAGTGCCAGTAAATTCGTGAACACAGTTTCATTGATACAAAGTCTAATATAAACATGTTCACTTAAATAGATCATAACTAGAGCTACAGAAATGATTTTTGAGTGAAACCAGTTTTGTATGAAAGCTAGCTCATATAAGTATTTGACTGGAAAGTTTCAGAATTTTTCATCATCTGCATAATTCCCAGCAAATACTTCAAGTTGACTAACCCCTCATTTGATCAAATCTGCACACAACTGTTTTGAATGCTTATATCTGGAGCTAGGAAAAGCCTTTCCAAATGAAACTAGTGGGATTTGAAAGATGTTGTTTAATGGTTTAATAGTATTAATTTTCACTATTTTTGGATGCATAGATTGATCACAGTGAATGAAAAACCAGACCTGTCACAGTAAGCACTCTATTATAGAACTGCCAACTTTAATCACTCATATCTTATGATAGAAGACTCCAAATGAAATGACTTTTATACCATTAGAAAGCTTGTGATGTCTAGTTTATTGTGTTGAAATCTCATATTTTTATGAACTGGAAATGACTCACAAGTTCAGATTAAAGTAGCTAAGTCAATGGATGTTCTCTGATTTGGTGCTGAAACTTCAAGATAAAATATCTTTAATTGTACCAATCCAAATGAGCTGATTTTTGTGGCATTGGAAAGTTGTCATGATGTGGTTTATTGTGATAGAATATAAATCTATAGATCAATCTATGATGGGAGCGGTACTTGTTCAAAGATTAAGGATACATGATAGAAAAGTAGTGAAACTTGATCTCTTGAAAGTGACACCTTTGACAATGTCCCCTTGATTCCCAAATCTGTGATAAACTTTGACATATCAAAAGTGAATTGTTGTATCAAATTGATGTGCATATCATGATTTGGAATATTGGGTGAATCAATGAGTATGAAAGGAACTTAACATGGAATATCTCAATCATTGAAATGTTATCAGAACAGATTTTGTTTGCTGAAAAATATGCAATGATTATGATCTTATTTGCAAATCATATTGATAAATTTCTGTTCTGTGTTCCCCTGCTGTCTAAATCTGTAATCTTGACCTTTTATGCCTCTATCCATGTTCTACAAATTTAACTCACTATGGGCATAAAAATCAAGGTGAGTAACATATTTAGGGGGAGTAGTTGAACCAATCTTTGTGCTGAATGATCTCTTGCTACTTGAATATGCATCAAATGAAATTCTTATCAACAAATCAAGTATGAAAACAGAATAAATCATTGTTCCGGTTTTAGATTGAGTTCTGTTTTCTAATATTCCATCCTAACTGCATCCCCTTTTCAAATGATCTTTCTGAAAGTTAAAAAATTTCTGCATAAGCCATTGAAAAGTTGCTAAACCAGCAACATTGGAAATATCAGCAGAACCATCTCATTTTGAGGGGGAGTTAGTCAAATTGTTTGCTAATGTGTTAACCATGTATGTTGACTCAGTTGGGGAGTGATCATTTATAGATGAATGCATATACCTCTTTCCTCTACAACTCTAGAAATCACTCTTTATCTTTTCTTGAGGAAATGTTAAAATAAAAAGAGAATGGGAAAAATAGCTCTCTTGAGGTTTGAATTGAGAAAGATGATCAAAGAGAAAATTGTAAGAAAGAAGTTTAAGAAGATTCTGAACTTAGTGAGAGAGATTCTGAAAAATATGGATATCAAGTTACTAAAGAAATTCCGGAATCTAGACTCTAAAATCTCTTCTTCTTACCTTAGTCTTTTGATTCTTCTGTTCTAACTGTTATTGTTGGAGCATTTATCCCTTTCTATATCATATTGCTTCATCTAGAATTCTTGGATCATTGTTATAACCACATGTGTGATCTATTGCTTTATCATATTACTCTTGGGATTGTTGTTAAAATAGTTGGATATTGAGAATATTATTGCATGTATCTCTTGCTCAAAACCCTCTGTTAAGATCAACCATATGTTTGATAAGTGAAAATCATGCCCTTAATGCCATTAGTATAATTGAAAATCAATATGAAGTGGTTATTTGACAGATTTTTCTGATGTTATGTATTTGATATATTTCTCCTTCCATCTTTTTGTTGATGCCAAAAGGGGGAGAAATAGGAAAGAACAAACAAAATTTTCATGCTCATCATATAATTTCTGAATCATGCTATGTTATTCATTAAAATTTTCAGTGTTATACGTATGAATTCAGGGGGAGTTCATTTGATTGAATCATACTATGAAAGATTTATAGACTCCCATCATCTCTTACATGTTGTTATACATGAAAACTTAATTTTGTTCAAATAGGTTTGTCATCATCAAAAAGGGGGAGATTGTTAGCGCAAAAACCCTCTGAGATTTGGTTTTAATGACAACAAACCTTTTGACCAAACTTAAGGTTTTCTGTTCTTGAAGTTACTGATGTTTTTGTATGTGAGATCTTCCAAATACAGGATTCTCATGAAGAACTTAGAAAGATCAACCACGACCAAGCTCAGACTAAGAGTGAGGAAACCACAGATTGAGACTGGTAGTAATCCTCAGACTTAAGTGGAAGATAAAGATCAGCCTGAGATTGAGCAATTAATGCAAGTCTTTCATAAGATTCAGAAAGATCAAAGTCCAAATGATAAGAAACATTAGACTTCAGAATTGTCTTTGAAGAATAGGCAGAGCTTAGATGTTCTATATGCTGAAGGTAATTTCAGAAGAAGGCCTTAGGAATATCCTTTATCAGAAAGTCTTCAAAAGTTTTGAAATGGAAGATGGCCTAAGTTGAGAGAGGTGCACATCAGAGTAAAGTCTCAGCTACAATCAGAAAGGGTCTCTACTAGAAATGCCAATCATCAAGTCAAGTCAAGATTAGTTCAAACAGTGAATTAAGTTGCATCAAGAAGACCAATATTTGAAACTCAAGATGAGACGCAGACTCAAGCATAAGATGTTATCCCATGCTCAGATGCAAGCTCAGTCTAAAAATCAGCTTAAGACCAATGCTCAAAGAAGAGACTCATCTACAAACTTAAAAGGAAGGATCAACAGTCAGATGCAAGATCTGCCAAGAGATGAGACTCTAACTTAGCTTCAGAAACCAAGAGATAAGATCAGAATAGAAGATGCCAAACCAAGAAGAGATACAAAGTCAACTTGAGACAAGCTCAAACTATAAAGTCAGATTGAGACAAGCCTAAATTCATTGTAAGATCATATTAAGTCCAAGCATGACAAATAAGAACTTTGAAATATGAAGCTGAGCAAAGATGAGATTCAAAGTCAGACTTGAGATGCAGACTCAACAGAGATGCAGAATTAGACTTGAGATGTAGACTCAACTTGAGATGCAGAATCAGACATGAGACGGTCTCAGATCAGATGTAGTCTCAAGATCAGACGCAGTCTCAAGTTTAGACGCAGAGATGCAGATACAGACATGAGACAGTCTCAGAACAGATGCAGACATAAGACCCAGACTTGAGATGAAGAGATCAGATGCAGAATTGAGATGCAGACATGAGACGCAGACATGAGATGCAGACAGAATCTCAGCAGCAAAAGCAAGTCAGCGCAAGTACACTGTCACAGCAGAGACAGCATCAGAAAAGAACCTGTCTCACGTCAGAAAAGTGAAAAAAAAACCTTCTCTCTCTTCCAACGGCTCTATTAACAGCTAGTTTTCTGAAGACTAATAAAGGAGGTCTCATTATGATGAGACGCGTGAGAGACACAGTGAGACTCAGCAGAGATGTTGCTGCACAACCAGAAAAATCTAAGTCTCAAGTGAATCTTCACCTACCTACCTATGTTATCTTAGCTAATATCTTGTAGTAGGTTTTGCTCTTGTTTTGTACTGATTTGTATACACTCTTTGAGTGATTTAGAGAGCTATCATCCAGCTGAGCTCACGGTTTATCCATATTTTGTATGTAATCTAAGCTAGATCAATCACATCTCATCTCATACCATCAAGTCTCAACTAAGCTAGGAGGTGCCTGAGCTTAGTGTGAGTGTTTGTAAGGCCTGAAGAGGCACTGTAAGAAGAATACTCACTGAGTTGCCTGGAGAGGCAGTCGAAGACAAAGAATACTGCATGCGTTGCCTGGAGAGGCAGTTGAAAACAAAGAACACTGCATGAGTTTCCTGAAGAGGCAGTTGAGAACAAAGAATACTTGTGGCTCAACCAAGGTAGGAGTGCCTATGCTTGGTGTGAGGGACGTCCTGAAGAGGCTGTAAGAATACTTGTATTGATGGGTTTGTCAATAGTGGAAATCTCACGAGTTGTGAGGACTGGACGTAGCCCAAGGTTGTGGGTGAACCAGTATAAATCTCAGTGTGCATCTCTTCTCCCTATCTCTTTATTTATATTGCACATCTCATATCTAAAATCTATTTGTGAATATAAATTAAATCAGTTCAGAGAAAACCAAGTTGTAATTACTAAAATTTGTCCATGCATCTCATCTTACATCTCATCTCAGAACCATCTTATCTCAGATCCTATCTCAACCTGAGAATCGGTCAATAGTCTCACTCATCCTCTTTTAAGGTCTTAAAATTTGCTAAGCTGATTAATCTTACATCTAAGATCTGTTTGCTAAACTAAATCAAATCTATTAAGAGATAATCAAGTTTCATAAATTAACAAATCATCTCTACTTGATTATAAAATTATTGTTGAGACAACATTTCATCTAACCTATTTGAGACTCCAAGTGTCAAACTTGAAATCATGTCTCAACGTGAATTTAAGTGTAAATTTTCATGTACAATATTTTCAAGTCTCTATTCAACCCCCCTTCTAGAGACGTTCAGCCAACTTCACAAAGCCTGAAGGGTTGTACAGCAGGAACTGCAATCACAAGAGGGAGCCATGTTTTAGGTGTTGCTTTGATGGATGGTAATAACCAGAAGACCACAAACCTTACCCTAGGCACCGTACTGAGGGTTTCAACAATGCAGGAACGTATGGCACAAATGTTGTACAAATCTGATGCATTTATTGCATTACCTGGTGGTCTCGAAACCTTAGAAGATATCTTCACTGTTGTGTCTTGGGCCAATTCTAACTTCCACCAAAAGCCATTAGGGTTCTTAAATGTTAATGGTTTTTATAATGGTTTGTTAAGTTTTCTGGAACAGGCTATGCATCAAGGATTCATACCTCAAGCACTGCAACAAATCATGACATCCTCTTCAAATGCTAACGAACTTCTTGAACAAATGAAGAACCTTTCACTTGGACCTTATGCATCAGGAAAGCAGGTGGACAAGAATAACAATGATGGAAAGAAGGAAAATCCTGATACCACTCTCCGGTTGTAACTTTCCTTCCTCTTAAAGTTGTGATTGCATAGTTTTTCACTTAAATATCATTTTTCAAAAAAAAATCACCAATCTATAAAGACATTAGGGACAATGTCTTGATTAGGTTGGGGGAGGGAAAAGATGGTCCATTTTTTTTTTCAAAAAAAAATAATAGGATGGCAGATTAAGGAGTTATGTTTAACTCTTGATACGCATCCCGTTAGTTTCAAAAAAGAATTTGTGTTTTTGTTTTAAGCTTTCCAATAAAGTTAACAAGTGTAAAACAAAACATAGAAAAAGAGGTGATTTTAAGATTTTTATAAAATGATTGAATTGATTTCCTATCATCTTGAAATTAATTGGTTTGACAACAAAGATTTGAATTGAATGGATCAATTTTGATAGTTATTAGCCGTGAGGATTTGAGCCTTGTTGACAAATTGAACTTTCTTTCTTGTGTGATTTTCACCCATGGAATTTGTTACTTCAGAACTTGCTTTGATTCTTTTTGAAACTACACTTGCACGTGCTTGAGAAAAAAAATGATTGAGGCAAATTTTTCTTTCACTTGAATAAATTACCCAGTTAAATAGCCAACCTTACATGATTTTCCTTTGAATCACCCTTTTAAGTCTTATTTGTTGTCTCTCGTTCCATACTTAAGTATAAAACCAAACTTTTACCTAACCTTATAGAATAAAAGAGTATTGGATTTATCATAAGAATGGATTCTTGAACAAGTGTGGGGGAATGTTAATTATGTGGGTTGCTACATACTTAGTGCTTCTTTGTTATGTAAAAAAAAAGAAAAAAAGAAAAAAAAAGATATGCAAAAGAATGAAGAATACAAATGATTGAATGATGTACTTAAAATTCAATATTTGATTTCATATGTATCTATCACACTTGTTACTTGGATTCATTCTCCAAACCTCTTTTACTCTCTTTGGTTTAACTTGTCATATTTGTTTGTACCTCTCCATAATTGTCACTCCATTAGTACCCTAATAAAGACCTCTTGATTTGTGGATGTATGTGTAATTTGTAGTGGATAAGTAGAAGATAAGCAAGCTTATGATAGTGCAATTTTCATGGGTCGAATTTGAGAGAAACACATACCTTTTAAACACTTGAGAGATTGAGAGTACTTCCTGCGAGGTTCTATCAATTTGAATCTACTATTTCCAAATGAAGTTGCCTTTCTATTAGATTTGAGATGCATAAAGATAAGAATTCATGAATGTTATGATGTCTTGTAATCACCTCTAGCTCATGTTTTCTTTACATTTCATTAATTTCATTGGAAAGCACCTCTTTGAGTCAATAATTTATGCTTGTTTCCAATTTTCCCGGGACTTGCAAAAGGTAAGTGTGGGGAATTTGATAAATAAAAATTATACACATTAATAATCCCTCAAATTTAACCTTTTAATACATCTTTTATGCTTAATTAACAATTCGTAAGCATATTATGGCAATTCGGGTTCATATTGGGCTAAATTATATTTTTCAGCATTGAACTATTTTCATATTTCAAGCATAACTTGAGTTATAGACATCTAAAAATTATGTTCTTTATATTGTAGAAAATATAAAAGAAAGCCCTACAACTTTGATGAAGAACCCAAAAGCTAAATTGGATGGCTAGTGAGTCAAAATGGGCTTGGAAGACGGAATAGTTAGCATCACATGAAAACCTGACCAGCACTCAACGATTGGGCCGTAACTTGGGCTAGAAAACTGATTTTGGGCTCAACCCAACGACATTTGAAAGCTAAGATCCAAATATTAATTTCATCTGAAGACAACTCTCTTGGATTCTGCCAGATTGAAGATGATATGCTCGGTGCAAGTGGGAGACAAGTAGGTGAATGATAGCTAGAGCAGGTGAATAATTCAAAGTAATGGACAAATGCATTAGGTAATTTATCAATAAGTCCATTTGTGGACAAAATATGCTTAGTCATGACTGAGTGATCATATTTGGAATGACATCTTTTCCCCTCCTATAAATAGGAGGGCTTTCTAGGGAGAAGAGCATCCAAGTTGTAATAGAAATTACTAAGAGTTTCATTTACTTTTATTCATCTTTTTGTAAAGTCTTCATGGAAGGCTAAGTTTTTATTCAATTCAAGGAGTCAAGCTTATTTTCATCTTGGTTTTGAGGTTTGATCTTCATTTACATTCTCATTGAATTACATCTACCTTGTTTTTCTACTCCACTTGCTTCAATTTCATATTTCTTTTATCAAAGCTTGATTGGTTAAGATGTTTTGGTATGAAATTTGTTATTGATGTATGTTGTACTCTTGATTGGTTAATCATCATACAACGAATTAAAAAGCATAGAGTAAGCAATTAAATTGAAGGTGTTCATTTAATTATTCACTTCAATTGGGTTCCGATTATAAAATTGATTTGGATCTAACATAAGATTTTATGGTTATTTAATCTTGTTAATCTTAATCAATTGAATTCTAGAAATTATTTCAGTAGTGAATCTGGGATCATTGTAGGGGTTCCACATGATTCTAAGTTGATGGATTTAATCTCTTAAATGCATGTTATTAATAACCAATGAATAACCATGAAAATAGCTTCTGAATTCCTTGGATTGATATTGTCTTAAATTGATTCAACCTTTGCTTTTAACTTGATCTTTTATTTTCTTCAGTTTATTCCAATCAATCAAACCCCCACAAAGAATGATTAATTTGAGTGGATATTCAGGGTTCGACCCAGTTTATACCATTTTACTACAAGTAGTTTGCAGATCGGAGAATTACAATTATAATTTTGTGCAGGTTCGACAACTGTCACCTAGAGTTGAGGAAAACAATAAAATAAAACAACTACTCCCATTAATCAGGCATTTGGACACTTGGGTGACACTGGATAAAAGTATAGGTGGCCTCTCCCTCAGAGGAGGAGGAAGAACTGGAAAAACAACTTCCTTATTGAAACAATCAAGCATGACCTGGTTTTGAGATAACCAGTTCATGCCAAGAATTACATCTATGCCCCTCAGTGGCAAACAAATCAGGTCAACCTCAAAGGCCCTCCATTGTATAACAATGGGGCATTTAGAACATACAAGGGAAGTAGGGATTGCCTCTTTGGTTAGGGTTATTAAATTCAGGTTGTAGGGTAAAGGGGTTGCATGCAATTCTAGCTTCTTCACACAGTCATACGCAACAAAAGAATGGGTTGCCCCCGAATCATACAATACAATTAAAGTACTCCCTCTGAAAGTGCACGTACCTCGCATCAAGTTATCGGCTAAAGCTGCTACTTCACCGCTGAGGGTGAAGACTCTCCCAGTGGTCTGAGGTGTTGGGGCATCCTTCCTCTTCGGGCACTCATTCCGCATGTGACACGGCTCCTTGTAGGGGTAGCAGACCCTCTGCCCTAGCAAGCACTCTCCCCAATGATTCTTGCCACACTTGGTACACTTGGGTACCCCCCCTAAGCGCTCGATTGGACGGTTGGCCAAAACGGGGGTGCCTTGCCACTTGGGTCTTGAGCCCCTGCCCTGACTGGGCTCCTCTAGCTTCCTCTTTCCCTTATGATCGGCTGGCCCAGGGGTCTCCTCAGCTATGCTCTGCTCCACCAAGAGACACTTGCTGACCAAGGATGGAAAATCCCTCAACTCCAATGTAGTCACGCTCCTCCTCAACTCGGGCTTCAGGCCCGCCTCAAAATGATTGCATTTCCACCCCTCATTGGGGACGTTCTTGAGAAAAGTGGAGTACTTGGCGAGTCGCTCGAATTTGGCCACATATTGGCCTAGAGACAAACTCCCTTACTTTAGCTGCAGGAACTCGACCTCCTTCTGCCTACGGACTGTGGCAGGGAAATACTTCTCAAGGAACATCGCCTGAAAGCTTACCCAGGTAAGAGGAGTATCCAGGGAAGCCAGGCGAGCTTTGCTCCCTTCCACCAATCCTTGGCATCTCCCTGAAGCATGTATGCCACGAACCGGACCCAAAGATCATCAGCACAACTCATGACTACGAAAATCTTCTCCATGGCATTAAGCCAGGAGTTAGCTGCCTCTGGATCATAAGCTCTGGAAAAGGTCGGGGGATGATGTTTCCAGAACTTTGCTAGGCCTTGGACAAAAAGGTTCGTGGGCACAACTGGTGTAGGTGTGGGTGTCTCCCTTGGAGCCCGCCATAAGCATCCGAAGAGTAGCTACTATAGGGTCGGGGTCATGTCCCGGTGGTGGAGAACATTGGGATCAATGACCTCGTCTTTCGCTGGCCATAATCCTAAACACATCATTGGTAAAAAATTTGAGATGATCAGTCTACACATTTCACAATAATGCATATAAGATAATAGTTAACTTCAGACAATCCTAACTATCCATAGTCCAATTGGATTGAACTGGTTTGATACCAAAATGTAACGTCCTAATTTCTAAATCCAAGAATTAAGCCCATTAGATGCGAAATTCCCGAATTACTGAAATTATTTCACTCCATTTTAGATATCATTGCATACATATGTCATATCTAGCTTAAGCGCCCAACGATTACTTAAACTTTATATGAAACATCAGATAAAATACATAAAAGCCATCAAGGCTCAAAAGAATAATTAGTACATACATCACTTGGGATACCCCCATACATGTGCCCTAAACAAAACAAAGAGGGCCCGGAGGCTCCACATGTACAATCATATCCCACAAAAGAATAACTGGTATCAGATCAAATACATATCCATAGCTAAATACAATAATCCATGATGAAATAACAAAAGAAAGCAATAAAATCTCCCATGCTCCATCAATCACTGGCCGGTGCGGGGAGGAACCTATGCATCTAAAATATAATCCACAAAACGTGTAGTGAGACGAATCTCTCAGTGAATATAACCATGCGCATGCAGTGTAGGAAAGGCAAGCATATGCTATGCAACAATTAATCAAGTAAACATTCAACAACACAATCATTCTCAACCCAGGTGACTGTAATACTCATGATCTGCTTTTCCCGGCATATGAGGTCTTTTCACTAATTCTAAGGCTAGACTTGAGCTCAGACTACAAGGAACGTCTTCCTTGGGTACTATTTGATAGCCGGATGGGTGTAGGATCTAGAATTGAGCAAAAACCACCGATTAGAATTGAAAAACAAGCAATAAAAAGCGTAAAATAGGTGCAGGGCAGCAGCTATTTTGGGTGAGAAAATGAGAGAAAATGAAAGAAAAAGTGGAGAGGAAGAAATGGGAAGGACGCCACTGAAGCAAGAATCCACTTGCAGCAGATAAGTCCAATGCCAGACGCCACTAATTCAGGAGAATTAGATAAGTCTCAGTATGGTTTGAGCAACAATCACCAAGCCTCACTCAACTCACAAAGGGAGGAGAAAATTTGGCATAATGCCTTTACTTCAAAATTCAATGTGTTAATTACAAGAGGAGAGGACTCCTATTTATAGGAAAAGAGGGGGAGAGGGGCGGATTTTTAGGAGAGTGAAAAAGAAAGAGAATAAAAGGTGAGTGAAAACACTCCTAAGTGGGTCTTGAACCCATGACCCCCAAGGTTTATGGCTAAGCTAAGTCTTAAGCCAATAAACCTCTCAAAATGGCACCCCACTCATGAAAACAAATAAAAAGATGAATAAAAATTCTATCCTATGTGGGAATTGAACCCAAGACTCCTAAGCCTTTTAGCAAGGCAACCTACTAGCCAATAAACCCATACATGTGGGCGCCCAAGTAGGAGGAAAATAAAAGGAAAATTACAAAAATAAAAAGAAAATACAAAAGAGTCCTAATAAAGGGTGGTCCATAGGACAAGGGTCCTATCCAGGGTCAATGTGTCCTTTTGTAGGGTAGTGACCCTTATTTTGTAGGGTAGTGACCTTTATTTGTAGGACACTAAATTCTCCAACTCTTCCTTGCTTGAAGTTCTGGCTTGAAGTTGGTGCCTTTCCTCTAGTGTAGGTCTTGCAGGTCCAAGCTTCTAACAGTGTGCCATCATTCTCTCCCCCTTGAAAAGGATTTGACCTCAAATCTGAAAAATTCAGAAAGAAGACATAAGTATAATGAACTAGCAGAAGAAGGAGATGGATGACAAAATTCAGGAAGTAAGAAGGTACTTCCCTTAGTCTTTGGAGAGTAGAGTCAGAGATCTACAAGTTGGACATCTCCCTTGAGCCTAGACAACAAGAAGAAGACCCATAAGTATTATTCCACAGCAAGCAAAGTGAAGGCTCATAACAAAAATACTTGGGAATCATAAAGATTAGCAAAAGAAAAATATATGATATGAACAAGAGGTATTTGAAAAAAGGGTTAGAAAACTCCCTCAATGGAGAATGAACCATCTTGTCCATGTACTCTATGGATTTAGATCCTGGATCAAAGACTAATCTTTTGAAGCCCTCCCTTGGAAGTAAGATAAGTAAGTGGTCATGGAGAAGGCTTAGGAAATAAACTCCACACAAGTACAAAATATGTTTCAATGTGCGATATTCATCAAAATATTCTACACTGTGTTCCCAAATAAATGCACAAGTGAAACTATGTGGCATAAATGTCTTAATATTTTTCAATAACATCCCAACATTTTTATTGAACATAACACATACATCTTGAGTATGATTGTCAAAAGTGTAGTGCATATGTTCATGCCATGAGGTATTTATGCAAGTCTTTTCAAGAGGCCTATTTATTCTAATGCACTCACTCAAGTAATATGTCACCTTTTGCATATTATCATATGTGTTCATGTAAGGTGAAACATAAAAAGAATTATTTTGAGTGTGCATATCAAGAAGCATATCATTATATGAATTAGATGTCAAACAAGTTTTCCCATATGTGATAGCTTCATCAAAATTTTTATTCTTTTTACTAACTAGTTCAAGAGCATAATACACATCTTTGTATGAAATAATTATTTTTTGTCCAAAATGTGTATTCATTCTATAAACACAAACCAAAGGCACATGCATATTCAATCCAACTTTGTTTTCAATCTTATCATGCAATCTAAAGGAATTGAGTAAGCATGCATCTTTAGTAAGTTTCATGGTACTCTCATACATAGTTGGCTTTTCTAAACATGCAATATGTTTCAAAGCATCATCAATATTGTTCATTTCTTTTACACATGTAATGCTTTGAGGCATATATTTGTGCATAGAAAGAGGCATTTCATGCATAAAGAAAGTTAGTTTAGGGAACTCCCTCTCAATAGCTTGAGTTGTCCTCTTTGCAACAATAGAAGTACTTGCCATCAACTTATTCATGCCTTCACACAAAGGGTTAGCTAACAAAGGATCACAAGATAAAATTAGTTGTTTTCCCAAGTTTTTGTTTTTCACTTCTTCTATTTTCACTCTTTCTACCTCCTTTTTCTTTTTTCTCTCTTAAGCCTTTCTTCTTCTTCTTTTTCTAATTGTTCCTTCTTTTCTAATTTTCTTCTTTCTTCTATCTCAATTAAGGACTTTGAAAAGAATTTTGAAAGCTTATCTTCGATTTCATTAGAAAATTTTTCTAACTTTCTTTCAATTCTATCTTCAAAAGAATCTTTTGTACTTTTCCTATTTTCTCTTCTTCTCTTTTCATGATCTTTTCTTCTAATTTCACTCTCATAATTTCTCCTAAGTTTTCTCTCTTCTTCATACTTTCTTTCTTCATCATATTTTCTAAACTTTCTTTCTTCCTCATACCTCCTCCTATCATGGTTAGAATTAACATAACTCCTTTCCTTCTTCTTACTATCTTCAAAATGATATCTACTTATTTCTCTTTCCTTCCTTTCTTTTTTATACCTTTCATCATGAGAAGAGTGTCTTCTCACTTCCTTTTCTCTTCTAAATTCTCTCCTATCTTCATCTAGCTCCTTTCTCCACATTCTATATGACATCTTAAATTGATTTTATTTGAAAGCTTTTTAAAGGACCTCACCACTCACTAAGTGTTTACACTCAATGGAATGTAATCACTCGTGTATGTCACTCTTTTTAGGCTTTTTCTATAATGATACTCTCTTGCCTCTTTTACTCGGTTGGAGGTTGATTAGAAGTTGCAAAGACCAACGTGAGTCTAAGTCTTAACCCTTACCCAAATAGAAGTGCACTAACAAAGAAAAATACCTACTGGAAGAAGATTGGAAAAATCCTAAGACAAAACAAAAGAATTGATATGACAAACAAGAAAAGTTGGCACTCAAACAAGCTTATACACAAGAGCAGACAACAAACAAGACAAGACGAAAGAAATTGCAAAGAGAATTGTTTTTGGTGATTTTTGAAAAAGAGTTGCCAAAATTGTCATTTTTAAGAAAACAGCAAATACAACTCAGACACAAATGCAAGAAGTCAGATGCACAAAGTAAGTCAGACACAGACACCCCCATGATAAAGTCAGAAGCAAGTATAACTTGATGTCATGTCTAAAGTGTCTGACACAAAAAGGACAAAGTTGTTGAATGTCTCAAACGGCTATAAACGAGTACTTTTCATAGCAACTCTATATATATTGTCCAGAAGCTCAGAAGCACGGTGCAGAACTCGTGTGAAATAGACCAACACTCTGCAGAAAATCTTTCACACTTTACTCTCTTTGATTAATCTTACTTCTACCCCACATTCTCTTTATTGTTTATCAACTCTTTGAGTTATATTTGTGGGTTTATCATTTGTTAAGTCTTCTTGTAACTTAGCTTGAAAATCTTACGGTCTATTCACACTCTGTGTGTTAGAAACCTCGAGTTAAGAAAATCTCATTCTTTCTTTGTAACTTGTTGCTTCTCCACCAAGTCAAAAGGAGTTTATGAGCTGTGGTGTTGAGTTGAGAAGCTTGGAGAGGTTTGTACAAGACTACTTAGGAGCCTGAAGAGGCCTTGCAAGGAAAATACTGAGGAGCCTGAAGAGGCCCGTGAAGGAGAATACTTAGGAGCCTGAAGAGGCCCGCCCGTAAAGGAGAATACTTGTAACTTTGAAGAAGTTAGTGGAAAAATATCACTAAGGTGGGGACTGGACGTAGCTCTTGGTTGATAAGAGTGAACCAGTATAAATCTGTTGTGTATTTCTCTTATGACCCTTATGTCTCTTGATTACTGTCTACATATCTTGAAAAGCACTTCTGAGTTTTTCTTCTAAACGTTATAATCACATCTTAACTCAGTTTTCATTTAAGATAGTAACACAGTTTTTATAAATTGCTCAGAAGCAAAATATTCATACGCTATCAAACTTAACTCAGATTCATTTTGCTTCTGTCCGAGACTAACCGTCTGACGTCCAAGTTCAAAATACTTGTGAACGTAAAAGTCAGAAACAAGTTTTAATTCTTTACAGACTTAGACGCGTCTCAATTCAACCCCCCTTCTTGAGACTTTGCCAACTACAATAACAAACTCGACCAACCAACCCTTGGATGAGGAATCACCACCACCACGCTTATCCGATAAGACACACCTCAGCCACCTACTAAGTCCTATCGCATTTAATGCGCCCCATGCTTTACTGATATGGGCGGCATGACCACTGACACAAGCAATTTGATTAGGTAGCTATTGCAGAGTATTACGGCTTGATGTGACATACATAATTATCCCCTACGCTCTTCAGCTACACACGCTATGTCAACTACAGTAACCTAAGAAAGCTCCTATAAATAGTTCAATCCTCAACGAAACAAAGGTAACCATTCTAATCCTATCATCACCCCCTTTGAGCTCTCTCATTAACTTGAGCGTCAGAGTACCTTTTGTAGGTACCCTGTCGTGTTCCGCCGTCAGAAACACCATCCAGATACTCCAATCCAGCCTTAAACACCACATCCATCTCAGTCCACCATCCTAGACCTCCGGTGCATACCCCGACCACAATCATTAATTAAATCATCCATGCATTTCACAAAATTATATATAATTTTACAATAATTTTATACAAATCTTACATAACTTTATAATAACTTTATAACCATAAGTGCATAAGGTATGAAAATGACATGCATGAAATTCAAAATAATTTTACATAAAGGAATTAAAATTAATTAATTTTTTATAAAAGCTAAATAAAAATATCACATTCTCTTGATTTATGTGCTCATTTCTCTTGATTTATTCAAATAAGTATCACATTGATTCTGGGACAAATAAATATAATATAATAGTGTAATGAGTATAATACCTCATATATTATTAAACTCATTAAATGATGTGATAATATATGATTAGATGATTATGTAACACTCAATGTATATACATTAAAGTCTAAGCTGTTAATTTGGTCCCTGAAAGATTGGAGAAATTTCATTTTAGTCCCTAAATGTACTTTCCGTCTTTCAATTTAGTCCCTCTATTACAATCCGTCAGTTAACTTTAATGGAGATGATGGCGTGGCAGGTTAAGTGCCACGTGTAAAATTATTCATTTTAGTCCCTCATTAATAAAATAGTTCATTTTAGTCCCTCATTAATGTTAATGATTTCATTTTCATCCCTCCTATTACTTTTGTCTTTAACAACATATTCCTCCCAAATTCAAACGGAAGAAACCCTAACCCACAAATTGACAATAGATTTTTTAGACCAAAACGAATAATTTAAAATGCAATTTTTGGACTAATCCCTCATTTTGGTACCCTGAAAGATTTGGAGTCAATCATATTAGTCCTATTTTTCGTCCCTAAAAGATGAAAAGTTATTCAATTTAGTCATTGAAAAATGAAAATTCGTTCACTTTAGTCCTTGAAAGATGTTTTTAAATGTCAATTTACTCCCTAAAAATGACTAAATTGAATGAATTTTTTATCTTTCAAAAACGAAAATGCAATTTCCATATTTTAGGACTAATGTAACCGATCCTAAATCTTTTAGTCCTAAAATATGGAAATTGCATTTTCGTTCTTGAAAGATGAAAAATTCATTCAATTTAGTCATTTTTAGGGACTAAATTGACAGTTAAATTTTTTTCAAAGACTAAATTGAACGACTTTTCATTTTTCAAGGACTAAATTGAATAACTTTTCATCTTTCAGGGACGAAAAATGCAATTATGTTTTTTCAGGGACTAATATGACTGACTCCAAATCTTTCAGGGTGTCAAAATGAGGGGTTAGTCCAAAAATTACAATTTAAATTCTTCATTTTGGTCTAAAAAATCTATTGTCAATTTGGGATTTAAGGTTTCTTCACTTTGAATTTGGGAGAAATATGTTGTTAAAGACAAATGTAGCAATTTGACAAAAAAAAGACAAATTTAGCAAGATGGATGAAAATGAAATCATTAACATTAATGAGGGACTAAAATGAACTATTTTATTAATGAAGGACTAAAATGAATAATTTTATTGACATGTCATTATGTACACGTGGCACTTAACGTGTAACGTCTCCGTTAAGGTTAATTGACAGATTATAACAAATGGACTAAATTGAAAGATGGAAAGTACATTCAGGACTAAATTGATAATATCATTCTTTCATAAACTAGAATGAAGGTCGTCAAATATTTTAGGGATAAATTGAATGTTTAGACTACATTAAATCCATATAATATAACAAAATCTTGTTAACTTTTGCATGATTCATAAAAAGCCTGACGACATCGTTTTCTTGAGACGTTTCGCTCGGCTCTCTCACAGTTTATCCCGTATCCGGTAAAGCCCCCACCGCACGTAGATTAAAGTAAAACCATATCGGCCTGAAGCTGACTCAGTCTCAGAGATGGCCTCCTCTGCAAATGATGACAACCCAAGTAAGTCATCTCCTTTCTCTAAATCATTCACATTTCTCTAATTTCTCCAAATTATTATGATCATACTATCACTGGAAAAATAAAATGTAAAAAAACTGTCTTTAGGTTCCGTTCATCATATTTAGTTGAGTATTGTGTCAATTCTCAATCCACTGAAACCACGCACAAGTTAGAAATTGTGTTATATATATATATTTGTTATTTGTATAAAATTCTTGCTTATTAAGATGTGTCTCTAAACTTCCTTAAATTTTCAAAACCTTGGCTTGGTACTTTTCGGTCTGCAGGATCCGTAAAAAAAGTAGCTGTTGTTGGTGCTGGGGTAAGGTAAGGTGGCTTACGTTTTGCTATCTTTAATTTGGCTCTTCCATTTTTTTTCTTTCTATATATTTTTATCTAGAAACTGCGGATTATTGAACTTATTTGCTGTTAATTTAATCTGATTGACTGTTTGGATACTTGTGGTTGGTTTTTCTGGATTTAGGGTCAGTTTGGATACATTTTTCCAAAAGAACTTCTGGGAGAATAAAATGCAATGAATGAAGAAGGTAAAATGAATTCAACTTCTTCCATGAGTTGAAATTAGTCTCTATAACTCAACTTCTTCAGAAGCTCTCCCATTTAACTTCTCCATAAATAACTAATTTCAACTTATGGAAGAAGTTGAATTCATTTTACCTTCTTTATTAATTTTTTTCTCCTAAAAGTACTTTTGTAGAAGTTTAATCCAAACTAACCCTTAGAATTCATGTCATTGGTAGCGTGAAATCTTGTCCTTCAAGTGCTGGGCAGTGGGAAATTTTTTAATGTAGCGGACATTGGTTGTAATTAATTAAAGCATGCATGAGGGAACTGATTGCATGGTGCTGCAGATTGTGTATGGGATTGAATTTACAAACAAAGATGAAATGTCATTTCAAGTTTTTTCATTGTTGCTATTTGAATGAAATAAGATGATTGTTTGTATGCTCTATTATATTTCACAAATGCTGTTTGACTGAAATAAGATGATTGTTTGTATGCTCCATTATATTTCACAAAGGGCATTGGATGCATGCGTGATCCATGATACGTATCTCAACCAGTGACGTATTTGGGATTCTAAATATTCATGACACTAACACTGGCTAACTTTGTATTGCGGTGTCAAGTGGGCTTGCTGCGGCATACAAATTGAAATCCCATGGTCTGGATGTCACTGTATTTGAAGCTGAAGGAAGAGCTGGAGGGAGGTTAAGAAGCATTTCTCAAGATGGTCTAGTTTGGGATGAGGGAGCTAATACAATGGTAAGTTTACTAATAGCAAGTGTATTTAGGTACTCTAAATTTACAGTAGATGTAAGTAAATGTTGATGAAAAATACAGTTCAGGGCATGGATTGTCTCAAATATATGAAATTCAGATCATTATCATATTGTGTAATGACTGGTAAGTCAAATTCTAAAGTCTAAACCTTTGATTTTTTTCATCAATTGTTATCCATGTGCACTTGATTCTAATAAGCACCTTCACATTAGAGGAGGAAGATATGCAACGAGTTGAATGTAGTCTAGAAGTATAAAGTTTATTTAACACATAACCCCTCTGAAGTTTGGGCTAGAATAAAAAAATTAAATTCTGTAAGATTAACATCCCATAGATAGGCTAGAAGTGAGCCAGCTTACAAGCTACTCAACCATTTATTTTTGAAGGCTTGTGCTTCTCATGTGACCTATGAGATGTTAACACTAACAAAATTTAATGCTTTCCAATCTAACCCAAACTTCAGGAGGTTATATCTTGCAAAATAAACTTTATTTGTAACATGCTTCTTATAGAAGTTCTTACTATTGACGTTTTGTTCACTTTGTGCAGACTGAAAGTGAAATGGAGGTTAAAAGTTTGATTGATGCCCTCGGACTTCAACAACAATTTGTAAGGATTTTTAGAAAACATTATGTCACAGACCATGTTTTACTGATAATACAAATCAATTTTCTTTCATTATTTTCCGCTGCTGACCTCTTTCTAATCTTTTGAGCTGCTAGAGCCTTAGTTATTTGAATTGAATTATAATCTGGATTTTGCTGCTGAAATTGGAGATTAAGAAGAGTTGTGATTGATCTGTTGATTATGATATTGATATTTTGTTTACTGTTACAGCCAATTTCACAGCATAAGCGCTATATTGTGAAAAATGGGACCCCACTTCTGGTATGTCTTGCTAATAACTTTTCTCCTTTTCTAAAATGTTGATATTTTTTCCCCTAGTTTGAATTAATTGGAATTTTTAAATGTTTTATCACATTTTGCAGCTATCTTTATCTCACAAAAAATATGAAATGTGGTTACTTTTTAAATCAGGTACCTACAAATCCTGCTGCACTACTGAAGAGCACACTTCTTTCTGCACAATCAAAGGTTTCTTTCTAACAACATATCTAATGGTTTTTCCAGCTTTAGAAATTTTCTCATTCATTATCATGAAATGTTTTCTATTTGATTAGTGTTACTTAAACACACTTATGCTAACACACTACTCAAATACTATAACATTTTGAGCCCCACTGTAACTTTTTCTGAAGGTTTCAGATTCTGGACATACCTCACATAGCATGTGTAAATATCTTATCTTTCAATTTCTTTGGTAATTGTCAGACACATTCCCTTATCTGCAAAATGTAGTTTATGAGTGATAGTTTGGGTAAATAATGGATTTGAAGTCTGAACTCTGAACTATAAACTCATTCTTAAGCATGTGCATCCATTTTCATGTATTAAATTCTGAAATTTCCAGTATGCATGAAATGACACATGAAGTTTATGGCCCTTGTCTGACATGTCAGTAACATATAATGTCAATGGCCTAACCTCATTACTTATGATATATCAAATTGCTAATATATGACTTGTTCTGTCTCTCTGCTTATGTTTATTGGCTGTGTTCTTTTTCTTTTTCTACTTCCAGTTCTCTTTTTAAATAGCTATTACCAATGAGTATTGGCCATTATGAAAGTTCTCATCCCAACTTGTAAAGTATTTTCTAGTCACACCTTTTTGCTGTGGGGGGGAAAACAGTTTACAGGGCCATGGGCCACTTCTTGTGTGCAAGTTAATTTATCTTGTGTAAGTTATTGCTTAAAATATAAACAATTAATCCTCTGAGCCCTAAGGAACTTCTTACCATAATTTGTTGCATGTCCTATCAGATTTATTAAGGGCTCTATTTTGGTATCTAAGTCTAACACGGTGCTATGTTGCATTGATAAGAGTACCTAAAGGTACAGGTATAGGGTACAGCAATTTTTCTAAAACTAGGGTATGGGTACAACGGGGATATATTATATAAAAATATAAGACAAACAATAAAAAGACTAAATCATATTCATAAGATACTCTAACTGAAGTAAGCAAAAGCATTTAAAAAAACACAATGAAGGGTTTGAAGTAGCAGTTTGTTTCATTTAGCAGCAAACCAAAACTTAGTAACAAAACTTGGTGTTTACATGGATTGACTTGTGTTGATGTATATTAGTATATTAGGCCCATAAGCCCATGTGTGGTTTATTGTATATATATACTTTGTAACTTTTATCTTTGAATAGAAGAAAAATATTCACTCCACTTTTTTCACCCTCTCTAATTTAACATGGTATCTAGAGCCCTAAAAACCCTAGAACAGTAACTGGTTTCTCTCCGGCCACCGGCGACGTTTCTCCGGCAGCCATTTTTCCGGCAGCGTCTGGTTCTTCTCCGGCGGACTGTCTCCGGCGACTTTCTTTGCTCTGTCCAGCAGCAGCACTGCGTTCGCCGCGCCTCCCTCGTCCTGTCCACCGAACCGCGCCTCCTGCCTCGCCGCCACGCGCCGCCATACAGCCAGCCACTTCTTCATCTTCTCCGGCAAATCTGCGATGCGTCGGTGAGCGTGAATTCTCACCGCCTCCGCCACTGAGGTCGCCTTGCTCCGGCGACCCTTCTGCCTGTCTCAGACCGTTCTAATTATCTTTCATGGTCCAAGGCTGTGGAGAAATGGTGTATTGGACAAGGGTTGAAGAAACATCTTTACACTAAGCTTGAAAATGTGAATGAAGATAAGGAAAATTGGGAGAAGACCGATGCCTTACTATGCACCCTACTATGGCAGTCTATTGATCCCTCTCTTCACAACATCTACACCAACTTTGACACCTGCTATGATTTATGGACTCAAGCCAAATCTCTTTACACCAATGACATTCAGCGTTTATACTCTGTGGTTGAGAAGTTAATCAATTCTCGCCAACAGAATATGACTGTTTCTGAAATTGTTGGCCACATGTCATCTATCAAGGCTGAGTACAATGCTCTCTTACCTGCTGGAAAAACCGCTGCTGAGGACCTCGCTCAACGAGATAAGTTCTTTATGGTGTGTACTTTGGCCATACTGAACACTGATCTTGTATCTGTGAGGGATCAAATTCTTGCTAGCCCGAGTATTCCCACATTGGATGAGGTCTTCTCCCGGCTTCTTCGTGTAGCCTCTATCCCTCCTTCTGGTCCTATTCCTAATGCACATGACACTTCAGCCTTAATTTCGACCAATGCTCAGCATGGCCATAGGGAAGAACAAGGCGGCCCTTATCGAGGAGGTAGCAAGACATCTCGGCCTAAATGTACTTATTGTCATAGATGGGGACACACTAAGGAAAAGTGCTTCAAGTTACACGGTCGTCCTCCGCGGGCTAATCTTGCTCATATTGATGACACCTTACCTGAGCAGCCAAGGGACCTTCCAGTGCAACAGTCTGTCACTCTTACTGGGACTGATTATGATGACTATTTGAGGTACCGTGCATCACTCCAGTCATCCTCATCCAGTGCACCTGTAACTCATCCTGGTAATTCATTTGCCTGTGTGTCCCAGTCTTCTTTGGGCCCTTGGGTCCTTGATTCTGGCGCCTCTGATCACATCTCTGGTAATTCCTTTTTACTTTCTCATGTTACTTATTCCAACTCTCTGCCTTCAGTCACCTTAGCTAATGGCTCTAAACAGGTTCCTATTGCAGTAGGTAGTGCCAATCCTTCACCTTCTGTTTCTTTGGATACTGTGTTATATATTCCGAAGTGCCCATTTAATCTCATTTCTGTTAGTCGTTTGACTCGTACCTTAAATTGCTCTATCACCTTTTCTCATAATTCTGTTGTTATTCAGGATCGCAGTACGGGACAGGTGATTGGCACAGGACGTGAGTCCTAGGGTCTGTATCATCTTTGCAGTTTAGATAAACTTGGATGACCCAAACAGTTGTGAAGAAGCTCAGGAGATGAAGCAGTGGTGCATGCAACAGATGGTGCCAAATTTTTCCACTTTGTCTAGTCTTAGTTGTGAGTCATGTCAACGGGGTAAACAGTCTAGAGGGTCTTTTCCTAAGCGTGTCACAGATCGGGCTGCGTCCCCTTTTGCTTTAGTTCATTCTGATGTTTGGGGTCCTAGTCGTGTTGTCTCCGTGTTGGGGTTTAAGTATTTTGTAACCTTTATTGATGACTATTCTCGTTGTACTTGGTTATATCTAATGAAAAGTCGATCTGAAGTTTTATCCATTTTTCAGAACTTTTGTGCTGAAATTAAAAATCAATTTCATACAGATGTTCAAGTACTACGAAGTGATAATGCACCTGAGTATTTTTCCACAACTTTCACTCAATTTGTCTTCTCAGGGCATTCTACACCAGTCTTCCTGTGCTTATACCCCACAACAAAATGGGGTTGCTGAACGAAAGAATCGGCATCTGATTGAGACAACTCGAACCCTTTTACTTCATTATAATGTTCCCACTCGTTTTTGGGGGGATGCTGTTGTCACTGCTTGTTATCTAATTAATCGTATGCCCTCATCTGTCTTACACCATAAAATTCCTTACTCCATACTGTTTCCTGAGCGGCAGCTATATGCTCTTACCCCACGCATTTTTGGGTGTGTTTGTTTTGTTCATGACATGACTCCTGGATTAGACAAATTGTCAGCCAAGTCAATCAAATGTATCTTTCTTGGATATTCCCGTGTTCAAAAAGGTTATAAATGTTACTCTCCAGATACTCACAAGTATTATCTCTCTGCTGATGTTACCTTCTTTGAGTCTTCCCCATTTTATCCTTCCTCCTCCTCACCTCCTTCCCTACCATCTCAATCCATAGCAGAAGTTCTGCCACTTCCTCACTTTACTCCTCTCCTGTCCTCTGACTCTGCCACACCTGCTGAACCCGCGTCTTCTACTCCCGTTAGACCCTTACATGTTTATCATCGCAGGGATCGCACAACAGGTGATGCTCATTATGCAGTTCCTCTAGACTCACTTCCTGCTCCAGCACCTATTCCTACTGTGGACCAACCGCCTAGTGATCATCTCCCTATTGCCATTAGAAAAGGTACTCGTTCCACTCGGAATCCTCACCCTCTTTATACTTTCCTTAGTTACCACCGCTTGTCTATTCCATATTGTGCCTTCCTCTCTTCTTTGTCTGCTGTCTCTATTCCTAACTCCACCACAAAGGCGCTCTCACATCCAGGATGGCGTCAGGCAATGATGGATGAGATGACTGCACTTCATACTAATGGTACTTGGGAGTTGGTCCCTCTTCCCTCAGGTAAAACTCCCGTTGCTTGTCGTTGGATTTATACTGTTAAAGTTGGTCCTGATGGTCAGGTTGATCGACTCAAGGCTCGTCTTGTTGCTAAAGGATACACTCAGGTTTATGGCCAAGATTACACAGATACTTTCTCTCCTGTTGCTAAGATGTCATCTGTACGTTTATTCTTGGCCAGGGTTGCCATGCGCTCTTGGCCCTTGTTTCAGCTTGATATCAAGAATGCATTCCTTCATGGTGAGCTTCATGAGGAGATTTATATGGAGCAACCGCCTGGCTTTGTTGCTCAGGGGGAGTCTAATCTAGTTTGTAAACTTCGTTGCTCCCTTTATGGTTTAAAGCAATCTCCTCGTGCTTGGTTTGGAAGATTTAGCACTGTCATTCAAGACTTTGGTATGTCTCGATGTGATTCTGATCATACAATCTTTTATAGACATAATCCTCAGGGAAAATGTATTTATTTGGTTGTCTATGTTGATGACATTGTCATAACTGGAGATGATCAAGGTGGCATTGAAAAGCTGAAACAACACTTATTCCATCACTTTCAGACCAAGGACTTGGGTTTGCTTAAATACTTTTTGGGTATTGAAGTAGCTCAATCTAACTGTGGTATTGTTGTTTCTCAACGAAAGTATGTGTTGGACATTCTTGAGGAGACCGGTATGTCAGATTGCAAACCAATTGACACTCCTATGGATCCCAATATAAAACTTCTTCCTAATCAGGGGGAGCCATTGACTGATCCAGGCAGGTATCGGAGACTAGTTGGCAAGCTAAATTATCTCACTATCACCCATCCAGATATTTCCTTTCCTGTTTCAGTGGTGAGCCAGTTTCTTCAGTCTCCCTGCGATAGTCATTGGGATGCAGCTGTTCGTGTTAGAGGTATGTCAAAGGATCTCCAGGTCAAGGATTATTGTATGAGAATAAAGGCCACTCCCAGGTGATTGGCTACTCAGATGCTGATTGGGCTGGATCCCCTTCTGATAGGCGTTCTACCTCAGGATACTGTGTTCTTGTGGGAGGTAATCTTGTTTCTTGGAAGAGTAAAAAGCAAGAGGTGGTAGCTAGATCTAGTGCTGAGGCTGAGTATCGTGCCATGGCCTTAGTCACTTGTGAACTCATCTGGATCAAGCAACTAATCCATGAATTGAAATTTACAGAGGTCTCACAGATGAAGTTGCTTTGTGATAATCAGACTGCTCTTCATATTGCTTCCAATCCGGTGTTTCATGAGAGGACTAAACACATTGAAGTGGATTGTCATTTTATTAGAGAAAAGGTTCTCTCTGGATGTATTGTCACTAGTTACACTAGTTCTAATGAACAACTAGCTGACATTTTTACTAAGTCTCTTAGAGGACCCCGAATTGAGTTTATTTGTAACAAGCTTGGTGCATATAATCTATATGCTCCAGCTTGAGGGGGAGTGTTGATGTATATTAGTATATTAGGCCCATAAGCCCATGTGTGGTTTATTGTATATATATACTTTGTAACTTTTATCTTTGAATAGAAGAAAAATATTCACTCCACATTTTTCACCCTCTCTAATTTAACAACTTGTACTTAAGTGATAAATGAGAATTGGGTATGCATCCATGTGTTGTATCCAACAAGAACTGTTACTTGATAATACCTGGTATAGGTACAACAACCATTTAGGAGTAACCTTGCCTCATAGATATTGTGCCCAACAAAAACAATCTTTTTATATTTTCCTATTTTTTGTTACCGTATTTTTTATTGTTGGCCACTAGCTCCCAAACATCAATAAAAAAAAGAGAAATTGGGATTGTTTAGAAGATTGGCATTCTGAATGTGCCTGCGTTGACCAAGTTTTACTGAGAGAGAGAGAGACATCAACTGATCACGAAAGTTGCTATGTTTCTTTCATACTGTGACATTGACAACAAATGTCAAGGGTTATTAGGTATATATTAATGAAGCGAGGGAAAAATAATTCTTATATTTTGGGCCTGTGCCTAACTCAACCCCAAAAGCTAGCTTGTAGGGTGAGGACTGCCCAAGGCTTATATACTTTTAGTTGGCCTTATCTTTAGGCAATATGGGACTCTAACACACCCCTTCACGCCCAGGGCTAGACATCTGGAGCGTGGACATCTATACGGGTGGTGGCCCAATAACTACGGATCATCTAGGATAGACTCTGATACCATCTTAGATTTTGGGCCTAGGCCTAACTCAACCCTAAAAACTAGCTTGTAGGGTGAGGACTGTTCAAGGCTTATATACTTTTAGTTGGCCTTATCTTTAGGCAATATGAGACTCTAACAATAATCATAGTTTCATTCTTATTTCCAAGATTTCTAGGTGGGAATCATATTACCATAAAAAATAACCAAAAAAAAAACTAAGAAACCCTATCCCACTGGGTGCTGTTTACTACATTGACCAATCGTTGTCTCTGAGCTCAAACAAGAACCAAAATTTTAATAGACTAGTTTGAGTAAGGTTTTTTTAAGTGGTTAGTCCTAAAGTTTTATTTTGTCTTCCTCTAGCCTTTTTAATGGATTATCTTCCATTTGATCTACTTTTCACTTTGGAGCCTCTATTGGTCTTTATCTCTTATGACCAAACCACCTTAGGTGGGTCTTCTACTAAATAGGTGTTACTCCAACTTTCTCTTGAATATGATATAAAGCACAAACACATTTTTTCAGTGTTGTCTATGCATGTTGGGATATGTCCATTACATTGAGGACATACTCAACACTCGTGCATTTATGTCCAATTTTTTTTTTTTTTCAGTTGACATGGGGGAGCATGACATAGACATTGTTGTGGATGTGGCCATTTAAATTTGAAAAAGAAAAAAATTGGGTCTGTTTTAAACTTTTAAACAATTTTAAATAATAAAAAAGAAAATAAGGCAGGGGAGCTTTTGTCACTTTTTTTTGGAACATGTACGAGGCTAGCTCTACTTGGACAAGTTCGTTTAGGATTTTATTTTGGGAAGTTTCAATAGAAATGGTGCTTCATGGTTTTTAGGAGGGACTTACATAATAGCAAGTATTGCACATAGGACATATATCATGATGAATGTGAATTTTGTTAATCCAACCGTTGAATTATAACAATTCATCATTATGATTATTTGTGTCAAATTTTGTAAAATTTTAACACTAATAACTTGATAATCAAATTGTTCTTATTTTCATATATTTCAAAAGCATATGACGTTAATATTGACATATCTTGATGATGTATTAAATAATTTTGGATTAATGCAAGATTTTATAGATATGATCTATATGATTGTTAGAGTCCCACATTGCCTAGAGATAAGGTCAAATTATAATATATAAGTCTTGGACAATCCTCACCGTACAAGCTAGCTTTTGGGGTTGAGTTAGGCCCAGTTCAAAATCTAAGATGGTATCAGAGTCTATCCTAGATGATCCGTTGTTATTGGGCCGCCACTCGGATAGATGTCCAACCTTGGGCGTGAGGGGGTGTGTTAGAGTCCCACATTGCTTAGAGATAAGACCAAATTATGATATATAAGTCTTGGATAATCCCCACCCTACAAGCTAGCTTTTGGGGTTGAGTTAGGCTTGGTCCAAAATCTAAGAAGATATCAGAGCCTATTCTAGATGATCTGTTGTTATTGGGCCACCACCCGTATAGATGTCCACGCTCAAGATGTCTAGCCCTGGGCGTGAGAGGGTGTTAGAGTCCCACATTGCCTAGAGACAAGGCCAAATTATGATATATAAGTCTTGGGCAATCCTCACCCTACAAGCTAGCTTTTGGGGTTGAGTTAGGCTCGGTCCAAAATCTAAGAATGATAATAACTTTCAATCCAACAGTGGATTTTAAAATATAATTATCGGAAAAAAAAATTATTCAATGATGTAATACTTGGTGTAACTAACACTAGTGTAAGTTGAACCCTCCTCTCTCTCTCACACACACAGGGTGGGGATCAAGTTACTCCAGGAGTAACTTTTCCGCTTAATAACTTTTTATGAATGTTGATTTTCGTTAATCCAACCGTTCAATTAAAAGTTCTCATTAAATAGATCAAGTCTACAAATTTTTATAAAATTTAAAAACCATTTGATACTTCATCAAATAACTTCAAATTAACGTATAATATAATTTTCAAAATATAAGTAAATACTGACTATAAAAGTACATACCTATAAATGTCCAAATTATTTGAAATTTGGTGTGCATGATCATCATGTTAATATCACTTTATTCAACGGTTAGACTTGTAAAATTCCTTTTCTACAAAAATTTATTAACCGTAATAACTTGATCCCCACCCATATATATATATACACACACGCACATGTGTGTGTGTGTACATGTATGCATACATACATACATACATACATGTATGTTATATCATATCATATTATGAATTATGAAATGAATCATTTTCTTTAAATTACACACAATTTTTGTAAAAGTGGAGAATAGGATTGCTGAATTGCTTGAGAAAAATACCTCAGTAGCTGAATATTTATATACTTGGAGTACACCCACTAATAAAGGAAACATAAGAAATACAATCTGTACAAAATAAGGAAACATAGACCTATACAAAATAAGGAAATACAGCTATACAAATCAACACCTAATGTAGTTTCCTAGTTACCTTAAATACAATTTTCTATTCTAATTTCCCTAAAAAGGAGATATTCTCTAACACTCCCCCTCAAGCTGGAGCGTACAAATCATATGCGCCAAGTTTGTCACAAAGAAATTGTATTCGAGGACCTCGAAGGGACTTTGTCAGAATGTCTGCTAGTTGATCTTTAGAATTAACAAACTCAATGACAACTTCCTTGGAGAGAACCTTTTCCCTAATAAAGTGACAATCAATCTCTATGCTTGGTTCTTTCATGAAAAACTGGGTTGGACGCAGTGTGGAGTGCAGCTTGGTTATCACTATATAACTTCATCTCGTTAATGTTACCAAACTTCAACTCACTAAGCAACTGTTTTACCCAGATGAGTTCACAAGTAACCAATGCCATAGCACGATATTCAGCCTCAGCACTTGATCGAGCAACTACTTGTTTCTTACTCTTCCAAGATATGAGGTTTCCACCTACAAAGACACAATAACCTAAAGTGGAGTGTCTATCAATGGGAGAACCAGCCCAGTCTGCATTTGAATATCCGGCAACATGAGTGTTTCCTTTGTCTTCATAAACCAACCCTTGACCAGGAGCATTTTTAATGTATCTCAGAATTCGAGTCACTGCATTCCAATGATCAACACAAGGGGATTGCATGAACTGATTTACTACACTGACTGCAAAAGAGAGATCTGGTCTGGTTATAGTAAGATAGTTTAGTTTTCCAATTACCTTTCTATACCTGCCAGGATCTTGATAGAGCTCCCCCTGATCTGGTAACAACTTGCTATTAGGATCCATGGGAGTGTCAACAGGCTTACAATTTATCATTCCAGTTTCCTCTAATATATCTAAAGCATGCTTCCTTTGTGAAATTGTAATACCACTCCTAGACTGAGCAACCTCCACACCAAGAAAGTACTTTAGTTTACCCAAATCTTTGGTTTGAAAATGATCAAATAAATGTTTTTTTAACCGAGATATTCCCTCATGATCATCACCTGTAATGACTATATCATCCACATAAACCACTAGATAAATACACCGACCAACTGAATTATGTTGATAAAAAACTGAATGATCAACTTCACTGCGAGTCATACCAAACTTTTGTACCACTGTACTAAACTTCCCGAACCAAGCTCGGGGAGACTGTTTCAAACCATAAAGAGATCTCTTCAACTTACACACCAAGCTAGACTCCCCTTGAGCAACAAACCCAGGTGGTTGCTCCATATAGATTTCTTCTGCAAGGTCTCCATGAAGGAATGCATTCTTGATGTCAAGTTGAAGTAACGGCCAATGGCGAATGGCTGCCATGGCAAGAAGAAGTCGAACAGAAGCCATCTTAGCGACAGGAGAGAATGTGTCGCTATAATCAAGGCCATATGTTTGAGTGTATCCCTTAGCAACCAAGCGAGCTTTAAGACGATCAATACAGCCATTTGAATCAACTTTCACAGCATATACCCATCTGCATCCTACAACTTTCTTCCCTGGAGGAAGGTGAACGAGATCCCATGTGCCACTATGCTCAAGAGCAGTCATTTCATCAATCATAGCTTGCCTCCATCTCGAATGAGAAAGCGCCTCACTGTCACTTTTAGGAGTAGGAACAGAGGACAAAGAAGATACAAAGGCATAATATGATGGTGATAAACGATGAAAACTTAGAAAGTTGTAGATGGGATGGGGATTTCGAGTGGATCGAGTACCTTTCCGGAGAGCAATGGGAAGATCATCACTTGATTGTGATGATTTTGGCAGGTTCATGATAGGAGAAGCCATAGGAGTTGGACATGAATCACTAGGACCTTCTATTATGTCTTCTGTTGATGGAAGAACTTGTTGTGTTCTTCGTTGATATGTGATGAGAGGGTGCTGTGAAGGAACTGACTGAGTCTCTCCAGGCTGGACAGGTGAAGAACCAAGTGACAACCTGCAAAGGAAACAGAGGTGGACCAAAATAGGGAATCGGTAATACATCAGAGATTGTATTAGGCTCAATGGAAGAGGTGAAGTATGGTGTTCTTTCAAAGAATGTTACATCTGCAGAAATATACCAACGACGGGAGGAAGGACAATAACACTGATATGCTTTTTGTAGCCTGGAATAACCTACAAAGACACATTTGATAGCACGAGGAGACAATTTATCTGTACCAGGAGAGAGGTTATGAACAAAACAAGTACAACCAAACACACGAGGAGGGACAACATATAGAGACTTTGTAGGAAAAAATAATTTGTGAGGTAGTTGGTTATTAATAAGAAAAGAAGGCATACGATTAATGAGATAACAAGCTGTTAAAACAGCATCCCCCAAAAATGTAGAGGCATATTTGTATGTAATAACAAAGTTCTGGCAATCTCAATAAGATGACGATTTTTTCTTTCAGCCACACCATTTTGTTGAGGTGTGTGGGGACATGTAGACTGATGTAGAATACCATGAGATTACATAAATGATGAAAATTCATGAGAGAAATATTCTTTGGCATTGTCACTCCTTAAGATCTTAATTGATTTTCCAAATTGATTTTGTATTTCAATATAGAATGACTTGAAGATAGAAAATAATTCAGACCGTTCTTTCATAAAAAACAACCAAGTAAACCTAGAAAAGTCATCTATAAAGGTGACAAAATACCTGAATCCTAATGAATTAGAGACACAACTTGAACCCCATATATCAGAATGAATAACAGCAAAAGGTTCTATTTGATTCTGAACCTGAGTAGGAAAGGAAGAACGAGTATGCTTCCCGAGTTGACATGACTCACAATTTAGGGACTTCAATTTTGCAAGACATGGAACCATTAGTTGAAGTTTCTGCAGACTGGGATGACCCAGACGTTGATGAAGAAGGTGGGGAGACTCAGTAGCAGCACATACTGTTGGAGACGTGGTCTTCAAATAGTAGAGTCCTTGTGATTCACGTCCTACACCAATCGTCTTCCCCGTACCGCGATCCTGAATAATGAAAGTGTCAGAATCAAAGGTGACTGAGCAATTAAGTGAATGGATGAGTTGACTCAAGGAAATCAAATTAAAGGGACATCCAGGCATGAATAGGACAAATTTTAATGAGATAGATTTAGTGGGAGAAACATAACCAATGCCTTGGACTGGTACTTTAGAACCGTTAGCAAGAGTAATAGAGCGAGAAATCTCAAGTAAAGGAGAAGAAAATGGTGACCGATTACCAGACACATGGTCGGAAGCACCAGAATCAATAACCCAAGATATCGGATTATGATTGGTATGAGATATACAAACTGTAGGATTACCTGTATGAGCAATTGTAGTTGGGGCTGACTGATTTTGTTTGGCTGCCTTCCACTGCATATACTCTTTGATTTCAGCTTTGGACAAAAAAATAGGTTGCTTTCCTGTCACAACTTCAGAAAATGATGTGTATGATGCCATTATAGCAATTGCAAAGAGGAAGACCGACGGACTGAGTTCTAAGGAAGACTGGCGGACTGTGACCGGCGGAATGAGTTCTGACTTTTAAGGTATTTGACCCCCAAAACAGACAGAGGAGGCCTAGACGAACCTGATGGGACTGGCGGCGAAGCAAACGGAGGTCTGGAAGGCGGCGCGTGGACAGGAGCAGCGGACGGTGGCGGTGCGTGAGGGCGCGTGCGGAAGCGGATGGCGGCGCTGTTTTCGGGGGTCAATAGATCGGCACCTTCTGTGTCTATTGGTAACGTTACGGTGGTCAGACGGTGACTGTACGGTGGTCAGACGGTGCTGGACGGTTGTTGGAAGGTGGCCGGATAGTGACTGGTGGCCGGACAGTGGCTGGACGTCAAGACTGTGAGAGAGGGACTGTGGACAGCGGACGGCGGACAAGGATTCATACTTTTATCAGGCCCACAGGAAGTGAGCTCTTGATACCATGTAAAAGTGGAGAATAGAATTGCTGAATTGCTTGAGGAAAATACCTCAAAAGGTGAATATTTATATACATGATGTACACCCACTAATAAAAGAAACATAGGAAATACAATCTGTACAAAATAAGAAAACATAGACCTATACAAAATAAGGAAATACAGCTATACAAATCAACACCTAATGTAGTTTCCTAGTTACCTTAAATACAATTTTCTATTCTAATTTCCCTAAATAGGAGATATTCTCTAACAATTTTAAAAATTTGGTGTCCCCATGTTGTGTGTCCATGTTAGTGTCTATAAATATAATTTCTTTCCTAATCTTATCTTTACCTATATGTCCTCTCATCTGCTTTTGGCATTGTCATCTCGATGACACTTAAATTTTTCCCCTTTGTTGGCACTTTATTGCCCAATTTCCATAGAGCATTACTGGTCTTATAGTTGTCTAGTAGAATCTTCCTTTGAGTTTGATAGGCACTTTGCAATCTCATAAATTTTGCCTAGAGCCTTTCCCAATTTATCCACTCAGCTTGAATTCTATGTATGAGATCCCCATCAATCTCGCTCACATTTTATAAACTGGATCCAAGATACCTAAACTTTAAACTTGTGATATGACACTATATCTTGTCAGTTGTCCCTAATTTTCACCTCCAAAACATTGGTAACTTGCATCTGGCTAAACTCGCATTCCATATACCTCGTCTTTCTCCTACTTAACTAAAAAACCTATCACTCCGAAGCTTCTCTCCCCAACTCAAGTTTAGAATTTACTCCTTTCTTCTCATCAAATAGAATTTTAAATACAAAAAAGCATGCACTAAAGTATTGGCTCTTGGATGTGTCCAGTAAATACATCAAATATATGTGATGCAAATCCCTTTCTTCTCTAGAGCCTTCAACAAGATTTCTCATGGCTCCTTATCATGTGCTTTTCTTAGATCAATGAAGTTGTTTTTTCCTTCTAATTTTTTCATCAAGCCACACAATAGAACGCAGCCTCCATAGTTGACCTACTTATCTTAGTCCTCTCTAAATTGCTCTTTCCCAGTTTCATAGTGCCTCATAAGCTTGATCACCCTGATTTGAAAATTTATGTCTTATTTATTCTTGCCAAGGTTTATGCATGAAAACATTTCTTTACCAAGAGTAAAGCTTCTACCAAGAATACCAAACATGGCACTCTGGCATGAAATGCACTCAAGGAAGTTGATGTCAAACTTAAAAATTAGAAAAAATCCTGGACATAATTTGGATGAGTGAATGATATATATAGAAGGCAAATGAGAACTTTGTTTGTGTTTTTTTAAGCTGTTCACTCCTTTTCTTTTTCCTTTTTTTTTTGTTTTGTTAACCTCTTCTCATATAGCTAAACAAAGCTATTCATTTATTCTGCCTAAAAATGATAACTTTCCCACTTAACTTTCTAAATTTGCAGATCCAGGTCATTTTTGAACCATTTATGTGGAAAAGAAGTGACCCCTCTAATGTTTGTCATGAAAATTCCGAGGAAAGGTTCAATAAATCTCAATTAATGGCACCATGTTCTACAGAACCTTGCTTTTTGTCTATTTATTTTTTTACGATATCAAAAAGTGCTATCCTTAAAATTCATTATGTTTTCTTTCTCACAGTGTTGGCAGGTTCTTTGAACGCCATTTTGGGAAAGAGGTATATGTCATATTACGTTGCCATCACTCATTTGACATTTTTCTACTCATGACTAATATGCTGTATGCTTATAGTGCATAGTACATACAATCATACATCTTCCGACATAGTATTTATTGTTTGGATTGAAGTAATTTATGCTTACTTCTAACAAAATCATTTAAAGGTTGTGGACTATCTCATTGATCCTTTTGTTGGAGGTACAAGTGCAGCAGATCCAGAATCTCTGTCTGTGAGTGAATTCTGAAACTTTGAAATATTTCTACAATATTTCATATTTGATGCTTTTAAATATGAATTTTGGTTGTATTTGGATTGGATAGTAATACAAAATGTTAAACATAATCTAACCAATACACTGCACATCGACCTAACAGGTTAGAGAGGGCAAGGCTTTCAGATCTGACTTATTTTGGATAGTTAACCGTGCTTTTAGGTTGTATCTTGTGATCATAGTAGCTTATCTATCAAGCTTTTTATCTCTATAACTAGGGACACAATAACAAGTTCATGACATCTTAGTTGGTGTTTTCCAAACTCCTAAAACTGTATAATAAGGTATTGTAGAGTTGATTTGAAATATTTGTTTTGGGCTCAAGCAACGGAGTGTGTTTTATAGACATTTTTTCCTTTAAAAAACAAAAGAAAACAAGAATTATGAACATAATTTTAATTTGAGTTTAAAATGGTTCTAAAAAGGTCATGCTCAGATCCCCCAACCCTCTCCTATCTTCTACCAGGAACACATTTTTAGGGTTACTTTTTGTGATTTCAAATCCTTTTATCCTTCAGAATCATCTCCTGCAATCTTCAGAGCACATGTTTTCTATTGGCCTTCTGGCCATCCATGCATTTTCCAGCCAAGGTCATCCCATTTCTGGTATTTTCCGGCCAATTTCAGCACTTCAGTTAGCATTCTCTGTTGTGACCTTCCTCTCTTAGCCTCTACTCACACTTCAAAGGCCAGTTTTTTTCCTTCCTCTTATGTGTTTCTGTCTTCCTCTGCCTTGTTTGCAGACTTTGTGCGATGATGTAATTGTCCCAAACAGTGATTCCGACCAGCTGTGTAGTCTTTTCCGGCGCGTTTTCGACATTTTCTGGACGTTTTTCCGCTATCTTCAGCTGCCGCCGCCGGAGACGGCAACGATTCCGACCAGTGACCACACCGCCGGAGTCGCCCCTCTGAGATGAATCCAAAGCTTCCAGAACCGCCTCGAACGGCGTTCTGACGCGCCCTAGCTTTGTTGGCGCGTTTTTCTGTTGCCAACCGTCGTCTGCCGCGCGTGGCGGCGCGTCCGGCCACCTTTCTGGCCGATCTCACCGCCGCCGAACTCGCCCTTCCATCCTCTATCCCGATCTGGGCATCGTTTGTCTGGTTCATGTCCAGTACTTGGGTCCTTTCTATTTTGGATGCATTTTTCTCTCCTATTTGCTATTACCCATGATTTTTCAAAACCTAGAAATGTATCTCAAGGCTACCCAAAGCAATCTTCCTGGCCCGTGGCTATCCCAGAGCAATCTTCCTAGCCCCGTGGCTTCCCAGAGCAATCTTCCTAGCCCCGTGGCTATCCCAGAGCAATCTTCCTGGCCCGTCCGTGGCTTTCCCAGAGCAATCCTCCTGGCCGTGGCTTTCCCAGAGCAATCTACCTGGCCCATGGCTTTCCCAGAGCAATCTACCTGGCCCCACGACTTCCTAGTGCAATCTACCTGGCCCCACGGCTTCCCAGTGCAATATACCTGGCTCCACGGCTTTCCAGTGGATTCAATCTGGGCCCGCAATTTTTTATCTTCACTTTTGTTAACATGGGTATATTTGTAACAAGCTTAAAGCTTAGTAAGCTTTAGCTTTAGGGGGAGTGTTAGAATTAGTCACATGTTATTTTTAATTAGTAACAGCTAAATAATAATTAGCTGTCAATCCCCAAATATCGGAATGAACCAAGGCAAAAGGTGATGAAGCACTTTTATTAACTCGAGTACCATAGGTATGACGAGTGTGTTTTCCTAACTGACAAGACTCGCATTGAAAAGACGAACTGTGAGAAAAACTTGGAACCATTAGACGCATTTTGGTAAGGCTAGGATGACCTAAGCGTTGATGCTCAAGAGTTTGAGACGCAGTGGAGATACAAGCAACCAATTGTGACAGATAGTATAATCCTCGAGACTCATGTCCTGCTCCAATTGTCTGTCGGTACGCTGATCCTGAACAAGAACAGAATTATTAGCAAAAGAACAGAGTAATTCTGGGTGCGAGTGAGCTTGCTTATGGAGATTAAATTAAAAGAACACCGGGGAATATAAATCACAGAATCTAGGGTAAGATTAGAAGAAGGTCGTGTTTGACCAATGCCATGAACTTTTATTTGAGAGCCATCTGCCATGGTAGGGTAAAGAATCCAAGTAAGACAGTTGAAAGAAAAGGGACTTGTTACCAGACATATGATCAGAGGCACCGGAGTCAAGAATCCAGGTCCAAGGGAGGAGGACTGAGAAACACAGGCTACAGGATTACCAGACTGAGCAACAGCGGCGACAGGTTGTGTATGTTGCACGGCTGCCTTATATTGGAGAAACTCATTGTAGGCATCAACTGAAATTGAAACCTCATCTGATGCTCCCGGAGAAATGACCTGAGCAATATTAGCTGTCTTGGGTTGTTTTCGTGCCTTTGTACGACATTTTGCCTCAGTATGGCCATACCGTTGACAAAAATTGCAACGAGGGCGTTGACCACGATAGCCACCACGAATTCCACTTCGTCCACCCCGGTAGGACGGTAGGAAGAGTGGGAGTAAAAGGTAGATGAAGTAGTCGGAGGTACAGGAGAATGGCCAAACATGTGAGGAACTGAGAGGCGAAGTAATTGTTCACTAACGGTGTCATAAGATGGAACAACAGTGCCGGATAATATTTGATTGCGGACAGAGTCAAACTCAGGAGGAAGTCCAACAAGTGCAAGAACCATGAAAAACTTTCCACGTTGTTCAACATGTTGGTCTGCATCTTTAGTGAAAGGCATGAGTGCATCAAAATCAGCAATTAAGCGATCGAGCTTACCAAGATATGTCTGTATATCATGATTTTCCAGCTTCACAGTAATAAGGTTGGAGACAACATTGTAAAGGCGATGAACATCATTGGAGTATACTTTCTTGGCTTTGTTCCAGACATCATAACAGATAGTAAAAGCTTGGTATTGAGGCTGCAATTTGACATCAATGGAGAACCAGAGAACGCTACACAATGAAGCATCAATTTGCTTCCATCGGGCTTGATCATTGCGGGGAATGTCTTTGGCCTGTTTGGTCAAGTGGTCGGCACGGCCTTGACCCTGAAACCACAGCTGGACAGCAGCAGCCCAGGAACTGTAGTTGCTCGTCCCAGTCAGTTTTTCACATGGAATCAGCGGAACAGTGGTAAAAGTCACTGCAGAGGCGGTATTGGACTGTGAGCTGTCGGAAGCCATGGGAAATGAATCTGAAATGGGGCTAAAAAGGGGCGCCTGGGTGTGAGGAAGGAGGCAAAGGGCGCGCCGGCAAGTGGGTCGTGCCGGAAAGTGGAAAAAAACTACAATCTGAGCCGGGCGCGTGAAACGCACGCGCCGGAAAGAGGCCGCGCGTGTGGGCAAGTGCGGCGGCTGATCGGAGCGGCGAACGGAGCTTGGTGGTCGCCGGTGGAAGGCGGTTCTGGTCGCAGTGGTCACCAGAGGAAAGGGACGCTCAGTGACGGAGAAAGAGGGCACACAGTGGCCGCGGGTACTGTTCACCCGGAAAAAAAAAAAGTACTGCAGATCGATAAACCTAAACTACTGATACCATATAGAAAGGTATACTTGAAATAGAAATATGAAAAGTGTATATTGATTGATTAAATTAGCAAATACAACAGTGTATATATATACATGTTATGAGAGAACCAATCCCTAGAGATTTGGGATTAGGATCAATCTAAATCAATTTAGGATCAACCTAAATCAGGAAACTATACAATAAATCAAAGAGAATAAATAGTAATATCTCTACATATCTTAACACTCCCCCTCAAGCTGGAGCATACATATCATAGGCATCCAGCTTGTCACATATATAGGTTATCCTAGGACCCCGTAAAGATTTAGTAAAAATATCTGCAAGTTGATCCTTGGAGCAAACTGAGGAAGTCTTGATGACACCGGAGAGGATATTTTCTCTGATAAAATGACAATCAACTTCTATATGTTTTGTCCTCTCATGAAAAACTGGATTAGAGGAGAGGTATAAGGCTGACTGGTTATCACACATTAGTTCCATAGGGCCAACCTTGCAAAACTGCAACTCTTGAATTAAAGACTTTAGCCACAGAAGCTCACATGTGGTGTGAGCCATTGCACGATACTCTGCTTCTGTGCTCGATCTGGCAACAACACTTTGCTTTTTACTCTTCCATGAAACAAGATTACCTCCCAAGAACACACAATAACCCGTTGTTGACCGTCTGTCACTTGCATCACCTGCCCAATCTGCGTCGGAATACCCAACAATATTTGTATGTCCTCTATCACTGTAAACAAGTCCCTTCCCAGGTGATCCTTTGAGATATCTGAGGATCCGCACAACTGCATGCCAATGACTCTCACAAGGAGAGTTAAGGAACTGACTTACAACACTGACAGGAAAGGATATATCAGGTCTGGTCATGGTAAGATAATTTAACTTGCCCACTAGTCTTCGATACCTTCCTGGGTCGGAATAGGGCTCCCCCTGGTTAGGTAGAAACTTCACATTAGGATCCATTGGGGTGTCAACTGGCTTACAATCTGTGAGTCCTGTCTTCTCCAGAATGTCAAGAGCATATTTCCTCTGAGAAATAGCAACACCGGACTTTGACTGAGCAACCTCAATCCCAAGGAAATAGCGCAGAGGACCTAAATCCTTAGTTTGAAAGTGCTCAAATAAGTGCTGCTTTAGAGCCTTGATGCCCTCCTGATCATCACCTGTAATTACAATATCATCCACATAAACCACAAGATAAATGAATTTATGGGTCAGTGAGCATCTAAAGAAAACAGAGTGGTCTGCCTCGCAGCGGATCATTCCAAACTCCTGTATGACTTTGCTAAACCGACCAAACCAAGCTCGAGGTGATTGTTTAAGGCCATATAAGGACTTCCGTAATTTACACACAAGGTCAGACTCCCCCTGAGCAACAAATCCAGGGGGTTGCTCCATATAGATCTCCTCCTCCACGTCACCATGTAAGAAAGCATTTTTGATATCCAATTGAAACAAGGGCCAATGTCGCACGGCAGCCATGGCCAAGAAGAGGCGAACTGAGGCCATCTTCGCAACTGGAGAGAAAGTGTCACTGTAATCCAAACCATATACCTGTGTGTATCCCTTAGCGACAAGACGGGCTTTCAATCTATCCACCTGTCCATCAGGGCCCACTTTAACATTAAAGACCCACCGACATCCAACAACAGATTTGCCGGACGGAGGTGGAACAAGTTCCCAAGTATGGTTAAATTCTAAAGCTGTCATCTCATCAATCATAGCTTGTCGCCATCCTGGATGGGTTAAGGCCTCCTGTACTGTCTTGGGAATGGTAATAGAGGATATAGCAGAAACAAAAGCAGAATAGGTAGGAGACAAACGATGATATGAGAGAAAATTATAAATGGGATGAGGATTAGAAGTAGAACGTTTACCTTTACGAAGAGCAATGGGCAAGTCAACTGGGAGAGGTGGAGCTGGAGTAGGTGAGGAGACTGGAGCAGAAGCGGAATCACACGGTGTACTAGGAGATGGAACCAAAGTATGTAACCGACGCTCATAAGTTATCCCATATCGATGTGGGAGACAACCAGACCCTGGTAGGGAAGGACACTCTGGTGGAGGCCCGGGTGTCTCTAAAGTAGCAGGTGGAGACTCAACAGAATCAACAAGAGGAATAGGCAATACCTGAGAATAGAGATCGGAGTCCAGTGAAGAGACTTCTGAGGTACTGAAAAATGGTGTGTCTTCAAAGAAGGTGACATCTGCACTGGTGTAGAACCGATGTGTAGTGGGAGAGTAGCAATGGTACCCCTTTTGGACACGAGAATATCCTAAGAACACACATTTGATAGCACGTGCAGACAACTTATCACGACCTGGGGAAAGATCATGAACAAAACAAGTACAACAAAAAACACGAGGGGGGACAGAGTAAAGAGAATCCAATGGATATAACAGGGAATGAGGAACTTGATCATTCAAAACAGAGGATGGCATCCGATTTATTAAATATCCTGCAATAAGGACAGCATGACCCCACAATTTTGGAGGTGCATTAGCATTCAATAGCAGAGTACGGGCAGTGTCCACAATATGTCTATGTTTTCGCTCGGCAACACCATTTTGTTGAGGTGTATGAGGACAACTAGATTGATGTTGAATGCCATGGGAATTCATGAAGGAAGTGAAACAATCAGAGAAGTATTCTTTAGCATTATCACTTCGTAGAACACGGATTACTTTGCCAAACTGAGTTTTGATTTCTAAACAGAAAGTTTTGAAAATTGTGAATAACTCAGAACGATTTTTCATTAGAAAGATCCAAGTACATCTTGAAAAATCATCAATGAAAGTAACATAATACCTATGTCCTAAAATAGACGCAACACGACTAGGACCCCAAACATCAGAATGGACAATATCAAAAGGAGACACAGCTCGACCATGAACACTACTAGGAAAAGAAGTTCTAACATGCTTTCCTAGTTGACACGACTCACGGTCTAAGGACTCCAACTGGGAGACATTAGGTACCATTTTCTTCAGTTTATGTAAGCTAGGATGACCAAGACGACGATGGAGCAAACCGGGAGGCTCAGTAGATGCACATATGGTAGAAGCAGAGGACTGAAGGTAGTAGAGACCATGTGATTCAGATCCTGCTCCAATCGTCTGTCCCGTACTCCGGTCCTGTATCAAGAAAGAATCAGAAGTGAAGGTGATGACACAATTTAATGATTGAGTCAACTTGCTTATAGAAATTAAATTGAAGGGACATCCGGGAACTAATAAAACTGATTTCAATGGTAGTGAGGGAACAGGTGAAATTTGGCCAATACCAGTGGCTTGGACTTTCGATCCATCAGCAAGGGTGATATGATGTGGAGTTTTAGGTGAGGATAAGTTAGGGAAAAGAGAGGCATTACCAGTTAGGTGATCAGAAGCACCAGAATCCAAAACCCAAGGTCCAAGAGGCGTAGAATGAGAGAGACAGACTGTAGAATTACCAGTGTGAGCAACAGTGACTGAGGAAGAGGTCTGTTGGGTTGCCTTCAGTTGAAGGTACTCCTTGTAATCATCAGCAGACCAGGAAATTGGATGATTGCTCTCAGATTCAATCTTGGGCTCTGAAGTCAGAGATTGAGCAACATTAGCTGTCTTGCTCGGAAAGCCATGCAAAGAGTAACACCTATCACGTGTATGTCCATCTCTCTGACAGTAGGTGCAATGAAGGTTTCCTCTACCCCCTTTTCCACGACCACGACCACGACCACGACCTCGTCCTCCACGTTCAGTGGTACTGGAGACAAAAGCAGAGGACTCAGATGCTGTTTGAGATTCTGCCTCAGGTGAAGGAACCCGAATCAAACGATCTATGAGTTCTTCCACCGTAGGGATGGTGGGATTTGTCAAAATCTGATCACGAACAGATCCGTAGTCCTTATGAAGTCCATGAAGGATAAAGACCATGAACATAGTATCGAGCTTGCTTAACACTTTCTGAAGATCATCACTAACCAACATCAGCTTCAGCTCATCAATGGTGGATTGAGCATGATTCAAATAAGATGGCAAATCATGATCAACCATTTGAAGTGTTGCTAAACCACGAACAGATTCATACAATCTCTGGATGTCATTGGCATAAATATTCCGAGCTTTCTTCCAAACATCATAACATGTTTTGTACGGGCGAAAATGCACCATTAATTTGGGCTCAATGGACTGCCATAATACAGATACAAGTTGATAATCTGCTCGCTGCCATTCATCACTCACATCTTTATCAACCTCGGAAGCCTTCTTAACAAGGTGATCATAAAGACCCTGGCCTAAAACCCATATCTCAACTGCAGTAGACCAGTCTAAATAATTTTTACCATTCAACTTCTCAGAGGTAATAACCGGTGAACCAGAAAAAGCAAAGGAAACCAGTCCCCTTTTAGAAGACTCAATTTTTGGATCCTCCTTATCAACTTTGGAAATCTCCGCCATGTGGAAAAAGAAGGAGAACAGCAACCAAAACACCAAACAGCTACTAAAGAGTTTTGCAGCAACAAGAAAACACCAAACAGCAGCAAGAATGTCAAACAGCCACCAAACAGTAGCAAGAACGCCAAACAGCAGCAGGAACGTCAAACAGCCGCCAAAAAACGGTTTGGCAGCAACCAAAAACGACCGAACAGCCACCAAAGAGTGTGACCCACGACCTGAAAGTGGTCAAAACAGACAGAGGAAGAGCCGACGAACCCAATGGAACAAGCGGCGTCGCGAACGGAGGCCGGGAGGGCGGCGCGTGGACCCCTCGCGCCGGCGAGCAGCTTTGAGTAAAACGGCGCGTGGCGGCGCGTGGAGGAGGCGGCGCGTGGTGGGGTGGCAGATCGGCGACTTCTGAACATTTTGGCGGCGTCCACACAAGCAGCCGCTGAAAAAAAAAGAATGACCTAGGTGGGCGACCGGAGTAAAAAACGGTTCCCTGGACCAGAAGAGCTCTGGTACCAACTTGAAATAGAAATATGAAAAGTGTATATTGATTGATTAAATTAGCAAATACAACAGTGTATATATATACATGTTATGAGAGAACCAATCCCTAGAGATTTGGGATTAGGATCAATCTAAATCAATTTAGGATCAACCTAAATCAGGAAACTATACAATAAATCAAAGAGAATAAATAGTAATATCTCTACATATCTTAACAGGTATATTTGCTGAATGTGTTGTGTGTCCACACAGTATGTATTTATACTAATTTACAGAATCAAATACAATTAATTTTTACCTAATAATCAGGAATCAATCATCCTAATTTTCTAGAATATGTAATTGTTGATTACCTACAAATCTATAACGGCTAATTAAAATCTGTAACAGCTAATTACATTCTAACACATACATAAATACAGCATGTGTGGTCTGAGTAAGACACACAGAAACACACAGAAATTCAAATTCAATAGCTTTCAACACCTTGTAAAGCTTGATTTGATTAAGTTTAGTGTGCAGTAGACCTTTGATAATTGTCATTGACCATTTTGAAGCTTGGAAGTTTCTTATTGTATTGATTTCTTCATGCTTGAAGAGTTTCTCCACATAAGGCTTACTTGGGAACATATAGCTTGATTGATGTATGCTTCAATGTATTCTCCTTCTAAACTGCTTCTAATCATAGAGTGTTCTTGTTATTTCTCAAGCATTCTCAAGGAAAACATTAGTAATCTTTCATTCAGAACACTTAGGCTATTTATCTTTTTCTATAGGTTTTATTTGTAGCATGCTTAAAGTTTAATCAACTTTAGCTGGAGGGGGAGTGTTAGAATATATGAAAAATATCTCATAATATCTTGATTGTATCTTAAAATAATTTAGAGTATCTTAGATTATCTCTTAGGATCGGTTTCCATATTTCCTTATATTTCATGCTTTGTTTCCTTATTTAATTAGGATTAGGAGTTTGGTTTAGAATAAATAAGGATTGATGTGCTTTCTTGACATCATAAATCACAAAACCTCATGTCAAGTAAATATCAATGTCAGATTATTTAGTATGCTCTCATTTTCCTCCCTCTGTTTCTAAAAGATTAAAATCCTATAATTTTGCCATCCTGCTGTCATAATGTTTTTGGGGTTGGCTACTTTGCTCCGCTATTCGGGATTTGACTATTATGGTCTTATTATTATGTTTAAAATGTTATTATGCCAGGCTTGTATCATTTGTGCTACATTGGTATTGACTTAAAATACTAGTATAAATAAGAGTATTGGGTGGTATTGACTTAAAATGTTATTACGCAAGGCTTGTATTATTTGCTCTACTTTGGTATTCACTCATAATATTATTCAATGTCCCATCTCTTCTCTTTTTTATCCCTCTCTCTTCCTCTTCCATCATTTCCATATGATCTTGCATCTTTTAAGTTGTTTCTTTGTCCTTAAACTTGTTTTGTGGTAGAGCTCATTTTTTTTTGCTTCTCTATGGTTTTCTACTCATGATAGTTTTAAGTGAGTGTCCATTTGGTTTACAGTGGGATAGAATTCATTTTGATAGAATTGCAAAATTAATGGCGGGAAATGAAACACGATTTATGAAACACGTAGAATAGAAGTGATTTAAAATCAATTCCAACAGAATTGATTATTATTGTTACAACTACAAACCAAACAAGCTCTGAGTTGCTATCTCAGATTTTGAAAGTGACCGAGCAACCTCACTATATTCGTATTCTGTTGTGGAGGATTTCTTATTCTCCTGCCTGTTGCAAATCACATCCTAGTAATTTTTTTCCCTTTCCTAAAAAAAGGAGAGGAAATCTATGCAATAGGAACATCCTTCTCCATTTCAGAAAACTGGGAATCAAACCTAGAAATTACAAATACAGAAATGAAAAGAACAGCAACTGGACGTACAAATTCTAGTTGCCCTAACTTCTGTCTTTAATTGCCTTCTTTCATATATTTCAAACAGATGCGCCATTATTTCCCAGAGCTGTGGAATTTGGAGAAAAGGTATGGCTTGCAACTATCTTGTAGTGCTCTTAAATTAATTTAGCTAATGGTGTTTTATTATTTTAAAATCTTAATTTTTCTCCAGTTGATATTTTCACTCAATATCTGTATAAAATGAATTATTCAGCCCTTTTACTTTTTACTATTAATGAATATGTGTGTGTTATCATTTTATACACGATAAAATGTGTACTCCCCCAGCGTGGATCATTGTATTGGACCCATTTTGACATATTTATGTCAAATTTGTAACTTTCCCTTGTACTTTTTACTATTAATAAATATGTTTGTGTGTTATCATTTCTTGAAGAATGAAATGAGCAGTTATGAGAATTTAGTAGACACGATCAAATGTGTACTCCCCCCAGTATGGATCATTGTATTTGACCCATTTTGACATATTTATGTCAAAGTTGTAACTTTGTTCCTTTATAGTTAGAAATATATTCATTTATGTGTCCACCGAACAAATTAAGCTTTTGGGATAGTTGGTTCATGATATGGTATCATAGCCTCTATGATCTAGTGGTCAAGAGTTCGATTCTTGCTGCCCCATTATTCCAACAAAAAAGGTTTAATTTCAGCACAAGATCGGCGTGGGTCTGTGCATTGTCCACGCTTCAAGCCCAATTGGCTCTTGCGTGAGGGGACATGTTAGAAATATATTCATTCATGTGACCTCCACCCAACAGCTTAAGCTTTTGGGATAGTTGGTTCATGGAAACAGCTATTTCAGATAGATAACTGTCAAGAATCAACTACCTCAAAAACTTAAGGTGTTAGGTGAAAGTATATAGATAGTTTTATATCTAACACCCCCCCCCCCCAATATGCAAGAACTATTTGCGCTTGAAGCGTTTGCAATTCACAGGCCAACCCAACCTTGTTCTGTCTCAGAGAGAAACAAAAGGCAACAGAGAGAGAGAGAGAGAGAAGATGATGCGAGAGAAAAGGAGTGTATTTCTATATCTGTAAAATGATTTTTTAGCTTTAATTGAGTACATCGGGCTCTATTTATTGAGATCTGTTCTAGAACTTTCTTGCAGCTAATTCAATTATGAAATAACTGAATTCATCTGTATATAGATAGTTTTATATCTAACACCCCCCCCAATGGAAGAACTATTTGGGCTTGAAGCGTGTGCAACTCACAGGCCCACCCAACCTTGTTCTGTCTCAAGAGAGAAACAAAAGGTAAGAAAGAGAGAGAGAGAGAGAGATGATGCAAGAGAAAAAGAGTGTATTTCTATATCTGTAAAATGATTTTTTAACTTTAATTGAGTACATCGGACTCTATTTATTGAGATCTGTTCTAGAACTTTCTTGCAGGTAATTCAGTTATGAAATAACTGAATATAGCTGTATTGAAACTATTTTTAACTAACTCTTGAGCTTACTATAGCTAACTCGGAAACAATTTACAACATGTGACTACTCGACTATTACTCTTATTAGAGTCCCACATTGCCTAGAGATAAGGTCAAATTATAGTATATAAGCCTGGGCAATCCTCACCCTACAAGCTAGCTTTTGGTATTGAGTTAGACCCGATCCAAAATCTAAGATGTTATTAGAGCCTATCCCAGATATGTTATTGGGCCCCCACCCGTAGATGTCCAGTCCTACAACTCCACTCTCCAGATGTCTAGCCTGGGCGTGAGGGGGGGTTCCCAAATTGACTAGAGAAAATGTCAAATAAAAGTATATAAGCCTTGGGTAATCCTCACCTGACAAGCTAGCTTTTGGGGTTGAGTTAGGCCCGGTCCAAAATTTAAGATGGTCTTCCCAAATTGACTTGATATAAGGCCAAATAAAAGTATATAAGCCTTGGACAATCATCACCTGAAAAGCTAACTTTTGGGGTTGAGTTAGGCTCAGCCCAAAATTTAAGATGGTATCAGAGCCTATCCTAGATGATCCGTTGTTATTGGGCCGCCACCCATATAGATGTCCACACTCCAGATGTCCAGCCCTGAGCGTGAGGGGGGTGTGTTAGAGTCCCACATTGCCTAGAGATAAGACCAAATTATAGTATATAAGTTTTGGGCAATCCTCACCCTGCAAGCTATATTTTAGGATTGAGTTAGGCTCGGTCCAAAATCTAAGAACTGTAATAGCCCCCGCCCCCCACAAAAAAAAAAAACTGAAAGGGCTTTGAGAAATTTATATTTGTCAAAAACCCTGAGTTTGTCTCTGAAAAAGAGAAACTGAGATTCTGGAAGAGGCTTAGTGACTAGTGAGTGAATCTGCAATCTGATCTTCACCTGGAATGTGGGCAACAGTCAACTGCATAGCAATAACCCTTTCTTGTATGAAAAATAGGTATAGGTCCATATGTTTGGTGCGGTGTGCAGCATAGGATTGTGAGAAAGATTCACTGTGCTAAAATTTTCGCAGTAGATGATAGGGACATGAGCAGGAATTGACTAACATTGTACCCATGTAGATTGCGATTCCACCATCAATGTCCACCTTTTTCCAACTAATTGTTAGTGTGGAGTCACATGATAAGAGGCTCTAGAGTTTGGGAACCAATCATGGTGTTGAAGAGGAGGAGGTCCAATTGTAAGCACTGCAATAGCCACTGTGGCCTGCAACATTTGAATTGCAGCAGCTATTTGTACAGAAATTATTAGTAGTGTAAAGGGCTTGTAGGTAACTATCGTGAGCTGAAGGTCCAGAACCAAAATAATGTGGAGAGGGACGACTATAGGAATGAGTTCCAACCAGCTGATGGTGCATAGTGAGCAGATATGGTCCATAACTGAACCTGTAGTAGCAAACAGAGGCATCACGACCATTCTTGTTGCAGATCATAGTCACATAATTCGCGCTGACTTCCCTGAGAACCACGAATTGGTACGTGCGTACCAATTCGCGGTGCATTTGCGAATTGGATCGCTAATGGGAACGCATCAATTCGTAAGTGAGTCATAGTCATCCTGAAGAAGGTGGAGCGAGAAAGAAGACTCATTTTTTGTTGAAAAAGAAAGCTGAAGATGAAAGGGCAATATAGATGAAGATGGGAAGAGTGAGAGTATTTTGTATTAGCTTTTCTTAGGGATGATGTAGATGATGGGAAGTTGGAGGGACACAATGATACCTGTAGAAAAAGAAAAAGGTAAAGTGTGTGGGTAGATGTAGAGTTCACGTGACACAATGACATTGAGAAAGAGAATCAATTCATAAAAAATGAGACTGGAATGGGAAGCCGCTTTTTGAATTACTACAACCTAAAATAATTAAATTAATAGTTTCTATAAAAATTATATTAGTAGTGTATCACTTCTAAAATTAAATCAAACTGCTTTTTTATAGAAAAAAAAATTGTAATAGAAAAATTAGTAGAAAAAAATTATTGATAAGTATTATAATAACTATTAACGTAAATAGTGTATTAATTATGTATACCCCCCACGTACCGCATTCTTCATAGGGTAACGTACCGCGTACCCGAGCCCGTACCACAGACTGGAGAGTATTGCAAACCTGGTGACTATGTTGCTGATAGTGCAGTACAAAATGTTTACATCAGTGAAGTTGCCGGAATTTGATTCAATGAGGAGTTCTTCACCAGTGATCCTTCTCCGGTGACTTGCGGTTGCTCTGGATTCGTTAGTGACACCATAGAACAGAGAGAGGAAGAGTATACCAGAACTTAAAGCTATGATACCATCTAAGAGAGAAACAAAAGGTAAAGAGAGAGAGAACATGACTTGAGAGAAAAAGAGTGTATTTCTGTATTTGTAAAAGGTTTCCTAGTTTAACTGAGTAACTCAGACTCTATTTATAGAGATCTGTTCTAAAACATTCTTGCAGTTAATTCAATTATGAAATAACTGAATACAACTGTATTGAAACTAACTTTAACTAACTATGAAGCTAACTCTAACAAACTCTGAAACGGTTTACAACATGTGACTACTCGACTGTTAATCTATTATGCTGAAATTTAGCTTTTATTTAGAAGAATGAGGACAATAAGGATTGAATTCTAGACTATTTAGCCATAGAGACTCTAATACCATTGCATGAATGATGAACCAACCATAACAAGAGCTTAAGTTGATAGATCAAAGGACAAGACATGAATGGTTTTATATTAACAATAATTTATTTTTTCATATATTGTAACATTAAACTGTGGTACTTGGGCTTGTGCACTTAAATAGAAATAGTTGTCCTAACTATTAGCGATAGCTTTTAACCTACTGCTAAGCGCGCAATCCAAAAAATTGTAAAAACAGTCCTATTTCATTCTGCATAACTTAGCCTTACTTCTGGAAGCAATTAAAATTTGAGTATTGGAGTTTTGGGGGAAGTCTCCCTAGAGATGTAAGATATCATCTCTTTTTATAGTTGTTTGGTTACTATATGGTGGATACTCTATATGTTTCAGGTTTGGCTCCATTATAGCAGGGGCTTTGCAATCAAACTTATTTGCCAAAAGGGACAAAACTGGAGAAACTAAAGGTGCACTAAGAGAAAAGAAGCACAAGGGTGGTTCATTTTCTTTCCAGGGTGGGATGCAGGTATTGAACATGGTGCAAACATTTATCCTTTGAGGGAAACCCTGTGTTATGCTTGATTAGAGCCACTGACCATTTGAATATTGTATTCATTTTGTTAATATATATCTTTCATCTCTTTTATATAATTGTATCCAGCACAGACACTGACTGATACATTGTGCAAAGAACTTGACAAAGATGACCTTAAATTAAATGCGAAGGTTTTGACATTAGCTTACAGTCATGATGGAAGTTCCTCATCGCAACACTGGTCTATTACTTGTGCTTCTAACCAAAACACACAAGTTGATGCAGTAATTATGACGGTTAGTGTGGTTCTCCTTCTTTATCCCAATTTGTTCTTTCCCTGAACCTTAATGACGTAGACATTGCACATTGTGCATGAACATGTTATATTGGCTAAAAATGAAAAGAAGTCAGGGAAAGACTTGGCTAGTATATGTGAATCATGTGATGATGCAGGTGAGAAGGCAAATCTGAATTTCATATCAAAATAAATTAGAAGAAAAAAAGATAAAAAAGATAGAGGAAAGTCTTGCACAACAAAAAACATGCATTATAATTACAATTGCTCTTTTTCTTTCGAGACTTTTTTTTTAAGAAAAAAACCATGCTCTTGCTGGCTTCTTGTCAGATAGCTGCAAAACAGTTGGATCAAAATAAATAAACAAGTGTATTTTGTTTTTCTTAAGGATAGGTTGCTCCGTGAAACTTAAGGAAGAGATAATTTTGTTCAATGGGAACCTTCAAGTTCTTGTATATCATTAACTGATATTGCTAAATATCTGAATGCATCTTTGACTGTAGTGTACTATCCAACTTTTTGATCTACATAGGCTTCTAATAACTTTCACGACTGACTTTTAAGAAGCATTATTTTGGCAAGAAAAAGAACAGAGGTTGGACTGTTCTGCAACATTTATTTTCTTATTCTTGAAGTGTGTTATGAACCTTTGGTTGAGTTGGTTTCTGAAGTTTTATTTCCAAGCTTACACTTTTGCAGTGTAACATTCTCATCACACATTTTTAGTTGCTACTGCTGATAACTTCATCAATTTCTAACAAGGATTTTTTTATAACGTAGGCTCCTCTGTGTAACCTCAAAGACATCAAGATCACAATAAGGGGAACCCCCTTTGCACTTAATTTTCTTCCTGAGGTATACAATATTTCAATGTGACATGGACTTCTGGTATTGTACTTCTAAATTTATTTTCGTACTTATATATAAGATGGCAACTTAGGCTCTTCTTGCACCATTACTGCTCGGTCAGGGTCATCAAACAAAGCTTGAGTGTAAAGTTGCCGTGAACTTGAGTTTTAGCAACATCTATCTTTTAGAGGACATCTGCAATAAACCCAACTAATTAATTGTGCCTTCCATTAGTTGTTTTTACAACAGCTTACCACAATCCCTATTGCAGGTGACCTATGTGCCTCTCTCAGTCATAATTACCACCTTTAGAAAGGAAAATGTAAAGAGACCTCTAGAGGGATTTGGAGTTCTAGTTCCTTCGAAAGAGCAACAAAATGGTTTTAAAACCCTTGGTAACGCTTCCATAAATCTATGGCTCAAAAGAACTAAAATAGGTTAACTATTTTCTGATGCAACTGCTGAATTGTTTTGCTCAACAGGTACACTATTTTCCTCTATGATGTTTCCAGATCGTGCACCCAGTGATTTACATCTCTATACCACCTTCATTGGTGGAACTCGAAACAGGGAACTGACTCAAGCTTCAACGTACTTATACTGTAGTTGTAATGATATATTTTTGCAAAACCATATTTGTATATATTGCCACTCCCATATGTCTGTCTATTGTCACTCATTCAACTAATTTTTATCTAAAACGCCCTTTTTTGTTAATCAAACTAATACACTATAGTTAATTAAATAGGAATGGCAATAGACACATTCGAGTGACAATATACACTGCCCAAAATTATATTCTCTTGTTGACTGTTCTTGCTTTCTTTTCTTTACCCCCTTTTCATTACTGATTTGCTAGTTTACTGCAGTGATGAGCTTAAGAAAATTGTTACATCTGATCTGAGAAGGTTGTTGGGAGCAGAGGGGGAGCCCACATTTGTTAAGTATGTCATCAATTTATTTTCTACACTTTACTTTTATATTCTTCTAATTATATATACTCAATGGCAGCCATTTCTGTTGGAGTAAAGGCTTTCCTTTGTATGACCGTAACTATGGGTCAGTTCTTGAAGCAATTGACAAGATGGAAAAAGATCTTCCCGGATTTTTCGTTGCGGGTAACTTCCTATGACAATGCTTCGAATACAAATAGCTTTAACAAATTTTGTTAATGCAATAAGCTGAGTTGTGGGTTGGTAAGCAACAATAATGCTACCTACTCTTTAAGTTAAACTTCGCTTGCATTCACAAGTGTACAGGTGGGCTCTATTTAAGTTAAACATGAAAAGTTTAAATGGAGCCACTTGAAGTCAAATGAGGCCACTTGTGCATTCATGCAAAGTAGTACAGACCTGTCTTAACAATTGTGATTGTGAGCATAACATTTAATTCTAAATTTTCATGCTATCAATGATGAACTTGGTAGGTAACCACAAAGGTGGACTCTCAGTTGGCAAAGCAATTTCCTCGGGTTGCAAAGCAGCTGATCTCGTAATTTCATACCTCAACAATTCTTCAGACAACGTAGTGCCTGATAAGTGACTATCATTGTAGATATAGGAAGTGTATGCTTTCTATTTACCAGATTTGTTGCTTTATTAACTCCTTATTTCAGCATCTGTAAACAATGTAATAATTATTACGGTTTTTCTAACATGTGCAACCTTGCACAGGATAAGAAAACAAAAGTGGAAAGGTTTTATTGAAAATTGCAACTACCACAATATTCAATGCATTGGTAATATTAAAAGCTACAATTTCCAATAAAATCTTTCCACTTTTATTTTCTTATCATGTGCAAGGGTTGCACATATTAGAAAAACCCTAATTATTATACTTGCACAATGCAACAGCAGCCCCCTACTCCCCATTATGAATTGGGTAGAGTGCAGCCAATTTATTGCAGAACGGATTTTTCTTTTGAACTACAAAATACCCCTATAACCTCTAACTTCCAGAAGTGGTGATCCACACCACTCACACGTCTCAAACGTGGATCCGGGCAAACGCTACTGGGAGTAGCGTTTGCCCGGATCCACGTTTGAAACGTGATTTTAGAGTAAACCAAACACACACCGTCTACCACGTTTCTCCTTGCCTTCTTCCTCTCATGTTGTGCTCTCTGTTTTTGCCTTCATGTTCCTCTGTATCGTGGTCTTCTTTCCATTCCTGATGAGATTCATATTGCTATGAATCCTAAAATGGATCTTGATAGGGTTGGAAACACAAAACAATGATTAACTTTAGATTTGGAGCCAAAAACAAAAATCAAATAAAAGAAAAAGATAGAATAAAAGAAAAGCATTTTTTTTACAGACCCCGAAAATTGAATTATGGAAATTTGGGGTCTGTTTGGTTTACATTTTCATTTCTTGTTTCCATTTTTTGTTTCCCATTTTTTAAAATTTTGCAAAAGAAAAACTGGAAATGTTGCCTGTTTGGTTTGCATTTGTTGTTTTCAGCATTTCCAGTTTTTCCTTTAAAAAATTTCAGAAAACAGGAAACAGAATGAAAACAGAAAATGAAAATGTAAATCAAATAGAGCATTTTCAATTTTTCCTTTGTAAAATTTCAGAAAATAAAAAACTAAAAACAAGAAATGGAAATGCAAACCAAACATGCCCCTTTACTTCTAGAAGCATTTTTCCAACATCCTAGAAACTAAATTTTGGGAAGTAATTAGAAAAAAAGGTTCAAATATATTTTAGAATAACAACAAACTACAATAAAAAAAAAAGACACGTCAGCTTCCAACTTGACACCCAATAATATATGGGTAAGATGATTGGGAGGGTGATAACAGAGGAATCAATAAAAAGAAAAAGAAATACCGATAGTTGAAATTGAAGTAGGAAGTTTAATATATGATAAAGAGTATTTATTGAAATCTTTATATATATAAAAGTAAGTTATTGAAATCATCCTTTCAAACTTAAAAAGAGGATAAAATAGTAAATTCCTTTCAATAAAACTTTTAAAAAAAGTAAGTCACATTTATATATTAAATTGGTAGCATTATTAATCATTATTAATTAGTTATAGTAATTATATCACTATTAAAGCCATTTTTACATTTTAGTATTAAATATATTAAGAAGGAAAAAATATACAACTTTTACTTATCTTTATCTTAAGAAATAAATAAATATTTATTTAAAAATGGCATTTTTGGCATATTTTATTAAATATATAATATGAATGAAAATATAATATCAAATTTGACACATGATGTAGTGTTAAATAAAAATTACTTTACAATTATAATAATAGTAAATAGAGAGAGATTTTGTAAGGATGGAGAAGAAATGTAAAGAAAAGTGTCTTAAAATAATTGCGATAAAATGCATAAATAAAAAAGTGGGGCGATGATAAAAATAAATAATAAAAAATTATTAAATTAAGCATTTTTAATAAATGAAAATGAAGAATGTTAGTCACATGTGAATCTTTTTTATGTAAAATGCTTTTAGTTAAATATGGGAAGTGGCGTCGGGATAGAAAAGAGGATATTAAAGGGAATAAGATTCAAGAAAAAATGAAATAAGAGTTCCATGATAGGAGAGTTGGTGGAGAGAATGATTGAATATGAGAGAAGTTAAAAGATAGGTTATACTGTTATAAATGTTCATAAGAAATTAATTATTATTTGAAATCTAAAATGTTATATATATATATATATAAAAGTCTTCTAAAAATATGATATTAATGAATATTTAATTATTAAATTAATTGCCAACATTTTTATTTTCAAAATATAACTTCTTTGTGAATATTTTAATTTAAATTAACAGTACATGTGTTGCATATGCACAATTCTATAGGCTTGATAATGTTTATACTTTTGAAATGCTTAGTACAATAAGTTATTCAAAACTTTCAAATCATAACATTAAAAATGAAAGCAATATTTCTATCATATTATTAAGAAATATAAATCTGTCTTTAAAATTGTGCAAAATGATGCATGACTTATAATCACTCAGATGAACACGTGTGCTTTTAAATGATGAGTTATATCTAGAAACAATGTTAGAGAAAAAGTTTTAATTTCAAGATTTTCATTAATTTCATCTGCTAATTTTTTTTTAAATTTTAGCATAAAATAAATAAAAGACTTAGATATATAAATTGTCTTATATTTAACTTTAATTTTATATTCTGTTTGACATTATATTATACAATAATTTATTTTTTCATGTTTTAATATATAATTTATTCATCAATATTATTTTATTAAATTAATAAATCATGTCCCGTGCATCGCATGGGTACGATACTAGTCAATAAGAAAAGTAAAGAGTGGTGTGAAAATAAATTCCCCTAATGTTGCTGCTACTCAAGGTTATCTTGTTTGTGCAAGTATTTACCTTGCAAATATTTAATATCCCCCTTCACCTGAGAAGAAAATGTCCGTAAAATATATGTATGGATAATTTTTTAGAAAGGATATTTTAATTGTATATATTTATTTTAATTTTTTAAAAGTTATGCCAATTTTTATTTCTTAGTTTTAGGTTTTTAACAAAGAATCATGTAATCTTAAAAATATTTAAATGTTTTTTATTATAAAAATGTCCTTACATAAAAGAAAACAACAAAATATGCCTTGTATCTGACCTAATGTCTTTTATAATGCATTTAACTTAAGCTCTCTAAGACATTGAACTTCGCACTAGATAATTTGTAAGTTGTAACCCAAGATTGCTTGGGTAATTAGTTGGCAAATCCTCATCTTCACTACATGATGAGTTACCCACATTTTTTTTCTCTTCCATGAAATGTGTGTATATGAATGTATGAATTGATTTATTAGATGAGTTCTAATTGTTTTTTAGAGTTTAATTAAGGTTAGAAACTATTTTTCTACAATTTTTATGAAATTTTCTACGTCAAATTACCATTTCACCCATACCCTTATTACAAAATTACCAAAATACTCTTTGACCTAATCTCAATATTTTAGCCTAACCAAGGTCCTTAATCATTGATTGAGGATGCTTCATGAAAGTAGAACACTCCTAAACACATTCTTTTCATTTACTCAACTTAATTAAACCAAATGCAAATGGGGACATGATTAGGTTATGAAAAGTGATTGTCTTATTTTCATTTGAAAATTTCACTCATTTTCTTCCTCTCATTCTCTTTGCCTGAATTATTCACCTTCTCTCTCCATTTTCATTTCTTCACACCAAAGGTTAACTCAAAATTATTAAATAGTACTCTTAATTTTGTATCAGTGAACCTTGGAGATTCAAAAAAAGGTTGGAGTGATCAAGTAGGAGATTTGAGGTGGAAACCCTAGTTCACCATTTTTGGAGGAAAGGCTTAGATTTTTATAAGAGGGGGAAAGCCCTTGAACTCTAGTAGGACTAGTGACTAGAGAAGGGTGATCCTTGGCCTCTAAACCCTAATTTTTCTTCATAGTTTTCACGAAACTTTTTTTGAGTGTGTGTGCATATGTGGTTTGATTTTAGTCACTTGAATAGGATGATGAAATTTTGTTTGTGGTTTGATGGTGAATGTGTTGAGAGAGTTGTTAGAAGCTTAAATGTTTTCATGAAAGTTGGTGTTTCGATGAAAGCTTGAATTTAGGGCTTTTGGTGTATGAACTGAAGTTGTGGCTTCAATCACAAGAAGGGGGGTTGAATTGTGATTGAATAAAATTTCTGCAATTTCTTTGTACACTTTTTCAGCAAAAGGTTTTGCCTTGGCTTAGTACAAAGAAATAAACTCACAGAAGGTAATGGTTAGCTGATTTTAATTTCACAGAAGATGTATATTTAGTTATGTGCTATGGCAGTGATAGATAATAGTAAAGAGAGAGTAAAGAAGATGGCACACAAAAGTTTTATACTGGTTCACCTCTTCCAACCTGAGGCTACGTCCAGTCCCTACACTTGTAGGATTTTCTCACTCTTTTAATCAAATTACAATCTTCTTGGGCAACCTTACCACTAGTATTCTTTACCTACCTCTTCAGGCTACTAACAACCTAACCAACTCAAATTTTCACTGAATACCTACTGCAGAACCTTCTGCAGAAGATTCAGTACCCAGAATACTGCAAGTATCTTCTGCAGATTCTGTAAACCAACTGAGATCACCAAATCTCAGTAAACCTCACTGAAATCCCTTTCCCTTATTGCTCAGAAGAAGGTAATGCACCTGCGCACCTCTCTTGAGACTTTTACAATGAATATGAGAAAGAATAAAAACAAACAAGGCTCGAAACAATACAATACTTGCACAGCAGAAGCAAAATGATGAGCCAAGACTCTCTCCAAAGCTTTTCAGACCAGAAAGCACAAATATGAAGGAGAGAGAAATTGTCCAGAAGATTGGAGAAGTGAAACTGTAGAAATATAGGTATCTTCTGGAGTGAGGTGAGTTCCAAGTGTGGAGGAACTCTCCTTTTATAGAAGGCTGGGGTAAAGTAGTCGTTGGACATCCAACTGGCTTCAGGAAATGTCCCTTTCTCTGCTGCAGCAAGTGCAAGCTTTACAGCTGTCAAGTTTGACCAGCTTCTATCTTCTTCAGAGTATCTTCTGCAGGTTGTTTTTGGGCTATTTCTCAAGGTTTTTCTTCTGCAGACATGATGAACCTTTCCAGTATAGTATTTTCACTTATTCTTGAGTCACTTTGCCCATTGGAATCATGAGAAGATGAGAAGAAGATTAATATGAATTTAGCCTTATTTGCATCTACTGCAGCAATTCATTCCTTCTGCAGACTTAATGATCTAAGGTTTTTCTTTAGGACTGCCATCCATCTTCTGATAATCAATTTTATACCTCACAGAAAATGTTTTAAATATATCTTGATGCTTGACAACCTGAGATGAGCTTTTCTTTTTCTTTTACAAAGTGAATCTTCCTTCTAAAGGAATTTCATTATGATTTCTTCTTCTAGAGAGTTGTTCTTATCTTCTGGAGAATTGCAGTATCCTTCTCATGATTTCTCAGTATGCATTATATCTCTTTTTCACAGTATTGTCATTCTTGTCAAATCTGAGACTTATCTTCTTGAATGAGTGGTATTTATTCCTTTCTTTTGCTGCTCAATTGTACCTTCTGCAGATGCTTTTCTGTATCTTCTGAACATTCACTTGAACAAAATCATTAGTCCTTAAAGTTCAGAATTATTCCAAGTAAACCTTGATTGGTTGTCATTATTAATACACTTTTTAAGGGATTCTTGGACCTTACAATCTCCCCCTTTTTTATGATGACAACCTATCTAGTTTTACATTGTTATAATTCTGAAAAATACTCCCCCTGAATGTATGCATGTAAATTGGGGAATGTGATAAATTGATTAATATTTTGGCTTTTAGTTTATTGTTACTTGCATGGTTGTCAGTTGATTAAAGAATGTATTGAACATAGTCTTTTTGTTAATTGATCAATTTCAATGCACTTATTGCAGCAGAAGAAAGCATAAATTAATTGAGCATCAAAAGATCATTTCATTAATTATAAGGGACATTCAAGAATGTCATACAAAAAGTTCAAACAGAAATTAAACCATAATGTCAAACAATGTCAAACAACAACATACTACTCTTACTACTTCTCCCCCTTTGTCATCTATCAAAAAGAAACTAATAAGTCCTCAGAGAAGCAGAATCATCAACTTCTTCTACTTGGAGGGTGAAGAATGATCAGAAGATGATGAGGTAGTTGGTTGGAGGATGTTCTGAGGAGGCTGGTATTGATTGAATGGCATCTGAGGTACTTGAGGAGCAATTATAGGCAGAACAAAGGTATTAAACCAAAATTGGTGCTGTGTGAACCTCTCAATCATCTCATTCACTGAATTTTGGAGGATATTGACATTGGAAAACAACTTCTTGATGTCTGCCTTTATTTTCCTCACTTGTCTCTCAAGTGCTTGGGAAGATGAGGGTACAGGTTGTGCAGTAGGGGCAACATCTTCTGGTTCAGCATCCTCTTCCTTCTGCAGAGGATCAGAAGGCATATCTTCCTTTTCAGCACTTAGTTGCTGGAGAAATGTTTCCATGGATGAGAGATGGGCAGACACAGCAGGAATATTGTCTTTGAGAGGAATAGCAGTAGGAATGGAAGAATCCAGAATTGGGGAAGCAAGGAATTGATTCACCAGATCAGTTCCAAAGGTGCCTGCAGAAGGAGTGGATTGATTTTCTTCCTTCTGCATAGATTCCTTTGCAATCCCTTCTTTTGCAATAGCTATAGCAACTGTGGGAGATTGATGTTGAATGGGATGTTCAGACTGAGTGTTTGCCAGCATGGCCAAGGTATTGACAACTAACCCTTCTGCAGAAGCTAGTGATGCTTCCCTTTCTTCTTCTGCAGAATCACCTTCTCTGGAAGCAGTGTGCAAAGGAGAAGCATCTTCTTCTTCTTCAATATATGATGGTTCTTCGAAGGGTGATGGAGGAGAGAGACATTCTTGAACATCCTTCTTAACTTCTGAAGAAGATGTCTTCTGTACTTTGCTAGGCTCTCCTTCTCCAGAAGTTGTAGTCAAACCTTTCCTTTTTCTGGAGAAGGTCTTTAGCTCTTCTTTCTTCTTCTTGGTTCTTGGAGCCTTTTCTTCTTCTGAAGTTCCTTCTGCTTCACTGCTACTACTGGAGAATAGGAATAGCTTAGAAGGTGTGGGGTGTACCATCTTCATTTTCTTAATGTTCTTTCTATTAAAGAAGGTGCAGTTGTCTTCACATTCCTCACCCTCAAGAGGCACATTATACAATCTGAAGATTTTGGTTAACAGCATGCCGTATGGTAGGCTGGCATAAGCTCTCTGTGGATTGGCTGAGTAAATCATGCTTCTCAGAAGCAGATAGGATATAGAAAGTGGTTTTCCAATCAGAAAATGATACAGAACCAGTAAGTCTTGGTCTGTAACCTTTTCAAGGGTTCCAACTCTAGGAAGAATGGAGTAACAACACATTTTATGGAATAGTCTACAAATGGGGATTAGTTTACTAGAGACAAGAGGTAGGCCAGGTTGGCTAAGGACTTTTTGTAAGGTCCAAGAATCCCTCAAAGAGTATTTTAATAATGACAACCAATCCAGGCTTACTTGGAATAATTCTGACCTTTAAGGACTAATGTGTTTGTTCAAGTAAATGATCAGAAGATACAGGTAAGCATCTGCAGAAGGAACAATTGAGTAATAAAAGAAGGAAATGAGTGACACCTAATTAAGAAGCTAAGTCTCAGATTTGACAAGAATGACAAATCTATGAAAAACAGATTTAATATATACTGAAAAGCAATGAGAAACTCTTTGTCATTCTCCAGAAGATATAGAACAACCTTTGAAAAGAAGAAATTCAGTTAAGGTTGTCTTAGAAGGAAGATTCACTTTGATGCAGCAAAAAAAGAAGCTCTCTGATAATTACCAAGAAATATGTGAATCATCTTCTGCAAGGAGCAAAACCAAATATAAGAAGATAAATGACTGTTTCCAAGAAGAACCTAAACTTACTAATTGTACAGAAGAAACAAATCATGTCAAGAATCATTAAACAGATTGTGTTTTTTATCTTCTGAGATTACAACTGCATGATAATCTTAAATTTAGTCTCAATCAAGCAAAAGATGAATAGTAAAAAGATCTGCAAGATAAGTGCAGCTCCAGAAGCCCTGCAGAAGGAATGAAATGCTGTAGAAGATGCAAATAAGGATAAATTAATACTAATCTCCGTCTGCTCATCTTCTCATTATTCCAGTGGACAAGTTGACTCAAAAATATGTGAAAATATTATACTGGAAAGTTTCATCACGACTACAGAAGATAAACCGTGAGAAATAGCCCAGAAACATCCTGCAGAAGATACTCTGCAGATGATGGAAGTTGGTCAAACTTGACAGCTGTAAAGCCTGCACTTGCTGCAGCAGGGAAAGGGACATCTCCTGAGGCCAGCTGGATGTCCAACGGCTATTTTCTCCTCAACTCCCTATAAAAGGAGGTTTCCTCCACAATTGGAGAGCACCTCACTCCAGAAGATACATCAGTTTCTGCTTCTACACTTCTCAATCTTCTGGAAAAATTTCTCTCTCCTCTATTTGTGAGATATCTGATCTGAAAAGTCTTGGAGAGGGTCTTGGCTCACCATTTAGCTTCTGCTGTGCAAGTATTATATAGTTTTGAGCCTTGTTTGTTTTTATTCTTTCTCATTTCATTGTAAAAGTCTCAAAAGGAGTGCAAGTGCATTTCCTTCCTCTGAGCAGCAAGGGAAAGTTGTTTCAGTGAGGTTTACTGAGATTTGGTGATCTCAGTTGATTTACAGAATCTGTAGAAGATACTTGCAGTATTTTGGGGACTGAATCTTCTGCAGAAGGTTCTGCAGTAAGTTTTCAGTGAAAATCTGAGTTGGTTAGATTGTTGTTAGCCTGAAGAGGCAGGTAAAGAATACTAGTGGTAAGGTTACCCAAGAAGATTGTAATTTTATTGTAAGAGTGAGAAAATCCTACAGGTGTAGGGACTGGATGTAGCCTCAGGTTGGAAGAGGTGAACCAGTATAAAATTTCTGTGTGCCATCTTCTTTACTCTCTCCTTTTACTTTCTTTATTACTACCATAGAACTGAACAAAAATATTTGCTAAGAAAATTAAAATCATCTAACCATTTACCTTCTGTGAGTTTACTTCTTTATACTAAGCCAAGGCAAGACCTTGAGCAGAAAAAGTATACAAAGAAATTGCAGAAATTTTATTCAATCACAATTCAACCCCCCTTCTTGTGATTGAAGCCACAACTTCACTTTTCTGACTGCTTCTTCTTTGGTTATGCTTGCAGAAGCATACCAAGTGTCTTCATACAGATGATTTTCGCAAGCAGAAAGATTAAGAACTTCCTCAATGATGCTTGGAGTGAGTATGATGGTTGATCCTTTGATGTCAGCAACAAGTGAGTTCCCATCACTCTTATAGTTACTTGCAGAAGCATAGAAGGCTTTGATCAATCTTGGATAGACAGGTTCTCTAAAGACAAGAAAGTCTCCCCATCCTTGCTTCTAAAGAAAGTAATTAATATCCCATCCTCCTCTTCTTATCTCCCTTAACATGAAGACTCTGCCAGGAATGATACTTTTCCATTTCCACTTTTCAGAGAATGCCTTGAGCATCTCTGAATCTTCAAATAGATCAAGATCACTATCCTCTAGATCCTCAGAAGGATCACTTTCCTCTCTGCTATCTCCTTCTGAAGCATTTTTCTCATCTTTTGGACAAGCTTGAGTGGCAATGGGAGAAGCAGGTTCGGGTGGAGAGTCAATCCCAATAGGATTGTTTGGATCATTTCCAATGGTATGGAAAGATGCCTTATTCCTTTCAGACCTTCTAACTCTAACAACAGGGATAACAGTAGAAGGAACATTTGAGGAGGAGGGAGTTGAGACAAGTTTGGCTTTAGTGATGGCTGGGGAAGGTTCAGCTGGTGTTGATTTAGCTGGTTCAAAAACAGTTTCTTCAACTGATGGTTCAGCAGGAGTTGATTCTTCCATGGGAGGTTCAATTGGTAGTGGTTCAATACGCAGGGGTTCAGAATAGGGGGTTGTCTCCATTCCAGTAGCTTCATATTCCTCTTGACTTCCTTCATCTGAGAGAGGAGAGGAAGTTGAGACATTTTTGCAAGCTATTGACTTCATTCTCATTTTAGATTTTGGAACAGATAAACAGAGTACGTGAGGATAAGGATGCAACTTGTTTTAGGAACGAAAAGAAGGTTTGGAGATGAAGAGGCTGAGTTCCTTAGCTGACATATAGTTCTTCTAACTAGCCGTTTGATAGGAGAGAGAAAACATGATAGTAGGAGAAGGAGAGAGAGTAGCGCGCATTTCTATATTTTGGTTGTTCCAAAAGGTCAAAATTTTAATTGCCTAATTAGTGTAACTAACTTCCTTTTCGAATTTGAGGGACAAAAGAGCCATTTTTCATCTATTGCACTTAGAGAGCTAGGCACCCTGCAGCTCATGCAATGTCACTTTCACAGTTGTCCTAGGAGAGAGAGTTTGAGAGGGTTTGACAGTAACCTTTCCCCGTATGCCCTTTCAGGATTTTAGAAAGCTGTCATACTAGGTCAGAGATGATTTAGACTTTGGAGCAAAACACTCTTCTTCTTGAAACAGAAGGAAGAAGTTCTGCAGATTTGTGCAGAAGGAACAATTCCTGCCTAATACTGTACCTTCTGCAGAAGATATAAATATCTTCTGTGTTCATGGCAGAATTAAAATTCAATCAAAGCAATCAATTTATTTAAAGGCATTCAATTTAATAATCTGCACATATTTAATTTCTCTCTAATAAACACAAACCTATCTTCTACAAGGGGTTTAGTGAAAATGTCAGCAACTTGAAGCTTGGTTTCTATGTATTTAAGTTTAATCTCATTTTTCTGAACATGATCCCTAATGAAATGATGCTTTATATCAATGTGTTTAGACCTAGAATGTTGTATAGGATTCTTGGACAAGTTTATGGCACTTGTATTGTCACAAAATATAGGGATTTTTGTGTACCTTAAGAAATAGTCCTCCATTTGATGCTTTATCCATAACATTTGAGAGCAGCAACTTGCAGCAGATACATATTCTGCTTCTGCAGTAGATAAAGCTATGGTAGGTTGCTTCTTGCAGGACCAAGAAACTAATGCTTCTCCAAGAAATTGACATCCACCACTTGTGCTCTTTCTATCTAGTCTATCTCTAGCATAATCAGCATCACAGTATCCTGTCAAGTCAAATTTTGTACCTTTCTTGTACCAAAGACCAAGATCAGTGGTTCCAACAAGATATCTGAGTATTCTTTTTACAGCAGAAACATGCGATTCTTTTGGAGAAGATTGAAATCTAGCACACAGCCCTACAGAAAATAGAATATCTGGTCTACTAGCAGTTAAATATAATAGAGATCCTATCATTCCCCTATACTCCTTCTTAGATACAGATTTTCCATTTTCATCCAAGTCCAGAACTATAGAAGGATGCATGGGAGTTCCCATGGATTTTGATCCTTCCATTTTGTATCTTCTAAGAAGATCCTTAATGTACTTTTCTTGGTATATAAAAATTCCAGATTCTTCTTGCTTTATTTGTAATCCAAGAAAGTACTTGAGTTCTCCCATAAGACTCATTTCAAATTCTCCTTTCATTAAATTAGAGAAATCTTGACACATTTTTGTATTTGTTTATCCAAAAATGATGTTATCCACATAAATTTGCACAATTAGTAGATCCTTCTTAAAGGTTTTCTTAAACAAGGTTGTGTCAATTTTCCCTCTAGAGAATTCATTGTTAAGAAGGAAACTACTCAGTCTTTCATACCAAGCTCTAGGAGTTTGTTTTAAACCATATAAAGCTTTAGTGAGTTTGAAAACATGATTTGGATGTTTTTGATTTTCAAAACCAGGGGGCTGATGCACAAACACCTCCTCATTTATGTAGCCATTTAAAAATGCACTTTTAACATCCATTTGGTAAAGCTTAAAGTTTTTGTAAGCAGCAAAAACAAGTAGGATTCTAATAGCTTCTAATCTAGCTACAGGTGCAAAAGTTTCATCAAAATCAATACCTTCTTGTTGGTTATACCCTTGAGCCACTAACCTTGCTTTATTTCTGATTACATTACCTTCTTCATCCATTTTGTTTCTGAAAACCCATTTAGTGCCAATAATGGGGTGATCTTCTGGAGAAGGTACTAGTGTCCACACCTTGTTCTTCTCAAATTGATCCAGTTCTTCTTTCATTGCTTCTACCCAAGATTCATCTTCTAGGGCTTCATTTACATTCTTTGGTTCAATTTGAGACAAGAATGCTGAACTGTTCTCATTATTTCTGAGTTGTGATCTGGTTCTGACTCCTTCTTTAGTGCTTCCAATGATTTGTTCATGAGGATGATTGGTGATTAACTTCCAGCTCTTAGGAAGACTCTCTTTAGCTACATCAGTATCTTCTGCAGAACCTTATGCAGGAATTTCCTGTTCTACTGTATCTTCTGGTGAGCCTTTTCTGTCAGAAGATTGCTTCTGCAGTAGCTCACCTTCATCATCTGATTCTTTTTTATGTTTTTCTTGACAAGAGGGATTAGTTTCATTGAAAACTACATGCATGCTTTCTTCTATGGTTTGATTCTTGATATTATAGATTCTATATGCTTTTGAAGTAGTACAATATCCAAGAAAAATTCCTTTTGCAGATTTTGCATCAAACTTTTCAAGATTTTCCTTGTTGTTCAAGATGAAACAATCACATCCAAATACATGAAAATATCCAATGTTGGGCTTTCTTCCCTTCCATATTTCATATGGAGTCTTATTTAGGATGCTTCTGATGGAAACCCTGTTAAGTATATAGCAAGCAGTTGATACAGCTTCGGCCCAAAAGTATTTTTGAATGCCACTATCACTTAACATGGTTCTAGCCATTTCTTGGAGGGTTCTATTTTTCCTTTCTACAACTCCATTTTGTTGTGGAGTTCTAGGACAAGAAAAGTTGTGTGAAATTCCATTTTCATCAAAGAATTTCTTAAAAGAGTGATTTTCAAATTCTCCTCCATGATCACTTCTTATAGAAGCTATCAATTGGCTACTTTCATTTTGTATCTTCTTGTAGAAGATCTTGAAAGCATCAAAGGATTCATCCTTAGTTGTAAGAAATAAAATCCATGTGAATCTAGACTAGTCATCTACAATAACAAGTCCATATTTCTTTCCTCCTAAACTTGGTGTTTTAGTAGGTCCAAACAAATCTATATGCAGCAGTTCCAATATTCTTTTAGTAGTAATTACATTCTTAGGATGAAAACTTGATTGTGTATGTTTTCCTTTTACACATGCATCACACATTCTATCCTTTTCAAATTTGATTTTTGGTAAACCTCTAACCAGATCTAGCTTATACAGTTTGGAAATGTTTTTCATGTTTAGATGACCTACTTTCCTATGCCATGTCCATTTGTCATTTTCAAAAGAAGCAAAGCATGTATGATCAGATAGTTCTTCTAAGCATATGTTGTATAAGTTTTTGCTTCTAATACCAGAAAATAGGACCTTCTTTGTAGATGCTTCTCTAATTTCACACAATGTTGGTTGAAACATAACTTCATAGCCACTGTCACATAGCTGACTTATGCTAAGAAGATTATGTTTTAACCCTTTCACATAATACACATTATTAATTTGAGTAGAATTTTTCATACCTATCTTTCCAATACCTTTGATGTGAGCTTTGTTGTTGTCTCCAAAGGTAACTGTTCCACCTTCCATTCTGTGGAGAAGTATGAATTTGCTCTTGTCTCCAGTCATATGTCTTGAGCAGCCACTGTCCAAGAACCATAGCTCTTTCTTCTTGAGGGATTCTCCTTTTTCCTATATCAGAATAAAGTAATGATTTAGGTACCCAAATCTTTTTGGGTCCTGAAGGGTTAGATACCTTTCTTTTAAAGCTCCATTTTCTTTTGTAACAATTATGAGCAATGTGTCCAAATTTGTTACACCAAGAACATTTAGGAGGTTGCCTTTTAGCAGGAACAAAAACTGTTTTCTTGATTTTTGATGTTCCTATTTCATTAAAACCTAGACCTGTTTTATGTGATATTTCTCTACCATTTCCTATTAATTTGTTTAGGTTGTGTGTGCTACTAACAAATTTGCCTAAATCAGTTTGTAGTTCACTAATTCTTTTCTGCAGAAGATAGTTTTCTTTCTGCAGTGATGCAGATTCTGTATCTTCTGCAGATTTCTGCTTAATCTGTTTAGATAGTTTAAAGTGTGATTGATGCAGGCAATGATTAGTTTTAACTAGTCTATCATTGTCTTCTTTTAGTTTTTCATTTTCTTCTTTGGATTTAATGAGTTGTTCCTTGAGAAGTGCACGTTTTTGAGATAGAGTGTGCGAATCAGATAATAGGTTTTCAAATGCATCTTCTAGTTCTTTATATGCAGTGGGAGTATAGGTAATTACCTCATTTTCATCATCACTTCCAGCCATGAGACATATGTTTGCAGCTTCTTCTCCAGAATCTTCTTCTTCTGATGAGCTGTCTGAATCATCCCAAGTTGCCATCATAGCTTTCTTCTTCTGGAAGGTTTTTGAGTCTCTTTTCAGGTGTGGACATTCTGATTTAAAGTGTCCTGGCTTGTTGCATTCAAAGCAAATTATTTGTGCTTTGGAATTTTCAGCTTTCTGTCCATCCTTTTTTAAGTTGAAGCTTTTCCTTCCTCTGCCTCTTCTTCTTATCAGTCTCTGGATTCTTTTTGAAATGAAGGAAAGTTCATCATCTTTTTCAGATGAAGTCTCATTATCTTCTGTATCAATTTCTTCTGTTGGGGTCAGGTTGTTCCTTCTGGAGGTGCTGGCTTTTAAGGCAATGGATTTTCCTCTTCTTCGTAATTCATCCATGAGCTCTTGCTCATGAACTTTTAGTGAACCAAGTAGTTCATCCATTTTTAGGACAACAAGGTCCTTGGCTTCTTGAATGGCTGTTACCTTAGGTCTCCAAATTTTTGGAAGACTTCTAAGGATTTTTCTAACTTGCTCTTGGTTTGAATAACTTTTTCCAAGAGATTTTAGATCATTTATAATAACAATGAATCTACTAAACATTTCATCAATAGATTCATGTTCAACCATGCTGAACATTTCATATTGATGAATCAATATGTTGATTTTTGATTCCTTGACTTGATCAGTTCCTTCATGGGCTATTTGGAGTGTATCCCATATTTCTTTGGCTGTTGAACATCTAGCAACTTTATCATATTCTCCCCTGCTTAGTGCACAGAGAAGGAAAAATTTGGCTTTGGAGTTCAGAAGATACTTCTGCTTATCTTCTGAGGTCCAATCTTCTCTTGCTTTAGGTTGAGGAGCTTCTACTTGAACTTCTGATTCTCCTTCTTTTGGCTGGGCAAGAATTCTTGTTCTTCTTACTACTGGAATGAAATTCCCTTTTTCTACAATATCCTAAAGATCAATGTCTTGGGATTCTAGAAACAATTTCATTCTATCCTTCCAATAGTAGTAATCCTTTCCATCAAATGCTGGTGGTCTATTTGTAGATGAACCTTCTGGTATGAACATTGCAGCTCCATGATTTGCCATTTCCCTTGATCTTTTCCTCTCTTACTGTTAAGTAAGTTCAACCCTAGAGGCAAGCTCTGGTACCAATTGAAGTTATGGCTTCAATCACAAGAAGGGGGGTTGAATTGTGATTGAATAAAATTTCTGCAATTTCTTTGTACACTTTTTCAGCTCAAGGTTTTGCCTTGGCTTAGTACAAAGAAATAAACTCACAGAAGGTAATGGTTAGCTGATTTTAATTTCACAGAAGATGTATATTTAGTTATGTGTTATGGCAGTGATAGATAATAGTAAAGAGAGAGTAAAGAAGATGGCACACAAAAGTTTTATACTGGTTCACCTCTTCCAACCTGAGGCTACGTCCAGTCCCTACACCTGAAGGATTTTCTCACTCTTTTAATCAAATTACAATCTTCTTGGGCAACCTTACCACTAGTATTCTTTACCTGCCTCTTCAGGCTACTAACAACCTAACCAACTCAAATTTTCACTGAATACCTACTGCAGAAGATTCAGTACCCAGAATACTGCAAGTATCTTCTGCAGATTCTGTAAACAAACTGAGATCACCAAATCTCAGTAAAACTCACTGAAATCCCTTTCCCTTACTGCTCAGAAGAAAGTAATGCACCTGCACACCTCTCTTGAGACTTTTACAATGAATATGAGAAAGAATAAAAACAAACAAGGCTCAAAACAATACAATACTTGCACAGCGGAAGCAAAATGATGAGCCAAGACTCTCTCCAAAGCTTTTCAGACCAGAAAGCACAAATATGAAGGAGAGAGAAATTGTCCAGAAGATTGGAGAAGTGAAACTGCAGAAATATATGTATCTTCTGGAGTGAGGTGAGTTCCAAGTGTGGAGGAATTCTCCTTTTATAGAAGGCTGGGGTAAAGTAGCCGTTGGACATCCAGCTGGCTTCAGGAGTCCCTTTCTCTGCTGCAGCAAGTGCAGGCTTTACAGTTGTCAAGTTTGACCAGCTTCTATCTTCTTCAGAGTATCTTCTGCAGGTTGTTTTTGGGCTATTTCTGAAGGTTTTTCTTCTGCAGACATGATGGACCTTTCCAGTATAGTATTTTCACTTATTCTTGAGTCACTTTGCCCATTGGAATCATGAGAAGATGAGAAGAAGAAGATTAATATGAATTTAGCCTTATTTGCATCTGCTATAGCAATTCATTCCTTCTACAGACTTAATGATCTAAGGTTTTTCTTTAGGACTATCATCCATCTTCTGATAATCAATTTTATACCTCACAGAAAATGTTTTAAATATATCTTGATGCTTGACAACCTGAGATGAGCTTTTCTTTTTCTTTTACAAAGTGAATCTTCCTTCTAAAGGAATTTCATTATGATTTCTTCTTCTAGAGAGTTGTTCTTATCTTCTGGAGGATTACAGTATCCTTCTCATGATTTCTCAGTATGCATTATATCTCTTTTTCACAGATTTGTCATTCTTGTCAAATCTTAGACTTATCTTCTTGAATGAGTGGTATTCATTCCTTTCTTTTGCTGCTCAATTGTACCTTCTGCAGATGCTTTCATGTATCTTCTGAACATTCACTTGAACAAAATCATTAGTCCTTAAAGTTCAGAATTATTCCAAGTAAACCTTCATTGGTTGTCATTATTAAAACACTTTTTAAGGGATTCTTGGACCTTACATGAACTTGCCTGAAAAATTCTTAGTATGTGTTTGAATTGATGTTTGCAAACTTGAGTTTAGATAAATGGGATTTATTAAACAGGATTTGGAGTGAATTTGAATTTGTATAAACGTGATTAGGGATGGCAATGGGTACCCTCTGGGCAGGGTACCACAGTGCCTGTCCCCATACCTGCACTTTAAAAAAAACTCGTACTCGCGCCCATACCCGCGTGGGCAGCAATTTTAATGTTTGTCCCCGTACCCGCTGGGCACCTATATGCCCATACCCGCGCCCGTTACCTGCAATTTAGTTAAGTAAAAAATTAATAACTCATTAAAAAATATTAATTAAAGAAAATTATAACTCAATTGAAAAATTACTCCAAAAATCATAAAAACATATTTATTAAATATCAATGACATAACAATTTAATTATATCGATACACGATACGTTAATATTCTAAAACACAATACAAGATTTATGTTCAAATTTTTTATTAAATATTATAATATACTTTTACATCACACTATTTTATAAACTTGGATATCATGTGTTAGCATTCCACATGTTGTGCAAAAAATTATTATTAACACTAATTAGTCATATATTATAAAGTAAAAAATACAAATAGGTAGTTTTAAAAATATATTTTTAATATGTAATATTATATATATCAATTTTAAATATATGTATAAATATATTAGATATTTTATTAAATTACTATATATATAATTATATATGGTATTATTTATTAAATAATAATTATATATATATATGAGTGCGGATATGGGGCGGGGTGGACATCACAGTGCCTGTACCCGCGCTCATACCCGTTTTGCGGGTTTTTACCCTGCCCATTGCGGGTACCCATAGGGCCTGGGCTCAATTGCCATCCCTAAACGTGATTTTATGTTTGGATAATTTGTTACAAATGTGAGTTTAAGAAAGTGAATGTTGTTTGGATGGTATTTTTATAAATCACATTTGGAGATATAATTGCTATAAAGGACATGCTTTTTCTTTGTTTATATATAAATTTCCATTTTATTGATATTAAGTATATAATTGATATTAATACTAAAAAATAAAGATATTTGCACCATTTTTTATTTATGTAAATGTATTAAGAATATGCATAATATTTTAACTATTGAAATAAAAGATAACTATGTTAAAAGTTAAATGATACCATTAAAATCTAATAATATAATTATAATAAAAATCAAATAATATAATACCAATAATAAAAATATAACATATAACAGAGTATATATGTATAAACGCTAAATTTCTTACGATTCAAAACAAATAGTATTATAATTTATATTATTTTAAATTTTGAAAAAAATTACTCAATAAAAATACAAACAAATTAAACTTTACAGCACGTCGTCTGTTCTCTTTCATGCTTCAACTAGGAAGCTTAGCTAAGGTGGGGGGAATACCTACAAAGACAGTTTGATCCCCAAGTCAGTCTGAACTTACCAGAGTAGCAGTAAATACGGTAATTAATACATATCTGACACCTGACATCGTAGGTATTTATGGGGGAATATCTAAAGAGTTGGTGCCTAGGGTTATTCCCTGGGAATGATTGGGTATGGTTCCGTACGGAACTGTTCACAATGAGCTCGTTAGGGTTTCCTTTTGCTCTAGACCGAGTTGTACTAACATAGAGTTGGCTCATTGGGCCCGGAAACGGTCCCTTGACTTTGTTGGGTCGTTTCATGAGGCCTAATATAATGGTCCAGAATAGTACTCTTGTTCTCTCTTATATTCCATTTTGATTTTGGCATCTCTCTCCTTTATGATAAGTTATAATATCTTATGGAGAAATCAAATGGGGTAATTTATTTTACTAAGTCCAATTTTAAATAAAATATAATTAGGGTTTATTTTAATTCAATTTACACTATGTTTCCTATTCTACATGTTTTCTCTCATGGTCATTGAAAATTTTATTTGGTGCACCTTCACCTAGTAAAAATCTATGCCTTTAGGGATGGGAATAGGCCGAGCCGAGCTAGGTTTTCCAAAGCCTGAGTCTGACCTACACCTTAAATTCATGGTCTGAACCTGGCCTGTTACCTGACATAGGCTTTATTTTATGGTCTGAGTCTGATCTATTTAAAGCCTGACAAGGCCTGAAAACCTGTTTAAAAGTCTGTTTTATAGTAAGGTACTTGAATATATCATAAGCATATATATGAATAGACTTATAGGTTCAAGTTTTTAACATACTTAAATGTTTATACAAGCTAATGAGTATATAATTATAAGGAAAAGTAATAACAAATCTTTATAATAATAATAACAATATAAAAAATATTAGTATTTTATTTATATTTAGTTAAATAGACCGGCCTGATAGGCTCAAAAGGCTTTTTCGATGGCCTGAAGTCTGACCTGTTTTGCTATATAGGCTTTTGAAAAAGCCTTGGCCTGTTCTATTTAATAAATTGGCCTGGCATGGGCCTGATATAGGCCGGGTAGTAGGCCCCTGACGAGCGTGCCCGTTCCCACCCCTATATGCCATGTAAATGTTAATTGAATAAGTATATGTCTGGTTTAGCGTTGAAAATTGAATAAATTTAAGTTTGAATTCCTCAACGCAACTATTTCTAGCGTTATAAATTTGAGTTTATCATATTCCAATACTAAACCAAACATGGTCTAACTAGCTACCTCGGAAATCTTAAACGCGACACTCACCAATCACCAGTTATCTCGAAATAATCCATCCATATGTAAATTCTGTTCTACAAAATTTAAAACAAAAGATTGAAACGGTGAGTGGTCCAACCTTCCCTTTAGATAAGAATAAAAGAGTAATGTACGGTGCTACACATATTGCTACTATCAACTGTGAAGGTTGTTGTCTGAAAGTCAGAGAGTGGATGTGCTGATTGTAATTGCTTTTGTTTTGTTTTGTTGGTGGAAGCGAATCTCAGAGCAAAATTACAAGGCAGAAAAACCTAAAATGGAATCCCATTCCCACGTAGAAGGGGTGTGTGTGCTCCTCAAAACAAAACAAAAAAGAAGAGAGTGGTGGTAAGTAGCAATTTCAAACTTCTATTTCGATGGAACCCTAAGGATAGGGACAAAATGGTTTGTCCATAGCAAAATGGTCCCCACTTATTGTCGTTTTAATGGACAAAGGTTAATTATTTCTTTTCCCGGTTTACCCCTTTAGTTTTTATCCCCATCTTAAAAAAACAAACAAAGCAAAAATCTTCACGTAATCAAATCTTCTTGTATATTATTATTAACAAAGAGACATTATAGTACTTTATCTTATGATTATGAAATTATTGAATTCTTTGTTTTCTTTTATTTAGGATGAGATACGACATGATATATGTTAAGACGCGAGAAAGGATATGATTTTTAAGTTAGGATGCGTTGAATTGGAGAAAAACTATTCCTCCAGTGGAAGAAAGAAACAATAATCACATCATATTGCATTTATAAATCATGGGATTTCCTTATAACCGTATTTGATGGTTAAGTTTCTGTCATTTTCCAAAGCTTCACGCATTATCATACCTTGTTTGCCATTTTTTAATGAAAAAGATGAGATTGTCCAATGAAAAGGATGCAATTGCTTCATGTACAGATTCATAGTAAAAGTGAACATTGTGTAGAAATGACTCTGTATGGCATTGATTCCATTTCAATATAGGGTACTATGGAACTCTCCAGTATCAATTAAGGCATACGATTTATGTATTGACCATCATCCAAGAGTATAGAGTTGGTAAAATGTGCTACCTGATTACATCGGTTCACAAAAGTCCATAATTATTTAAGAAACTTGAATGATTATTGGATTTTTAACCCGGTCTTATAAATACTGCTACTCATAAAAACTAGTGAAAAAGATAGATAGCTCATAAAACTCGAAAAAAAAAAATCGAGCTACTCGCAAAAATGTAGGACTCAGACATTTATTTTAGAAATCCGAATAACTCTCAGGTTTTTTTAGCTCGGTCTGTAAAAATCTGCTACCCGCATCAAATTGGGTCGGGCCGAGTCAAGATAACCGACTTCTAATCCAGTGTGTGCACATAGGGATGTCAACGGGACGGGTAATATACTACCCGCATCCATACCCACTAAAATTAACGGGTATCCACGGGTGCTCATTAATATTTAAAAATTCAAAATTTATAGAAAGAAAAAGTCATGTAATATATCATAACATCATATAATATTAATATTATATAATATCATAACATGTTAATATATTAAAAATATAATTATATATAGTGAAAAATAATTTTTATACCATTATATAATAATAAAAATTCTAATATTTAAAGAAAATATATTTAATGAATATACGGGTACCCGCGAGATGGGTAGTATAATATTCGTCTCCACCTATTTAATAAATATGCGGGTACCCATTACGAGTATATCCACGGGTATCAGCATGTAGGGGTTTTTTTTTACATCCATATGTACACACCAATTTCCCCAACGCGTGCGGAACACGATTTCTAGCCATTACAACCGCCTAACGGACATTCCCGCCGAAATATCCTATAAATACGATGATCTATTAAGTATGTTGGTTAGACACTATTACCCTCTCCTGAGATCTATTATGACTTGAAAGTTCGAGTTCCTTTGCAAGTATCCCCATTGTGGTTCTTCGTTCTCCGCCCTTGACAAGTCGTCATTCTTTCGTGTCGAGCGCCGTCTGAAAGTATGTCCCGAACAATTGTAAAGAAAAAGAGAGAAAGTAAAATTAAACTTAATTATAGTTTACATGTTAATATACTATATCATAAAGTTGTTAAGATAAGGGTCACACCGTCCTATTTCACAAGATAGAAATGCATCATCTCCAGTATTGGAAATTACAAGTATGTGAGAGATATACTCACACATACAGGTAATTTCCGGTAACTAGAGAGGAGTTATCTCCTTACAAGGTATGGTGCACATATATTAATAACAAATTGTTAAACTAAATTCCCTATCCATCACAAATCACAAAAAAAAAAAAATTATTTTATGTCAACCCTCAATTATTAATAGGATTTGGGGTCACATAGAGATATTGTTACTCAAACCCTACACTCCACCCATCAATGTTAGTACCTCATTCACGGAAAAACATTTTCTCCAATACTGGAATTTACCCGTAACTGAAAGATAGACTCACATATTTTGTGGGTTCCTCTATTTTGTATGTGAGACCCACAAAATATGTGAGTCTATCTCTCAGCTACGGGCAAATTCTTACTAGAGAGGAGTTTCTCCCCTCATTCACTCTAGGTCTTGGTACAAAGACTCAAACCTACACCATGTGTAGGCAAAGGTTACTAAACCTAATATGGCTTCCGACCAAAAAAAAAAACATATGCCTCAAAAGACATACAAACACACACATGATACAATGACAATTATCATTTAAATCAATTCCGAAATTATCTAACTATGGGGACCCATCCCCGATCTCCAAAAGGGAACATGTGAATGCAATGGCATTCTTACAATTACCAACTTACCAGCAGAATCACAGGACACGAACGGGATCCAAAAAGAAAAAAAAAAAGTAAATTAGAAGCATAATAGAAACAAAAGAGGAGAATATATTAAGGTTGGACAAAAGAGTAAGAGACACCCCAACACAGGATTAGGCAGCAACACCTTTCTCAACACATCTTCCAGCCTGTTCCTGCTCCCTTTCATTCTTCTTCTTCTTCTTCTTATCTTTCCCACAACCGTGAAGTAAGTCTTCTGAAAGTCTCCTCTACCCCACCACTGGTGCTGTCATTCTCCCCTTAATAGCAGTGAGTAAGGCAACTTCACAGTATGCATTAAATGCCTTATGCAGTTACTTACTGTGTCTTGTTAAATGTTTAGTGTCTATTCTACCGCTTTTTCAACTACCTCTATTCTTCTTCACGTTTCCTCATTCAACGCATGTTGTTCATCGTTGAGGCAGTAATGTAATGTTCACAGTTCACTGCTCATTTGTTTTTCACTTCCCCATTATGCTGTCCCCCAGGGCCTTCTCCCCCCCACAACACAAATCCTCTGCTCTGCTACTGCTTTTTGTCTGAGCTTCCTAGTTGTGGGTCATTCTTTGTTTTCTTAACTCTCTGAACACTTTATTATGTTCTTTGCTTCTTGAGTTAAGCAGAATGGTCCATGCTCCTTTTTCTTTTTCATAACACCCCCAATATTTGAAAGTCCTCTTGCATTTTCTACCTTCTCATTAATGAAATAGCAGCACTTGTATATCCAAGGTCTATGGAGTATGGAGCATGTGATGCATTATTCTAACCTCTAATTCAATTAACTTTTCTTTAAAAGGTGGCGTTTTTAAGATAATTTGATTTGCTTTTCATTATTTGAAATCTGAGGATCTGTGACTTTTTTAGTTTTTTTTTTTTTTTTTTTTTTTTTTTCAGTTTGGTAGCCTAAAACTTCTATTAAGTTTTGATGTTCAACTTCATCAAATTTGGAGCCTAATGAGTAATGACCAAAGTTAGTTCAATGAGATATTTTTACTTCTATGTTGTGGTTCTTTCCTGGTTTTGGTCCATCCCTTGTACCCATGAACTACAAATTGCTCAGACCCAAGTCTTGTTACAGATAAGGAAGTATCTGGAGTACCCTACCTCTTTGCAAAATTGGGAAAATTACAATGGGGACCTTTGTAGCATTTCTCCCTCTTCACATATGAGCATTAAGTGTCAGGGTAATTCAGTAACTGAGCTTAAAATTATGGGAGATAAATCTGTGAAGGTTAACAAGTTCAATGGACTTGCAGTTCCCAATCAGACACTATCCATGAGCTTCTCTATTGATTCTTTTGTCACCACATTGACCAGGTTAACCAGCTTAAGGGTTCTCAGTTTGGTGTCCTTGGGAATTTGGGGGCCACTCCCTGATAAGATTCATCGGTTATCTTTGCTTGAAGTTTTGGATTTGAGCTCAAATTTCTTATTTGGTTCTATCCCACCAAGAATAGCTACAATGGTAAAGCTTCATACACTGACACTTGATGGCAATTATTTTAATAGCACCATGCCTAATTGGTTTGATTCATTGTCTAATCTAAATGTCTTGAGTTTGAAAAGCAACCACTTAAAGGGTTCATTCCCCTCTTCACTATGCAAAATTAAGAGCCTTACTGATATTTCTTTATCTCACAATGAGCTGTCTGGTGGATTGCCTGATCTTACTGCTCTCTCTGGCCTACATGTACTTGATTTAAGAGAAAATCATTTAGATTCTGAACTACCATTGATGCCCAAAACAGTAGTAACAATTCTGCTGAGTGAAAATTCATTCTCAGGTGAGATACCTAGTCAGTTTGGTGAATTGGGTCAGCTTCAACATCTAGATCTTTCATCAAATCATCTCAGTAGGATGCCCCCATCTGCTTTGTTCTCTTTGCCAAACATTAGCTATTTGAATTTAGCAAGCAATTTACTAAGTGGGTCCCTTCCACACAAATTAAAATGTGGCAGCAAACTTGGGTTTGTGGATATCTCTAGTAACAAGTTAAATGGTGTGCTTCCTTCTTGCTTGAGCAGTACATCTGATAGAAGAGTTGTAAGATATGGTGGAAACTGTTTATCTGCTGACTCTCAAGCTCAGAAGCGAGGGTCTTATTGTAAAGAATCCAGTTCTGAGAGGATGAAATTCTGGAGATGGAAAATAGCTGCAGCAGTTGCCACCATTATTGTAGTTGTTCTTGTACTCTCAGCTTTTGGAGTTTTCTTTTATAGACAATATCATTCAAGGGAGACATATAGGCATGAGATGTTGCCAAAGATTGTTCAAGATAACTCAACAACAGGGGTTTCCTCTGAAATCCTTGCTAGTGCCAGTAAGTACATAGGCTAGGCAATAATGTTCTGCTGTCTTGATGCAACAGTTGGTTTTATATTGCTAAAGTCTCTAGATTTTAATTGGACATTTAAAATTGTAATGTCTTATTTTCTATTTCTTTCAGGATTCATTTCTCAAACAGTGAAGCTAGGGACTCAAGCTACTCCAACTTGTCGACAGTTTCCAATTGAAGAGTTGAAGGAAATCACAAGAAACTTTGATTTGTCAACTTATATTGGTGAAGGATCCATTGGAAAGGTATCCTTCAATCACTCAAAACATTCTTTGAAAGATATTGGATAGTTTCCAGTTTGTATCCTTCATAGCAAATTGTTTTCTTTTGTTTTTTCTGTTCTTTATTTGAATGCTTCTGTGTTACAAGAAGTGTATAGAACCACAAAATCTACTGATAAGAAGGGGAATGCCCTAGGAATAATCCAAACACCTTCATGCCAAAATTACTATAGTTTTCTGATAGGTTGCTATTCCTGAAATCCCTGCCAAGATTGCATCATTTACATGCCCAAACCAAGAATAATTATGTTGGTTCTTTATTCCTATATAAAAGGTCAAGTGATTTTCATTTCAGATTAGTATCTAGTCTACACAAGGCAATTTTGTTGTATTCATTTTGTATGCCCCCTATAAATGGCCTCTTTTGCTACATTTCAGCTGTACAAAGGAAAACTAGAGAATGGATCTTACATTGTGATACGATCTCTGGCTCTGAAAAAGAAATTCTCACTACAAAATCTTAAAGCTCGGTTGGATTTACTCTCAAAGCTTCACCATCCAAATTTGGTTAGCCTCTTGGGTCATTGTATTGATGGTGGTGGACAAGATGATATTAGTACCCCCCAAACTTCATCTTGTATATGAGTATGTACCAAATGGGAATTATCGTGCACATCTGTCAGGTTAGTATGACATTATGTTATTAGGTATATTGATGAGTGTATAAATCTCACCTTATGCCCGTTTCTTTAGCATCACATATAATTGTTTCTGCTTTCCTTGGCTGCCAGAATTCCAATATATATAGAGAATATCTAATTTAGGATGAGACTTTGTATAAATTAGTCTAGGTGGAATTTGCAGAATCAGTTGCTACAGATAAAGGAGTATTGTTTGACTCCTAGTGCAATGTGGAGGAATTTTCATCTTGATTTACAGTTATGGCCAAAGTCCAAATAGACTGCATTAAGTATGCTTGTGAGAAATAATCATACATTAAGTTTGATGAAATGAGAAGCCATTACGAAATAGTAAAACCAGATTATTTAACTCTTCTTTTCTGTTGTTAGGCTTTACTTGGATATCACTAATTTACTATATAGAAATATCTGCCTTAGGGATGATGCATAATGATGGATAACTTCGTTTATTATTAGTATCATTATTATAACATGTTATATCACCTTCAACCTGTATAACCTCTATTTTCATTATCAATTTGTGTCATAGCTTTTGTCTTGAATACTCCAACCAACTAATCTCTCTTTATAAAAAAAATGCAGAATTTTCATCAGAAAGGGCTCTAAAATGGTCTGATAGATTGGCAATTTTAATTGGAGTTGCCAAGGCAGTGCACTTTTTACATACTGGAGTTATACCAGGTTGTTTTAGAAACCAATTAAAGACAAACAATGTTTTACTTGATGAACATCATATTCCCAAGCTAAGTGACTATGGTATGTCCATGATTGCTGAAGAGATTGAAAACCCTGAGGTATGTTTGCTTGCAAAATCCAGCTGTTTAATCATGGTCTAGTATACTTGATCCTAGATTGACTCTTGCTTTGTATGTGTTGTACAGGCAAAGAGAGAGAATCCAAAATCATGGTATGTCTACCGGTGGTAGCTTATTTTACTTTAGTGTAACAACTTGCAACTAGATTCTTAACTATCTTGTTGGGATCTTATGTTATATGATTTGACAACAATATCACTAATACTACACGGTCCATACTATTTCCTAATCAGCTTCACTGTCACTGACAGTATCACAGAATCATGCCTATTAGCACTTTGTTTACATTTTCAATTTTTCCAGTAATTTCTGTGAGGCCACTTGACTCCTCACTGCCACTACCTCTGTGTGTCAATATGTTTTGTTCAATCATCACTTTTATTTTGTCCATCCACTATCCTTTTCTGAGGGTATGAAAAATGGAATGCCAAATTGCTTTAGTTAAATTTCTTTTTATGCTTAATTTAAGTTTGTATAGATGAACACCAACAAATTTTTGTTCTTTTCTTTCTTTTGCAGCCAAAGGGAAGAATTAGAGGATGATGTCTATAATTTCGGATTTATATTGTTTGAATCACTTGCTGGACCCATAGCAAGCGAGAAAGGAGAAGCATTTTTCCTTGATGAAAAGGTAAAAGCTTATGAATATCTACACATACAATTTGTCTCACTATATTTATATTATCTAAGTCAGCAAAATCTGTTGTCAAAGGAATGCAAGAACTAGATTCCATCTCACTCTGATCACCAAGCATGCATATACTTCTGTACATTGATTTAAAATGTGGACCATTTCCAAGCTAAACCATAGTTGCAGTGAAATATATATATATATATATATATATATATATATATATATAAGATTTTGATTAATGAAATCTAAGACCCGGTGTTGTGAACCACAGGCATCCTTTGGCAGTCAAGATGGTAGGAAAAAAATTGTAGATCCAGTAGTGTTGACTACTTGTTGTCAAGAGTCATTATCAATTGCAATATCTATCACAACCAAATGCATATCTCCAGAATCCTCATCTCGTCCCTCTTTTGAGGATGTGCTATGGAATTTACAATATGCAGCTCAAGTCCAAGCCACAGCAGATGCAGATTCTACATGCTAGGTCCAAGCTATGATTCCTTCTCCAACAATGCATATAAGAAAGCAGGGATTGTCCCTAGGATCTATAAAATAATAGCACAATTCCTTCTCCAGCAATGCATATAAATGTATAGTTGTTACAAATTTTGCCTCATGTTTCTGTTTCTTCTAGAGTTTTGATAGGACAGAGAAAGCTAGGATTCTATACCTTGAAAAAGAAGTGGCAATTTAGTTAACAACTAGATACAACCTTGCGCAATGCAATAAGACAACTAGATACAAACCTTATCTATAATATTAAACTAGATTTATACCCGTGCAATTGAAGAAAGTTTTCCAATTTTATTTTATTAGATTAAAACTTATTATTGAGTGTTATAAGTATAAAAATAATATAATTAATATTCAAAGACAATGTAAAAAAAAATTACAATTATTTTAAAGAAAATTTGAATTTTTGATGTTGAAGTTAATGGAAGAAGAACATTTATGTAAATAGCATTCAATGAATATTGTGGATTTTGATGCCACCATCATGTGGTTATACTTTTTCCCCCTTATATACACTACTTTTGCTCCTAACTTGTAGTTGGTTGGATTCGTTTCTCCTTTAATTTTGAATAAGAAATTATAAATATACCCGTGGAATTGAATTCCATTTCATAGCCATTAAATTTTACAAAGTTATTTTACTTTTTATTATTCTTTCTTTTTTTGGTTATTTCAGGTTTTGCAATTTATGAATCCTTTATTTCTTTACCTTCATTAGGTTTTTTTGGTATTATGAGTTATTGTAAAAAGTAAAATAATTTTTTTTAATATATCATATAGAAGCAAATAAGAGTAAATCGCATAAAACTTTATATTATGCAAATAATCTTTGTCAACAATTGAGTTAAGTGGCAGTACTATATTATAGAAAAATACTCCATGCTTATTCATTCTTTAATGTAGGTTCACAACATTAGATACAAATATTAAGTTCCCTTTGTTTCTTAGGTTTGTTGCGTTGTGTAATAATAGAAAGCCAAATTAAAAATTACTTCCATAAGACACACAATTAAAAGGGAGATAAAACTTAATCTAAAAAAGAAAATGTAAGGAAAAATTGAGTTGAAAAATGTGAACATGAAATATTCAATATTATTGTTTATCTTTATTCCTTCCATTTATTTTTCCAACATAGTCTTGTGAAATGATCCGACTCAATAAGTAATATAATTGAGAAAATGGATTTAAATAATTAAAAAATATGGTCAAATAGCTAATATTAATTTTTTTTTCATGTTATTTTGGTATTTTTTGTAGAGTAGTCATTTGATCATATATATACCAAATCGTAAATGGTAGCTTAAGCTACATTTGACTTCTTATTTTATTGGGTACTAATATTTTGTATAATTTGATTTATAAAAATAATGGAAACTATAGACCCTAAAAAAAACGTGACTCCCCAAGTATCTTTGTTTTTATTTCCAGGGGCTTCTAACAATTGCCTGCAAATTGCAATCATAAACACATCCCTTCTAAGAATTGTAGTTGTCTACTTGTCTTGTGAGTGTAACTGTATATTCAACCCTTAAATCACGTTTTAAAATTACAGGAAGTGTAACGTTTCTGCATTTTAATTGTCTACACAATTTCGCCAATAAAGTTTTTTCATAACCGAATTAGTGAGTCGTGACTTTTGAGCTTTGAGATATAAAACGTTTAATTAGATTAAGTAAATGACTAATGAGAGTAAATGGATTAGAAAACAAATGAAATGAGAGAAATTTGACAACTCTAGCAAATATGTTGAGTTGGAAAATTTTGTGTAAGGTGACAATTTGAGGTGGCGATATCAGAATTCGTGTCTTAGTTTTAATATATATATATATATAAATATTAGTTTATTAAATTTATAAATCATGATTTGAACTTTTTTTTATTTTTACTCAATTCATGATATTTGAAATGATTTTTATTTAATTATTATATAATTATAATATAATCTTCTATTTTTTTATCTTAATAAAAGTATAAATATAATAGAAATTTAAAGAATAGATGATTTTATTTTTTGAGTTCTTGTGAAATAAAAATTTGTTTATAAGAGTACGAAAATAGAATGTTAGTTTGGTGTGGAAGTTGTTATATAAGTAGGTTTATATTAAAATATAAGTGAATTAAGAATTTTATATTAAATTTTCAGTTATGCTATGATGAGTGAATAAGATTAAATATGTTAAATTAAATTTAATGTCTATAGTGCAGAAATAATAGCAATAATATGAAAAAAATATATAATAAGGAAAGAATTTGTAATATGATAAGTGTCTTTTGGAATATCACATTATGTAACTATTTTGTAACATATTAATTTATTATTGTTTGTTATTAATGTGGGAAGAGGTATTGGTGTGTGCATTTGGAGATTTTGGATGGTCTAGAATGAGTGAATTGCAAGGAGAGGCATGACACATCATACTATTCTTGACGTGGCACAAATAAAGGTATGTGACAATAGTATGGATGACATGGCAGCGTGTGAGCTTGCGACTCAACTTTAATATATATAATATAATAGATAATAGATACTACTAGATATTTGAGTACTGTTCACTCAGGGAGAAAATTTTTTTGTTGCTTGGTGGGCCACATGTGTTCTGGGCCACCATTTATATATATATAAAAGCTGTTTGTTTGGATTTATTAATCTTAGCATCTAAACTTAGCATCTCAAAAGGAATGTATTTATTCGGGGACACTGATATCAGAGCCTGATAGGGAAGTAGGAATGTATTTGTTAAGTTAAGTAACTGTTTATGATTATGAATCCGAGTTAAGTTATCTGTACAGATCTTTTGTAAATTAATTAATATTATTCTTAACTGGAAGTACAAAATTTTAGTACTTTACTTTTTGATGGAACTGTAGCAGTAAGCCCTTTTTGAAGGCAGTAAGTCTAAGTTGTCAATGTTACCATCAAGGAGTAAAAGAAAGAAGATTGGTGGCTATGGTTAAGAATGACTCAAAAAAAAAAAGAGTTTTTAATAATAAAAAATTAACATGGATTCATAAAGGTAAGCAGTAACTTAACTTAATAGGTATGTTTTTATGGAACCAAATGAAGGCAAAGATATCAGAATTAATGAAATTATGTCTAGACTACTCCGGTCTTTTTCTCGCCTCTCCCTAAAATCCTCAGCTTCTACTTCTTCTTCACAACAAAACCAAAGCTTATTTCCCAAAGAAGAAACCAATCAGTTAAGCCCAAAGCATACCATATTCGATGAAGAAGTATGCTTTGAGGATATCAATCAAGAAATAGATAATTGGCAAATCCCAAAGATTCCTTAGGATGAACTATACATGCCTGAAGAATCTCAAGTCAAACATAATTTTGATTACGTTATTAAAACGTCTGAAAACAATATTCCCCTAGGCCCAGAGGCTGGGGAAGAGTTCCACCTTTTATCCAAAGAATCAATAGCACAACATGCTAAAAATATAAATATATACACATTGGATGTGTACAAGTAAGTGTCAAACCTTTGATAGGAGAAGGTTCGAATGCTTCAATCCTAATGTGCTTAAGAGATACTAGGCACAATAAATTTCAAGATTCTTTAATAGGAACTGTTGAAACAAGCCTAGGCCATGGGTCGGTGTACTTTAACTGTTACCCCAATAAAACATTGAGTTTATTAGATAGGAATCTTTTAGACTCATTATATTTAAACATTAAACTTAATGGTCTAGATATGAAAGAAGGGTCTATCCCAGCTGCCTTATTGTATAGAATACAATATAAGGTCATGAATACCTGCAACTCGCGGGTACTCCTTAAACCCAAAACTAATGGGGAAACAACCTTGTTTGTCACTAACATAACAGGGGCAAATGTTACTGTTCCAAAAGTTATTAGATGGGAAGACATAGTCTTGCCTGATAAATGGACAATGGATAGAGCAACTCCTACTCTTCCAAGAAAAACTCCAGAAATACAACAAATAAGGCAATTTGAAACAGGAAAAGTTGAAATAATCTTTGATAGGAGGAATTCATTTTCCTCCAGATCTGAAGCCTCTAGAATGTCAGATTTTGCTTCTGCAAGAAGATCATTCTCGGTTGCATCCCAATCGAGGGTGTCTCAATCTATTCACCTTCCCTTTAAACTTAATCTTAGAGGAATAGATACAACTTCAACTATTCCTAAAACAGCATACCACAAAGATGAAGAAGAAGACCAAAGGTCTATCCAATCCCCAACTTACTCCTCCCTTAATGATAATTATGATGTTATCTCATAAATTTACTATAGATAAAGAATCCCTTAAAAAATATTTTTACTCTGAGACTTGGGAACCTCAGAGGAAATGGTTTTTTCAACATTTTAAGGGAAATCAAAGGAAAAAAAATCCAAGAAAATTTCTATCATTTTCTTAACAAAGTGAAAAATAATATCCCATTTTTCGATTGGTTTTATGCTTATACAATTAAGCATGACATAGATTATCCTTTTCAACAAAAATCCACTAATGTTATCACAAATTGGCAACTCAAAGATGGCGGAGTAATCCAATCGGAATTACCTCCACCAAATCAATATCAACTCCCCAAAGTTAGGGATTCTAAAGATAATCCAATAATGGCATCGCCATTCAAAACCAAAAATTTAGAAGAGGAAGTATCCTCTAAAGACATTAAAAGCTTAATGGAGCAAGCAAACTATACGAATAAATATCTTCAAGTCATAGGAGAAAAAATATTCACTAAACAAACTCAAACTTTTCCAACAACTTCTTCTAAGGAAGCTCAATCATCATCTACCATAGAATCCCATATTGAAAAACCTTTATTTAAACCATTTAAAATAAATCATAAATTGAGACAGAGCTTACAACTTCTAGAAATACAACCTAGAGAAGAAGAAGAAGAAAGTCAAAACAACGTAAGTGAAGTCTTAGGGAAAGTCAATGAAATGTTAGCTAAAACAGTGCCAGAAACCCCACAATCCACAAAAGAAATGTCAACTAGTAGACCCAAAACTAGGCAAACTACAAAAGGTGGTGTGACTATTAATGTAGTTAATCATAGTGATGGATCTGATAAAGAATCTGAAATTAACTCTGAAGATAGAATAAATCCAATCATTACCTCTAATACAAGTTGGAAAACCCCAACCAAATTTTATTATCAAAAGGCTACAGCACCTGACATCCTCTTAGAAGAAAGGAATCAAAATTTTAAAAGTTTTAGTGCCAATAATATCTATGAATGGAATATAGATGGCCAAACAGAATATAACATTCTTAATACCCTCCAACATATGACCATGGTAGTTACTGCATACGAAACATCACATGATTGTTCAGATGAGGTAATAGTAAACATCTTAGTAGCCGGATTTACTGGCCAATTAAAAGGTTGGTGGGATCATTATCTCACTGAAAAGGAGAAAACTAAGATTTTCTTAGCAGTAAAAACTGATTCAAACTCTGATCCCATTGTCAATAACGGGGAAATGGTCCCTGATTCAGTTAACACTCTAATATTTAAAATAGCTCAACACTTTATTGGAGATCCATCCTTGTGGAGAGATAGGTCCGCAGAGTTGTTGTCTAACCTTAAGTGTAGAACCTTAGCAGATTTTAGATGGTATAGAGATACCTTCCTAACTAGGGTTTACACAAGAGATGATAGCCAACAACCTTTTTGGAAAGAAAAATTCTTAGCAGGACTTCCAAAATCCTTAGGAGATAAGGTTAGGGACAAAATTAGAAGCCAATCCCCAAATGGAGAAATTCCATATGATAAATTAAGCTATGGGCAATTAATCTCATTTATCCAAAAGGTAGCCTTAAAAATATGTCAGGATGATAAGATCCAACATCAACTAGCTAAAGAAAAAGCTTTAAACAAGAAAGATTTAGGATCATTTTGTGAGCAATTTGGTTTGCCATCCTGTTCTAAGGGAAAACCCAAGTCAAAGGTAAAGCATGAATCAAAGTCTAAACCCAAATACCACAAGCATAGGTCCAATTACCAAACTAGACAACCTAGAAAAGAAAATAAAACAAAAACATCTACCGAATCTAAACATCCAAAAAAGCCAGTTATTTGTTACACTTGTAATAAACCTGATCATGTTAGTAAACATTGTAGGCTTAATAAGAAAATCAGAAACCTTAACCTAGATCAAAAAATAGAAGATCAAATTAATAACCTCCTAGCTGAAACATCTGAGGAAGATGATGAAGAGGAGACCTCAAAATCATCTGAAGACTTAAATCACATCCAAGATGATGATTTATCTTCTTCAGAAAATGAAGAATCTTCTGAGATCAATGTCCTTACAAAGGAACAAGATCTTTTGTTTGAAACAATAAATTCAACCCCTGACCCTCAAGAGAAAAGGAAATTCCTTGGAAAACTTAAGAAAGTTTTAGAAGAGAAAAAACCAAAAGATCTTATTGTTAGGAACAAATTTGATCTTAAACCAATCTTGAAAAAACTAGAACAGACTCTTTCAAAACCGGTCACAATTCAAGATTTACAAGCAGAAATTCGTAATCTTAAGTTTGAAATAAAAGAAATAAAAGAGCAACAACAAATCCACCACTACATCCTCTCACAATTGGAAGTATGGTCAGAAGAAGATGGTGAAAAAATTGAAAAAGAAATAGAATTTGATAATAAGAAAGATATTCCTCAAAAGGAAGACGAGGAAGAGGAATTCTTAGGGTTAATTAACCAATTAAAGATTCAAAAATTCTACATAAATGTTAAAATAATTGTTAAAGATTTTGTTTTAGAAACAGTGGCCCTATTTGACACAGTTGCAGACTCAAACTGCATCTTAGAAGGATTAATCCCGACAAAATATTTTGAGAAAACTTCAGAAAAACTCAGCACAGCCAATGACTCTAAACTCAAAATTAATTACAAATTGTCAAAAGCAATAATTGACAACCAGGGATTCCAAGTTGAAACTCCTTTCCTCCTAGTGAAAAACCTTAGGAATGAAGTAATATTAGGGACACCCTTCATTAGAGCTCTATTTCCTTTAGAAATTTCAGATGAAGGAATATTAACTTGGCATTTAGGAAAACAAATTATATTTAAATTTACCATAAAACCAATTATCCGAAATCTTAATTTTATCCATCATAAGACTAATCAGATTAACTTTATAAAGGAAGAAATCTCTTTTAAGACCATTCAATCACAATTAGAACAACCCTACACTCAAAAGAAAATACAAGATTTGTTAGAACAAATTCAATCATCAATCTGTTCTGATCTCCCACACGCTTTTTGGGTAGGAAAAAACATATAGTGGACCTTCCTTATGAAAAAGAATTTAATGAAAAACATATCCCTACAAAAGCAAGACCAATCCAAATGAATGAGGAATTACTCCAATATTGCCAAAAGGAGATCAAAGATCTCCTCAGCAAAGGTCTTATTAGGGAAAGCAAGAGTCCTTGGTCATGTTCTGCTTTCTATGTCAATAAGCAAGCATAATTGGAAAGAGGGACGCTGCGATTAGTAATAAACTACAAACCTCTAAACCAAGTACTTAAATGGATAAGATATCCAATTCCTAATAAAAAGGATCTTCTTAATCGCTTACATTCAGCCAAAATATTTTCAAAATTTGACATGAAGTCAGGATATTGGCAGATCCAAATCCAGGAATCAGATAAGTATAAAACAACTTTTACAGCACCATTTGGGCAATACGAATGGAATGTAATGCCCTTTGGATTAAAAAATGCTCCTTTTGAGTTCCAGAAAATTATGAATGATATATTCAATCCTTATTCAAAGTTTGACATTGTTTACATCGATGATGTACTAATCATTTCTCAATCTATTGATCAACACTTCAAACATGTAAATATTTTTGTCAAAATTATTCAAAAGAATGGCCTAGCAGTCTCTAAGACAAAAGTCAATCTTTTCCAAACAAAAATTAGGCTTCTTGGTCACATAATCCACCAAGGAACAATCACACCTATAAGTAGATCCATAGAATTTGCTGACAAATTTCCTAACCAAATTATTGACAAAACTCAATTACAAATGTTCTTAGGATGTCTGAATTATGTGGGAGATTTTCTTCCACAACTAAATAACATAATTAAACCTTTACATGATCGTCTTAAGAAAAATCCTCCTCCATGGACGGATAAACATACAAACATTGTCAAACAAATTAAGCTCCAAGTAAAAGATCTTCCATGTCTTTATCTTCAAGTTCCTCAAGCTTTCAAAATAGTAGAAACGGACGCCTCAGATATTGGGTATGGCGGCATCCTTAAGCAAAGACTTAATGAAAAGGAACAAATTGTTGCATATACTTCAAAGCATTGGAATCCTGCACAGCAAAAATATTCTACTGTTAAAAAAGAAGTTTTGGCAATTGTTCTTTGTATTTCAAAATTCTAATCTGATTTACTAAATCAAAAGTTTTTGATAAGAGTTGATTGCAAGTCTGCAAAAGATATTTTACAAAAGGATGTTAAAAACTTAGCATCTAAACAAATTTTTGCCTTTTTAATCTTAGTGGAATAGATACAACTTCAACTATTCCTAGAACAACATACCACAAAGATACCAAAGGTCTATCCAATCCCCAACTTACTCCTCCCTTAATGATAATTATGATGTTATCTAATAAATTTACTATAGATAAAGAATCCCTTAGAAAAGATTTTTACTCCGAGACTTGGGAACCTAAGAGGAAATGGTTTTTTCAACATTTTAAGGGAAATCAAAGGAAAAAAATCCAAGAAAATTTCTATCATTTTCTTAACAAAGTGAAAAATAATATCCCATTTTTCGATTGGTTTTATGCTTATACAATTAAGCATGACATAGATTATCCTTTTCAACAAAAATCCACTAATGTCATCACAAATTGGCAACTCAAAGATGGCGGAGTAATCCAATCGGAATTACCTCCACCAAATCAATATCAACTCCCCAAAGTTAGGCATTCTAAAGATAATCCAATAATGGCATTGCCATTCAAAACCAAAAATTTAGAAGAGGAAGTATCCTCTAAGGACATTAAAAGCTTAATGGAGCAAGCAAACTATACGAAAAAATATCACACTATTTCCCCTGTAAATATTCACGTGTAAGATAATCAGGGAGAGAATTTGAGGTGCCTTTGAGATATTCAATTTCAAAATCAAAAATCAAAAAGTGTGTGGGAGATCAGAACAGGGGAAATAGTGATTTTAAGTGTTTTTTATTTTGAAATTGAATATCTCAAAGGCACCTCAAATTCTCTCCCTAATTATCTTACACGTGAATATTTACAGGGGAAATAGTGTGATATTTATTCGTATAGTTTGCTTTCTCCATTAAGCTTTTAATGTCCTTAGAGGATACTTCCTCTTCTAAATTTTTGGTTTTGAATGGAGATGCCATTATTGGATTATCTTTAGAATCCCTAACTTTGGGGAGTTGATATTGATTTGGTGGAGGTAATTATGATTGGATTACTCCGCCATCTTTGAGTTGCCAATTTGTGATAACATTAGTGGATTTTTGTTGAAAAGGATAATCTATGTCATGCTTAATTGTATAAGCATAAAACCAATCGAAAAATGGGATATTATTTTTCACTTTGTTAAGAAAATGATAGAAATTTTCTTGGATTTTTTTCCTTTGATTTCCCTTAAAATGTTGAAAAAACCATTTTCTCTGAGGTTCCCAAGTCTTAGAGTAAAAATATTTTCTAAGGGATTCTTTATCTATAGTAAATTTATGAGATAACATCATAATTATCATTAAGGGAGGAGTAAGTTGGGGATTGGATAGACCTTTGGTCTTCTTCTTCATCTTTGTGGTATATTATTCTAGGAATAGTTGAAGTAGTATATATTTCTCTAAGATTAAGTTAAGGGGGAAGGTGAATAGATTGAGACACCCCCGATTGGGATGCAACCGAGAATGATCTTCTTGCAGAAACAAAATCTGACATTCTAGAAGCTTCAGATCTGGAGGAAAATGAATTCCTCCTATCAAAGATTATTTCAACTTTTCCTGTTTCAAATTGCCTTATTTGTTGTATTTCTGGAGTTTTTCTTGGAAGAGTAGGAGTTGCTCTATCCATTGTCCATTTATCAGGCAAGACTATGTCTTCCCATCTAATAACTTTTGGAACAGTAACATTTGCCCTTGTCGTGTCAGTGACAAACAAGGTTGTTTCCCCATTAGTTTTGGGTTTAAGGAGTACCCGCGAGTTACAGGTATTCATGACCTTATATTGTATTCTATACAATAAGGCAGCTGGGATAAACCCTTCTTTCATATCTAGACCATTAAGTTTAATGTTTAAATATAATGAGTCTAAAAGATTCCTATCTAATAAACTCAATGTTTTATTGGGGTAACAGTTAAAGTACACTGGCCCATGGCCTAGGCTTGTTTCAACAGTTCCTATTAAAGAATCTTGAAATTTATTGTGCCTAGTATCTCTTAAGCACATTAGGATTGAAGCATTCAAACCTTCTCCTATCAAAGGTTTGACAGCTACTTGTACACATCCAATGTGTATATATTTATATTTTTTAGCATGTTGTGCTATTGATTCTTTGGATAAAAGGTGGAACTCTTCCCCAGCCTCTGGGCCTAGGGGAATATTGTTTTCAGACGTTTTAATAACGTAATCAAAATTATGTTTGACTTGAGATTCTTCAGGCATGTATAGTTCATCTTGAGGAATCTTTGGGATTTGCCAATTATCTATTTTTTGATTGATATCCTCAAAGCATACTTTTTCATCGAATATGGTATGCTTTGGGCTTAACTGATTGGTTTCTTCGTTGGGAAATAAGCTTTGGTTTTGTTGTGAAGAAGAAGTAGAAGCTGAGGATTTTAGGGAGAGGCGAGAAAAAGACCGGAGGAGTCTAGACATAATTTCATTAATTCTGATATCTTTGCCTTCATTTGGTTCCATAAAAACATACCTATTAAGTTAAGTTACTGCTTACCTTTATGAATCCGTGTTAATTTTTTATTATTAAAAACTCTTTTTTTTAGAAAAATCAGGGAGGAAGTAGAACAGGGAAGTAGAACAAACTCCTTCAAAACCAGTCACAATTCAAGAACACTAAGATTTTGAGGAATATCTCTAGAGTCCCCGTCGATGATTATGAACCATAGGAAGCGATCTAGCTCCTGTCTTTTTTTTTCTTTTTTAATCACACTTTAATTTTTATTTTTTATAATTATTATATTGAAACAAGTTTTCTCATTATCCATTTATATTTATCTATTTCATTACATAAAAACTCACATAAAGAAATACGATGAGTTTGTTTACATCAATTTTAATATATTTTTTTCAATATATTATTTATCTCTCTATTTTATTCATTAATGTTTCACTTATTATCTCTCTTATTTATACTATCTATCAATTTACTTTCATTTACTCTATATTAAAATTATTCTCACAGTACACGTGTTATTTTTTCATCTGCGTCTTCTCAAGTTTTTTATTCTCTTTTCTGTAAAGTGATATTTTTATGAACCATATTTATTCTTCACGGCAGACAGTTTTGCTCATGTTTGTTTATTCCTTTTCATTTTGTTTTTCTACAAATTAATTTTTTATTGTTATTATATTAAAACATTTCCTCTCATTATCCGTTCATTAAAACATTTCATTTTCTTTTTTATTATTATCTTAAAATAATTTCTTTCATTATTTATTCTTATTTATCTATTTCGCTACATAAAAATTCACATTAAGCAATAAAATAAATGTATTGATTAACATTAAATTTAACATGATATTTCAATATATCATTTATCTCTTTATTTTATTTATTAATATTTTCATTTATTATCTCACTTATCTATTCTATTTATCTATTTACTCTATATTAAAATTGTTCATCCATAATACATGTCATGTTTTTCCACTTGTGTTTTTTAATCTTTTATTAATAATACAGTAAAGTGATTTTTTTTTACGAACCATACAACTATCTTCCATGTGAGGCAATCATTCTCTAGCTGTTTTCTTCTATTTTTCGTTTTATTTTTTATCACATTTTCATTTTCTTTTTTATCATTATATTAAAATAATTATCTCTCTATTTTATTCATTAATGTTTTCACTTATTATCCCTCTTATTTATTCTATCTACTCTATATTAAATTTTTTCGCTCGGTACACATGTCACATTTTCTCACATTCATTATTTAGATTTTTTTATTCATGAAGTTTTGGCTTCAATCACAAGAAGGGGGGTTGAATTGTGATTGAATAAATTCTATCTGCAATTTCTTTTGATACTTCTTCTGCTCAAGGGTTTGCCTTGGTTAAGTATAAAGAAATAAACTTCCAAAAGGTAATGGTTAGCTTATTTTAATTATTTAAAATATATATCTCAAGTTAGGTAATGTGAAATAATAATAAAGAGGGAGAGTAAAGAAGATGACACACAGAAATTTATACTGGTTCACCTCTTCCAACCTGAGGCTACCTCCAGTCCCTACACCTGTAGGATTTTCTCACTCTTTCAAACAACTTACAATCTTCTTGGGTAACCTTACCACTAGTATTCTTTACCTGCCTCTTCAGGCCAACAACAACCTAACCAACTCAGTCTTCCAACTGAATATCAACTGCAGAACCTTCTGCAGAAGATTCACTACCCAGAATACTGCAAGTACCTTCTGCAGATTCTGTAATCCCACTGAGATCACCAAATCTCAGTAAACCTCACAGAAAACCCTTTCCCTTACTGCTCAGAAGAAGGCTATGCACCTGCACACCTCTTTTGAGACTTTTACAATCAATATGAGAAAGAATAAAAACAAACAAGGCTCAAACTATTACAATACTTGCACAGCAGAAGCAAATTGATGAGCCAAGACCCTCTCCAAAGCTTTTCAGACCAGAAAGCACTCTTATGAAGGAGAGAGAAATTTTCCAGAAGATAGGAGCAATGAAACAGCAGATTTATATGTTTCTTCTGGAGTGAGGTGAGTTCCAAGTGTGAAGGAACTCTCCTTTTATAGAGGGCTGGAGCAAAATAGCCATTGGGCAGCCAACTGGGTCCAAGGAGATGTCCCTTTCTCTGCTGCAGCAAGTACAACTTTACAGCTGTCAAGTTTGACCAGCTCTTCCTTCTGCAGGGTTCCTTCTGCAGGCTGTTTTTGGGCTGTTTCTCAAGGCAATTCTTCTTCAAATAAGCTGAAACCTTCCAGTATAGTATTTTTTTACTCATTCTTGAGTTAATTGATCCATTGGAATCATGAGAAGATGAGTAGAAGACTATTATCATGAATTTAGCCTTATTGTATCTTCTGCAGCAATGCATTCCTTCTGCAGGGCTTCTGGAGCTTCACTTCTCTTGCAGATCCTTTTAATATTCATCCTTTGCTTGATTGAGAATATCTTTATTTTTATTGTAAAACTGTGTTCTTAGAAGACAAGGAATTCAATCTGTTCTTTGGTTTAAGACATATTCTGTTCCTTCTGCAGAATTAGTAATCTTAGGTTCTTCTAAGAAGCAGCCATCCATCTTCTGGTAATTACTTTCATATATCAAAGAAAGCATATCTTGATGCTAGAAAGTCAATAATGAGCTTTTCTTTTACTGTCTCAAAATGAATCTTCCTTCTAACACAATTTTATTATAATTTCTTCTCTTAGAAAGTTGTTCTGATCTTCTGGACAAATGACAGTATGCCTCTTATTGCTTTTCAGTATGCATTCTATCTATTTTTCACAGATTTGTCATTCTTGTCAAATCTGAGACTTATCTTCATAAATAAGTGTCATTCATTTCCTTCTTTTGTTGCTCAATTGTTCCTTCTGCAGATGCTTACCTGTATCTTCTGAACATTCACTTGAACAAAATCATTAGTCCTTAAAGTTCAGAATTATTCCAAGTAAATCTTGATTGGTTGTCATCATTAAAACATTCTTTAAGGGATTCTTAGACCTTACAATTCACACTTCAATAAAGTGAATCTTTTTATGACCCCAAGTACTGTACTCTCCACATGAGACGGTCATGTTCCTTCGCTGAACATCCATATAATGGTGAGACTAACTCTTCCAACAACGGTTTTGTCCATATATTTTATATAGGTTTTAGGTGACTAAGATAAGAGATCTGAAATACCAATATATAATTTAAATTTATAATTACTTTTATGATGTCTTGATTATAATTTTTATGGACAAAATTTCAAATTAGAATTATAAAATTTATAATTATTTTCTTTTCTTTTACTTGAATACTATATTGTATTTTGATTTATTATATATTCAATATAGTACGTTTAAAAGTTAAGTAAAATTTTCAATTATAGGTTTAAAATGATTTTTTAAATAAACTATAAATACCCTCAATCGGAGTTAGTCCTGCTCCGGTCATGAATATTGACATCATAATGGGGTTAGCTCTCCCAATAATGATTTTTTCCATACACTTTTATATAGTTTTGAGAAATGATTGCATTGTGAGATCTCAAATATGAATATATTTTAAATTTATTATATTAATGATGTATTTGTTATTATTTTCTATAAACATGATAACAATATGATAATCACATTTTACTAATTGATGTATATGATTATTTCATAAATTAATTTTATTATAAAAATTTAGTAATATATGTAAAAATGAACATAACCCAGAACCCAATGTCAGGCACTATGAATCTATGGTTATAATGTTTTAAAAGTATAAAGATATATAATAAAAGACCGTAAAAGTCAGAGACAAAGTCTAAAGTTAACTGATAAACATGAACGAAAAATATAATTTATCTAATATTAAAAAATATAATATTTTTTAAGATAGAAATATATTTAATTTCAATTTATTTTTCTTACAATTTTATTATTTTATAAAAATAATTATTGTAATATTTAAATTATATATGAAAATTAAAAAATTGTGTTACCTGTGCAACAAAATGTCAATAGATCTATTTGTTAAAATACTTTTAAAATTAATATTTGTGTTAATATTTGTAGATCGTATAACAATATTCTATTTTTTATTTTTTTCATCTTATAAGATTTTGTGATTCTCCTTTTCAATGTTTCTTTCTTCTAATGACATGTTTTTATTTTGTAATTAATAAATGTCATACGAGCTTTAACTTAAAATGGATGAGTTGGGTTTAGTGTCAAACCTTTACAATTGTGGTCAGAATTAAAGATCATTTAAATACATATCAAGAAAGAAACATGTTAAATGATAAATTAACAAAAAGACTACTTCCCAATTATTTTTTTATCAATTTATTTATTATTGGAATATAACTTTTTATTCTTTTAGACATCGTATTAAACTCTAAGTACTCAAAATGGATGAATATCTCATTTCTATAATAAAATATTTTTAAAATGTGATACATGAAATAAACCTTTAATTTTACATCTATATGTAGTATTAAATTTATATTGAACAAGATTACATGTCATATAATATTGATATGAATTATTGATGGTCAAACTAATAATTAAATACCAGAGGATTTCTTGATAAAATCTACAGGAAATACAATTGGAGATATAGTTTCCTTTGCTTATCCTAATTTGCTATCAAATTTTGAAAACATAGAATTGTTTCAAGATAAAGCAATTCTTGCTCCTACATTTGATGTTGTTTACTCCATCAATGAATATGTCATGACATTATTTCCATGAGAAGAAAGGACGATGTACTTGAGTTCTAATACTATATGGAAGGTGGATCAGGAAGTCGGTATTGAAGTTGATTGGTTGACAACAACTGAATTCTTAAATGATATTAGGTGCCCTGGGCTCCATGAAAATAAGTTGGTGTTAAAATTTAAAGTGACTGTTATGCTAATGACAAATCGTGATATATCCGTTGGACTTTGCAATGGAACTAGATTAATAGTTTATTAGTTAGGTTCTAATGTCATTGGAGAAACCGTTTTTACATGAACACATTTGGGAACAAAGGTATTCATTCATCGAATGAATTTTGTTCCATATGAAAATCTCACCCCATTAAAGTTTCAACAAAGTCAGTTTCAATTTTTCTTTGCTTTGCTATGACTATTAATAAAAGTCAAGACTAGACATTGTCACTTGTTGTGTATTTATGAAGACCTGTTTTCTCTTATGGTCAATTATATGTTGTTGTATCTAGGGTTAAGTCTTAACAAAAACTTATGTTACAAAAATATTATCTACAAGAAAGTGTTTCAAAAAATTTAAATGAAGCAATATTACTGATAGTGTCCATTTGTAATTATTAGACGTGACTATTCCATGTTTTCAAATCCATTTTGCTTTATTAGTCGAGTTTAATATATATACACTGCCATTGTAAAGAAATTTTACACAGACATCCAATGATGTGCTACCACATCATTTATTGAATTTAATAACACATGAGGTGTCACATTCATTAAATGATGTGGCGACACACTATTGAATGTCTGTGTAAAATTTCTTTACACATATAATGTATATTAATTAAATCCTTATTAGTTTGTTATATTCTTAATCTACTAACAAGTATCAAATTAAATATTAAAAATTAATTAATCTTATGATTTAATATTAACATCTATTAAACAAGTTAAATATATTATTAAAATTTAAAATTAAATATTTATTTGAATAATAAATTCGTGCATCGCACGAATTGGATACTAGTATTTAAACAAATGAAGTTGATTAAAATACCATGACCCTCTAAATTAAGTGAAATATAAAAAATCTAATCTAAGTTGATTTCAAACTAATAGAGTCACATTTTAAAATAGATTTACTACAAAAGACAAATAGATTGATATTGTAATGATGTATTGCTTTAAATTGAATATCCTTATTCTATTCTTCATTGAATACATATTCACTTTTATTATCAAACATATTCACTTATGTGAACTATGAGTAAAGAAGATATTTCTTACTTAATTATGCAATAAGAAACATTGAAAAAAAGTTAATAAGTAATCCCTTGCATTTCATATTTTAATCCTTTATAATATCCCCCTCTTTTTTATGGGACTTTAGGGGTGTTCATTTGTTTGGTTCATTCCAATTTACCCAATGAATTGAACCGAACAAATCTGATTGGATTAGAGTTTTTAGCTCAATCGGGTTGGACCCGAACTGAACTAATCAAACCTCTCAATGATTGGTTCGGGTACGGATCAAAGACACTAGACTCGTTATCCGAATCGAATCGAACTACCCCTAAATAAAATACTATACTAAAAAAATTGGAAGAGATGAGAGATTAAGCATCAACATGAGGTTTTATCATAGATTATCTTTTTCTTAAATGATTTTTTCTATTATTTGCTAAAAAAAATTTGAATTTTTTTTACTGTATTGGCATGATAAAATTTATGATCCGATTGAACCGAACCAAACCAACTCGTTCTTGATCGGTTCGGTTTGGTTCGTGTCACTTACAAAAAATTGAAAAATTTGAATCGAACTCAACAATTTTATTTGGTTCGGATTTGTTTTTCCTACAGAACCGAACCAAACCGACCTATGAACACCCTTATGGGATTTAATGGATAAACAACTATATTATGGTATGATCTTCTGAAAGTCCTTTGTATTTCATATTTTAAGGTATTGTATTGACTTTGAGAAATTATATTATAGCTTAAATCATTGAATAAAAACATTATAAGTGCAATTTTTTGGTGGACATTTCTATTATTACATGAAATCATTAGTAAGTATATTAGTATTGTAACATCCCAAATTGTATAAACCAATTTCATAAATCAAATAGGGTTAGAAAGGTATTTTTGTAAAAAGGAACTAGGAAAAGAGGGTAAAAATTGGTGAAAAGGGGCTTGGGATGAAAATCTGGAATTTCCATTATGTAGCTATTTTGCTCAAGCGAGCATGGCCTCGCTCAAGCGAAAGTCCCTCGCTTGAGCGAATATATCAGCAAAACAAGGGAAAATGGGTTTATGGTTTTTTTACTCAAGCGAGAAGCCTCTGACTTGATTGAAATTGGGGGAATTTCAGAGGTTGCTCTCTGACTTGGTCTCGCTCAAGCGAGCAGGTTCTCGCTTGAGCGAGAACACAAGTCTTGTAGAGCGTCAATTCGCTCGCTCAAGCGAGCAAATCCTTGCTTGAGCGAAAATACGCAAAAGACCTTTTAATGCCCATTTCAATTAAGGCTTTGGCATTTATTTCACATTCCCTTATTTTAGAGAGAGAATCCTAGAGAGAGAGAAAAGGAAGAAGAAGGAGCTAGATTGAAGCCTCAAGCCCTCAAGGAAGCCTTGGATTGTCACCCTCCACCTCTCCATCACCCCTAATCCCTTGCTTTTGAGGTGAGTGTGGTTCACCCACTCACTACTATCTCGTTTGAATAATTGAATGACCCATATTCTCCTTTCCCTTGCTTATTTTTATCATGCTTGTGGTTGATTTGAATGTTCTTAAGGTTAGGGATTGATATGTGTGATGATTATGCTTGATACTTCCCTAACCCTAGGGCTTAACATTAGGGTTCTATGTTGAGGTTATGTTTTGACAATGAACTCTCATGAAATGACTTACCTATGTACATTCATGTTCAATAATTGTCATATCTCATGTTTACGAACCCTAATCATGTAAGGAAGAACATTCATGGGGCTATGGCCAAAGAGGAACTTTCATGGGCTATAAATATCCAAAGAGGAATTTAATCTATACATGGTAAAACTCTTGTACTCATGCTTGCTAAAATCTATTACAGTTCAAGGGCAAGGTCCTAGTGGCCTTCAGGAATGACGGTTCCTGTTAGTCTGAGCTTAGTCTAGCCTCATGTAAAATGGAAAGACCCCTAGGGTGTTTGGTTAAACACTTCATGACTAACCTCACATTATTCTCTATTATTAATGATTTATGAATTGACTGAGTTATGGATTGATTGTTGCACATCATATGCTTGTTCTTCCCACAGTTCCTACTTTTATCACACTCACTGGGACGTTAGTCTCACCAGACGTTGTGGCTTATATTTAGATATGCAGGGTTCCCATCCAGATGCTTGACCGAGTGCAAGAAGTTCATGGTTGGGCCTTGTGTTGGCCCAATCCTTTTGATTTAGGGTTACTTTTGTATAGGCATATTGATGTATTCTTTTGGTGGGATACTTTCGTACATGTGGAGCCTTTAGAGGCCTATTTCTATTATGTTAGGACGCATGTATAACTGTATCTCATAATGCCCATAGATTTATGTATTATGTTGTATTGAGCCAATGTTGGCATATTACTGAATCATTGGATGAATGTATTGATGTTTACGCTTAAGTAACTATTTGATTTCCTAAGCTATTGTTTATGTGTTAGAATGTCGATATCCATAATCGCGCGAAATAATTTCATAAACTTAGGAATATTTCTCCAATGAACATTATTGTTAAGTTCATGTTACAAGCATCATTCAATTATTGTTTATTGAGATTTTTATTTGTTATGGTATTATGGTATAAGAGTAAATATTAGCAGCTCCAAGAAACGCTCTAAGATTCACTTATAGTTTTTCACCCATAGTGTCAACCACGGATGGAGAACCTCACGACTGCATCCAGTGAAGAAAAGGATCTTAGGGATCGTTGTACAAAGAAAGTCAAAATGAACGACTCAAATGAAGTCCCCATTGCTATTGATTATGAGAAACCTGATCCCTCTCCAAATCCCATCCCGAAGGATAAGCCTTCATACAAAGATATTGTCATTGCGTAAAAACTGTTTAATGAAAGCTGTGAGGAAATTGTTCAAGCAGTTACTGAAGATCTTTATCCAGATTTAGAATTATCTGATGATGACTCATCTAACCTTTTCGAATTCAATCCCAATCCCGAGATCCAGATCTCCTATGATGAATATGAACACTGGTGCAAACCGTGGCGTAATACATTGATTGTGAAGCTCCTGGGAAGAAAATTGGGTCTTCGTTTCATGTCAACAAGACTTCATAATCTTTGGGGCAAAGCAAGGTCAGATCAAAGTCATTGATCTTGATGATAAATTCTTTATGGTCAGATTCAATGATCCCGGAGACTACAAGCTTGCTCTCTATGATGGACCATGGTTGATTACGGACCACTACTTGCTAGTTCAAAGATGGAGACCACTCTTCAAACCTAAAAAAGATCCTATCAAGAAGGTTGTGTTTTGGATCTGTCTCCCAAATCTCCCTATGGAGCTATACAACAAGTACTTCCTTTGGCGAGTAGGCGAAGAATTGGGAACCATGCTTAGGACATATGATCTCACCTTAATTCACTTGAGAGGTTGTTTTTCTCGCATTTGCGTAGAGATTGATCTTAGAAGACAATTAGTTCCATTTGTTACTGCTTTGGGTCAAACTTTCAAGGTTGAATATGAGGGCCTCCACCTTATTTGTTTTAATTTTGGTAAATATGGCCACAAAATGGATCTTTGTGTGGAAAATGTTGTGGAAAAAGAACCTGTTAAGACTCCTACCCCTAATTCAGAAATGGAAATTGAGGCAAAGCCAACAATTGTTACACCGGATAATAACATCGCTCAAGATGCTGAAGGCCCCCCATCATCCCTTCCAAACTCATCTCCTGAAGCATGTTTTGGACCTTGGATGCTGGCTGGAAAACCCCAAAGAAGGAACTTCAGTAATGGTAGGACAGAAAAGAATTCTGAAGCTCCTAAACCGTTATCTCTTCATGGTCCTCATTTTGAGATCCTCCAAGAGGAATCTCCAGCTATTCAAGAAGCACCAAAAATCCCCCAACCATTAAGTGGTCATCCTCATATTCAGAAGACCCTCCCCCTAAATCAAGTTCAAGTGCAAAGGCCCGGTCCAATAAGAAAGAGCAACCTAAGTGCTCTAGTCCAATACCTGCTAAGAAATCTTCTGTGAACTCTAAACGAGCTACTACTGACAGCCTAAAGAAGTTTCCCATAAAGGTTACTACTGCTAAGTCAAATGATAATGAAGAGAAGGTTATCCTTAAGAGGAAGAAAGAACAGGAAATGTTGGAGTTGATGTGTAGGTACCAGGAGAGACTCTATGCACAATATATGGATGATGGGAATATTGTGGACCTGCTAGGAGGTGACTCCAGCTCATACTTTTGGGGTCCCATCTATAATTCTAACTTTGTTCCTACCCATCGTCTCACCCCTGATGGATCTGTCTCTGGAATTAAGATTCGGTTGTCTGCCGAGAGACCAAATGCCAACAATATGGAAGAAGAACCTTCAAATTCTCGAGTTCCTAGGAGCTAGGTTTGGCTTTATCCTATCTTTCAAATTTTATTTTATGAATTTTCAGGTTTGGAATTGCAGAGGTGTGTAACATCCCAAATTTCAAAAATCATTTGCATAAGATAAATAGGGTTAAAAAGGTATTTTTATAAAAAGGAACTAGGAAAAATGGGTAAAAAGTAATGAAAGAGGCTTGGGATGGAAATTTGGAGTTTCCATTCTGCAGTGGCTCACTCAAGCGAGAGCATGCTCGCTTGAGCGAGTATATTAGTAAAAACAAGGGATTGAGTTCGGTTTTTTTTTTTTTTTGCTAAAGCGAGGAGCCTCTCGCTTGAGCGAAATTGGGGGTTAATTTCAGAGTTACTCTATGGAATTGTCTTGCTTGAGTGAGAACGCGTGTTCAACAAGACTTAGTTTTCCTCGCTCAAGCGAGAATACCCTCGCTTGAGCGAGAATGCGTGGATCTACTTTTAATGATGAATTTATTAGGGCAAGAGTCATTTATGCTTTTTCACCCACCTTTAGAGAGAGTTCTAGAGAGAGAAGGAGCACTCTTGGGCCAAGGAGAAGAAGAAGATCAAGGGTTGATCATCCACACACTCCCTCAACCTTTTCCCCCCTCTTGGATTCCCTTTAGGTGAGTATAGCTCACACACTCCACCCTATTTTGTGTGAAAACTATTCCATGAACCCTAATCTCTACTTTCCCCTTCTTTTGTTAATGTTTATGTGTGTTTGGTTGTGATTCTTACTCGATGGGTTTGAAATTTCTTAGGAATGCCCTAGGGTCGTTTTACTTAAGGTTTTGCTCATAGTTCTTTAATAAGATTACTTTTCCCATGAGCCATGATATATTCATGTCATGCTTGTATAATGCACCTTGGCCTTTGGCCCTAGATAACAAGAAAATGTATTTGAGCTTCGACTCCAGTTAAAAATGATTTTGGCTTTGGCCCCAGTTAACACCTTAAGCAAGATTGGACTTTGGTCCCTAGTTAAAATGTGGGTTTTGAACCCCAGTTAATGGCGGGTATTAGTCCCAAGGGAGACGTTCCTTGTAGCCTGAGCTCAACTCTAGCCCCAGTTAAGAGATAAGACCCTGTCTGCGGGGTAATGCAGGCCATGCATATTATGAGTTGTCATTGATTGAGAATTAGTATGTTATGTTCATTGTATATACCTCATGTTGCATAGCATCTGCCTGTATTTCCCCACACTGCTTGTTGCATAGTTATATTTACTGAGACATTAGTCTCACCACATGTTTTGTGGCTATTATTTAGATGCACATGGTCCTCCCCAAGCTGAGCAGTGAGAGCTTTGGAGCTTGGGAGTTTGTATTCACATTTTGATGTATTTAGTACCTTATGTAGAGATTTACATTACATTAACATGTATTATTTTGTGGGGTATAGTTTTACATGTGTAGCCTTCGTTCCCTTTCTATTTTTTTGAGAGCACATGTATGGTGGTATCCCAGCTTAATGTAAACAATATATTTTCATTGAGCCTTAATGTCAAGTCATGTTTAATTCAGCTTATGTGAATGTGTATGGTTTAAGTAATATTGGTTTGCTTAAGCACATTTGTTGATTGTATGTGATGATATCGATAATGGCACAAAATAATTTCATAACTTCGGGATTTTTGTCTCCAACGGACATTATTCTTGAATTCATGAATTATGACGTTACAAGGTGCATGTGAGAGGATTTTTCCTGGACTTCTCAAGGATTTAATTATCATTCATAATTTAGCTTTTGTGGCCCTTATGGAACCCCGAATTAGTAGGGATAGAGCATCATCTGTGATTAAAAAAATTGGTCTGGATGGTGGTGCTCGTGTGGAAGCAAAAGGATTCTTTGGCGGGATATGGTGTATGTTGAAGCTTAACATCATATATGTGGATGTGATTTCATCCTTCCAGTAGTCTATTACCTCTGTGTCCAACAAGGTTCTCAAGCTGTGTGGTTACTTTCTGTTATTTATGCAAGTATTTTCGAATATAAAAGATTGGAGCTGTGGGATGAGCTTCTCAATTTCAGCCAGGCTAAAAATAACATCCCTTGATGTGTAACAGGTGATTTTAACATTGTTCTATATGAAGTAGGCAAGTCTCGGGGTAGCCTTTTTCGCCTCACATCTTTAAATAGTTTTAATCAATGCTTGGATGATTGCCTTCTAGATGACATTGGCTTCAAAGGTCCTCGTTTTACTTTGAGTAAGGGTCTGTTAAGAGAAAGACTGGATAGGGTAGTGGCAAACGAATTATGCCGAACATCCTTTGTGAATTCTAGTTTGATAAATCTACCCATACCAACATCTGACCATACAGCTGTATGGTTAAAATTTCCCTCTCCTGGGGGCCCAAGTCTTGGCAATGTAACTTTAAATTCCTTGCTCCCTGGATTGAGCATCTAGATTTTGGAAATCAGGTTCAGCGATCCTGGATCATTGGTGATAACTGGGAAGCGAATGTGGGTCACTTTTCTACTAATATCTCAGATTGGAATGTGTCTGTTTTTGGAAACATTTTTAAAAAGAAAAAAAGCTCATGGAGAGGCTCCAAGGTATACAATCCAAGCTGTTAAATGGTCCAAATCCTTTCCTTTCAACCCTGCAGTTAAAACTTTGGGATGAATATGCGCAAACCCTGAATCATGAAGAAGTCTACCGGTATCATCAATCCAGGAGTGAATGGCTTGTGGTAGGAGATAGGAACACAAATTTTTCTTCAATCAACAGTGGCTAGAGAAAAGAAGAACAGAATTGAAGCTCTCCAAACAACTAATGGCAGATGATCCTATAATTCCCAAGAAATTAATTTTTTAATTGTTAATTACTTTGCTAATTTATATGCAAATTCCTCATCTTTTCCCAACCCTTCCTAGTGATATTCTACCCTATCCAGCTATTCCTTCTCATGTTATCCCCTCAGCTTCAATTCCAGGATTAGATGAAATCAAACAAAGGTTATTCAGTATGGGAAATTTAAAAGCCCTAGGTCCTGATGGACTTCATGCCCTCTTTTTAAAAGTCAATGGGAGACCCTGAAGGATCATATTCCTGGTTTTTTTCATAGAGTTTTCCTTGATCCCCAAATCATTTTAGGCCTATATCTTTATGAAATGTAATCTATAAAGTAGTTACTAAAAATAAAAGCAAACGGAATTTGTGGATGATATTATTCTTTTTGGAGAAGCCTCAATCAAGCAAGTTCAAGTTATCAAGTAGACTCTTCAGTTGTTTTGTCAAGCATCTAGTCAGGAAGTTAATTTATTAAAATCTCATGTTTATTTTTCTAGTAGGTGTGCAGGATAATGTAGCTAACTAGTTGGCCTCAATGCTGGAAATTCCAAGGACGAAGGATCTAGGACTATATCTGGGTTTTCCAGAAATTCACTCTAGGCCTTCAAGGAAACCTTACACCTATATTGTAGACAAGGTAAGGAAAAAATTATCTGGTTGGAAAGCTAATTGTTTGTCTTTTGCATGTATGGTTACTTTTTCCCAATCTTGTTTGTACATCATCCCCAATTATGTCATGAAAGTTGTGATGATCCCTTGTTCCACATGTGATGAGATTGAACAAATATGGAGGAATTTCATTTGTGGATCTACACCAACCCAACATAAGATGCTGGTGGTCTGGGGTTTAGATCCCTAAGTATTCTTAGTGGAGCCTATATGCTGAAGTTAGCTTGGAACATTATTGCTTCCCCTAAGGCATTATGGGTTAGAGTCTTGAGAGCCAAGTATGGCTTGGGTGCCCTCGCTATTGTTGAGATCTTGGCAAGCGCACCAATATCGCAATAGTATAATAGATTTAAGTGTAGGGATTGTCGTACCCACGAGTAATAGTTCAAAATAAATTCTTAGGGATCAAACTTACTAAGTAAATATGGTTGCAAGATCTTGAATTTGTTTGATGAAAAGGCAAATAAAAGTGCAGTAAAAATAAAACAAAGAGTGACTTGGATGGAAGAATGCAGTTGAGAAACTAGGATTGAACTTCATCTATTGCACCCTTCTTGTATTTTGGGAACTCAATAATATATAGAAATTTGAAATTAACAATATTGAAGCACAAATAATTTTCATTCACATTGATTCCTCAAATATGAAATCCTTAGAACAATCTCTTAAACACCGATCCCTCGGATATTTAACAAATTTCCTAGCATTAAGAAAAGTTGTTTAAAGCTATCAATATATTGAACCCTATTCCTAGTGATTCAATCTATTGAGTATTTTTATCCAAATCAGATTTAAAGAAGTGCTTCCCAGCCAAATCAATAAATTGAAATCAAAACTCCATTGAATGAATAAAATTTAGCATTAAGTACTGAATAAAAATACCAATATTGGTAAAACAATGATTCCTATATATTACAAACCATGAGAATTAAGAAGAAAGATTGCAGCCAAACCTTCTAGCTCTGTTGTTTTCTCTCTGTCTTCCTCTAGAATGGTCTTTTTTCTTCCCCAAAACTGTCAAACTGTCTATCTCCAAAAGTTACTGGCCTAAACTCTCTAACGACTCATTAAAATGCTACATTTACGAGTCCTGCGCTCAGCTTGTGCTCAAGCGCAAATGAAGCGCAGGAAACGGTAACTATTTCCTCTGATTGGTTATCCTGCGCTCAGCCTGCGCTTGGCGCAGGTGAAGCGCATGAAACAATATCCTTTGAAACTTTCTCTACACTACTCTTGTCTCTACTCACTGCTCACTTGATGCTTCAACTTGTACTTTAACTCCTCATCTGTAAAAATCAACAATTTCTTCATTAAAATAGAATCAAGTTCAAATTAGAATTCATTATTTACAGCAGCCACAAACTAAGCAAAGAAGGGTGATTTTGGAGTATAAATTCATGCAATTATTACTAACAAGTGCTTTATTTATACAAAAATCTACTAAATCTTAGCACTTATCAACTCCCCCCAACTTAGCTTCTTGCTTGCCCTCAAGCATGATAATTAAGTATAGACAGTTATTCAAAATTCCTAACTATGAAATTGGTAGACTGGAATTCATTCTCAATGTCTCGTGCTAAACAACATCCACTTTCCAAACTTTAGATTTCAAATCAAAACTAATTGGTGTCTCCAACATCAATTAAAACAGGATCAAAGTATATTCAATCTTTCAAGAGAAGCAATTGTGACAACAAATGATTAAAATCAAGGAAAATTCTCTCAATCCTCACAGGTGAGTGTTTTCCTCAACTCTTCCACTGAAATTGAACAATCAAAATTGCCAGTCGTTTTCAATTAACATACAAACACACAATTAGCATGGATCTTAAGGTCTTTCCTAAGTTGTAATGAGGCCTGGTTTCCAAGAATCATGGTTTTTCAGGATATAACAAGAAACACAACTTTTGGGAAAAGAGAGCATAACTACATTATAAACAAATTTCTCAACTCCCTTTCAATTGACCACCTCATTCTTGGTTTCTAATACCTCAATATAGACTTTTGCCTCTTTTTCTTGGTAATTCACTCCCTTATATATATGCAGTTTTTTTTAATACTAGGGAGTGAATTACATTACTCAATGTTCCTTTTTCACAAACATTCAACCAACCAATACCCAATCTTATTGAATGAAATGCACTTATGCTCTCTATCCCTAAGTGTGTAAAGGGAAAGGATCATGATTAATAGTAAGGTTAAGGTGCAAAATTCAAGAATAAAAATTCAAGCTCAAATGGGTTATCAAAAATAGGTATAATCATATACAGGTTGGCTATTTGACACTGAGTAATTTCAAATTTTAACAAGTTGCCTTAATCATCTCCATGCTTTTCATGTGCGATAATAAAACCAAAAACTCAGGCAATATCAATTGACAATTTGCAGTGAAAAACTCTCAAAGTGTTTATGGACTCACAGGCTCATTGGCTTTATGGTTGTTTTCCTTGAGTAAATCACCTATTGCATAATTAAATACCTTAATTAATTATCCTACACCAAAATCCTAATCCTAATTGATTATGAATTCAACCATTTATTTCCTTTTTCTCCTCCTAGTTTAGTCCGCTTGGCTGTACTAGACTTGAGACATTGATTTGAATTCCTTTCACCTAATTCCTTATTTCCTAATTCCTAAGTCCTAAGTCAAAAATACTATTCCTAATTGAATAATAATTTTTTTTACTCTAACGAGAATTAAAATAAATATATAATCCTATCTTAACTGAAGTAATGAATATATAATCCTAACAACCATATTGCATATCACTAAAGTGTTGCAATAAGTACAAAATTATCAAATCAAAGAGAAGAAAAGAAAAATAAAAAATAAAAAGAAAGAAAAACACCGTTTTTAACTAAATCAATCATCACTCCTCATCATGTGCCTCCTCATCATCATGAGCTGATCCTGCTCCAGCTCCAGCTGCTGCTCCACTCCCCCCGGAAATATAGGACTGTCCCCAGGCCACTGCAAATATGTCTGAAACTACTCCGGTGTCATACCTGGGTAAGATCCTCTGACATTATGATACAAAAACTCCTGAAGGTAGAGTTGTCCTCTATGGGTGGAGATCTGCTGCTGACACATGTGATCCATGGACAGTTGGAGTCGCTTGATCCGCTCCTCCAATGGCTGGTGTGGCATGTCAGCTGGTGGTGGGTGCTGTGGTGGTGGAGAGTGGTAGTGGTTTTAGGGTTCTTGAGGCTGCTCCAGCTCCTTAGGTGAGAAATAATAAATCTCAATATACCTCTTGTTGATTGGTGCCCTGATAGGAGTTGTAGGGTTCACCTCAACCCCCTGGTGCCTGCACAATGCTGTGATGAGCGCCAGGAATCCCAAACATAATTTGGAGCGTTCACTACGACGCTCCACTGCAGTCCGGAAAAAAAGATGGAGCTTCTCAGAAATCACCCTAGCTATGTCAATGTCCACAGCCGAGAGAATGCAGTAGATGAGGTGAGCAGTCTCCACAGTAACATCGGATACATGGTTGTTGGGCCGCACATTGGCCAACAACAGGACTGTCCACATCTGAGTGATGCTTCTCAAGTCCCTCCTCTGAATCCGGGCAACCTCTCTATACTAGTTGGTCTCGAAGGTACGCCCTGGCAACCAAAGGTATTGAGCAGTGCGAGTGTTCAACTCCTCATTACCATAAGCTCCAATCTCCCTAACCAGCTGGTGGTGCTCGCACTGAAGAACCTCATCACTAGTTAAGGGGCTGCCTAAAAACTCATTAATGGTGTCCCGATCATAAGCAACCCACCTTCCGCGAAAAAAAGATCTCTTCTCCACCATTCCTCCTGGTTCGCCCGCTGCATTGGAGTAGAACTCCCGGACGACCTCTGGGTCATAGAAGTGGTCTGGCTTTGCACCCGCCTCCATCTCCGCGGAGTGATCTCCAAATTGAACTCCTCAAACTCACCAGCTTTCAGATCCACCCGCCTCTCCTCAATGAATTTACAATTCTTGATGTACCCATATCTCTCATGTGCCTGTTGGTCTTTGAACTTCCTGTCATCAAAAGGAGGGTCAAACCGTGCTCTTTTCCCTATACTCATCTTGGAACTGGAGGGATTAATAGTAAGGCCTGCGGTGATCTTTGTGCGAACCATCTGCAAAAGTTTAACCAAGAATACCAGCCTTACATCAGTATAGGTCATATGCAGATAAACTGAACAACCACATTTCAAATATCAGCAGTAGATATCATAAACAAACTTGTGATGCATGAACAGTCAATGACATTATATTCCTCATTAGAACCAACATTACAAAAAACAGAGCATTCATGTAACAGTTGTTATCACGATCAGTCAAACAGAATTGTTCAAACATTCATCAGAAATTAATCCTAAACTCATTTAGAATGGGCAATGCAAATATCAAAACATAAACAGAGTATCACGACATTGAACCATATCAAAGTGCACACCAACAGTTTCAGTTTAAAGAATAAATCACAGTCACCTTATCACCAAAAAGCTACATTATTGAACAATCCTACATTATTGAACAATCCTAAAACTGCAACTCTACAAGCCTAAGGTTCAGCACAAAAGCGCAGAAATAGAAGAAATTAAACGGTGAAAAGTGATCCAAACGATGAAAACATACCTTATACAGAAGAATGAGTAGGAGAAGAAGAGGATTCGAGGGTGAAAATGGAAGAAAAAAGGTGCCCTGGCAGAGGTTTTGCGCTCTAATTGCTCTTGAGAAACAGGGGATGAAGTTGAAATGACTCAACCCTTGTTTCTATTTTTAATTTAAGCTGCAGCGCGCACCTGCGCTCGGCGCAGCTGAAGCGCAGGTAGCAGTTATCAGGGAGCGCAATGACTCAACCCTTGTTTCTATTTTTAATTTAAGCTGCAGCGCGCACCTGCGCTCGGCGCAGCTGAAGCGCAGGTAGCAGTTATCAGGGAGCGCGTCGCTGCGCTCAGCGCAGGTGAAGCGCAACAAACAGAAAGTTTTGGTACGTTCTGTGCTTTTCCTGCGCTTAGCGCAGGTGAAGCGCAGCAAACAGAAAGTTTTGGTATTTTCTGCGCTTAGCGCAGTAGCGCTTAGCGCAGGTGAAGCGCAGGAAACAGAACCAAAGCTCTGCAACACTTAGTCAAATTTTTCTGCTAATTCCCAATGATCAAGATTTCCACTCTTCTCTCCCTCACACTCACTCAATCAGTTTCCAATAATTCCTAAACTAAACAAACACAAACACCTAATTAACTACACTAATCACACGTATAACGAATAAAACTAAACTAGAATGCAGAACAAACAACTAAAACACTGGGTTGCCTCCCAGGAAGTGCTCGTTTAACGTCATATAGCTTGACGTCTGTTTCTTTATGGTTCTTGAAGATGAATGACGGTGGTGAGTCTGTCAACTTCACCACCCAAGTAGGGCTTCAGTCTTTGCCTATTCACGACCCAACTTCTCTTAGATTCAGCATCTTCTAATTCTGCAGTTCCATATGGTCTAACTTCCTTAACAAGGAACGGTCCAGACCATTTTGATTTCAACTTTGCAGGGAAAAGCTTCAACCTGGAGTTGAACAGAAGGACAAATTAGCTTGGATAGAACTTCCGTTTAATGAGCTTCTTGTCCTGATAGGCCTTGGTCTTCTCTTTGTAAAGTCTAGAGGACTCATAGGCGTTGAGCCTCATTTCTTCCAACTCATACAGTTGCAATATTCTTCTTCTCCAGTTGCTTGCTTGTCTAGGTTCAAAACCTTCAAGGCCCAGTATGCCTTGTGCTCTAATTCAACAGGAAAATGACATGCCTTTCCATAAACCAGCTGAAAAGGAGAAAGACCTGTGGGGGAGTTATAAGCAGTTTTGTACGCCCACAGTGCATCATCTAGCTTGATGGACCAATCCTTCCTAGAAGAACTCATAGTCTTCTCAAGGATTCTCTTGATCTCTCTATTGGAGACTTCAGCTTGGCCATTTGTCTGAGGGTGGTAAGGTGATGCAACCTTGTGACTCACCCCATGGTGCTCTAGGACCTTCTGTAATTGTGAATTACAAAAATGAGAGCCTCCATTACTAATCAATACTCTTGGTGAACCAAACCGAGAGAAGATGTTCCTTTTCAAGAACTTCACTACTGTCTTCGCATCAGCTTTTGCCGTTGCAATGGCCTCCACCCACTTGGATACATATTCCACAGCAACTAGAAGAAACTCATTGCCAAAGGAGGGTGGTAGAGGTCCCACAAAATCCATGCCCCAGCAGTCAAAAACCTCTACTTCCAAGATGCTATTTAGTGGCATTTCATGTCTTCTGGATATCCCCCCTGTTCTTTGACAGCTGTCACACTGTTGAATGTAACGGTGGACATCCTTGAACAAGGTGGGCCAGTAAAATCCAGATTGAAGGACCTTTCCAGCAGTCCTCTCTCCATTGAAGTGTCCTCCATAAGGTGAGTTGTGACAATGCCATAAAATGCCCTTGGCCTCTTCATCAGATACACATCTTCTCAACAGATTATCAGCTCCAATCTTGACAAGGCGAGGATCATCCCACACATATCAATGTGCATCCTTTAAGAACTTCTTCTTTTGATGTCAGTTGAAGTCCTCAGGTATCACTCCTGCTGCCTTAAAATTATCCATGTCAGCAAACCATGGCCTTTCTTGTACCATCATCAGCTTCTCATCAGGAAATTCCTCCTGCACCTCTGTTTGAGAATTTGTCACCTCCTTATTTAACAGTCTTGAGAGATGATCAGCCACAACATTTTCGCTTCCCTTCTTGTCCTTGATCACCAAATCAAATTCCTGAAACAATGGAATCCACCTAATCAGTCTAGGTTTAGAATCTGATTTGGTCAACAAATATTTAATTGCATCATGATCAATATATACTCTGACAGTTGAGCCAATCAAATACGGTCTAAATTTTTCTAATGCATACACTATTGCTAACAGTTCTTTTTCAGTGGTTGCATAATTAACTTGTGCTTCAATAAGAACTTTACTATCATAATGTATAGCATGGAAAATTTTAGACTTCATTTGTCCTAAAACTGCCCCTATAGCATAATCACTAGCATCACATCAATTCAAAATCCAAGTTCCAGTCAGGAGCAATTATTACAGGAGCATAAATCAATTTTTGTTTCAACAAATTAAATGCAATTAGACAATCAGCATCAGAATTAAAAGGGGTATCCTTGTTAAGAAGATTGTTAAGTGGATTTGTTATTTTTGAGAAATCCTTGATAAATCTCCTATAGAATCCAGCATGTCCCAAAAAGCTTCTGACTCCTTTCACATTTGTTGGTGGTGGCAGCTTCTCAATGACTTCCACTTTTGCCTTGTCCACCTTAATACCTCGAGCAGAAATTTTGTGGCCCAGCACCAAACCTTCAGTTACCATAAAATGGCACTTCTCCCAGTTCAGCACAAGATTAGTGTCAACGCACCGCTTCAGTACGATGTTCAGGTTCTCCAAGCATTCATCAAATGAAGCTCCAAACACTGAGAAGTCATCCATGAAGACTTCTATGCATTTCTCCACCAAGTTTGAAAAGATAGCAAGCATGCATCTTTGAAAGGTTGCCTATGCATTTCATAATCCAAACGACATTTTCCTGTAAGCAAAAACACCGTAAGGACAAGTAAAGCAGTTTTTTTTTTGCTCTTTTGGATTTACTGCTATTTGATTATAACCTGAGTAACCATCCAGAAAACAATAGAAAGCTTGTCCTGCTAACCTTTCTAACATTTGATCCATAAATGGTAAAGGAAAGTGATCTTTTCTAGTTTCTTGATTTAATTTCCTATAATCTATACACATTCTCCAACCTGTGACTGTCCTAGTAGGAATTAATTCATTTTTATCATTACTAATTACAATCATACCCCGCTTTTTAGGAACTACCTGAATCGGGCTGACCCAGGCACTGTCAGAGATAGGATAGATCATACCAGCATGGTTGGATTCAATCGCCTTTGAGGTTATGCCACCGGTTTATAGTCCTCCTCCATGTGAATCTTGTGCATGCAATAAGATGGATTGATACCCTTAAGGTCAGATAAAGTCCACCCTATTGCACCCTCATTGGCCTTCAGAACTGAGATTAATTTTTCTTCCTCAGATAGGGTTAAGGCATTGCTGATCACCACTGGCTTGTTTCCTCCATCTGCAAGAAAAACATATTTAACTCCAGCTTCTGATTCTTAGTTTTATTCTCTTGCTGCAAGTTCTCTGATTTTTCTTTATTTGATGAGACTTCTTTGGCCAGATCTAGATGCTTCAAGTATTCTTCAACTTCATTCTCATCTTCTCCCTCAAGCTCATTACAAGCGCCTATCAAAGCTTTCTCTAGTGGGCTTGCTTTTGTCAATTGCTTCAGAGCTGCTAGGAAAATTTCATCCACTACATCCATCCTGAGACATTGATGCTTGTCCTTGGGGTGTTGCATTGCTTCAAAGACATTAAAGTTAACCTCATCGTCATGTACCCTCACCTTCAATTTCCCATCATCAACATCAATGATGACCTTAGCAGTCTTCATGAAGGGTCTTCCCAGTATAAGAGGAACTTCAGCATCTTCCTCTATATCCATCACAACAAAATCAATTGGGAACATGAACTTGTCTACCTTAACTAACACATCTTCTGCTACCCCATATGGATACTTCATTGATCTATCAGCTAGTTGTAGTGTCATCCGTGTAGGCTTCACTTCTAGATCTCCAATTCTCTTCAACATGGACAAAGGCATCACATTAATGCTGGAACCTAAATCAAGTAGTGCCTTCCCCACTGGTAGTGCCCAAATCATGACAGGTATAGTGAAACTTCCAGGGTCTTTAGATTTCTGAGGCAATGACTTCTGAATTATTGCACTGCATCCTGCCTCTAGATCCACTGTCTCATCAGTATATCTCCTCTTCTTAGTTAGGAGCTTTTTCATGAACTTGGCATGTGTTGGAATCTGCTCCATAGCCTCCACAAATGGGATATTGATCTGCAGCCGCTTGAAGATATCCATGAATCTTGCAAACTGCCTTTCTCTGTCTTTCTTGGAGGGATTCTGAGGGTATGGTAAACTCTTCAGCTGAGGTACCTGTGTCTCTCCCTTCTCCCTCTTTTTCTCATTCCTTCTATTTTCGCCTTCTTTTTCTTTGTTTTTCTCTATATTTACAGACTCACTATTTTTTTGTTCCTCATCTCCCTTAAGTTCATTTTCTCTTCATTACTCTCTTTTTCTTTCTCCTCTAGAACTTCCTCCTCTATAGCAGAATTGTCACCAATCCCCCTTCCTACTACCTTACCACTTCTGGTAGAAATTGACTTGTATTGTTCCTTGGGATTAGTTTGTGAATTGACCTGCTTGTTGCTCAGATATCTGTTTGGCCAATTGCCCCACTTGAGTCTCCAAGTTCCTGATTGCAGCTTATGTACTCTTCTGATTGGAGAGGGAAGATTGCATGAACTTCTCCAGTGTATCCTCCAACTTTGATGTTCTGTCATGCACTGAAGGATAATGTTGTTGTTGCTGCCGATAAAGAGGTTGCCTATTAGAGGGCCTTGTGTCTTGCTTCCACCCAAAATTCTGGTTATGATTATTCCTCCAACCTTGTGAGAAATTATTTGAGAAGTTGTTGCTGTTGGAGAAATTGCCTGGTCTTCCTTGATTTGCCATATAATTGACCTGCTCTTCCTGAATGCCTTGATAAGAGCATTGACTAGTAGGATAGTCACCTCCGCAAAAATCACAATTCAACTGTTGTGTCTGACCAGAATGACTGAACTGCATGCAGCTGTTGAGGAAGCTTGGACATCTGCTTCGTGAGTGCCTCTATTTGTTGGGTGATAATCTTGTTCTGAGCCAAGATTGCATTGAAGTATTCAGTTCTAGCACTCCCTTCCTCTGCACTGGTTGTCTTCCATGCTAAGCTTGTTGATCAGTTGATGCTAATGCTTCAATAATCCCAGTAGCTTGCTCTGCATCCACATACATCATTGTGCCACCTACTACAACATCCAGTATCATCTTGGTGTTAGGCCTGAGACCATTGCAAAAGATATTGAGTTGAGCTATGTCTTCAAACCCATGGTTAGGACACCACCTCAGTAAGGATTTGAATTTTTCCCAGGCTTCACAAAACGGCTCTTCTGGTCCCTGCCTGAATGTAGAAATGTCTGACTTGGCCTTGATGTAGCGAGATGGTGGGAAAAATCGGTTCAGAAACTTTTCTTCAACAGCATCCCAGCTAGTCAGACTCTAAATCACCCTCTTCAAAACCCATCGTACCAATCAATTCATAGAAAGTTGAAAGATGAGTATATGGATCCTCATGATCCATTCCCGTGAATTGATGAGCGCTGATTAGACTAAGGAATGTTGGCTTCATCTCCAAAGACTTTGCAGTGGTTGGTATAACTATGCTTGAGAAATGTCTTGGGCCTTGTTGCATAACATACTCTCCTAATGTTCTTCTTGGCGGAGGGGGATTTTGTCACTCCTCAGCCATATCTTCAGCTTTAATCTCACTTTGGGTGGGTGATATGAGAGTGGTTGAAGTGTCCTCGGTAACTTGTCCTTGCTTTTTCTTCCTGTTTTTACTTCAGTTCCTTCTGACTATCTTTTCAATCTCAGGATCAAATTCCAGTTGGTCTTTAGGCAACTGACCTCGCAAGAGCATAAATCAGAGAAACTATGGCTAGAATTAGCATAGAAGGGAGGAATATGAATAAAATTAATTACAGAAAAAGAAAAAAATAAAAATAAAAATAGTTACAACTCAATAAGATGAACTAAGAATTTAAATTGAAACACCGTTCCACGACAACGGCACCAAAAAAACTTGTTGAGATCTTGGCAAGCGCACCAATATCGCAATAGTATAATAGTTTTAAGAGTAGGGGTTGTCGTACCCACGAGGAACGGTTCAAAATAAATTCTTAGGGATCGAACTTACTAAGTAAATATGGTTGCAAAATGTTGAATTTGTTTGATGAAAAGGCAAATAAAAGTGCAGTAAAAATAAAACAAAGAGTGACTTGGATGGAAGAATGCAGTTGAGAAACTAGGATTGAACTTAATTTATTAAAATCTCATGTTTATTTTTCTAGTAGGTGTGCAGGATAATGTAGCTAACTAGTTGGCCTCAATGCTGGAAATTCCAAGGACGAAGGATCTAGGACTATATCTGGGTTTTCCAGAAAATCACTCTAGGTCTTTAAGGGAAACTTACACCCATATTGTAGACAAGGTAAGGAAAAAGTTATCTGGTTGGAAAGCTAATTGTTTGTCTTTTGCATGTAGGGTTACTTTGGCCCAATCTTGTTCGTACATCATCCCTAATTATGTCATGCAAGCTGTGACGATCCCTTGTTCCACTTGTGATGAGATTGAACAGATATAGAGGAATTTCATTTGTGGATCTACACCAACCCAACATAAGATGCTGGTGGTCTGGGGTTTAGATCCCTAAGTATTCTTAGTGGAGCCTATATGCTGAAGTTAGCTTGGAACATTATTGCTTCCCCTGAGGTATTATGGGTTAGAGTCTTGAGAGCCAAGTATGGCTTGGGTGCCCTCGCTATTGTTGAGATCTTGGCAAGGGCACCAATATCACAATAGTACAATAGTTTTAAGAGTAGGGTTGTCGTACCCACGAGGAACGGTTCAAAATAAATTCTTAGGGATCAAACTTACTAAGTAAATATGGTTGCAAGATGTTGAATTTGTTTGATGAAAAGGCAAATAAAAGTGCAGTAAAAATAAAACAAAGAGTGACTTGGATGGAAGAATGCAGTTGAGAAACTAGGATTGAACTTCATTTATCGCACCCCTCTTGTATTTTGGGAACTCAATAATATATAGAAATTTGCAATTAACAATATTGAAGCACAAATAATTTTCATTCACAATGATTCCCCAAAAATGAAATCCTTAGAACAATCTCTTAAACATCGATCCCTCAGGTTATTAACAAATTGCCTAGCATTAAGAAAAGTTGTTTAAAGCTATCAATATATTGAACCATATTCCTAGTGATTCAATCTATTGAGTATTTTTATCCAAATCAGATTTAAAGAAGTGCTTCCCAGCCAAATCAAGAAATTGAAATCAAAACTCCATTGAATGAATAGAATTTAGCATTAAGTACTGAATAAAAATACCAATATTGGTAAAACAAGGATTCCTATATATTAAAGATCCAAAACACAATCGGGGTTTGAATCGACTACATTCAATCCCAAAGAGAAGTTTAGTTACTCATGGTAGCAATTACAAACCACAAGAATTAAGAAGAAAGATTGCAGCCAAGCCTTCCAGCTCTGTTGTTTTCTCTGTCTTCCTCTAGAATGGTCTATGTTCTTCCCCAAAACTGAAAAACTGTCTATCTCCAAAAGTTACTGGCCAAAACTCTCTGACGGCTCATTAAAACGCTAGGTTTACGAGTCCTGCGCTCAGTCTGCGCTCAAGCGCAGGTGAAGGGCGGGAAACAATAACAATTGAGCAAACTTTCGCTCAGCCTGCGTCTAGCGCAAGTGAAGTGTAGGAAACAGTAACTATTTCCTCTGATTGGTTATCCTGCACTCAGCCTGCGCTTGGCGCATGTGAAGCGCAGGAAACAGTATCCTTTGAAACTTGCTCTACACTGCTCCTGTCTCTACTCACTACTTACTTGATGCTTCAACTTGTACTTTAACTCCTTATCTGTAAAAATCAATAATTGCTCCATTAAAATAGCATCAAGTTCAAATTAGAATTCATTATTTACAGCAGCCACAAACTAAGCAAAGAAGGGTGATTTTGGAGTATAAATTCATGCAATTATTACTAACAAGTGCTTTATTTATATAGAAATCTACCAAATCTTAGCACTTATCAGCTATGCCTATGGTTTCTGTCAACAATGAATCTTCAGGATTATGGAGAGGAGTGGTGAAAAGTTAAAGACATCTCATCAATTGTACCTACTGGATAATTTGCAATGGAATTACTACACGTTTTAGGCAGGATCCTTTTATTCTAAATTTGGGTCCTCTTCAATAGCATTATATAAATCCAATTCCTGATTGGCAGAAAGAGTTGCCTTTATCTTCCTTTGTTTTAAATGGAAATAGGCATTGGGATATCATTTCAGACTTGCTACCTCCCAACTATCTTGCATCTCTGGCCAGTTTTAAGTCTCCAAGTCCTAAGGATGGTTCAGATTGCCCTGCTTGGCGTTTCTTAGCAAATGGGGATTTTATTGTTAAATCTACTTATGAATAAATTATGGGCTGTATGGATAACTCACCTATTCCAGATCATATTTTTTTAAGACCATTTGGTCTTGGCAAGGTCCACCTAGAATTGCATCTTTTGTTTGGAAATTAATCCATGGTAGATTTCTTACTAATTCTGAAAGGCTCAGGAGAGGCATGTCTAATTGTGACCTTTGTCCCATATGTAATTAAACATCGAAATCAATTATCCACACCTTGAGGGATTGAGCTCTAGTGGCTGAACTTTGGGAATCCCTGATAGATCATCAGGAATGGGCATCTTCTTTTAGCTTGGGTCTTGACCAGTGGTTGAGGAAATACCTACATGATTCCTCTGGTTTGGTTGTTGGTGTTCCTTGGAGTTTCATTTTTCCAATTTCCATTTGGATGATTTGGAAGGATAGAAACTCACTTATTTTTCAACAAAAATCTGGTTTTCCTGGAAATTATTTTCCATATTGTTTGCTATGCTTGAAACATCATAAATTCAAGGTTTAATTATGTTTTTGGTCCCCAAAAATATCACAATTATTTTCCCATTTGGTCCCTCATTTTCTATTTTAATCCAAAATGTCTTCCATAAATGATTTTTTTCCCAAATGATCCCTCTGCTTTTTTTTCTACCATAAAAGTGTTGACGTGACATAGAAAACAAATGAACCATTTGGGAAAAAATATTTCATGGGGTATTAGTTTGAAAATCATGATAATTTTTTAGGGACCATTTAGGAAAAAATAGAGGGACCTTTTAGGAAAAAATATCATTTGTGGAGGACTATACTTTGGGAAAAAATTGTAAATGGAGAACCAAATGAAAAATGGTGATATTTTTTGGACCAATAACATATAATTAAACCTAAATAATATATCCTTTCCATTTGATTATTAAATCTTGTACAATTGTCACATACATGAGACAATAAAAAAATATTCACAAACATGTCCTTGCCTTTGTCCCGATCTTTGTGATTTGGGTTCAAGATCAAGTTTTACCATCAAAATTGAATCGAGGTTGAATAAGTACCTACAAGTAACACTCTTGTTTCATCTCATCATCCCCTGTCCTTTTCTTCTTCTCGATTTTGATATATATACTGGAACAAATAGAGGCACTGGGCTCGTAACAGAACAGAGTCACCGGGTGCTACCACTTCTTGAACGACACCACCACCGTATCGGCTTAGATCTTAAGCACCACCGCATACCATCACAGAACCACCACTGTCAACCTTCCCCATCACCAACGTCCAAAACCCTCCTATGATTTTGACCCACGGTCGCTTACGCCACCACACCTCATCGCATGCCTCTGCATCCTGATTTTTCCGTCATCGCCATTGCACGACACCAATCCTTTTGTGCATAAATTTGTCATTGTCGTGCCCGTGAATCATCCCTCACTCCCATGCGCGCATCCTAATTCACTTGAGCGAATGGAAACGAAAATTTCGTAATTCCATTCTGTGAGATTTTCGCTCAAGCGAGAATATTTTTGCTTGACCGAAAATATTAGCAAAAACTGGGTAGAAACTTTCTAATAATTTGGCTTGAGCGAAGGATTTTCGCTCAAGCAAAATTGAGGCAAATAGTAGGGTATTGGTTCTACCTTGTTTTCGCTTGAGCGAAAGATTCTCTCTCAAGTGAAAATAGTGACCTCGCTTGAGCGAGAATCAAGCAGTAAGCTCACTGTTTGATTTTCGCTCAAGCAAAAACCCGCGAATCAATTTTTTTAAAAAGCTTTCTTATGGCATTTTAGCCCATTCTAAAACACATTTCCCACTCCCCTCTTGTGCCCTAGGAGAGGAAGAGAAAAGAAAAGGAGAAAGAAAAGCTTGGGAGTGAATCATCAAGGAATAAGGAGGCCAAGGAAGTTAATCTTACCCCCAAGACCACTATTTTCTACTCTAGAAGTGAGTGTGATTCACTCACTCACTCTCATCTTGTATGACAACCCTAATTGATTCCTATTCTTTATTCCTCTTCTTATTTTGCTTGTGTTGGCTTTATTGTTAGTGCTTTGAGTTTGCCCTAGGGATTGTGTGATGTATATGCAATGTGTTGCTTTGTGAATGGTTCTAACTCTAGGGTTTGAAGTTAGGGTTTGTATGAGCAATGTATGGTTAGGATTTGACTATCATGAAAATGTTTAGTTGCATAATTAATGATTTTTCATATTATTCATGTCATATCTCCTACTTCCCACACCATATGATGAAAAAGGAGATTCATGGGTCTTTGACCAAGAGGAAAGAGGAATTGAAAAGAAAATTAAAAAGGAAATTCATGTTTGATTGTTAATAAGATATGAGGATTAATGGCAAGGCCTTTATGGCCTTCAAGGGAGGCGTTCCTTGTTAGAGTCTGAGCTCAGGTTTAACCCCAGTTAAGTGATAAGACCCCGGGTGATGGGTTAAACACTAGAGGACTAACCATTGCATGTTGTGGCTAACTATGAATGTGTTGATGATGGGACTGAGTATATGGCTCTTTGTTGCATTGAATTTGCCTGTTTACCTACACTTCATGCATGATTGCACTCACTGAGACTTTAGTCTCACCACACGTTTGTGGGTTTATTTAGATGTGCAGGGTTCTTAGTCGAAAGCCTGACCGGAGGATGTGGGAGACCACAAGTGGATTCCTCCACTTGTCTCTTTCCCTTTTTGCTTTATAATTATAACTTTTGATGTCTATGCATCTTATAAACTCATTTGACTAATTATGTACATTTGAGTCACATGGTGGCATTAGATTTTATTTATGATATTGTGGTTGAGATTAAGGCTTATGTAATCGTTGGAATACTTAATTGCATTGTATGTATTGTATGACGATATCGGTAATGTCATGAAAAACAATTCTGTAAATTAGGAAATATGCTTCCAACGAATATTATTTCTAAGTTTACGGAATTAGACGTTACAATAGGTGTCAAATCCCATCTAAATTTGAGGACAGTGTAAATATTTTAACCAGCAAATAAAATACAACGTGGAAGAAAAGGAAAATATCATATGTTGATTGCTTACTTCAATGACGAATTAAGGACTAGAAGTGGACATCTTAATTGGTGTCATTATCCCCTTAGATTGAAAAGTGAAACTAAAAAAGAAAAGCAATAATAGTATAATACTCAAATGGGTTACATACAAGGGGACATGCTCGAGATCTGTTATATTCATTTGGGTATTACTCAAATGTTTACAGGGGGTTATGCTCCACTCTCTTGTTAAAGTATGAGTATTTTTGGTTGATTCAAGTCACATTATGATATATTTCATGATAGGTGGGTTCTACCATGGACCACTTAAACATGTGGTTCACCGACGGACCACCATCTTTACCGGCTATCATGAGTTTTCTAAATTTTAATTATTACTATTTAGTCCTTTCTATCAAAAATGTCTAATTCTTTAAAATTTCAAATCAATCCCTGTGTTCCAGCCACCATTGCAGAGCTTTCCATAAGTTCAAAATTTAGGTCCACCAATGAACACCTATCATTGTTCTTAATTGTGCAAATTCACCGTGAAAATTTAGATACACGTAGTCATGTGTAGTAAACAATTTTAATTTCTAATATATACTTTTAGGCATAAGTTGTGCTCAACATGGAGACACTATTACCGTGATATGTTTTGCAGGTGCAACTCTAACCTTACAACCTCACAATTCACAATCACCAGACTGTTTGGGAAGCTTCCATCCGTAACAACAAAAAGCAAATTAAAAATAAATTAAAAAAGTTGATTATGTTTCCTCTCTTTCGTTTAAATCTAGCAAAATATACACACATTACACTGACGCTGAATAAAGACATAAAATCAATTTCATAAACTTAAAATTAGTATAAAAGATTGAATTTTTTACAAAATAAAAAGTAAATTAAAAGTTAAGAAGAGAGAATGTTGGTGTTGCTTGTTCAGAAAGGTAGAGAGATGTTGGCGATTTTTGTAAGTAGCTTGCTCCAACAACATTTTACAAGGAAAATCGAGAGAAGGGTATGTCGCACATGGTTGAGAACTGGGTGGGATTGAAATATTAACGTGATATACTAAAGATTTGGAAAAATAAAAATCATAGAGAGAGAGAGAGAAAAAGAACTGGCAAGAAAATGAGGACCAGACAAGGGAATTCCATCGTATGTGTTTCTCATCATTCGATTTCAACTTCCGGCCTCTTGTCTTCTTCACTGCAACCATCATACGGACCTCTAACAATGAAACTCTGGCCATGCATAGTCGCTATAGTGTTGATCTATACCTTCAATTGCTCTTGTTGTTGATTTAACCTTCGACAATGAACACACAAATCTGGATGGTAGTTTATGTATGAAGTTGAATGCCTCAAACTTGGTGGGGAGCTTAGTTGCGATTCCAGGCGAAGCACTAGGGATGGCAATTGAGCCCAGGCCCGTTGGGTACCGGCAAAAAATACCTGTAATGGGCAGGGTAAAAACCCGCAATGCGGGTACGGGCGCGGGTACGGACTATAGCCCACAAAATTTCATGGGGATGGGCTCGGGCACGGGCACTATAGTGCCCAGCCCGCCCCAAGCCCGCACACACACACACACACATATATATTAATAATAACATATATATATATTATTTTACTAAACTTATATTTTTTAAAACTATACTCTGTGATAATAATTTCCAGAAACTGATAATATATATTTATATATTTATATATTTTTTAAAACTGATAACTCAATTTAAAATTAGAATTCAATAAGAATTAGAGATTCATAAACCCTAAAATCTAAATTCTCTCTATGAACCATAACGGAACCTCCCTCTCGACCCTCATCCTCTCCAGCGCCGCCCCTCCAACCAAGCAGCCACCGCCCCTCCAGCCAAGCAGCCACCGCCGAACAACTTGCAGACTACAGAGAGGCTCTGTTCGAGCGCCAACGCATCTGCTCCGGCCACCATCCTGCACGGTGTCGCCCTGTTCGCGCGCCGCACGTCGTAGCCAAGCAGCTCCGCCACCAGCCTCCAATGCCGCACGTCGTAGCCAAGCAGCTCCGCCACCAGCCTCCAATAGATCGCCCCTATTCGCGCGCCGCACATCTGCTCATCATCGCCACCAGCCCTGTCCGATTGTCCGTCGTCAGTCTTGTTCGCATGCACTGCAGACCTGTTCATCACTGCCACCAGCCCTGTTCGCGTGCGTCTCCGTTTGCTGCTTGCTGCTTGTAACTGTAACCTGCCAAGTTCTCCGTTTGTTGTTGCCTGCACATCCTGAATCATACTCATTCAGGTAATTTACCCTTCCTTTGTAGAGACAACAGACAATGAGACATCAATCTACTTGTTGAAATGTCAATAAGAAATTTAATTACAGAGATATAATTATTTGCTGCCTGGTTAAGGTGTTTGTATGGATCCTATTAATTGTTAATCTTTTTATGTATTTGTAGCTAATCTCAAATGGATAATTTATATGGAGGGATTCCTTCAAAAGAATCTGCAAGTAGCTCTTCTCCTATCATGTCTGTTACTCCCTCACAACCTGAAAATGAAAGTGTGCCTAGTGATCATGTGGGCAGTTCTGATATTAGAGATCAGTCTCAATCCCCAGCTGACTCTATTCCTCATGTTGAGGTCCTTGAGGAAGGTGATGATTTTGAAATGACAGAGGATGGAAAAAAAAGAAAGATATCTATTGTTTGGAACCACTTCAAGAAAAAAACAATTAATGGAGAAGAAAAAGCAATATGTAATTATTGTAACAAGCAAATGACAGGCAGGAGATCTGATGGAACAAACCATTTGCGCAGACACTACCAGACTTGTAAAAGAAGGCCATTTAGGGATATAAGACAAGCACTCTTGGTGAAAGAACAAAAGAAGGCAGATGGGCCATCTTCTTTTTTAAGTAACTATCATTTTGATCCAGAAAAATCTAGAAGAGACCTTGCTTCTATGATAATAATACATGAGTATCCACTTTCAATAGTGGACCATTTGGGGTTCAGAGAGCTGCTTGAAGGTCTTCAACCTTTGTTCAAGATTCCTAGTCGAAACACTATCAAGACTGATATTAAGAAGATCTATCAAAATGAAAAGTTGAAGACTATGGGATGCTTAGAAAAGATTGGAAGTAAGATGGCTTTAACAACAGACCTATGGACAGCTAGCAATCAAAAGAAGGGGTTTATGGCCATTACAGGACACTACATTGATGATGATTGGGAAATGCAAAGTCGCATATTAAGGTATGGATTTTAAATATCATTGTATAATATTTTGTACTTATAATGTACATAAAGTATTTGAAATTTTATTAATGGTAAATAAATTGTTTTGCATAATAGGTTTGTGTATGTAGAATGTCCACATACAGCTGAAGCTCTTTCTAAAGTGTTGGTAGAATGCATGATAGATTGGAATATTGATAGGAAGTTGTCCACCATCACTTTGGATAATTGTAGCACTAATGATGCTCTTGTTGGTTTGTTGTTAAACAAACTTGATTGCTCTACTCTCATGCTTGATGGTCAGTTGTTTCATATGAGGTGTTGCGCACATATTTTGAATTTAATTGCTCAAGATGGTTTGAGTGTTCTTGGAAATGGAATAGAGAAGGTTAGGGATAGTGTTGCTTTTTGGACAGCCTCACCTAAAAGAGAACAAAGTTTTAGGGAAGCGGCACGTCAAATAAAAGTTCCCATCACAAAGAAACTCATTCTTGATTGTAGAACTAGATGGAATTCTACTTATCACATGCTTCTTGTTGCATTGGCTTACAAAGATGTTTTTATTCGTTTGAAAACAAGAGAGCATTTATATACATGTTTGCCTACATCAACTGAGTGGGAAATTGCAAAAGAAATTTGTAATAGGTTGGAAGTTTTTAATCGTGTAACTGAGTTGTTTTCTGGGTCACAATATCCCACAACAAATATTTTCTTCCCATTGGTCTGTGAGATAAAGCTCTCTTTGCAACAATGGCAAACTTGCTCAATTGAGGCTATTAGAAATATGGCTTCAAAAATGGTTGCCAAATTTGAGAAATATTGGTCAGTTATTCATGGAATTATGGGGATTGCTAGTGTTTTGGATCCAAGATACAAATTGAACATATTAGAGTACTTCTTTCCTAAGCTTTATGGAAGTTCTTCTTCTATTGAAATTAATAATATGAAGAAGTTGTGTTATTCATTGTTTGAAGATTATCAAAATAAAACCGTGGGGGTAGTGGAAAATTCTGGTGCTCAATTGAATGACAATGAGTCCAATACAGATGGTTTGAATGTTAGTAATTTGCTTACTGGTTATGACTTATTTGTCAATGACGATACAAATGAATCGCAATCGAAGTCTGAATTGGATCTCTACTTGGAAGAGAAGGTTTTGCCTAGGAGTGCTACTTTTGATATTCTTGGATGGTGGAAAACAAATGGGATCAAGTATCCCACATTGCGGAAAATTGCTAAGGATATTTTGGCCATCCCAATTTCAATTGTTGCTTCTGAATCAGCTTTTAGCACAGGAGGTAGGTTGTTAAGTTCTCATCGTTCTAGGCTTCATCAGGATACTGTGGAGGCACTTATGTGTGCACAAAGCTGGTTGAAGCATGAAAAGGAAGGTAATAAATATTGCATTATTCTATTTATTCAAATAAATTTATTCTTATTTTTCTAATCTAATAGTCTAATCCTTAATTTTCTTGTGTTCTAGTTTCTATTGGCATTACAGGGCCAAAGCAATATATAGAGACTAAAGATAAACGTTTGCAACCTGTTGGAGAATCTGATTCTGATGATGAGGTAAAATAACCTACATATTATGTTTTTTCTTACTTTATAATATATGACTAATTAGTGTTAATAATATTTTTTTTGCAGATCTCGGAGAATCCTAGCACATGAAGCTCAAGTTTTTTAAATATTTTGATGTTGCATTATCTTGCATATTTACTAAAGAATTTGAACATTATGTATTGTGTTTTAGAACCTTAACATATTGTATTTTGATTTATTTAAACTGTTATGTACTTATGTTGGTGATAATTAAAATTATAGGTGGACGATCTTTGAGTAGTTTTTCAATTGAGATTTAGTTTTCTTAAATTAATATTTTTTAGTGATTTATTAGTTTTTTACTTAAAAAAAGTGCGGGTAACGGGCGCGGGTACGAGCATTTAGGTGCCCAGCGGGTACGGGGACGGGCACTAAAGTTACTGCCCACGCGGGTACGGGCGCGGGTACGGGCTTTTTTTTTAGCGCAGGTACGGGTATGGGGACGGGCACGGGCACTGTGGTACCCTGCCCAGAGGGTACCCATTGCCATCTCTACGAAGCACAGTGGGTCAGTATTGTAGAAACCACAAGAAACACTAGAAAAGGGGGGTTGAATAGTGTTTTAAATGATTAAACAGATTTTCTTGGAAACCTTTTCACAAACTGAGTTTTCATACAATTTATAAGCAACTTTATGAAACTAGAGAAAGTACTTGCTGAAAATATTTTGAGCAGGTTCACAAAAACTGATTTCTTAAATTGTTTTTAAAACATATAGTTGAAAGCTTATGTTTAAACAGTTTAAATCACTAATATCCTAACCCTTCTTGTTAGATAAATCAGCAGTTAATAAGAGATAAGGGTTGAGAAGACTTAGCCAAGAATTTATCCTGGTTCACCCACCAACACAGTGAGCTACGTCCAGTCCCAGTGCAACACGCAACTGGATTTTTCACTATCTGATCAGATTCAAGTATTCTTTGACCCCAGCCTCTTCAGGCTAAAAACCAAGTATTGTTTGGACACAACCTCTCCAGGCTAAACAACCAAGTATTCTTTGGACACATCCTCTCCAGGCTAAACAACCAAGTATTGTTTGTTCCTCCAAGCCTCTTAAGGCTCTCAGACACTTTTCAGTGTTTACAAAGATCTTTGTTCAAGTCCCTGAAGAACTTAAACACAAATGATCTTGTACAAGGAAATAACTGAGTATAACTCAGGATAAAAATGAGATTTACAATGTACAAAATATCAGAGAGTTGCAGCTAAAATTTTGCAGCGTGTTGGCTTGATGTTGTAAAATCTTTTTGAGCTTGGCCGACAGCTTCAAAGTCTTTCATGAAGCCTTATATAGGATGACATCTTGAGTCCGTTGAAGATTGAAGAAAACACCATTGTGAGATAGCATTAAATTCTATTAAAGACGTTGTGAGACAGTCTCCAAAAGAGCTTCTGACTTTGTGTTGCAAGTGTGCAGTTTGTGGCACAGATCTAACACGTACAACAAGTTCCCTTTTAAGGTAATATGATTTTGATAGCATAAAGGGTCTCTGAAAACATTCTTTAAATGGAACAGACTTGCAAAAGACGTTTGAGGATTCATTGAAGTCTTTAAGCAAAAGGCCTTCAGACTTTAGTCAATTGCTACGTTGTAGGTCTTCAGCAGTTCTTCTTTATATCAAGCACTGTAACACTTCAGAAGGTTGAAGAGACTTCAGCAGGTCTTTATTCTTCAGAGAGTTCCTCGTATCAGCAGGTTCAACTTCGGAGAGTTGGAATATATCAGAGAGTTGCTCTTTAGAAAGATTGTTGAAACATTTAAGCACACTTCCTTCAAGTGAAACTGTTCTTAGAGAAAATAATCCTTTGAACCAAATTTGTTATCCATTAAAACTTAGGATTTGTGAGACTTTAAACATTATTAATTTCCTTAATAATATTTTGAGACTCAATATTCTCCCCCTTTTTAATAATGACAAATTTGTTTTAAAAAGAACCTTAGGAAATATCTGAAGGGAAATAGAAGTGAAAGTTTAGAATGTACTCCCCCTATTTTAGATACTTGTTCTGAATACTTTGCTCCCCCTGAAACAATGATTTCTTCCAAGGACATTTTCTTCAGATGTTTGTTACCTTGTTATCTTCCTTTTAACCTTCTTCTTTTCTTTTTAATACTCCCCCTTTTGTCATCAATCAAAAGGGTGTGCAGAAATTCACCGAAGTAATAAATGTATACAGAACAATAAATACAGGGTAGGTAGACAAAAAGGATTGATTCAGACATATCAGTGACAAACATTAATTTCAATCATTGCAAAGATATATATATCGTACGTAACTGAGTAAATGCGAGAATGATTAATAATTTCACGTAGACAGACCAGAGAGAAAACTATCATGAACATATTAAAGATTCAGAAGGTTCAACACATAAAAGCTTGTAAACACATAGACTATCTGAAATTTGGCAAACTAAAAGTTGTTGGTCCTCTTAAGCTTTGGCTTGGAGTCTTCATTCTGAGGGCGGAGGGGAACAACATTCAGATGCCTCAATAAGCTTTGAAGTCTATTGTTCCTTCTTTTTAACCTTCTGATGTCATCTTCTCTCATTGCAAGAACTTCAGAGAGATCAGCTTCCTTGTAAATGATGGATACATGCTTCCAAGAGAAAGTGATCTCCACAAAGACAACAGGAAAACCATACTCAGTAGGATTAGCAACTAACCAAGTGTAGACAGCAGATGAATATACTACTGTAGCCTAGTCTTCAATATTGTATTCATCAAGTAGATGCTTGGAACCAGGAAAAGTTTCAGGAAACCAGGTACGAACTTCCTGAATAGAGAGGGTGCTCTTTAGTCATGCAATCAACAAAATCATATCTTGTGCCTGAGCAAGACCCTTCCTTTTCCCTTTCATACCAATATAAGTCCCAGATCCTATCTCTGTAAGTGTGGTCAAAACCCCCATAGGCTTCTAAGTCTTCAGGGAGTCTTTCCCATTCTTCTCTGGTGAAGGGCTCATGGTGATCCATATAAGCAGAATAAAATTTTGGTTCCTTCTTTTTATCTTCAGGACCCTCAGCAAATGGTAGCTTTGGCACAATCCTGTCTAGTTGCCAATAAATTTTGGTTGAGGGCTTCATGGTGAGATGTGTTGGAGGCTTGAACCCTCTGCACCCAGCATTTTCAGCAATATACTTGGAGTATACCTCAGCTTCCATGTTAAGATGTCTGATGAGGATCCAATCTTCAGCAGGTATTCTCACTGCATTAGGAGAATCAACATCAATCCTCTTCCAGTAATGCCTGGGTGACTCCACTCCTTGTCTAATCTTTTCTATCTGATCAGACACACCTCCTGAAGCCTTGGCCTTTCTTCTCATTCTTGCATCTTCAAGAGAGTCCAAATGCAAACCAGTTTGCCTGAGTGGATGCAGTGGCAAATGATCTTTAAAATGCAATAGCTCCTCATACAAGTTTGGAAACTTGGATAATCTATTCCTTTGAGCTTGAGCATTCTGATAGAATCTGTGAGGAAACTCAACACACTTCAGCAAGTCTTCAAACTTGAGTATGGGCATTACTTTGTCAAAAGTTGACCTTCTTGAGATATCCCTAGACTTGGGCTTCCACAAAAATTCTCTTGGAGATAAAACACCTTCATACACAAATGAACCTTTTTCTTTCCACACAAACTTTCCCTTAGTGTTCCAATCAACATCATTTGATAAAGTAGGTATCAGTTCCAGTTGATTTTGCATCCTCTCATCAGTGAGATCAACATTAAAGGGTGATGGAGGTTGAGGACTTGGTGAAGATGGATCATTAGCCTCAGCAGGTTCAGTCCTCAAGGGAATAGCAGGGATAGGTTCAATTTCAACAACATCCTCCATTGGATCATCAGCATTAGGTTCTGCAACCTTTTCACTGTCAGCTGGTGCAACAACCTTATTTCCACTTGGAACTTCAGCAACAATAACTTCAGCAGGTTCACCTATGGTGTTGTTAGCAGGTGAAACCTCTTCAACCTTATTAGTAGCAGGTTGGATGACTTCCTCAATAGAAGCAGTAGGTTTTTTAACCAAAGGAGCAACAGGTTCTACATCCTTTGCAACTTCAACGTCAGCAATTGCAGGAGCTTCATAAGCAGGTGAATCAGACCCCTTTTCAGTTACTTATACTACCTTCACTGGGACCTTGGAAGGACTAACATCATCTTCCAAGTCAGCAGGATCAAGATTGTCAAAAAGTACCTTGGTCTTTTTGTAGGGTGTCTTTATAGGTACAAGATTCACAGCAGCTTCCTGAAGCTTTCTTTGATATAACTTGGATTTGGTGAAGTCATATGGGACAAAAGGTGTAGGAGGTTTGATTTTTCTCTTCACAATTCTTTACTTCTTAAGGTTTAGAACCTCCTGAGACCTTACTTGCTGTAGAGCTTCCTGAAAAATCCCAGTATCATCTGTTGGGATGGACTTGCTCCTTATGATCGTTGGAGCTGGAGCAGGAGCAGGAGCAGGACCTTCCTCTCTCACAGGTGCTAGCAATCTCCTGTGTTTGGATCTTGCTGCTTTGGAAGGTCTCTTCCTTTTTGTTCCAGAGGCTTTCTCCAATTGCTCATCCTCTATCATGGCTTTCTGAGTAGCTTCAGCAAGTGCACTATCATTCTCCTCTTGTTCTTTTCTTCTTCTAGCCTCTTCTTCATCTAAGGCAGTAACAATTTCTACCACTTTCTAGATTTCGGAATCTGGATGTATAGTGGCTAGAAGTTTGACACATAGAGGTTCAGAGGAGCTTCCACTTACAACTTCATCCATCACAGCATGTCCCTTGGGAGTCAAGGTAGACTCAGCAGCATCAGCAGGTACTTCAGTAGCTTGACCCACAATTTCAGGAGGTTCATTGTGAACCTTTTGAACAGGTTCAGGTTCCTGTTGTGTGTTTGCTTCAGCTACTTTTTCAGATGGAGTAGCCTTTTGGTATGAAGCCTCCACCTCTCTTACCCGTTCAAGATCAACAGGGGTAAGAATCTTCTGTGAAGCCTTGGTTTTCATTTTCTTCAGCAACTTCTTCTCAAGAGTAACCTCAGCAGGTTTGAACTCCTCTTTCCTTGTATCTCCTTGTAGCTCATCTTCAAGGATTTCCAAAACTGACTTCTGGAACTTCTCAGCAAGTTCCTTTTTCCTCTTGTGCTCAGGTTTCTTCAAATTAATCCCCATCTGCTTGACAGTGGTTGCATTGAAGAAACTAGGGGGTTTGTGGTCAAAGTGACTCCGAACAGGTACCTTGTGATGCATTGAAATCTTCATGATCAAGGTATTGTGGGGCAGGATCACAGTCGAATCTCTTTCCCTCCTAGTCATGCCATATAGAATGACCCCATGGCAAATTTATCTTCTTTTTCTGAAGTAGGTGGATGACACAGAATCTCTCTAGTTTAGAGACACGATCCTTGCCACCTCCTTTGGGGATAATGCAACACCCCAAAACAGCAAACAAAAGCCTGGGAATATCCAGCATCCCGGTCCCTTTATAGTTTGATGGATCTACAGCTCCAAACAACATCTTGTTGAACTTTCCAGCTCCACCGTTTTTAGCTTCCCAGTCTGGTATAAACACAGGTCCTTCAGCCTTCACACCCATAACTTGCTCCAAAACAGCATTGTCAACCACAATCTCTTGACCCAACACCTGAGCCTTCAGATAAACCCTTCTATTTCCTTCAACTTCTCTAACAGTCCTCCAGAACTCATAGACACTGGCCTCATGCCAGCCATAGTCAATCACATTGAAGAACAACAACCATCCAGCACTCCTGAACTAATCGGTGAGGTCAAAGCCATTTTCAGCAAGGCTTTGGAAGTTGACACACCCTGCTAGGTACTATCTTTCCTCCAGCCTTAGATGAAGCAGCATCACTCTTCTTGGGAGCCATTGAAGAGCATAGGGTAAAGTGCAGTGAGTAGGGTTAAGGAAAGTTTGAAACTTGAGAGCAGAGAGTTTCTGAGAGCTCAAGGGTTGCAGGAACACTTAACAGCAGAGAGAAAGCAAAGTGTGAGTAAGAAATTTGACTTGTTTCCCACGCGCTATATATAGACTCACATAGCATTGATGATGGAAGTTACAGGCTGCGTAGACATAGGGAGTCGTGCGAACGTGCAGCTTCAGAGGATAGGTGAAAAGCCAACCGTCTTAGGATGCCACATCATTAAGTGCCAATTTCAGAAAGCATATGTGTTCAGCAAGTTCATGTAATTCAGCAGGTATGAATTTCAGAAGGTACATATTCAGGAGACACATATATTTTAGCAAGTTCATGCATATATCATGAAGTCATGCATATCATATTTTTCATAGAATTTTCAAGCAGATCATTCAATCTCAGATATTCTAATTGCAATAATAAACAATGTTACCAGCAGGGATACTTAAGGATTTGAGATGATGATATGTATTTGCTTGAGACTCAATCATTGCTTCCAGACATGCCTTTGTTGCTTCAGCAGCTTATGTTGAAGGTTCTTGGAACATAAACCTTCTTTTCATTAAGAGTTCCTTTCATCCATTCCTCTGCAGTGATTCTGGGGGTTTTCTTTGACTTGTTTAACACATCTGCAAGAGAAATGATAAGGAGTTTTGGTACCCATATTTTCTTGGGTCCACCAGGGTTAGTTACAGGTACAGGTTCCTCTTCATGTTTACTTTCAGATTTAAATAATCTGTGTTTATCACAATGAGGACACCCATCAACCTTTTTCTTATCCTTTTTAGGAAATTCAGAATTTGATGACTTTGGTGATAGTTTTTCAGAGAAACCTAAGCCTCTTTTATCATTTAACCTTTGCTGAGTTTTCAATAATCTATTGAGATTATTTGTTCCTTCAGTAAAGTTGGCTAGGTCTTTAGTAAGATCCATAATCTGTCCTTGAAGTTTCTGTTTTTCTTCAAGTAGATTTTTGTATTTACTGTTCTCTTGTTCCTGAAACTCTTCCTTAAGTATAAGATTTTCTTTTTCAAGATCTTTTGTTTTTGTTGCATGCAACAACATATGCATTTGAAAGTTTCTTATACTTTCTGAAGATTTCCTTGGTGCTATCAACTAGATCATCATATTCATCTAGAAGAGTTAAGGATGTTACCTTAGAATCGGGATCTTCTGAGGATGAATGATTTTCCATAAAGCACAAGGTTGTTTCTTCATATGAATCTTCTTCACTTTCTGAAGTTTGATCTTCTATAGACTTGTAATCTTCATCTTCTATATGAACATATAAGGCTAGGCAATCCCATATTTCCTTGGTGGAGTTAAATCCCTTAACCACATCATACTCAGTTTTGTTCAGAGAACAAATTAAGTAGAGCTTGGCTTAAGCATTGAGTTGAACTTTAATCTTTTGCTCATAGGACCACTCAACTTTTGAAATGGGTACTCCATTTCTCATGGGAACATAATCACCATCAGCAACTATATCCTAGTGATCTAGATTATAGCTTTCCATGAACAACTTCATATGTTCTTTCCAGAAAAAATAATCTTTTCTGTTGAAGATTGGAGGTCTGGTGACAGATACTCCTTCAGAGATGTAAGCACTGTAGCTTGTTGAGGTTTCCCTCTGGATCTTCTTCCATCAGCACTTGTTAGATGCTCAACCCGAGGTTGAGCTCTGATACCAACTGTAGAAACCACATGAAACACTAGAAGGGGGGTTGAATAGTGTTTTAAATGATTAAACAGATTTTCTTGGAAACCTTTTCACAAACTGAGTTTTCATACAATTTATAAGCAACTTTCTGAAACTGGAGAAAGTACTTGCTGAAAATATTTTCAGCAGGTTCACAAAAACTGATTTCTTAAACTGTTTTTAAAACGTATAGTTGAAAGCTTATGTTTAAACAGTTTAAATCACTAATATCATAACCCTTATTGTTAGATAAATCAGCAGTTAATAAGAGATAAGGGTTGAGAACACTTAGCTAAGAATTTATCCTGGTTCACCCACCAACACAGTGAGCTACGTCCAGTCCCAGTGCAACAGGCAACTGGATTTTCCACTATCTGATCAGATACAAGTATTCTTTGACCCCAGCCTCTACAGGCTAAAAACCAAGTATTCTTTGGACACAACCTCTCCAGGCTAAACAACCAAGTATTGTTTGTTCCTCCAAGCCTCTTCAGGCTCTCAGACACTTTTCAGTGTTTACAAAGAATTTTGTTCAAGTCCCTAAAGAACTTAAACACAAATGATCTTGTACAAGGAAATAACTGAGTATAACTCAGGATAAAAATGAGATTTACAATGTACAAAATATCAGAGTTGCAGCTAAAATTTTGCAGCGTGTTGGCTTGATGTTGTAAAATCTTTTTGAGCTTGGCCGACAGCTTCAAAGTCTTTCATGAAGCCTTATATAGGATAACATCTTGAGTCCGTTGAAGATTAAAGAAAACACCGTTGTGAGATAGCATTAAATTCTATTAAAGACGTTGTGGGACAATCTCTAAAAGAGCTTCTGACTTTGTGTTGCGGGTGTGTAGTCTGTGACATAGATCTGACACGTACAGCAGGTTCCCTTTTAAGGTAATATGATTTTGACAGCATAAAGGGTCTCTGAAAACATTCTTTAAATGGAACAGACTTGTAGAAGACGTTTGAGGATTCATTAAAGTCTTTAAGAAAAAGGCCTTTAGACTTTAGTAAATTGCTACGTTGTAGGTCTTCAGCAGTTCTTCTTTATATCAAGCCTTGTAACACTTCAGAAGGTTGAAGAGACTTCAGCGGGTCTTTATTCTTCAGAGAGTTCCTCATATCAGCAGGTTCAACTTCGGAGAGTTGGAATATATCAGAGAGTTGCTCTTTAGAAAGATTGCTGAAACATTTAAGCACACTTCCTTCAAGTGAAACTGTTCTTAAAGAAAATAATCTTTTAAGCCTAATTTGTTATCCATTAAAACTTAGGATTTGTGAGACTTTAAACATTATTAATTTTCTTAATAATATTTTGAGACTCAACAAGTTTGGATCATATTGCAAATTTCTTTCAATGCCTTTAGAATTACTTGCACAAATTTCCCTTGCTAAATCTAGAACGTCAATGTTTTTATTAATTTATCAAGTGGTATTTAATGGTGGTTCATGGGTGGACCACTTAATCCAGTGGTTTGCAGTAGAAACCTCCTTTCATGATATACAAGATTTGATTAGTATCACCATTTATTTTATACCTTCATGTATTTTCTATTTCTTTCTTTCTAGCTATCACATAACATTTAATTATTACATTTAACCCTTTTTTATTCTCTACTTTTTTTTATTTCTCTGAATGTAATATTCTTGGGAAAATGTTAAGTAGATTTTGTTAAGATAAATCATATATATGAGATAAATTATAAATGATGTGATGTGATGAAAAGAATTAGATCAAAAGAAATTAGGGATGTTAAATAGATTTATGGAATAAATAGCTGTCTATCTAGCTATCATTATTATATATTTGTGAGCGTTCATGAACATTTTCATATATATTATGTGCAAGGCTAGTGAACCTGTGATTATGATCAATATATAACATTGGCTGTTTCAGTAAAGCAACTAACTGCACCAAGGCCTTGGCCCTTGAGCTTGTGCTATTATGACTATGGCGGTTGCACCTAAACTTGTAGGCCGTTCAGTCTGTTTGGTGGTTAAAAACAGGTAAGTTCAAGCTTCTCGTTAGTTTCATTTCAAGCTTAACTTTGTGTACGTCATTAGCTTGAAAACTAATCCATTTATTTCAAGCTTTCAACGGTTTTACATTAATGTTATGTTAATGTACGGACAAAATTAACCTAAACCATCTAACTTCTTAAGTTGCTTTTCTTGAAGAGGTGACTTGAAAGTTCAAAATCTTAAAATGGAAGGCACTCTTTTTTAAAAGAAAAGACAGGTTGAAAGCATTAGAGTCGATCATTTTTGTAATAATATATTTTTAATGGTGAAATATGCTTTTAATCACTAAAATATAATTGAGATTGTTATGAGTCCCACGTTGAGTGGAACAAGACACTCATTGTGGTACTTAAGCCATGAGGCTCTCCCACTCAATGGACTAGTCTTTTGGGTTGGGCTCTCCTTATGGGCTTAAGTCATAACAATTAATGCTCTCGTTGAGAGTTGGGCTACGGAAAGGGCTACCTATAGGCTGGATTAAGGTATAAAAAAACCGAATACTGGTAGGTGAGTAAAGCCGCCAAAAAAAAGGGAGAGAGCTACCATTGGGTCAATGCGGATAGAGTGAAAGCCGTCGTGGATGGTACTTAAGCCATGAGGCTCTCCCACCTAATGGACTAGTGTCTTTTGGGTTGGGCTCTCCTTATGGGCTTAAGTCATAACAGAGATTTACTTTTAGTCTCTATAATTTAAAATCGATAGTTTTGGTCTTTTAAAAATTGAAAATACATCAATTTATAGTTTTTTCTACAGATTTTCTTATGAATTTTCCTATGAACTTTTATCAAAAAAATAAAAATACCCATTTTAATCCTTATCGATAAAAATTTACAAGAAAAATTGTATGAAAAAATGTAGGAGAACTATAAAATAATGACTAGTGTATTTTCAATTTTTGAGGGATTAAAATCATCGATTTTGAATTATAGAGACTGAAAATAAATGTCAATTATATTTAAAGGACCATAAACATATTTAACCATTTTTTAACAAAATATCAAATTATGATATTTAGAATAGCCCCATTTAACGAAACACAAATCCAATAAAGTTTTTAAGCTATTTATTTTGATTTATAAGTAAGTTCATTTGAAATTATTCACCATTAAAAACTATTCTAATGTGATTATTTTAGCTACATTTTATATTGTGTGACACACAATATCTTGTAATTAATTAAAAATAAAAAAAATTCAAAGACATTTGGGTACAAAAACAATTTTTCTTTTCTTTTCTTTTTTTATAAAGACATCCATAATCTCTAATTTAACATGGTAAATAAGGACAAAATCCTATAGTTTCCAAACAAAGCAATCCTTTTTTTTTTTGGAAAAGGGGAAAACAAAGCAATGTTCCTTTGAAGTTTAAACAAAGAAAAAGTGGAATGGGAAGAGTAAGAAGGCTAAAATGCAAAAGATATTTTATTATAAGTTAATTTTAAGAAATTTGATAGAGATAATGTTTTAAAAATTAATAATCATTAAACTAGTATAGTTCCAAAACCTAATTAAATTATAATAGTAATTAAATATATTTTTAATATTATATAATTTATTAAATAAGACTTTAATCATAATTTATTATTTTATCACATCATAGTATTATTTTTAAAAATTATATCAAATGTGAAAGTATGTATAAAACTTATTTATATTGTTATTATATAATTATTGCACTAAAATGTGAAGTAGGTAAAGGTTATTGCAGAACACATGAAAAACACTAGAAGGGGGTTGAATAATGTTTTATAAACTTAACAGATTTTTAGAAACCTTTTTCGCAACAGTAAGTTTACTAAGATTTCAGACAGGATTTTGAAAATTGTCTGAAGTTACTTCTCCTATCTGAGTGATAAGAAAGTTCATATAAGAGATTTTTCTAAAATTACTTGATTTGAAAAGCTTTCAGAAAATGTTTGTAAACTTAACTTTCAATTCCCTTTCAGTTAGCGCAATAAATATATGTAATTTAAAAGTTTAGCGATAGAGAAACTTAGCTAAGAGATTTATCCTGGTTCACTCACCACCACCGTGAGCTATGTCCAGTCCAAGTGCCATCAAGCTACTGGATTTTCCATTAATCTCAAGAGATTACAGGTATTGTTTTCAGACAAGCCTCTTCAGGCTTAATACAAGAATTTTTTGCACACCTAGCCTCTTCAGACTCTCCTCAAGTATTTTTTGCTCATCTGACCTCTTCAGGCTCTACATAACAAAGCGTTTAATTTACAGATAAAGAAATGAACTTGAACTTCAGCAAAGTTCTTGTTAAGAATTGTACAAGTAATTGTGTGAGACACAAAATATGAAATTTGTGTACAAAGGAAATTATAAGAGTTTGATTTCTACATAGAAATCTGCAGCGTTTTGCTTCTTTTTGCATGTAGTTTCTCTTAAGTTCTTTAGTGTGGATTCCTTGAAGGTCTTCAGCTATTTATAGACATGGCTCAGGCTTGATTTGAATTTATCCGTTGGAGGGAATGGTTTTGAAATCATTTAAATCCGTTAGGAATAATTCTGACAATTGTACATTGGTGCAGGCGTCATCTTCACCTCTGACATTCGTACAGAGACGCGTCATGAGCTTTGACAAACGTACAAGAATTTGCAGATGTTGTCACAGAATATTATTGCCACGTCAAACAACCTTGAGTTCTAATTGGTGGTCTTCAGACAGAAGCTGTTCAGAGAAATTCAGCTCTTTAGACAACTAACTACTTCATATGCCTTCAGTAATTCAGACGCACAAACTTCAAATGAGTTGATACTTCAAATAGCTTCCAACTTTTAGATCAGTTAATGCTTTAGACAACATTCAACTTCATATGGTTCTGAAATAACAACAAAGTATTAATTTCAGTTTGTACATATTTCAGCTGTTTATTTAAGTTTATTATCATCAAATCTAAATGTAGATATATTCAAGTCTTGAGACTCAACAGTTATGGAAATTAAGATCTCTATGAAATTTACTTAGAGAAAATCTCTTGCATTTTAAGTTTTTAACCATAAAAATCATTTTCAAATTATGACCCATGCTAAGAATTATCCAACCATACCAATGATACATTTTTAGCTCTCGTGAAGGTGCATGGGCACCACCATACTATCAATCTTCAATTTCCATGGGACTATATAAAAATTTATAAGCTACTAGTTTACTCTTTACAAATTATTGTTATCGACTATTTATGTCGGTGATAGAGCCAGCTCAGCTTGAAAACAATGAATCACACGTCGTGTTTGTGTTTATGTATTCACGCCTGTAAGATATTAAATCAAGCAATGTGAACAAATAAGACACAATGACAAAAGCATTTGTTGCAAATCTTGTAGTGGTTGAAAGCATGCTAGTGGAATAGTATATCTTGCATGTTATAGGAATAGTGTAGCTTTTTATTTTTGTTCTCGGATAAGAACATTTAATGTTATTTTATTAATATATGTTGCATATAAATTGGTGGTTCACGTACCATGTAATGCATTAAGTTTTAGATTGAAATAAAGTGATTAGTACTCTCTTCCATTTTTTCTTTGAGTGCTTCTATTGTGAGTGAGTTCTATTTAGTTGTTATAATGTTCCACATATATCAAATTGGTATCAGAGCTTGAGAGCCTGGTAGTTTGAGTGTTAAAAAAATTAAGAGTGTGTGAGGAATAAGAGTGTTCTCACTTCATATTTCTTTTAAGTCAGTGTGTGAGAGAGATGTGACAAACTACAATATTGTCTGGTCCGATCCCAAATTAGATGGGAAACTAGATTATAATTATTGGGCGCTATTAATGGCTACCCATTTGAAAGCTCATAATATTTGGAGCTATGTTGAATCAGGTGTGCAAGAAGGAGCCGATGATGTTGCTCGACGGAAGGACCAGCTGACTCTGACACAAATCTATCAAGGAGTAGATTACTAAGTTTTTAGTAAAATAGCAAATGCCAAAACTGCTAAACAAGCGTGGGACATCTTGAAGCTGTCATATAAAGGAGTGGAGAAAGCCCATAAATCCAAGTTACAATCCATGCATAGAGAATATGAGAGGTATGAAATGTCCAGTTCAGAAACTATTGAACAATATTTTTCACATGTTATTGACCTTGTAAATAAAATGAGGGCGTATAGAGAAGATATTCCTGACAGTAAAGTGGTGGAGAAAATTTTACATACCATGCCAATGAAGTTTACAATAATAGAGTCCCACGACACAGATAGCATGATGATAGCAGAGTTGCAAGGAAGCATTGAAAGCCACGTGAGCAAAATCTTGGAGAAGACAGAAAAAGTAAATGAAGAAGCCTTGAAAAGTCAGGTGAATCTCAACAACGTTGTTGAATCCAGTCAAAACATAGAAGGTAGAAGTCGTGACAATTTCAATAATGGAGGAGGAGGAAATTATAGAGGTAGAGGTCGTGGAAATTTAAGAGGAAGAGGACGTGGCAACTTCAACCAAGGAAGAGGAGGAAACAACTTTGGATATGCCAACCATGGAAGAGGAAGAGGTAACAATTACCAAGAAAGAGCAAATTATAATTGTTATCATTGTGAGAAGTTCGGACACAAAGTTGCATATTGCAGATACAAACAAGAAGCAAACATAGCAGAAAACCAATATCATGATGTTGGTGAGAATTCTAACCTGCAAAGTTTATGTTTGGCAAGCAATAATTTTTCAGAAGGTGAAAGCATCTGATATTTAGATACTGGGTGTAGTAACCATATGTGTAGGAAAAAGGAACTACATTCTTTTCTAGATGAAACAGTGAGTTCAACTATAAAATTTGGCAACAATACCAATATTCCAATTCTGGGAAAAGGCCAAGTTGCTAAAAGATTGAAGGATGGATCCCAAAACTTCATCTCTGATGTTTTCTATGCTCCTGGACTTCATCATAATCTATTGAGTATGGGACAACTATCAGAGAAAGGCTACAACATGCAGATACAACATGGGTACTGCACGATTGACAAGAATGGGAGATTTATTTCAAAGGTAAAAATGACTCCTAACCGCCTATTCCCTTTGAAGTTTCAACATGAAAGATTTCCTTGTTTGGTTTCTATAATACCAGATGATGATTGGTTGTGGCATATGCGCTTTGGTCATTTTCATTTCTCTAGATTAAATTATCTATCAAAGAAAGAATATGTGTCTAGTTTGCCTATTGTAAATATCCCCAATAGTGTATGTGAGACTTGCCAATTGGGAAAGAAGCACAGAGAATCATTTCCTACAGGAAAGTCATGGAAAGCAAGGAAGCCACTGGAGATTGTTCGCTCAAACTTGTGCACAGTTAAAATCCCAACACATGGTAGTAGTAAGTATTTTATTACCTTTGTTGATTATTTCAGCAGAAAGACTTGGGTGTATTTTTAAGCAGAAATCAGAAAGCTTATGATGACTTTAAGTCATTTAATGCATTCATAGAGAAACAAAGTGGCTGTAAGATTAAAGCATTGAGAACAGGTAGAGGTCAAGAATACCTCATTTGTGCAGATTTCTTTGAGCAACATGGAATTCATCATCAACTGACAACAAAATACACTCCCCAACAGAATGGAGTTGTTGAAAGGAAGAACAGGACAATCATGGATATGGTGAGGTGCATGTTGAAGGCAAAACAAGTGCCTAGAGGATTCTGGACAAAAGCTATTGCTACTGCTGTGTATATCTTGAACAGGTGTCCGAAAAAAGCGTTTGTGAAAAAACACTAGAAGAAGTATGAAGCGAAAGGAGGTCCTCTATTCGGCACCTCAGAGTTTTTGGGTGTGTAGCATATGCCCATGTACCAGATCAACTAAGGAAGAAGCTTGATGATAAAGGAGAAAAATGTATGTTCACTAGCTACTGCACAAATTCAAAGGCATACAGAATTTGCAATCCAGAGACAAAGAAGGTCATTATTAGTCGAGATGTGACATGTGATGAAGAAGGAATGTGGGACTTGTCTCCAAAATTCCAAAAGCAGCCGATGGTAATTCTAGATGGTTGTAAAGAAGAGAATGGACATCAAGATCCAGCACTTGATGAGCCAAAAACATCAAGCAGGCCACAGAGGCAACGGAGACTACCAGCCAGATTGGAGGATTATGTTGTGGGTAATGATAATGACCCATCTGATGAAGAAATTATCAACTTTGCTTTATTTGCAGATTGTGAGCCAGTGACTTTTGAAGAAGCTACAAATGATCATAATTGGAGAAAGCCATGGATGTTGAGATTCATGCAATCGAGAAGAATGAAACATGGGAGCTGATAGATTTTCCCGTAGATAAGAAGCCAATTGGAGTGAAATGGGTGTACAAAACAAAGTATAAACCCGATGGAGAAATTGATCGTTTTAAAGCGAGGTTGGTGGAAAAAGGATACAAGCAGAAGTCGGGTATTGATTATTTTGAGGTATTTGCTCATGTTGCGAGATTAGATACAATTTTTATGATTAAATCTATCCCAACTCAAAATAATTGGAAAATACACCAAATGGATGTTAAATCTACTTTTCTAAATGGTACTTTGGAAGAAGAGGTATATGTTGAACAGCCTGCAAGATATGTGATTGAAGGAAAGGAAGATGAGGTCTACAAGTTGAAGAAGGCATTGTATGGCTTGAAGCCGACACCCAAAGCGTGGTACAAAAAGATTGATTCTTATTTTGTGCAGCATGGATTTCATAGATGCCCATTTGAGCACACTTTATATATTAAAGTTGTTGATCTAGATGATATTCTTATTGTGTGCCTTTATATTTATGATCTAATCTTTACTGGAAATAATTTGAAGATGATTGTAGAATTCAGGGAGGCTATGATTAAATGCTTTGAAATGACAGATTTAGGCCTAATGTAGTATTTTCTCGGCATTGAGGTCAATCAACAGGATGGTGAAATTTTCATATCTCATAAAAAATATGTTGGTGATATTTTGAAGAAATTCAAGATGGAGAATTCAAAGTCGATTTCCACTCCTGTTGAAGAAAAGTTGTAGTTAACAAGAGAAACTGATGGCAAGAAAATTGATTCAATCTATTACAAGAGCTTGATAGGAAGTTTGAGATATTTGACTACAATTAGGCCAAACATTGTTTTTGGAGTTGGATTACTTAAACTGATTTATGGAGGAGCCACGTGTTTGTCATTTGCAAGGAGCAAAGAGAATACTGAGATATATCAAAGGTACTCTGACCGATGGAATTTTTTATGTCAATAATAATGGTGTGAATCTTGTTAGATATACAGATAGTGACTGGGCAGGAGATATTGAAACAAGGAAGCGTACGTCAGGGTACACATTTCATCTAGGTACTGGCGCAGTATCGTGGTCCTCAAAGAAACAACCAGTTGTTGCACTCTCAACAGCCGAGGCAGAGTATATAGCTGCAGCTAGTTGTGCTACACAAACAGTATGTCTGAGAAGACTTCTAGAAGTGATGCATCAGAAGCAGGATACTCCCACAGAGATATTTTGTGATAACAAGTATGTCATTCCTCTTTGCAAAAATCCAGTTTTTCATAGACGGTCCAAGCACATAGATATATGACTTCATAAAATACGGGAGTTGGTGATTGAGAAAGAAGTGGAAATTAATTATTGTCATACTGAAGATCAGATTGCAGATATTTTTATAAAGCCGTTAAAAATTGAGTTGTTTTACAAGTTGAAGAAAATGATTGGAATCATACATGTTTGATTTAAAGGAGACAATGTAAGATATTAAATCAAGCAATGTGAAAAAATCAGCCAGCAAATCTTGGAGTGGTTGAAAGCATGCTAGTGGAATAGTATAGCTTGCATGTTATAGGAATAGTGTACCTTTGTAATTTTGTTCTTGGATAAGAACATTTAATGTTATTTTATTAATATATGTTGCATATAAATTGGTGGTTCACATACCATGATGTATTGCATTAAGTTTTAGATTGAAATATTAAAGTGATTAGTACTCTCTTCCATTTTTCTTTGAGTGCTTCCGTTGTGAGTGAGTTCTATTTAGTTGTTATAATGTCTCACTTATATTAACGTGTGGGAGTGTATTGTATTTTATTTTGCACTTTATCAGAGTTTGAGGTACACACTCCCTTAATGCACATGATCAAACTTTTTCACTTTTCAAATATTATTTTTGGTATAACTTTGTTTCTATTATTTTAATATTTAATGAATGTGGTCTAAATTTTCTATCGTAATTTAGTTATCAAGCGTCATGATATTAATTTCCAATGACTTGCACCAAATTATGTCATTTCTGCTTCACATTAAATCATATTCTTGTCCAACCACAAGGATTACTCCCTACACATACTTTTTTTGAGTATCAATTCTAAAAAATCATTGTCAAAATAATAATTATAATAATTAATAAATGTATTTATTTATTTTTGTCTGTTATATATTTCATGGATAATAAAAACTCTTAGACTAGTTAAGAATAATACTTTAAGTGAACCCTCCCAAACATGACAATAGTTGAATTTGAATTATATTTGTTCATCTTAAATAACAATAGCTGAATTTGATTTTCTTAATAAAATTTGCTTATATTAGAATCTAGTTCCACTTCTATTGTATAGTGTTAAGAATTAACTCATGTTTCTGACTCCAGTCACATTATAATAACTCCTATAAAAGATATGTGGATAGTATGATCTAGATAAAAAAAAAATCTTCATTCTTAATTTAGAAAATGAATTTGAGAGTTTAATAACAATTTCTCACAAAAACATTATACCGGTCATTTTTATTTTTTAAAAAAATCAGCCACTTTTTTCACTATTATTATGGTTCTCCTTTTTCATATTCTCAACAGGGGAAAGGTTACACTCACACGTCACACCACGAACAGCGCAAATTATTAATTATTTAATTATCAAATCAATGGTTCAAAAATTTTCAAATGATAGAAAAAGTGATGAGTAAAACAATTTTATATTTTTACTTATGAATTCTGAAAATCACGCACTTTTTCTATGTATATGTTAGTAAATTTTCCTTTTCATTATTATTATTATTTTGTTCAGATATTCTCCATTTTCGTTCACTTGCAGCTTCAGGGGCTCACAGACATAAGAAGTTGCTGCAGCTTTGTGATTCTGCCACTACTTCTACCTGCCACTGCGTTCAAGGTAGGGTCTTTATTACGCTACTCACTCTCCTTGTGTTTCAAGCATTCTTTCTCATTGGACTTCTGCTTGTGTATTTAACCTGTTAGCTGTTATCTGACTCCATGATCTGCATTATCAATTTTCTGCTTGGTTTTAGCATCAAGTTGTGAATTTTTTAACTGGGTTCTATGCCGCACTTGCTTGATCTGATCTTTTTTGACTCAGAAATCAAGAACCTTGCCAATTTGTGTATCAGTTTAGTTCACAAGCTGTGGTGTTTTTATGCTACTATTTGTCTTGTTTTTGTTTTTATTTTCTGGTGTCTCATTATTGGTTCCACTTTATCTGCACCAAACTTGGTTTAAGTGTTGTAATAACGGTTTTGTCCTTACATTGTGTATTCTGTCTTCCTTCCTGAAAATCCAACATGATATATAGACCAAGGCTGGGTGGCTTCTTCACTGGCAAAGTTACTCTTTTTTCTGTTTCCCCAGCTTCCCCTTTTCTTCTTTTCCTCCTTCCTTCCCCTTCTTGAGTTTTACTTGCATCATTTGTGAAATGCAAATCTCTGTCTGATTTCTTGCATATTCTGTTTCACTTCAGAGTTTTTGTGATTATTCTACTACACATCAACTGCATATAAGTAAGAAGTTTCATTTGGGAAAAGTCATCATATTGGCAACCATGAAAGGAAAGAACCGGAGAAGTGGTGGTGCTGTTCAAATGGATTACCTGATTCACATACACGAGATTAAGCCTTGGCCCCCATCACAATCTCTCAGATCCTTTCGTTCTGTATTGATACACTGGGAGAATGGTGAACGTTCTTCAGGATCTACCAATCTTGTTTCCCCTTCACTTGGTTCTAACGCAGGTGAAGGAAAAATTGAGTTTAATGAGTCATTTAAGCTTCCTGTTACTCTGTTGAGGGATATGTCTGTCAAAAATGCTGATGCTGAAGTGTTCCAAAAGAATTACTTGGAGTTCAACTTGTATGAGCCTCGAAGAGATAAGATTGTTAAAGGTCAGTTGCTGGGGACTGCCATTGTAGACTTGGCAGATTATGGCATCCTTAAAGAGACCTTGAGCATTAGTGCACCATTGAACTGCAAGAGGAACTACAGGAACATGGACCAACCACTTTTGTTCATTAAAATTGAGCCTGTTGAAAAGAATCGTGCTAAGTCCTCATTGAAGGAAAGATTGTCAAAAGACAATAACGGCAGTGACTCTGTATCAGCATTGATGAATGGAGAATATGCTGATGGAGCTGAGGTTGCCTCTTTTACAGATGATGATGTTTCCTCTCATTCATCTGTGGCAGCAGCTACTACTTCCCCTGAGTCAAGCGGGTGTATGCCTCCTGAACATGAAGAGGTACTCATATCTTCCCCTATTCTATTTGTTTATTCCTTGAAGGCTAGCAGTATATATTTCTTTTACCATAACTGTTATTGTGTGACAATTTGTATTGTCCTCAAACCCTATTCCATGAATAAACATTTTTGAAATAGGACAAAATGCAATGGTATGCATCATTACAATGTATAGATGCTTTGTACTTGTTGAACAAGGTTTAGAACTTGTCATCAGCAGGTTGACTGGACCCTTTCACATTAAATTGTCCTTTTGAATCAATACAAGGAAAATAAGAAATCCTATTTTTCATGTTACTATCAGCCGCATGGTAATGCATGCGGTCTGCTTGTTGGGTATATCTAAGCCATTTAGTAATTGCTGCTGAATCGCAGAACGGACCAGCTCAAAACACCGGTAGTAATAACAAGGAGCATCCCTTGTCTTCAGAAACAAGGGTTGAAAATTTGAATATGTTGCAGCAAGATAAGAATGAGATGCTGGAGAGGAGTTCATCCTATGTGTCATGTATGGATGTATCCTCTGATCTTGGAAGTCCAGTAAATAGTCATACTTCTATGATGAGCTCTCCCAATCATGGTTGGGCGACAACCCAAAAGCAAGTTGTTCTCCCAAGTGCTGATTCTTCTTCCCCATCCTTAGAAGAAAATTCTATGCGCAGGTCCAGAAGCAGTGATCATGAAAGTTTGGATCAGGAAGTTCATAAAAAAGTTGTTAATTGTAGAAATATAATTACACATGTTCAAACAAATAGTGATGAAAGTGCTTATTCAAGCAACACCACATCTCTAGATTGCTTTGTGGACAAGAATCCAGGCTCTGGGAACTGTGGTGATTTGGAAATCAACGACAAATTAAGTGAGAGATGTGAGGAATCTGACAAATTTAGTGTGAAGGAGGGGGGAAGTGATAAATATTACTCTAATTCCGGTGAGGACAAGCTTGGAAATGGATTGTCTCATTTTGATAAGCAAAACCATGTAGAAGATGAATCAGTGGCTCAAGATGCCATAGAACAAGTTTTATTAAGTAGTGGTATGTATTCTCTAGGTGGCTCAGATATCGGTATGAAAGGTAATATTTTGAAAAGTGAAATATTAAAGCCTGTAAAGTCTGTAAGGTCATCAGCAGACTCAGTTAAGAGTATTGGGTCACTTGGTAACAATCATCATGCTGAAGTAAAGGAAAATGGCATTAATGGAGATGCCCAAAATAGTGGAGGGAATATCAGAAGCAGTGACAAGAAAGATGCTAAGATTTATCCAAGGGAAGCCAGGAATACCATTTTAGACAGCAAGATTGAGCATTTGGAAAACAAGATAAAGATGCTTGAAGGAGAATTAAGAGAAGCTGCTGCAATTGAGGCTTCTTTATATTCAGTAGTTGCTGAGCATGGAAGTTCCATGAATAAGGTTCATGCCCCAGCTCGGCGCCTTTCCAGGTTGTACCTTCATGCTTGTAAAGAAAATATTCAAGCAAGAAGATCTGGGGCAGCTAAAAGTGCTGTTTCTGGATTAGCACTTGTTGCGAAGGCATGTGGAAATGATGTCCCAAGGTACACGAGTTGTATTGGTTACTACCTTTTTTTGTTTGGGTACAATGGTTACTGCATTTTATTCCAAGTATATTCCCATATAATATTTTGAAGATGTTCATGAGTATAAAGCATCACAAGTTGCTTCATTTTGGAGAAGTTTGGGATTTATTTTTTATTGAAAAATTGTCATTAATTTGTTAAGAAAACAAAATAGCTTCTGTGCCATGAAGAAAATTTTACGGATGTTGAACTTGTCATACGTCACTCTGTCAAAACATTTTCTAAAATAAAAATGATACAAAATTACATGGCAAATAAAGTGGATATCCTGCATGAAATTATAAATGAAAATGAGTCAGATTAGTTACTAGTGGTTGGTCAACCAGTGTATTGCTGATTCTTACTGCATGAGATGGAAATTATAGTTTTGTCATAAACTTTTCCACTGCCTACTAATTAAACTTTGCATATGGATACAGGTTAACATTTTGGCTATCTAATTCTATTGTTTTGAGAGCAATTATAAGCCAAACTACCAAAGATATGGCACCATCCAATCCTGCCGGATCTAGTACAAGAAGGAAGAGTGGAGAGGGGAATGGCAAGATAGTACAACCATTAATATGGAAGGGGTTCTCTCCTAGGAAAAGCGAAAATACAGCAGTTGAGTATGGAGGTCTTGGTAACTGGAATGACCCAAACGTGTTCACATCAGCGCTGGAAAAGGTGGAAGCTTGGATCTTCTCTCGCATCGTGGAATCTATTTGGTGGCAGGTAACACTTTTATCTTATGCCCTTTTTCAACAATTCTAAATTGCTGATTATCAATATAAAAAAATTCCATTGGCATCTAACATGAATCATTCTTTGTCTATGTCCAGTCTCTGACTCCACATATGCAGCTCATTGATGCAAAGGTCACTCACAAGGATATGGGTTCTCCCTTGAGGAAAAGCTATAAAAAGATGTCTAGCTCATGTGATCAAGGAAATTTATCGCTAGATATTTGGAAGAATGCTTTTAGAGAAGCCTGTGAAAGGATCTGTCCTATCCGAGCTGGAGGGCATGAGTGTGGCTGTTTGTCTGTGCTGCCTCGTTTGGTTAGTTGATACAGTTCCTTTGTCCTTTCCTTTTCTTTTATGCTAAAAGGCACTTACGTTTTTCATTGTAATACCATTTTTTGTCCTTTTTCAATTGCCATTTCTCTCTGGGTTTAGTCAGCAAGGTTAGGGGAAGAGCTTTGAAATGGATGGTTTGGTAAATAAAGAATAATAGGAATGTATGCATAATGCATTATTATACATTAAAAGAAGGAATAAGCAAAAAATGAGTTGTAAAGACATGGAATTGAACTAATAATTCAATGTCAAATTTTATGAGACAGGAAAGTTATAAATGTCATGCTTAGTTCATAATTGCAACATGTTGTCTTTCTTCTTTTTTCTCCTGAACAAGAAAAGGATTTCTTAAAAAAAATAAAAAACTGTAAACAAGTTTCATATGGTTTGCTTTCGGTCAATCCTTTTTCCTATTCCTAACACTTGAAATAGAAATATGAAAAGTGGATATTGACTGATTAAACTAGAAAATACAATAGTGTATATATATACATGTTATGAGAGAACCAATCCCTAAAGATTTGGGATTAGGATCAATCTAAATCAATTTAGGATCAACCTAAATCAGGAAACTATACAATAAATCAAAGAGAATAAATAGTAATATCTCTACATATCTTAACACTCCCCCTCAAGCTGGAGCATACATATCATAGGCATCCAGCTTGTCACATATATAGGTTATCCTAGGACCCCGTAAAGATTTAGTAAAAATATCTGCAAGTTGATCCTTGGAGCAAACTGAGGAAGTCTTGATGACACCGGAGAGGATCTTTTCTCTGATAAAATGACAATCAACTTCTATATGTTTTGTCCTCTCATGAAAAACTGGATTAGAGGAGAGGTATAAGGCTGACTGGTTATCACACATTAGTTCCATAGGGCCAACCTTGCAAAACTGCAACTCTTGAATTAAAGACTTTAGCCACAGAAGCTCACATGTGGTGTGAGCCATGCACGATACTCTGCTTCTGTGCTCGATATGGCAACAACACTTTGCTTTTTACTCTTCCATGAAACAAGATTACCTCCCAAGAACACACAATAACCCGTTGTTGACCGTCTGTCACTTGCATCACCTGCCCAATCTGCATCGGAATACCCAACAATATTTGTATGTCCTCTATCACTGTAAACAAGTCCCTTCCCAGGTGATCCTTTGAGATATCTGAGGATCCGCACAACTGCATGCCAATGACTCTCACAAGGAGAGTTAAGGAACTGACTTACAACACTGACAGGAAAGGATATATCAGGTCTGGTCATGGTGAGATAATTTAACTTGCCCACTAGTCTTCGATACCTTCCTGGGTCGGAATAGGGCTCCCCCTGGTTAGGTAGAAGCTTCACATTAGGATCCATTGGGGTGTCAACTGGCTTACAATCTGTGAGTCCTGTCTCCTTCAAAATGTCAAGAGCATATTTCCTCTGAGAAATAGCAACACCGGACTTTGACTGAGCAACCTCAATCCCAAGGAAATAGCGCAGAGGACCTAAATCCTTAGTTTGAAAGTGCTCAAATAAGTGCTGCTTTAGAGCCTTGATGCCCTCCTGATCATCACCTGTAATTACAATATCATCCACATAAACCACAAGATAAATGAATTTATGGATCAGTGAGCATCTAAAGAAAACAGAGTGGTCTGCCTCGCAGCGGATCATTCCAAACTCCTGTATGACTTTGCTAAACCGACCAAACCAAGCTCGAGGTGATTGTTTAAGGCCATATAAGGACTTCCGTAATTTACACACAAGGTTAGACTCCCCCTGAGCAACAAACCCAGGGGGTTGCTCCATATAGATCTCCTCCTCCAAGTCACCATGTAAGAAAGCATTTTTGATATCCAATTGAAACAAGGGCCAATGTCGCACAGCAGCCATGGCCAAGAAGAGGCGAATTGAGGCCATCTTCGCAACTGGAGAGAAAGTGTCACTGTAATCCAAACCATATACCTGTGTGTATCCCTTAGCCACAAGACGGGCTTTCAATCTATCCACCTGTCCATCAGGGCCCACTTTAACATTAAAGACCCACCGACATCCAACAACAGATTTGCCGGACGGAGGTGGAACAAGTTCCCAAGTATGGTTAAATTCTAAAGCTGTCATCTCATAAATCATAGCTTGTCGCCATCCTGGATGGGTTAAGGCCTCCTGTACTGTCTTGGGAATGGTAATAGAGGATATAGCAAAGACAAAAGCAGAATAGGTAGGAGACAAACGATGATATGAGAGAAAATTATAAATGGGATGAGGATTAGAAGTAGAACGTTTACCTTTACGAAGAGCAATGGGCAAGTCAACTGGGAGAGGTGGAGCCGGAGTAGGTGAGGAGACTGGAGCAGAAGCGGAATCACACGGTGTACTAGGAGATGGAACCAAAGTATGTAACCGACGCTCATAAGTTATCCCATATCGGTGTGGGAGACGACCAGACCCTGGTAGGGAAGGAGGAGGACACTCTGGTGGAGGCCCAGGTGTCTCTAAAGTAGCAGGTGGAGACTCAACAGAATCAACAAGAGGAATAGGCAATACCTGAGAATAGAGATCGGAGTCCAGTGAAGAGACTTCTGAGGTACTGAAAAATGGTGTGTCTTCAAAGAAGGTGACATCTGCACTGGTGTAGAATCGATGTGTAGTGGGAGAGTAGCAATGGTACCCCTTTTGGACACGAGAATATCCTAAGAACACACATTTGATAGCACGGGCAGACAACTTATCACGACCTGGGGAAAGATCATGAACAAAACAAGTACAACCAAAAACACGAGGGGGGACAGAGTAAAGAGAATCCAATGGATATAACAGGGAATGAGGAACTTGATCATTCAAAACAGAGGATGGCATCCGATTTATTAAATATCCTGCAATAAGGACAACATGACCCCACAATTTTGGAGGTGCATTAGCATTCAATAGCAGAGTACGGGCAGTGTCCACAATATGTCTATGTTTTCGCTCGGCAACACCATTTTGTTGAGGTGTATGAGGACAACTAGATTGATGTTGAATGCCATGGGAATTCATGAAGGAAGTGAAACAATCAGAGAAGTATTCTTTAGCATTATCACTTCGTAGAACACAAATTACTTTGCCAAACTGAGTTTTGATTTCTAAACAGAAAGTTTTGAAAATTGTGAATAACTCAGAACGATTTTTCATTAGAAAGATCCAAGTACATCTTGAAAAATCATCAATGAAAGTAACATAATACCTATGTCCTAAAATAGACGCATCACGACTAGGACCCCAAACATCAGAATGAACAATATCAAAAGGAGACACAGCTCGACCATGAACACTTCTAGGAAAAGAAGTTCTAACATGCTTTCTTAGTTGACACGACTCACACTCTAAGGACTCCAACTGGGAGAGATGAGGTACCATTTTCTTCAGTTTATGTAAGCTAGGATGACCAAGACGACGATGGAGCAAACCGGGAGACTCAGTAGATGCACATATGGTAGAAGCAGAGGACTGAAGGTAGTAGAGACCATGTGATTCAGATCTTGCTCCAATCGTCTGTCCCGTACTCCGGTCCTGTATCAAGAAAGAATCTGAAGTGAAGTTGATGGCACAATTTAATGATTGAGTCAACTTGCTTATAGAAATTAAATTGAAGGGACATCCAGGAACTAATAAAACTGATTTCAATGGTAGTGAGGGAACAGGTGAAATTTGGCCAATACCAGTGGCTTGGACTTTGGACCCATCAGCAAGGGTGATATGATGTGGAGTTTTAGGTGAGGATAAGTTAGGGAAAAGAGAGGCGTTACCAGTTAGGTGATCAGAAGCACCAGAATCCAAAACCCAAGGTCCAAGAGGCGTAGAATGAGAGAGACAGACTGTAGAATTACTAGTGTGAGCAACAGTGACTGAGGAAGAGGTCTGTTGGGCTGCCTTCAGTTGAAGGTACTCCTTGTAATCATCAGCAGACCAGGAGATTGGATGATTGCTCTCAGATTCAATCTTGGGCTCTGAAGTCAGAGATTGAGCAACATTAGTTGTCTTGCTCGGAAAGCCATGCAAAGAGTAACACCTATCACGTGTATGTCCATCTCTCTGACAGTAGGTGCAATGAAGGTTTCCTCTACCCCCTTTTCCACGACCACGGCCACGACCACGACCTCGTCCTCCACGTTCAGTGGTACTAGAGACAAAAGCAGAGGACTCAGATGCTGTTTGAGATTCTGCCTCAGGTGAAGGAACCTGAATCAAACGATCTATGAGTTCTTCCACCGTAGGAATGGTGGGATTTGTCAGAATCTGATCACGAACAGATTCGTAGTCCTTATGAAGTCCATGAAGGATAAAGACCATGAACATATTATTGAGCTTGCTTAACACTTTCTGAAGATCATCACTAACCAACATCAGCTTCAGCTCATCAATGGTGGATTGAGCATGATTCAAATAAGATGGCAAATCATGATCAACCATTTGAAGTGTTGCTAAACCACGAACAGATTCATACAATCTCTGGATGTCATTGGCATAAATATTCTGAGCTTTCTTCCAAACATCATAACATGTTTTGTATGGGCGAAAATGCACCATTAATTTGGGCTCAATGGACTGCCATAATACAGATACAAGTTGATAATCTGCTCGCTGCCATTCATCACTCACATCTTTATCAACCTCGGAAGCCTTCTTAACAAGGTGATCATAAAGACCCTGGCCTAAAAACCTTATCTCAACTGCAGTAGACCAATCTAAATAATTTTTACCATTCAACTTCTCAGAGGTAATAACCGGTGAACCAGAAAAAGCAAAGGAAACCAGTCCCCTTTTAGAAGAATCAATTTTTGGATCCTCCTTATCAACTTTGGAAATCTCCGCCATGTGGAAAAAGAAGGAGAACAGCAACCAGAACACCAAACAGCTACTAAAAGACAGTTTTGCAGCAACAAGAAAACACCAAACAGCAGCAAGAATGTCAAACAGCCACCAAACAGTAGCAAGAACGCCAAACAGCAGCAGGAACGTCAAACAGCCGCCAAAAAAACGGTTTGGCAGCAACCAAAAACGACCGAACAGCCACCAAAGAGTGTGACCCACGACCTGAAAGTGGTCAAAACAGACAGAGGAAGAGCCGACGAACCCAACGGAACAAGCGGCGTCGCGAACGGAGGCCGCGAGCAGCTTTGAGAAAAACGGCGCGTGGCAGCGCGTGGAGGAGGCGGCGCGCGGTGGGGTGGCAGATCGGCGACTTCTGAACACTTTGGCGGCGTCCACACAAGCATCCGCTGAATAAAAAAAGAATGACCTAGGTGGGCGACCGGAGTAAAAACGGTTCCTGGACCAGAAGAGCTCTGGTACCAACTTGAAATAGAAATATGAAAAGTGTATATTGATTGATTAAATTAGCAAATACAACAGTGTATATATATACATGTTATGAGAGAACCAATCCCTAGAGATTTGGGATTAGGATCAATCTAAATCAATTTAGGATCAACCTAAATCAGGAAACTATACAATAAATCAAAGAGAATAAATAGTAATATCTCTACATATCTTAACACTAACAAATGTCCTGGTGGCAGATGGAACTTTGATAAACACCAGTGTGTAAAATCATAGTAGCAATAATGGCTGTTATAAGTTGTGCCGTTTATTTCCTGTATTGTTTCTCATGAACCAGGGGGGCTGACTTGGATGGTATCTTCATGCTTAAAATCTTCACTGGAGTTTAATGCTTCTAATTGAATCCTCATGGGAGGAATAAGGGTGAGAAAAGTAAGATTTGTGCAAATTGCTCAAGCATGAAGCCAAACATTTGCAACCTTAACCCTCCCTGGGCGCCAAACTCCACCAAAAAACTGAAAACTTGAAATATGTTAATCAGTATTGTATCTAAGTTTTGTCAGATTAGGCAATGAAATTGATGCATTTTTGTAATTTATTTTAGATTATGGAGCAGTGCGTAGCGAGATTAGATGTTGCTATGTTCAATGCCATTCTTCGTGAATCTGCTGATGACATTCCATCTGACCCTGTATCTGATCCCATTAGTGATCCCAAGGTTCTCCCCATTCCACCTGGTAAATCAAGCTTTGGAGCCGGTGCACAGCTAAAAACGGCGGTAACCTCCCAATCTCAATAGTTTTTGTGTGAACTATAATATCTCGCCTACTCATGAGTTTAATTCTGACCTACAGATATAGGTTCAATTTACTCCTTTATTTATGCTGAAATCTGTGTCTTGAATGTGCCTCTGAAAGCAGGCTAGAATGTGGCTTTTTTGGCCTGGAATTGACTACTGAGCTGTAGACCAGTTAGAGGTTAATTGCTTCACAACAAAAATTTAGGGGAAAACAAAAATAGAATTGAGGATAACTTGACTACATATTTTCAATAGTGTCCGTTGAGATATGCTGTCCTTAGCACTTTTTTTTCTCTCATTTCTGTTTTGGATTCCTCAGATTGGTAACTGGTCTAGATGGCTGACTGACCTATTTGGTATGGATGATGATGACTCACTTGAGGATAGAGATGATGACAATGATGGAAGTGAAAATACATCCTTCAAGTCCTTCCATCTTCTTAGTGCACTCAGTGATCTCTTGATGCTTCCTAAGGACATGCTGTTAAGTGCATCCATCAGGAAAGAGGTTAGCCAATGAGTTTGTTCTTTTCTTCATTCAATTGTTAACTTGCTGTGATTTTCTTCTACTCAATCATGGTAAAAGGATCCTTGTTTTTTAAGGTCTTCCCAATGTTTAGTGCATCAATAATCAAGAAGATTCTAGACAATTTTGTCCCAGATGAGTTTTGCCCTGACCCAATTCCGAGTGATGTGTTTGACGCTCTGGACTCGCAGGTTAGATAACCAAATGTGCATATATTTTCTTGTACTCATAATTTATTAATAGGATTTCTAGTTTTACACTACATATATATGCATACATACATGCATAACTGAAATAAACATACATTTGGGTAGTTCCCAGCATGCATGAGAATCATAATGATCTGGGAACTGAGTTTTATTGAGGCTCAGTGACATTTACTTGTTTCATGATATGTATAGTTTTGACATACAATGTTCTATGATTAATTAAGGCTTAAAGTCCTACAGAATCATCTTGTGATTTCCAGATTTGTTTACAATTTGATGCAGGATGATCTTGTGGATAGAAAGGAGTCTGTCAACAATTTCCCATGCATTGCAGCTCCCATTGTATATATGCCTCCACCAGCAACAACCATTGCAAGCATTATTGGAGATATTGGAAGCAAATCTCAGCTCAGAAGAAGCAGATCTTCTGTTGTCAGGAAGTCATACACCAGTGATGATGAGCTCGATGAATTAAATTCACCGTTGTCTTCAATATTTGGTAGTGGATCCTCCTCACCAGCATCAATAAAACCCAACTGGAAGTTGAAAGAAAGTCGCACTGAATCTTCTGTTAGATATGAACTTCTAAGGAATGTTTGGATGAACAGCGAGTGACCTTGCTGAAGTCAGATTTTACCCCTTCCTGTAACATTTCTTGGATGTCACTGTAAAAAGAAAAAAAGGATATGTACGATAGCAGAGTAGAAATACGTAAGTATTAAAGACGAGATAGTGAAAATGGCGTGCATATAAATAATTGAGGTCTGCTTTAATGTATAATAAAGTCATGTGAGGTTAGATTCGTACATATATGATAGCTTTCAGATGCTGTTTTTGCTTTATTTTATTAATCTGAGTTTGAAGGACCAAAGAAATTCAAGCAAAATTCGGCTAGGCATTGATAAAGCGGAATTTTTTTAAGTAGATACTCCCTCCGGTCTCAATTATAAGAAAAAATAACTATAAACACACTTATTAAGAAAATTAGTTAAATTCATTTAATTTTCTTGATTTCATCTAAAAAGTATATTACCCAACATTCAATTTTATTGAAACTTGTTTCAAGTGGACATACTCACTTGCTATTGGTACATGATTTATTAAATAGAGTGGTTGAAAAATAAAAAATAAATGATAATTTGGAATGATATCATTTAATAAGGTGAAGTTAGTTAACTTTTGCTTATATTTTGGATCAAAAAAAGAGAGTTGACTTTTGCTTATAATTGAGACCGGAGGGAGTACAAATTATCAATCATTGAATTACTCATTAATTGAAAGAAGGAAAAAGAATTTAGGTCTCTGAGTATATGGATTGCAAATTTACGAGAAGCTCATACGCTGTTGCGAAAAATCTGAGACGCATGCACCATAATTAAAAAAATTAAACTAGGACATTGGTCCCTAATTGCTGGGGCACGATGTAGTTTTGTCCTTGACTTTATTAAAATAGTACATTCGTCCCTGACATTTAACTTCATCCATCACTTTAGTAGTACATTCGTCCCTGACATTTAACTCCATCCATCACTTTAGTCCTTGGGTAGCTTTTGTAAAGTTTTTGTTATAGTATTGAATCAACTTTGCCATAACGGTCTTTTCTCCTCTTCCTTTACCATGTTCGTCGTTCTTCAAGTACAGAGGCAATTTGATGCATAGGTCATTTGGTGACACTGAGTTCTTCTACAATGACACTTCATGCTTCTGCGCTATTTCTCTGTGTTACCTTTTATTTTTTTGTGAATGATGAACAGAGGATGCTCCAAATCCTCACAGATTTTTTTCCGTGCAACCTTAAAGCTGTTATTATAGTTTCTATAACTGGAAAAATGTCCAGGGAGATTGTTCTATGGATGTCCTAAGCTTAGGGTAATGTCTGTTTTTTTTTATTTCTTAATTTTTGTGTTTTGTGTTGTTGAATGTTGAAAATGGATTCTATTTTGGCAGGTTGTAGATAGGTGCCATTTTTTCTTGTGGGTGGACAATGATACAATGGCAGAGGAGAGCATAAATGAAGCTACATCAGATGTTGGGGCTACTGCAATTGATGATGAGGAGTGGAGGAAAATTGTGGCTATGAAGCTTAATAAACTGAACTATGACATTAGGAGATTGAGTTGGGCACTTATGGTTTTGTGTATTTTGTTGAGGTTTTCTCTGGGGTTATTGCAAGAAATTAATCCCTATTGCACTTGTGTATTCCCCCACTCTTTTTAATTAGAATAGTCTTTTGTTAGGACATTGGGAAGCAATGTGACCCTTACCCACACATTTAAAACATTTAATCTCATGAGTAGAGGTAGAAGCATTTGCATTTGGAAATTTAGAAGAGATAGGGTTAGGGTTTACCTTAGGCCCTTTGGGCACTTCCCTATCTTGAGGTTTATTTTCCTCCCTCTTCATGACCTCTTTAGGATTTTTGGTTGGGTAACTCGATCAACTATTCCTAAAGCTTCCTTTACTCTTGAGTTGGATTTCCTCTTTGATGGCTTGGTGAACCAAGTCCTCCATCTCAACATAAGGGTGCAATTCCACTATGTCCCTTATGTCAAAATTTAGGTCATTGATAAACCTAGCCATTGTAGCCTCTCTATCTTCAGTTATGTTGGATCGTATTAATGCAAGTTCCATTTCTTTGTAGTGTACTCATCAACACTCTTAGACCCTTGCTTTAGTGATTGGAGTTTGGCGTGTAACTCCCTAGTGTAATGTTGAGGTATGAGCCTCTTGCGCATTATTCCCCTCATTCATCCCAAGTTGAGACTAAGGGAATTTCGCTCCTTCTTCAGTCAGTTTGGAGTTGGTGCCACCATACTAAAGTATAATTCTTAAACTCCAAAGAAGCAATCTTAACCTTCTCTTCCTCACTATAGTTATGGCAACTAAAGATTTATTTTATTTTTAACTCCCACTCAACATCATTCCTACCTTGGAAGGTTGGAATCTCAACTTTGACTCCTTTGAGTCCATTTTCTTTCCTAGGCTCTTCTTCCCTCCTAGGTTCTCATCTTCTCCTCTCTTCCCTTCTCCTCCTATGTTCCCTTTCATGTATATCATCATAGTAGTTGTTATGTTCTGAAATTATGCACTCTTAAGACATTGTCTGAAATCTGGATTTTAAGTATTGTCTGAAGTACTTATTTGAAGATATTGTCTGAGGTGTCTGAAGTACTGTCTGAAGCTCTGTCTTAAGACCGTCTGAAGTACTATCTGAAGCTCTGTCTTAAGATGTCTGAAATCCACCTTCTGAAGTACCCATCTGAGGACCTGTCTGAAGTCACTTGTCTTAAGTTCGGTCTGAAGTTCTGGTTCTAAATTTCTGGTCTGAAATCTGATATTCTAAATTGCTATTGAATTCCTTAAGAGACGACTTCGGGTTATGTAACCCTCACTACACTTTAATTCATACAAATTTTATCGAGGTCGTACTCAATCAAATAATATGAATTAAAGTGTAGTGAGGGTTAGATAACCCAAAGTCGTCTCTCAAGGAATTCAATAGCAATTCAGATAATCAGATTTCAGATAGAATTTCATATTGCAGAACTTCAGACGATCTTAAGACAAAACTACAAACAGTACTTAAGACGGGTCTTAAGACAGGTACTTCAGACAAGTGACTTAAGACAGATCTTAAGACAGGTACTTCATAAAAGTGACTTCAGACAAGTACTTCAAATCATGACTTCAGACAGATGAACTTCAGACGATCCTTTAGATACCAGCTTCAGACCCAAATTTCAGAGACTGTCTTAAGAGTGCAGAATTTTAGAATGTAACAGAAACAAGGGGGTTTTGATTGTTGTTCAGGAACAAAATTTTGTAAACAAGGAAGTAAGAGTAAAACGATATAAGAAATCATATTGATTCTCTTGTTCATTTACAATTGGATCCTTCATCAGTTAATATACATCGACCTCAAATTCCAAAACAGATTCGAATTAACCAAACAAGCGTCAATTAATTCATCAATTATCTCACTCAAGAACTAAGTGAACTAGTGTGAGATTTCTAATCCTTTACCTCCTGAATTACGCAAACAGTAGGTTGTCCAGAATTAAGCAAACTAAACAAGAATTCTAGGTGAAGAACAGAATTGAATTATCAACAAACGTTCAAATCCAATGCAAGATTCAAAACCAGAATTCTAAAGGAGAAGGTGAAATTGAATCTGTTGCAAAAATTGAAATATGAATTTGAATTGAAATAAACCTCAGAATCCAATGTAAAATCACTCAAGAATCAATCCTCAGTAGTTTAGCCTTCCATGAGAGGAAGAACAGAAAACGAAAATACAGAGAAAGGAAGTAGAACAATAATGAGAGAAAATCAGAGAAAACTAAGCGTCCTCCAAACTTCAATCTGTAGAAGTGAGAAAAAGCCTCCTAACAGAATTATAACTGCCTCTATATATATTACTCTCCTAAACCACAAGATTAATCTGATCAAATAGGAAATTGGGCCTTGACTAACAAGTATCAGGCCCAAAATACTAAAACTACTTCAGAAACTTATCGTTTCCTGCTCAACTTCACACAGTATCAGAACGTCAACTTCAGAAGCAAACTCCACCTCGTTCCCTCGGTGAAATATAGTCATATAGCATATCAAATTAAAGCCCAGGATCTTAGCTTTCCAACGCCACTGGAATCACTCAAATATTCCACCTATAACTCCAGATATCATCAAAACAAGACAGATAGGTCAGTAGGCTTAAAAATTCGAATTTAAACAACATTTACAGTTAAAGCCCAAATAAGTCCAAATAGGTAAATTCCAATTAAAACAGTGGATTTAATGATAATTATAGTCCAAGAAAGCTAAGATTAATTAAGCAAAGTGTGAATAAAAATGTGTTCATCAAATTCCACCACATGAAGCCAAGAATATACTATGGAACACAATGCAAATACAAATGACATAATTATCAAGAGATCCTAGGAATGCATAGGAGTAGGCAAAATACAACATCCAAGGAATCAAGGAATCAAGAAAAATGTGAATGGAATTCCCAATAATTTAGCAAACAAAAGGGTAGATCAAATCAAAGGGGTGAATCAAGAGTGATAGAATCCTCACAAGACAAACTCTCAAACTCTCAAGTGTTTAGGCTTGTGTATATACACTCAAAGCACTCATGTAAACAAACACTAGCATAAGCTTGGCAAGACTCTAATATCCACAACAATTGAATCACATGCAAGCAAAGATCAAGAGGACTTCATAAAGGATATAATGGGGCCAAGGTAAAGGTAGGGAAAATGAAGGATAAGAAGCTATAAACCAAAGAGAATAGAGGAGCAATGGGGAATAAATCCAAGAATAAATGCAAGTAGCATACATCTCAAGATTACAATTAAACTCCTCTTTTCTACCTTTTGACCCATTTCTTTATATTCCAAGAACACTTTATTTCTTTGCTTTTTTTCTTCTTTTTTTATATACTTTTCTTTTGAGCTTTTCTTTATCTTTCTTCTTTTTTTTTTTTACTTTTCTTTCTTTCCTTTTTCATTTTTTTATAACTTGCCAAATGTCAACAATATAATATCCATATGATAAGATAAGATAAGAAATTGAAGTACACCCCCACACTTATTCAAGAACCTTTTTTCAAAACAATTCCAAAGCTCCTTTATCCTCTAAGGCAAGGACAATCATGGTTTTTCACTTTTAAGGCTTGTAATGAGCTTTTAATAACAAGAAATGGGATCCATAGGCTCAAAGGGGCTAACAAGTGGAAAATCATCAAGGTAGGCTAATATGGCTAGTAGCTCAATATCAACAAAGAATGCCTCAATCATCTCAATACATGCATATGAACAAAGTTGCAAATTAAAGAGTCAAGTCAAGTTCTAGAGCATAGGCAAACAAGAGTGTCATACAAGAAAAAGAGAGAATGGCATAGAATGGTCCATCCAACAATAAGGCTCAAAATCTCACCAAGGACAACTCCATCACAAAAGAATCAACCCAATAATTATCAAAACCAACTTATTCACCAATTTATAAGGAATCCAATCAATATAAGTCATGAAACTAATTATCCAAGAATGATGAAATTCCAACCACTAACACAAATCCTAAAAATCCAATGAAACACATGCCAAATGTATTAATTTTTCCACTGTCGAAAATTCTATTTTTGCTGTAAAATTCAGATGTTGTATAAATTTATGCTGTAAACATACTGCTGTAAATAGTAACAGTAAAAATGCAACAGCAGCTACAGTAACGCATAAAGAGCAACAACAACAGTAAAACAATAATTCAGACAGTTTATAGTAATTTCAGACAGCACAACAGTAACAACAATAGCTACAGAATAGCTACGCGATGGCTAACAGCTTCAGAAAATAACATATTTCAGACAATATACGGTAGAAATACAGTAAAACAACGGTTTTTTTTCAATCCTAACAGTTACTAAAAATCCTAAACAATATACTAAATCCTAAAAACAATTCCTAAAGTCCTAAAACTACAAATCTCCTCCCCACACTTAAATCACACATTGTCCTCAATGTAAAAATAATCAAATTAGAGAACAAGAGACATAGTGCAATGAAAAAGTGGGGAAAGAGACTCCCTCATCAAGGTGGATGTGCACCGACTTTGCCGATCTCATTAAAGCTTGCCAAAAAAATCCTTACCCCATGCCTAGTATAGATCGTTTGGTCGATGGCACCTCAGGCCATAAAATCCTAAGCCTGATGGACACGTACTTTGGGTATAATCAGATCAGGAAGAACCCTGCAGATGAAGAAAAGACGACCTTCATGACAGAAAATTCAAATTTATGTTACAAAGTGATGTGCTTCATTCAGCCAACAAGGCATTACCTTTCTTCGAGTTATTGAGAAAAAAATGAGGAGTTCATATGGTTAAATGAATGTGAGGAAGCTTTCATCTGTTTAAAAGAATTTATGTCCTCACCCCTATCTTAACCTAACCGGGGTCTGGAAAGCCTCTGTTAGTTTACTTGTCGGTCTCGGAAGGCGCATTAAGCTCGGCCATAACTCAAGAGCACGATAGAGATCAACGACTGATATATTTTGTTAGCAAAGTTTTACAAGGGGCGGAGATCTGATACCAAAAAATAAAAAAATTAGCCTTGGCTCTAATAACCACAGCCTGGCGCCTGAGACCTTACTTTCAAAGCTTTGAAATAGGAGTTAAAACTTATCACCCAATTAGGCAAGTCCTACAAAAACTTGACCTAGCAGGTAGAATGGTCGGCTTGTCGGTTGAATTATCTGAGTATGGCCTAATCTTCAAGCAAAGAGGACCTATAAAATCCCCAGCGTTGTCAGATTTCTTGGTTGAACTATCCTCTCCACCCAACAAAATCAACAATGATCGCGAATATCAATGGATCCTCTCGGGTGATGGGGCTTTTAATCTGAAGGGCAGTGGAGCTAGAATCATCTTGGAAGGACCCAAAGGAATCATCATCAAGCAGTCCCTACAGTTTGATTTCAAAACGAGCAATAACCAAGCCGAGTATGAAGCCTTAATAGTCAGCCTAACCTTTTGCGAAAGAAATGTGTTTTCTGACATTATTGTAAGTTCATATTCTTAGCTAGTTATCATCCAAGTAAAAGGATACTTACAGACCAGGGACCAGCATTTGTTAAAATATTTTATCAAGGTACAACATTTTATGTACAACTTTGGGACGATCGATTTCCAGTTTGTTCCACGAGATCAAAACTTTAGAGTCGATTTGTTATTGCCCCAGATAAACCACACAATAATTCAGGAAACCTTGCAAGTACCAACCCGGAATCCTTCACCGGATCCCGAAAACCCAATCCCTCACACTGTCGACGTCGTCGAACTCCTTGTCGTCAACCGATGATTCCATAAGCAAAATGACGCGGGCACTATCAGAGACAGATCTCTACACGCCGCTGAAGCTGAAACCTTTCAACCACCACCTCTTCGATGAAGATGAGGGCATTATCACTTCTCATTTGAGAACAACATCATTGGCTTCTGTGTTGTTTTCTTTCTCTGAATTGGATGAAAAGGAGAGTGGGGTTGGTAGCATGGAACATGGATTAACTCGATCTTGGTTGAGGGTGGAGGCGGCGGCGATGGTAGTGATAAAGATAGATGGAACAACAACAATGACGGTTAGGGGTGTAAGCGAATCCGACTCAACCTGTGAACCCGACGGATCCAACCCAACCCGAAGATATTTAACAGTTCGGTTCGGGTATTCGGTTCGGTTCAGATATTTTCTTTCAAACTCAATATGGTTCAGTTCGAGTCTCGAGTTTGCCTATGTTGAACCCGATAGACCCAACTCGAACCAAACCAGAAAAAGAAGCCCTAATCTTATTTCATTTTCCTGCAATGAGGGAACAAAAATAGGCGCAGCGGGAGCACAAGAAGAGGTGGTTCCCCAAATCTTATTTCATCTGCTCCTCTCAATTTATTTTTCTCTATTTCTTTTCTTTTTTATTTTATATTTTAATTTCATTTCATCTTTCACATTTTTTTAAAAAAAAAAAAGAAAAAATGTTCATGATCCGATGACCCAACCCAACCTGAATATATTCGGGTTGGTTCGGGTCGGGTTACTCACCCAAAAAAATACAAAACCCGAACAGACCTAACCCACCACCATTCTATCAGTTCGGACTTGATGTCACCCCAAACCCGATCCAACTCATCCCGATTACACCCCTAATGACGGTGACGATTGAGAAACTCGCCGGAGATTATGGTGGTGCACCGCTGCAACTGTAGTTGCTAATGGGGAAAATTTAACAAAGATCAGTGATCGAAAAATGAAATAAAAAAGTTTTGCTATGTACTGATAGAATTTGGTGGTCGTCAATGGATCTTTTCGACTAACTTCACCATGACCCTCACGATTTCTATGACTCTCCGTTCTTTTATAACCTGCATATTTGGTTTTTCAGATTTGGTTACAGGAAATTGTCTGAAATTTTTAAAACTTTGTTTAATGTTATTAATGGACCGGTTGCCTTATTTCATCTCACACATCCAATAAACAGTTATTTGATTCAACGGTTGAGATCAATTAGTGTGTTTATTTGATTCAACGGCTGAGATCAATTGGTGCACCGATGGACGAGTGACAACATTCATAGTGCATAATTTATATTTGGTGTATAAATATCAACAGACAAGATTTGATGTATAAATATCAGAGTTTAGAAAACCAGACCGGCCGGTCCGAAAAAACCGGTGAACTGACCATGTGTTCGGTCCAACAGAACCGGCCTTGCATAGAACTGGTCATAAAACCAGTAAAAAAATCGGTAAAACCGATAAAAAAAAAACCAGTTGAACCGGTCTTTTTAAAACAATACAATTTTTTATTTAATTTAAAATACTTTTAAGATAAATAAAAACATATGTTTGAGAATTTCACAGAGATATTTATTATTTTACCAATTATTTTTATTTTTTTGTTTTATAAACATTATAATAAGATTATTTAAACAAATTTATAACTTCATATATCTTAATTTCTTATAATTTTGTGTTATTTTATTAATTAAAATATTATATAATATTTAAAATATATGTTTAATTAATACCGGTTCAACCACTGTCTTCACCAGTTCAATTACCGGTTCGGTTTTTAAAACATTAATAAATATCAACAGACGACTTAAATGCTTGTTTGGAAATTCAAATTAATTCACGTTATTTAATCTTTTAACATGAAATTTTTCTGAACGCCGAGAACCACTAATTTCAGAATTCAATATAATCAATGCAATATCAAACACTAACTGGACCACGCTAATTCAAACATCGCTAACGTTCCAGCATTCTGATCAAAGTTCTGCCAGTTAATAAAACAATCTGCCAGTATATTTTGTATAAGAAAAATGATGAAGAAGAAATCAGATAAACTATAGTAACCAACTTGGTTTTGCAAACAAAATAAAGCACATCACATAAGCTTGATATTACTAACGACTAGCACATCCTCCATTACAACCGCCGAGTCTTAAAATTGAAATCACTAAAATCCTCAATCAAAAACTGGCCTAGTAGAAGAAGCCCAGTACTAGCACATCCTCCATTAGAACAGGCGAATCTTAAAATTGAAATTACTAAAATTCTCAATCGAAAACTGGCCTAGTAGAAGAAGCCCAGGACCTTACCACCAACATTCTTCCTCCTAGCCTCTTCATGGTCCATGATGCCGGCAGAGGTAGTCAATACAATATACCCAAACTGCATAATTTGTGCAATAAAAAAAAGTCAGGGATAAACACTAGGAACCATATGACTTAAACAGAACAAGGTAACTGATCACATAAAGTTCAATGGTTTATATGATAATAGAAAGTTAAGGACAAACATATAAGCAACCAAAGTCTTGACCAATCTACTCAACACTTACACAAAAATCTCACAACATAAAGGTAATAAAATCAACAAAAGAAATAAGTAAAGCCTCTATATTAAGGATCATAGTTCTAAATTGATTTAATGATCTTGACATAATGTTGACACACGTAAAATACTGAAAAGCTCTTATTTAAGATTAATAAAGACCTGTTTCCAGGGCACTGCACAGTTGTGAGACCTCAAGGTGTCTTTAAGGTTAATATCTTGGCCTGTGCATGGTGCAGTTTTTTTTAAAAAAGCAAACCAGAACCAAATAGAAACCATTTATATGGATCAGTTTTATACATCAAACCAGTTTGGTTTTTAACTGAACCGGTTTCAAAACGGTTTTGAACAAGTTTTTAGCTAAACCAATTTTGAACAAGTTTTTAGCTAAACCGATTTTTTGAACCAATTTTTAAACGGTTTTAAAATTCAGTGGTTAAATCCATTTTTTAACCAGTTTTTAAACTCAAAACCAGAATCCATTGTCTTCCAACAGTGAAGAAACAAACAAGCACCAAAAAACCACCATTAGTTCATTATTTGACCTTAAATTAGACTATCTATAGCAAAAACCACTGTTCATTATCAAAAACCAAAAATTAAATAAAAACACTCATTTTCAGTGATCATATTCAGTGCTCACAAAACCACTGGAATATGAAAAGTAAGTACTCTATATATATAGTCTACTACAGCAAAATGTTGCTTCTAGCAACTTAATTGGTTAATGTTTGGTCACTGGTTGAGCATGATGAAGGGGTTGATTCAGCTCCACAGATGCAGTAAGTTGAAGAATCATCATTGACAACTTGACCACCCTTATCAAGACCATTTAAAACTGACCCCACCTAGCCACAACTTAGCAATAATAACGGGGTAGCAGTAACCAAAATAGTAGTAACTGGGTATTGGATAGCACAGTTAGAAACATTTTTTTTCCTGATAACATGGAACATGAGCACAATCACATAATAAAATTTTGGCCTACATAGACTCCTTGCAGCAGGTTGCATAAGGTTACCTCATTAACAATAAAATTGCAGTTAAGTCAATAAATATAAAGCAATAAGTTACAATAAGCATCCTTTATGAAATACAAGAAGCATCAGAAGATAGAGGCATACAACTGCTGATTTAGCAAGGAGCTCTTTAACAAAAATTGGAGCCTCAACCCTGAATAAAAGAAATTCAAGTTCCAACATGGAAAGAACAACAAAAACTTATGCCATGATTTTATTAGTGTCATCTTAAGGAGCTTAAACAATAGCAGAAAATCAAGGTCAGCAGAATCCAGAGAAAATAATATTTTACTAGTGAACAATTCATCCACCACTCCTTTCAGAAAAGAAGTTTGCACAGCCCTGGTTAATAGAAATATGCATTTGGACACACCAAAAGAAGTGAAGAATGCGTTTTAACTGACCTGTCTTGAGGGGAGAAGCCTAGCAGTCCAACCTTCAATCTCTTTGACACCCACATCGAAACGGGGACTAATAACCCCACACTTATTCAGCCTACCGTTCAATTTAACCACAATTTTGCCAGCCCTGTGGTCATCAACATACTCAAATTCTCCAATGTATCCTATATTATCAAGCACCAGTATATATCAAATCAACACACCCCAAAAGCGTAAAAAAAAACTAGACAATTAAGAGGCAACAATCAAATGGAAAAAACAATGATTATGAGAATATACCATGCTTCTGCATCACCAAAAGGAATTTGATAATGACTTTGGAAGATGGCCTGATCATGACTTGGCGCTTTCCCCGTTTCTCAGCATTGTACATGCTCTTCAGAGCATCATTCTGTTGTGTTTATTCTAGAACTAGGAAGATAAATCTTCGAAGGACCGGAATGGGGAAAGAGAATCCAAGAATTGAAGGATCCCGATGTATTATTGAACTGAGGAAAATGAATAAGAGAGAAGATACAGTTGATGGAAAATTCTGTTCTGATTAATTTCTAACTAATTACTATTAATAGCTACTTAACCACAGTAACTATAACTACCTAACTAACTAATGCTGACTCAGCATTTACAATTTCAGCCACAATATTGAAAATACTCATATCAATACCCTCCCCTTGCAGCATCCTTGCCCTCAAGGATGAAAAGATGGGAACTTCTTCAAATCATAGTAAAACTCCCAGGTAGCATCCTCTGCCAACTGATGCTTCCATTTAACCAAAACCTTAGTCACTGCTACTCCCTTCCTTCGAACTATCATCCTATCTAGGATAGCTTCCGGTTCCTTGTCTGCCAAAGCATCTTCTGATTGATATGGCAGCGCACTTGAAACTGGGACCCTTCCCACATGCTTCTTAAGCTGTGAAATGTGAAAAACATCATGAACCTTGGACTGAGCTGGTAGTGCAAGCTTGTAAGCCACAGCCCCAATTTTATCAATAATTCGATAGGGACCAAAATACTTAGGACTCAGCTTCATATTGCTCCTCTGAGCCACAGAAATTTGCCTATAGGGATGAAGCTTAACATATACCATATCACCAATCTGATACTCCTTGTCAATCCTGTGTTTATCAGCCCGTTGTTTCATTCTTTCCTGGGCTCTTTTGAGGTGGAACTTCAACATCTTCAACATCTCTTCTCTCTTAAACAAACTTCTATCTACTAACTCAATCTTGGACTGACCAAGCAGATAAGGGAGATGTATGGGAGGAGGCTGGCTGTAAACAATCTCATATGGGGTAGCCTTGGTAGCGGTGTGATAGGTGGTGTTATACCACCACTCGGCCATTGGCAACCATTTGCTCCACTGCTGAGGTGAGTCACAACACATACACCTCAAATATGTTTCAAGACACCTATTTACCACTTCCGATTGGCCATCTGTTTGAGGGTGATAGCTAGATGAAAGTTGAATCTGAACTCCCTGGAAAGCCATCAAATCCTGCCAGAATGTACTGATAAAGACAGGATCCCGGTCACTAGTGATTGTGCTTGGGAAACCATGCAACTTAAAAACTTGGTCCAAGAAAACCGGTGCCACATCACTTGCTGTATAGGGATGAGAAAGAGCCATGAAGTGAGCTGCTTTACTCAGTCTATCCACCACAACTAGAATGACTTGCTTCCCAAAAGACATAGGTAACCCTTCAATAAAATCCATAGTCACATGCTGCCAAACTTGATCAGGAACTGGCAATGGTTGCAACAGTCCTGGACTATTAATAGTAGAATACTTATTCTTCTGACATATATCACATTGTAGTACAAACCTCTTCACATCAGTAGTTAAACCCTTCCAATGTAGCACAGCTTTGATCCTTAGCATTGTTGCATTAATGCCAGAATGACCACTAGCACCTGAAGAATGCAACCACTGCAATAATTCTTCCCTCAACTTACTATCATTTCCAACCACTAACCTTCCCTTCCTCCTCAATTCTTCATTGTGCCAAGTATAGTGTTTATGTACAGCTGAGCCATCTTGAATTTCCTTGATTAACTTCCTCAAATTCACATCAGTTAACCAAGTAGCCCTGATCTTATCAACCAAATCAGACTGCAATTGATAAGTACTCAAACTATGGCACTCTAACTCCTCAACCCTTGATAATGCATCAGCCACCACATTCTCATGCCCCTGCTTATATTCTATGGAAAAGTCAAACTCCATAAGCTTTGCTAACCACTTCTGTTGAAACACAGTGGTGAGCCTTTGATCCAGCAAATACTTCAAGCTATAGTGATCAGTTTTTACAGTGAAATGCCTATTGAGAAGGTAGTGTCTCCACTTCTGGACTGCAAACACTACTGCCAGCAACTCCTTCTCATAAGTAGATAATGTTTGTTGCTATGTATTCAAAGTTCTGCTAATATAAGCAATAGGATGGTGTTCCTGCATGAGGACTGCCCCTATTCCATAACCTGAAGCATCAACCTCTACTATGAATTCTTTAGAGAAATCAGGTAATGTAAGAACTGGTGCACTACAGAGCAGGTTCTTGATTAACTGAAAAGCCTCTTTAGCCTGATCACTCCATACAAAACCATCCTTCTTAAGAATTTCAATTAAGGGCTTAGCCACCACTCCAAACCTCTTTACAAACCTCCTGTAATACCCTGCTAAGCCTTAGAAGCCTCTTAATTGCTTGAGGTTCTGAGGCAATGGCCAGTTTCTCATAGCTTCAACTTTGGCCGGATCAGTAGAGACCCCTTCAGCAGAAATGAAATGACCAAGGTATTCGACCTTGTTAACAGCAAAGAAACATTTAGATTTCCTAGCAAATAAACTATTGCTCCTAAGAGTCAACAGTACTTGCCTTAAGTGATTCACATGACTCTCCAAATCCCTGCTATATATCAATATATTATCAAAGAAAACTAGCAAAAACCTCCTAAAAAATGATTGGAACACAGAATTCATGAGGCCCTGAAAGGTAGCTGGTGCATTTGATAACCCAAATGGCATCACCACATATTCAAAATGACCAGAATGTGTCCTAAAAGCAGTTTTTGGAACATCATCAGGAGCCATTCTCCCCTGATTATAACCAGACCTCAAATCTATTTTAGAGAAGATTGTAGATCCATGGAGTTCATCTAAAAGGTCATCCACCAAAGGAATGGGAAATTTATTCTTCACAGTGTTTTTATTCAACTCCCTATAATCCACACACAACCTCCATGAGCCATCCTTCTTCCCAACCAACACCACTGGACTTGCATAGGGGCTACAACTGTTCTGAATCACACCCTTACTCAAATATTCCTGCACCAACTTATCTATTTCATCCTTCTGATGCTTAGCATATCTGTAGGGTCTCTTATTAACAGGATTTGCTCCTTGCACAAGAGGAATCTTGTGATCATGCTCAGGTCTGAAAGGGGGCAGGGACTTAGGTTCTTGAAATACATCATCAAATTCAGTCAAGAGATCAACAATCCTAGGAGGCAGCTGAGGTTGATTGGCATGAGCAGTGAGAGATTGCAACAATCCTTCTCCCCCTCCACAAAGATGTATCATGGATAAATGGACTCCCTCATCTAAAACTTTCCCAACCTGCTGTTTCCGTATAGTTTTAATTCCCCCTTGAGCAGAACCTCTAAGAATATGCCTTTTTCCATTGATCTTAAATTCCATCTGCAACTTTTCAAAATTCCATACAATATCACCCAAAGTGACCAACCATTCAATGCCCAGCACCAAATCATATCCACCCAGAGGAATAAGCATTATGTCAGAAGTAAAAATAGTATTTTGCAACCGCCATGTAAAATTCCTGACTATAGAGGAAATAGGAAGCTTGTACCCATCAACCACAGTAGCATTAATAGGGTCCAAATCCTCTATTCTGCAACCATATCTTTTAGCAAATCCAATATCTAAGAAGTTATGTGTACTACCACTATCAATTAGAATGTGAACAGGATTCTTTTGATAATGACCAGTAACACGCATGGTTTTGAAATTAGCCACACCCGATAAAGCATGTACGGAAAATTGAAATTCATCCGCATCAGAAAACTCAGCAAGCACACTAGGCTCCTCAATAGTTTCCTTGTCCTCAAGCACTTCTAACACATGCACCTGCAGTTTCTTGTGAGTTAAGCTATGCTCATGGGAGTATGGTTCATCACAGAAATAGCACAACCCATTGGCTCTTCTTTCACTCATAAAGGCTGGAATTAAGGTTTTACCAGTCTTGAACTTAGAATTCGCAGTTTCCTTCTGAGAACTTGTACTAGAGATAGGTTTTGGAGCAGACACAGGTTTGACACCCAGCAGTCCTTTCTGATTCTTGACTATCACAGCATTGTTAGAAGATCCAGCAACATTCTTGGCATTGTTCATGCTTGTAGGGGCATTGGCAGCTTCATACATTCGAGCTAATTGGAAAGCTCTCTGAACAGAAGTGGGATTAAACATTCTTACCAACATCTGGATATCTTGTTTCAACCCACCTAAAAAGCAACTTAAAGTGTAATTCTTAGACAAAGATAAACGAGTGATAATAGAGTCAAATTCCTCATGATATTCAACAACTGAAGATTTCTGCCTAAGCTTCATCAATTCAGCCATGGGGTCGTCACAAACATCCCCAAATCTTGCAATTACCAATTGCGCATAATCCACCCAACACAGAAGAACAATTTATAGTTTTAGATAAAGCCGTGTGCCATTGAAGAGCACGACCCTCTAAATGAACTATCACTAATTGAACATGAATTGGGTCAGGGGTGTTGTCGATCAAGAAAAAATTGCTACACTGATACAACCACTGATTCACATTCTCACCATGAAATCTTGGAAAGCCAATGCGAGCAAGACGGGTACCACACGAATACGAACCTGAATTGCGACCCTCGTGACGAATCATCCCTGGAGAGCCTTGTGGATGCTGCTGTAAGAGGTCGTCCATGGTTTTCTTCAAAGATTCGCCAATGGTTCGCTGCATTGTCCCTGCTAGCTCAGCCAACCGATTATCTAAACGAGCTGAGAGACGCTCCTCCATTTCTTTCATCGCCTGAGCATTCCTTGTCACTTCTGCCATGGAAGAAGACTCCGAAATGGATCAAACAAGCTAATACCAATTGTTGTGTTTATTCTAGAACTAGAAAGATAAATCTTCGAAGGACCGGAATAGGGAAAGGGAATCCAAGAATTGAAGGATCCCGATGTATTATTGAACTGAGGAAAATGAATAAGAGAGAAGATACAGTTGATGGAAATTCTGTTCTGATTAATTTCTAACTAAACTACTATTAATAGCTACTTAACCACAGTAGCTATAACTACCTAACTAACTAATGCTGACTCAGCATTTACAATTTCAGCCACAATATTGAAAATACTCATATCACATTCAAGACACTAACCCTCACCATGACCACTGACACACAAGTTTCAGTAAGAATCAACTATAGCTAGCGTAAAGCAATGTGATTGTGCCCTAACCTAAATCACACTTAAACAGAAACGTTTTAAGGGGAACAAAAGACGAGAGATCTTACCAACAGAGAAGAGAAGCCTCACGAAAACGGCGCCGGTGCTTTTTCGTTCAGAACTCAATGAGATGAGAAGAAAAGAAAATGCGCAATTCTGAAACTAGCAGTGTCTGTGTATTTAGGATTTAGAAGAATCAGCATCAGAGCCTCCTTATTGGACACTGCCCACGGGCCCTTTTTTGGGCTTTCAAAAACCTTTTGTTGGCCGAGTGGAGAAGTTACGGCGGCGCTTGAAGAAGCTATCGGAGCTGCGCGATTTGTTAGCTGAGTGGAGACGCTACAGCAACGGCAACACAGGAAAGTGAAGAAGGCCGCCCGCCGCCGCCGCCAGTCCCGGAACCACCCCGCCGCCTGCCACCCTCACGGCACATACGCAGTCCTTGGCTCACTGCAACAAGAGAAAGGATGGGAAACAAATCTGAAATACGAGCATGACCTACGGCTTCTATGTGTTTCAATTTTTAAAGTGTGTATAACCTCGGGTCGGGTTAAACGGTTTTAAAACTTCACAACCCGATACCCGACCCGAAGGTGATCGGGTTCAGTTAAAGAAAACCAAATCAACCTGTGAGTCCGAACCAACTCGTCCTTTTGTGTTCGGGTCGGGTTGACCCAAACCCGCTTACACCCCTAATCTTTATGTAGTAACGCTTTTAATTTTTTTTCTTAGAATTTGGGTTTAAAAGATAAAAACATGCATAGATGAAAGGTGTGACAATTTCTAATTTAGAAGCAGGTTTCAATTCGTAAATTGTGCCCGGCACTTCTGAGATTTATTTAGAGAGTTATTTGTTTAGCTTATTTATTATGAGTACGATTTTAAAGATTTATTTGATATTACTATTTCTTTTTCTGTTATTTTTGGTGAGAGATGCAAGGTATGAGCAATTTAAACTTCTGAGAATTTTAAAAATTTATTTGATATTACTATTTCTTTTTCCATTTGACGTAAACCAATTATAACACAGTTTCAGTTTTACTTTCATCAAGTGAATTTAATTGAATCAAAATTAACACTATCAATATGCATAATCTTAATAAATACCCACACATCTTTGTTCTTTGATTTCCTCATATTCCTTGGAAAGAACTTACCAGTAGTATATTATTTGCTTATTTTAGGTTGCAACCTTAAAGGAGGATGGTTGCCCTAAAGTCTGAGTTGTTATTTCTTCCCAAATGACCTATCGTATTTTCTAATTACTTTTATATATGGGTTTACACCTATTCCGTTTTTTTAGGAAAGAAGTTTTATTGGCAGCATGGAAGAGTGTTTAAAATGACTCCAAGATGTTTAAGTGAATGTGTAACAGAGGTATTTCATTTTATTTCATGAAAGCATTAGGTTATCTATTTCATTTTTCTGTTTCAATTCGTTTTACTGCAAAGTTTTTTTACATTGTTTTTTAGTTTCCAATAGTCAATAATCAATTTTAGAAGATTTATCTAAGTTCTATTTCTTGAATTTCATTGAATTTGTTGTGTAGAGCATTAGGAAATGAGCCAAATTACAGAATTTCAGCATTCTTTTTACAAAATTTGAGTAGGACATTGAGAAGTCATTGAAAGTGCGCATCTGCCAAGGAGTTGCAGATTAAATATGCACAAGCAAGTACTTTCATTTTGAGTTAGAAGTATAAAAACTAACTTTTATATTTTGTGTATTGTGCATAAGTTTATAGTTCTGTGCAAATATGTTTATAGTTCAAGGTTTATGAATAGAAAAAAAATCGATTTTATTTAGAAATGATAACAACGGTGATCACATTTACAATATGTTTCTCCCATGAAAAAAATAACAATTTTGTTGTTCTCAATTTTCATTGTTACTATTTATGAGTTTAAGTTCTCATATAAATTGTAAATCGATCATTTTGAAATGTGGGAGTATCACTTTTTTAATTTATTGGTTCTCTATTTTGCTTTGTTTTTAGCTTGCTTGATATTCATATTATTGTTTGTCAACTATGATTTGTGGGTTTGTGACATTTTTTTCATTCTCTGATTACATTTATTCCTCGTTCCTTAGATACAAAGATTAATGTTTGTTCTGATGATGTTGATTCTGAATTGTGGTTATGTTTTTTATAATGCTTATTGTTTGTTCAATCTTGCATTGTAATCTTCTGCTTGATTTTGTGAATGTGGGAATCATATGCCTATTGCAACATAACTCACTGTTTTATTGGGTAAGATTCTGATTGTTTTTCTTTTCTATTAATAAAGGCTACCTTATGTTGATTTTAAAACTCTAACATATTTCAAATTAGTTTAAATACCTTACAAGTAATCACCAAAAATAGATGTGGGGAAATTTGAAGTAGAAATGACATTCTCCAACAAGGTAAGTGTCTTGATTAGGAAATGAAATACTTATACGCCTCTAATGCTAGAATGATCTTTATTGTAGTAGCGTGCTACTATTTTAAGATTAGTTTTTTTTTTCAAGAACATATAATGTGTAACGTCCTAATTTCTTAATTAAAAAATAATGTCCGTTGGAAACACAATTCCGAGTTACAGAAATTATTTCGCGTCATTTTCGACATCGTCAAGCAAATCACACAATTGCTTAGGCAATCCAACGTTTGCTTAAGCTTCCACAAAATTCATACATCATAGCATTAAATACAAAACCTTAATCAAACCCAAGGAACGAACCCACACTTTGGGGTGTTATGGTTCATAAAACTCCTACCGGAATTCCGGCAGAGTTTCCCCTAAAAACTGGATATTTCCCAAATTTCCAGCTTAACCTGAAATTCAAAAAAGTTCTCCAATACAATTTATAATAACACAATACCATTAAACTACAACTGAGCCTCCGTGGCCAATCTAAAATTTCTACTTTAATACAACATTAATCTTTTAATTACATTAAATTAACAACTAAAAATTTCTCTTGACCATTGGGAATGGGTGAATCCACTCAAAGAGCTTCCCTTCCCTTCTGAACATGAAGTTGGAACATCCTGCGTAACTAGAATATATCCCCGTAACGTGGGGTGAGACTACGGTCCCAGTGAGCAAAGCATGCAACAAGCAGTGTGGGGACACAAGCAGATGGAATGCAGCACCCAACACAGTTCATTAAAACATACTTGAATATTATAGTTACTTACTTCACAACTTATATCAATGGAATTAGCAGATAATCACAACATCATAATTCAGGCACTTCAATACTCGAATAGGTTGTCTTGCACATGAACTTAAATTAATGCATATGAACGGCATAACCCAGTCGTAGGGTTCTTATCACTTAAATCTCGAATAACTGTGTGGCTAGACCTGAGCTCAGACTACAAGGAACGTCTTCTTTGGGCACTAATCACCACCACTGGGCACTAATCACCCCTTAAATCTCTGGGCACTAATCACCCTTATTAGCTAGACACTAATCACCCAAGTCTTAAATCAATTTCTGAAGACAATCTTTTCACTTTATATTAACTTGGGTCGAAGCCATAAAACCATTTTCTCAGTCTTAACTGGGCCATAGGCCAAAACATGCAGCAGCTCAAACTTCACAGAAAATACATGTCTCATGATGAATTCAAGCATATAATAACCACATGTACAAAGCACAAATATCATACAATGAATCTATGTTTTCTTATAATAATCATACCACCTCAAGCATGTGAATCTCAAAATACTTTCTCAATTAAAAACCTTGAAGCATATTCCATAATAAACCCTAACCTATAAACATACATCTTCTTACAACAAAATCATCTTAAAGCATCAAGAATCAACAATAAAATCACCTAATAACATTTGTTCCCCCAAACTCCCAAAATCCCCAAATTACTCCAACCTAGGGTTTTTCACATACAAGCTAATAATCACCTCAAAGCATGAATATCCTCTAATCCAACCATAATACCACATCCACAAGCTAAAATAAAGGGGAATAGAAGAATAGGGATCATAATAGAAGTACATACAAGATGAGGTGGAAGTGTGTGAGCTTTACTCACCTTAAATGGAAGAAACTTGGTGGAAAAGGGAAGAAGAGAAGGATGGTCTTCAAGCTTCAAGAGGTGGGGAAGGCTTCCAATCAACTATCTCCATCTTCCTCTCACTTTCTATCACTAAAACTCTCTCTCACTAGAAAACCCCAAGAAAGGGTGGGAATGAAAAAAAGGGTTGCACGCCTTGTTTTAAGGAAAACAGGCCCGCGTGCGCGCTTGAGTGCACCCTATGTGCGCTCCAGCGCACTAAACTCAGGGCCAGTACTAATTATGTTGCCCTGTGCGCTGCAGCGCGTAAACTTGATGTTTGGAGGTGCAAACGAGCTTAGAATACTATCATATAGCTGTTGGGATTCGAATTTCTGATATTTCGAATTCCATAAGTTGTAAGTTCTTTGTACTTTTTGAATTTACAGAAAATACTAAAAATTGACTTTTCGAGTTTAACAATAAGTTTGACAACTTAGAAAGTTCTTGGTTGAAGTCAATACATAAAAAAACTTCAGAAATTCGAAAAGAAGATAAGAGTGAATTCGAGAAATATGGTATTTCTAGTATTCAGAAAAGTAAATGATAGTTCTTTTGTTCATAACTCAAATTCGAATACATTGGAGATACTCTTAGAAAGGAAACTATCCCATGTACTCAATACATTAGAAAGGAAACTATCCTAAACTAAAATGAGTACTTGACTCATGTCTTCCGGATCTCATTCTCTTCTTCTTCCTCCACAAGCTTTTATAGAGCCAAGGCAAAAAAGAATTTCTATTCCCAATTTGTTGAACCACCTTGGTACTTGGGGAACTAACAAAGAAATTCATTTATTTGTAAATGAATTACTATTTGACTGTTACGTTTAACCTATGAAAAATCCTTCAAAGAGAAAGATTGAAAAAGCCTATAACTTTGGCTATTGCGTTAACCTTATAAAAAATGAAGTCCAGATTAGGTTATACGCAACAGCCAAAGGAATATACTTCTTCATATTCTATAAAGAATTTGGAAGAAGGGAGAAGAAAGTTTAGAATATTGAGAAATGAATCCAAATAGAACTTCTATTTATAGGGATTAGAAAAATTAATATTCATAAATGCACTTGTACAAATGTCTAATAAGAAGAATTCTCATTAATGAAGTTGAATGGACGGTGGACGATGGTCTTCATGACTTTTGATTTAGCCAGTAAAGAGTTTGATACGTGGCATACTAGGGAATGCAATCAGAACTCGAAATAAAAAAAGACTTAATGGGTTCAAGTTTCAAAGGTAGAAGATTTCGAAACTCAGAAAGATAATTTTGAGGTTTTGGAAGCAGAATTCGAGTACAAGAAGTCAGAATTCCAGAAAGAAGATTTCGAGAAATCAAAGAGCAAGATTTCGAGTGCAAGAAGTCAGAATTCTAAAAAGAAGATTTTGAGAAATCGAAAAGTAAGATTTCAAGTTTATAGAAAGCAGAAACTCGAAAGCAAGGTGCATAAAAGACTTCGAAGATTTCTGAATCTGAAAGTGACTTTTAAGGGAAACAGAAGACAGAAGAAAATAGTTACTGGAAGTTACAGAAGTTGGTTGATCAAAGACAGATGTCAATATTCCAGTAAAAGCATTTAAAAAAGTTCAAAGAAGAAAGGTAGTTTTCTGGTTAGCAGAAAACGTGGCAAGCATGCACGTTGCCAACACATAGGGCTAGATGATGTGTCAAATGTACATTAGTTAGCCGTTAGGATTAGAAATCTATAAATAGGTGAACTTTCTATGTAACAAGGGTTGGCAAATCATTATACTCAAACTCTGAAACACCTTATACGTCCGATCTCACTGCGACAAACAGGTTACAAGGAGTAATAGTATGTGATGAATCCATCCACATTTCAATTCAAGCAAATTGTTCTTACAATTCATCTACTTTCTGCAATATAGTTTCCGAAGTTTACTTTATGCAATTTACATTTCGTGTACTTTTTCTTTCTTTTCTTTCAAATTCTATGTTTTCTACTTCTTTAAAACTTTGATTTTTAAGAATCCAATTTAGAACTTCATTTGATAGAATTCTGAATCAAGTAGTTCTATGCCTTTTTGAAAGATAATTTCTTTGATAGAATTCTGAATCAATTAACTTTAGTTCTTTCATTTCTAGAATTTGAATTCTGGAAAAATCATTATAATTTCTAGAAAAGTCAAGTATTTTGAAAGTTTCTGGAAAAATCAAGTTTTTCTTATTAATTCTACAAATCATAAACACCATAAATCTACTTTTTAAAACGAGTCCCGTAAGAGGATCTGATTCTAATCCCCAGATTGTTCTTCGAATCAAAGTGATAAAAGTAATTTTTCGAGATTAGATTTTATCACCACAAACAATAGCATATCAAACTGAAGCCCCGAATCTAAGCTTTCAAATGCGAGCGGAATTACCTCAATTGGACACTCGTAGCTCTAGATATTTGCGAATTAGTGGACCAAGGTCATTAGGCTTAAAACCCAAAATGAAGCAACAACCTTGGTTGAAACCTAACGGGGCAAGCTTTACATGAGTTATGTTATAACTCATCAATTGACTCCAAAAAGGCTAACGTTAAGGGTTCTAAGTGTCCATGAGATCATGCTCCTTTATTCCCTTGCTCCCTTCTATAAAATCATCTTCTACCCCGGTTCCTTTAAAACTCATAACTCTAAATCGATTCCCTAACTCTCATCTAATATCATATCTTTCCAACTTAGTTCTTCCTCTAATAACCTTTCCCCATTCTTAAATCGTTGTAATCCTCTTAGATCATTACCAAATTCCTATCTAAATTCTCATTCAAATCTCAAATATCTCATACCACTTCCAACTCTCTGCTACTTGGCCGGAACCACAGCCCAAAGCTCTCACTATAGTTTCTAGGCCCTAATTTTGGGATGTTACAATTCTACCCCCCTTAAATAATTTTTGTCCTCAAAATTTGTTCCGATTATCCTAACGCAGGGTCACACTCCTATTCTTATCGATGTTTGTGTACTTGGAATCCTCCCCAAATTTTCGTTTGATCACTAATACCTTTATTCCTCAAGGTTGGTAACAGGGAATTAGGGTCCGATTGCATTCCTAAACTCGTCCTCTTAGTCCTACCCTCATAGGTTACGCCTCGAACGTCACTATCTTCAAACTATTCTATACCTAACTCACACCGGCTCCAAATCAGTCCTTTCATTCTTCCTCGGGATACATACCCCGACACCTACCCTTCCTCTACCACAATCCTAACATGGGTTTCTAAAGGACCTCACATTGGTCTCTTTACTCTGAAATGACTGAACTACTTTAGTTAATCAAACTACCTAACCGGGTTGAAACATAAAAAGGGCTTCACAAAACTCTTGGTTATGGTTCCTAACTCAATACTTAATCCGCGCACCAAATCTTGGGGAGTACCTAAAAGTTGTCTATGTTATTGGGTTACTAATTTTTTACATCTACAAAGTGATTTAAACTTTGGATTGCTAACAACCTAGTTGTGCCCCAAATATTTCTAATTAGTCTTCTGAGTTATACCATGGGCTCCTATGTCTTCTTCTATAAGGCCACCCCTTTTAAGGCTCGGGCCCTTCCTAACAGCCCTCAAGGTTCAAATCTACCACATGAAACTACGCTGTGACTTCTAAAAGCTAACTGGTCTTAGACATAATCTTATGAACAACATCATTTCATCACTGGCTTCTAAAATAGCAACACACGGGTCTTGATTAAAAGAATATAGAGTTGCAGCCAAGTGGTGCTCCTCTGATACACATATGGTGGAGAATGGACAAACTCATGTAGTTCATCCGAAGAAAAACCAACCTTATCTAACAGAACATGATAGTGTGCAGGCCTGCTTGTACCTATCACTCCATCATGTGCATATCATAGAAAACAAAATTATCTATCACTTCAACCTAGGAGACCGAGTACGAACACCTGCCCTATACTATGACGCCAACATCTACTGCCTAAAGCTGACAACCGCAGCAATTGAAGGAACATCCAATTGCCATGGTGGCCAAGGAACACACTCAAACCTAGGATGATGGTGGAAACTTTAGAAACAAGAGGAATGGAAGGAGAATGCTCAATGATAAGTGAAAATTATATGATAAATTAGAGCACTTTTTAGTTCACTTATCAAGGATAAAATGGTATTTTTGCCCCAGTTTAATCCCTTTTTATTTAATATTTGATAAATTGTACTTATAATCTTGGATTTGAATTTGATGCTATTTTAATAGAAATATTGCCGATTTTTGTAGGATATTGCAAAGATTTGATTTGAAGGAAAGATAACATTAAATGAGGGAGATATCTGCAAGATTTGAGTTTGATTGAAGACATTTAATAAAGATTTGAAGAAGATTTGAAGCAATCAATGAGGAGATCACTGTCAATCAAACAAGGATTCTGCTGACAACCTTCCCAGTTAAATCCAAGATGCTCAATAAATGCAAGGATCTCATCAAGAAAAGGGAAACAAGGAAAGATAAATCAACCAAAACCAGTCTCGGGGAGAGATCAAGTTAAAAAAAGAAAGTTTGAAGTTGCAGGACTCATTCTGCGTTCAACATGCGCTGTAGCGCAGGGTGAAGCGCAGCTCTCTGGATCCTGCGCTGCAAGCTGCGCTGTAGCGCAGGGTGAAGCGCAGATCACGCTGATTCTTGCCCTGTTGCCGTTTTTAGATAGATTTCTCCCCAATTTCCTTTGTCTTTCCTTAGCCTATAAATAGGACCTCATTGCACCAGATCAAGGGGTGCACGATTATTGTAATTCATTCTTATTTTAGTGATAATGCACCAGAGCTAATTTTAGAGTAGGAGAGGAGGAGCGCTTCACGAGGATTGAAGATGGTGACAACATCTTCGGTGGTTTGTATGGCTACCCTGTGTAGTTAACTCTTCATTAGGATTGAATGTAATTGATTCTATCCCCAAGTGTATGTAAATTCTATTTTATTATTTCTGAGCTCTCTGTCTATAATATTGGCAATCTTATTCTGTGCTTAATTCCTAACTTCCGCGCTTGCGCCGGAGTTATAGCCTAGTTTCGACTAGGATTGAGGATGGGGGAGCGGATTCTGAAGAAATCCAAACTCTGATTGAATAAGAGGACTCGATACTCTGTGACCGACACATGAGCGTTACTAATGAGCGATGGGTAGTGACAGTACTCTAGCGAATGGCATTTACAGGATTAGGCCTTAGTATCGATAGTAAGAGATTAATTGATTGTCAATCCAGGACCGACACATGGATGTATCCTGATGAGTGATGGGTAGTGTGAGTACTCTAATGAAGGTGCGTCTACAGGATTAGGCCTCGTTTATCAATTAGTTCTTTTACAAACGGAATAAAGAAAATAAAATAAGCCGAGGGTAAGTCTGTCGCTTGGGAGAGCCCGCATGGATTATCTTTGAGTGTGTGAGGCCGCTGGTAACTCGGGGTCTTAGCAATATAGTTTGTCTACAGTATTATAGAGTAAACCTAAAATAATAGATAGTTTTTACATACACAAAGGGTGTGATGATATGAAGTTCAATCCTAATCCAAGTAAAGTGTCTCTAACTTTTCCTTTCTAATTTCATTGATTATTTATCTGTTATTTACTATTTACGCAACAATACTCTTATAAATCTGTTGTTTTCTCTTGATAAATAGATCATGACTATACGTGAATTGACTGTTCCCTGTGGATACGATATCTCTTCTTACTATTATACTACTGGATTTTTGGTTCGCTTGCCAGAAACCCATCAAGTATTTTTGGCGCCGTTGCCGGGAACAGTTTCCAATTCGTGTAGACCTTGGCGGTCTAATTATCAAGTCATATCTATCTTAGGATTTCATTTATTTATTCTTCTTATTATTTTAGGAAAATTTTATTACTTAGGAAATTTATAGTTTTTCTATTATTATTAAAATTCTCTTCCACACTTACCCTTTTCAAGTTTTCTTGTTTATTCTTTTGAGAGGCCAGGTGTCCCCGAATCAACTACAATTTGATCCAGAAATAGAAAGGACATCAAGGAAGAACATGAGCAGAAACAAGAAAAGGAGACAAGGGAGAAGTCGAGAAGAAAACAAAAATATTTTACTTTATTAAGAATTTTATTTTTAATTATTTTATTTTATTTAAAAAAATTAATTGTTATAAATTTTTTTGATCCAAAAAAATTATTAATTAATTTTTTAAAAATTATAATAATAATATATTATTTTTTGTTATTTTGTTCTTCTCTATGTTTGAGCTCCTTGATTATTTCTCTTGAGAAGACAAGTAACAGAAAAAAGGGCAGAACTCAAGGAGACAATCTCAACACTCTCTGTTCAACTACCCCAAGTGAAGTAAATGAAAAATATGGAGGACACTCAACCAAAAAGAGTCTTGGGGGACTACATAAGGCATCAAGGGCTACGTTATCGTTCAAGTATTGACCTTCCAAGTACTGCAAAAGTTGTGGAGTTCAAAGCATCACACTTTCAACTTGTTGAAGATCACCAGTTCTCAGGCTTAAAACATGAAGATCCAAATGATCATCTTTCTACATTCTTTAAACAAATTGAAACTATGGGTTTTGAAGAAAAATACAAAGAGGCTGCATATTTATGTTTATTTCCTTTTTCTCTTATAGGAAAAGCAAAGGATTGGTTAAGGTCACACCCCAGCCAAAGTCTGACCAATTGGAATGTGGTAGAAGAAATTTTTTTAAGAAGATTCTTTCGCAGGCCACGTTACATTCAAGCCAAGGCAGACATTTCTTCGTTCCAGCAAGAACCAAAATATTTCTCCCATGCACCGATTCAAGGCAACTTCTCTAATTACAACAATTATTCTAACAATTTTTCACAGGATTGGGGAAGTTACCAGAATAAAAAAATTGGGTGGCAACAAGATGCTATTTCATCTCATAAGCAAACTTTTGAAGATGAACTCAGGGCAGAAAATAAGAGTTTGAAGCAGTCATTAGAAGCACTCCAAAAGCAGCTAGACAGACTTTCTCAGCCACCGCAACCAGTTCACTCTTATCCTGGCCAGTCACCACAATTAATTTGTGATTTTTGCGGAGGTAACCATCTCAATGGTCACTGCTCTTATCCAGACATTCAAGAAGAGGAAACTGCAGAAACACAAGAAAGTGGAGCAGAAGTAGAAGAAGAAAGAGAGGATGAAACAAAAAATATGGTGCTTGAGGAAGAGATTGACTGTGATAGGGAGAAAGAGAACAACACATATGAGGGTGTACATGAAAAAGATAAAGAAAATGAAGAAAAGATTGAATAGGGAGATGGAGAATCAAAGCCCGAGGAAGGAAGGGAAATAGTACCAAGACCAAAGAACTTGCCTTATCCAACCAGTCCTCCAGAGGAAGATCAAGAAAGGCATGGTACAAGTGATAAACCTTCCAGACCTCACAAAAGAAAGGCCTGCAATCACACTGACCAGGACAAGGCAAAGAGAAGAAAAGTCAAGTTAGAATCAAATTCAGAGCCTAGAGCCAGATTGAAGATCAAATGGTCAAGTGTGTTCCATATCAAAGACCCCGCAAAGAAATTGAGAGCGATCAACTGTGAATCATCTAAGCTTCAGGAAAAGAAGACTCATGCACATGAGAGCAAGATAATAAAGAAAAGAAGAGTCAAGCCAAGAGAGTCAAAAGAATGGTCTAACTCCAGGAAGAAGCCCAAATGGTCAGAGTCAGTTCACACTACAGGTTGCTCCAAGGCAAGATTATGGGGAGGTTTTTGGGCCAAAGAAAGGAAGGGTGCAGCTCACAAACTCACTAAAATATTTCAGTTTCAGCCACCTTGAGAGAACAGGCGTCGAGCTATCAGACGTTAAACAAGCGCTTTTTGGGAGGCAACCTAGAGATTTTTAAAGTTTTTAATTAATTTCAGTTTTGTTTTGTTTTCTTGTTCGTTAATTAGGATTTTTCTATTTAGAAAACTTTCAAAATTGATTGGAATAAGTTTGTGGAAAATAAAATTTTTAAATAATAGGAAGTAGCAGAAAACGTGACTGAAAATTGCATTATGTTTTCTGCGCTTCACTTGCGCCGTAACGCAGGTAAAGCGCAGAAATGCAATTTTAGTCACTGACTTCTGCGCTTCACATGTGCTGTAGCGCAGGGTGAAGCGCAGCAGTACAAAATTTTCAAAAATCTTCTATTTTCTCATGTACTGTTTCTCTACTTTCTAAGCTCTTCTTTTCACTCTTTCCACTCACAAACTTCCATCAATTTTGAAACTTTCAGTTATGTTTTCTTTAATTTTTACCAATTGAAATCTTCATTCACTCTATGATTTGAACTTTAGGATAGCAACCTTAGTATTATGAATATTATTAATTATTGCTATCTTGAATGTGATTTTGGATGTGTGGAAAATGAAGAACAATTTGCTGAATTAAAATGCTCTTTGTTTTGTGAGTTATTAAATTTGAAAGTGTTATACTCTGTTTCTTTCAAAAAATTTAAATTTTCACTTTCCATGGATTGATTGAATGCTTGTAAAACAAATGAGTATGATTTGTTCTTAGGAAGTCATTACCAAGTGCACTGAACTTTTGTTATGAAAATATTAATTCTTTGAATTATGCATGCAAATTGGTTAATGATAGGCTTCCATGTTCTTCATGAATTGCACAAACTGCTGCAAAGTATAAAGACCAGTTGACCTCAAACCAATCAGGATTACTAGACCCATACCCAAGCATGTTGCTTGAAGAGTTACGGATATTCTTGCAGTGGCCTGGGGACAGGCCTATTCATCCAGGGGATGTGGAGCAGCAGCAGGACAAGGACTTACAGGATACAGAGGATGAAGATTGATACTGGTGTTTTCTTTCTTTTAGTTTTTCTTTTATTTTTTATTATTTTATAGAATTTTTTTTGTTAATTAGGATTTTTGTTTTGTATTTCATTTTTTTAATTTTTAGAATTTTTAAAATTTTTAGGACCTTAGGAAATTAGAATTTAAGGTAACTTTTTCAAAATTCTCTGTAATTAAGTAGTTTAACTAACCAGATTAGGAAAGATGATAGGATTTTGTGATTAATTCTATAATCAATTAGGATTAGGATGCTTCTCAAGAGAACCTATCAGGATAGTTAATTAAAACCAGTAAGTGCTTTATCAAGGAATTTTAGCCAATAATCGGTGAGCTGAGAGCCCAAACACTGAAATTGAGAGCTTTTCACCGCTGCTTGTCAACTGTTATTGCTTGAGTTTCTGAATTTTGTCTTGCTAGTGGAAGATATGGAAGTGACAAAGGCATATTTTGTGATTATAATATTTTGCTCAGTGCCAAATAGCCAACCTTGATTAAATGTTTCCAATTTTTTGATTGCCCATTTGAGCCTTAATATTTCTTTTGATGCACCCCAGCCATGATTAATGATCATACCATGTCCCTTCACACTTGGGATAGAGAGCAAGGTGCAACACAACAAAATGGGACAAAAGGTTGGTGAATTGAAAGGTCAAAGAAATTCAATGAGCAGGCACAAAAAAAAAGAAGAAGAGTACTCCCTCATAAATAATTTCTCTACAAAGTTCAAAAAAAAAAAAATATCTGCACAAAAGTGTGGAATTGAATAAGTTGGGGGGATTATTTCTTCAAACAAAGAGGCCAGCTGAAAAAAGGTGACAATTCAAGAATGACATGGTAGATGGAGAGAAGTCCCAAGCACAATCACAAGATGCTCTCTATTCAAAGTGTTCATTGCATATCCAGAAAAACCATAATTTCTTGATAGCCCAGCCTCATTACAACCAAAGAAAAGACCTTTTGATCCATGTTAACTACTTGCAGGTTCATATGTTGGAAACGACTATCAATTCTAGTTGTTCAACGACGGTGAAAAAGATTGAGGGAAACACTTACCCACGAGAATGAGAGATTTCCTTGGTTTATCACTTACTTCTTTAATTGCTATTTTTGAGAAGTTTGACTGATGTTTGTGTTCTATTCTGATTGAGGATTGGTAACATCTCTTAATCCTAATTTTTTTCTTATGATTGGAAAGTGACTGCTGCTTAACAAGGAGATGATGAAAAGTTCCTTGAATTTGTTTTTAATTTTAGTTATTTAGGGGATAGAATTGATTTTTGATTGCAAAGAGGTCTCTTGCTTGAGGACAAGCAAGAAGTTAAGTTGGGGGGTATTTTGATAAGTGAAAATTATATGATAAATTAGAGCACTTTTTAGTTCACCTATCAAGGATAAAATGGTATTTTTGCCCCAGTTTAATCCCTTTTTATTTAATATTTGATAAATTGTATTTATTAATCTTGAATTTGAATTTGATGCTATTTTAATAGAAATATTGCTGATTTTTGCATGATATTGCAAAGATTTGATTTGAAGGAAAGATAGCATTAAATGAGGGAGATATCTGCAAGATTTGAGTTTGATTGAAGACATTTAATAAAGATTTGAAGAAGATTTGAAGCAATCAATGAGAAGATCACTGCCAATCAAACAAGGATTCTGCAGACAACCTTCCCAATTAAATCCAAGATGCTCAATAAATGCAAGGATCTCATCAAGAAAAGGGAAACAAGGAAAGACAAATCAACCAAAACAAGTCTCGGGGAGAGATCAAGTTAAAAAAAGAAAGTTTGAAGTTGCAGGACGCATTCTGCGCTTCAACCTGCGCTGTAGCGCAGGGTGAAGCGCAGCTCTCTGGATCCTGCGTTGTAGCGCAGGGTGCAGCGCAGATCACGCTTATTCTTGCCCTGTTGCCGTTTTTAGATAGATTTCTCCTCAATTTCCTTTGTCTTTCCTTAGCCTATAAATAGGACCTCATTGCACCAGATCAATGGGTGCACGATTATTGTAATTCATTCTTATTTCAGTGATAATGCACCAGAGCTAATTTTAGAATAGGAGAGGAGGAGCGCTTCACGAGGATTGAAGATGGTGACAACATCTTCGGTGGTTTGTATGGCTACCCTGTGTAGTTAACTCTCCATTAGGATTGAATGTAATTGATTTTATCCCCAAGTGTATGTAAATTCTATTTTATTATTTCTGAGCTCTCTGTCTATAATATTGGTAATCTTATTCTGTGCTTAATTCCTAACTTCCGCGCTTGCGCCGAAGTTATAGGCTAGTTTCGACTAGGATTGAGGATGGGGGAGCGATTCTGAAGAAACCCAAACTCTGATTGAATAAGAGGACTCGATACTCTGTGACCGACACATGAACGTTACTAATGAGCGATGGGTAGTGACAGTACTCTAGCGAAGGGTGTTTACAGGATTAGGCCTTAGTATCGATAGCAAAAGATTAATTGATTGTCAATCCAGGACCGACACATGGATGTATCCTGATGAGTGATGGGTAGTGTGAGTACTCTAATGAAGGTGCGTCTACAGGATTAGGCCTTGTTTATCAAATAGTTCTTTTACAAATGGAATAAAGAAAATAAAATAAGCCGAGGGTAAGTCTGTCGCTTGGGATAGCCCGCATGGATTATTTTTGAGTGTGTGAGGCCGCTGGTAACTCGGGGTCTTAGCAATATAGTTTGTCTACAGTATTATAGAGTAAACCTAAAATAATAGATAGTTTTTACATACACAAAGGGTGTGATGATATGAAGTTCAATCCTAATCCAAGTAAAGTGTCTCTAACTCTTCCTTTCTAATTTCATTGATTATTTATCTGTTATTTACTATTTACGCAACAATACTCTTATAAATCCGTTGTTTTCTATTGATAAATAGATCACGACTATACGCGAATTGACTGTTCCCTATGGATACGATAACTCTTCTTACTATTATACTACTGGATTTTTGGTTCGCTTGCCAGAAACCCATCACTCAACACCTAACAAGGAATTCAACCCCCTAAGCTTAACTCTAATCTTTAACAAAACACTAATTAGATACTGGTCATTGACCCTCGCAGGAGTTATGCACTGAGTAACAATTCTAAATTTCGCAAGATTTTTCTTCTTCAATGAACTATAAAGATCAGAGTTCCTCCGCTCAGGAAAACCCAATCTATAGACTTAGCTCTATCACTGATAAATTAGAAAGCAGGTAACTATCCGTGTACTAACAACATAGTCCTAAACATAGGTAATAGGAATGCCTACCCATGGAATACGGACAACAATGTACTAAGCACAAACTGATACTTATTAGACTTCTACTCCAAAAGCACTTGGCTAAAACAGCAAGGAATCTCATTCCTTAAGTGTCAGTCAGCCAAGTAGACCTAGGACTGAAAAGAACTGACCATGATTGCAACCTACTAAGTATCTCTATCCATCCAAGTTTCCAATGTCACTCACTTCCTTTACCTACTTGGGTTTTACCCTCTAACTTAACCGAACTAATCATTAGGTCCTCACTAAGCAATAATGCCCAATCATAGCTCAGACATGGATAACAAGGTTCTATACCACAGGGGACCTAAGGTGAGAAGGGTGCTCTAAGGTATAACAGGGTGGTTATGGAGTCATGGTCTTTAAACTTACATTTCCTCTATTGGTTCAAGAAGTAAGAATACACTTACGTAACTAATTGGTTAACATATACCTATGTGAGCCGAAATTACCTCTAAGAACTCTCATATTGATTTGTGAAGGTACCAAAGGTTTAGAATTTTCCCTTAAGAACTAGAATCAGATTCACCAGTTCATGGACCTAAGGGATAAATAAGGACTCCAAAGTGTCAGTCTAATATCTTAGGAAACACAAGGTGGGACACGCTCCTTACAGGATAAAGCCAAATCGCCATACATAAGCCTTAAACACTTTCATCACCTAGTTAGACATCTACCCAGAGTTATAATGACTCAGACAGCCACAAGTAAGATCAAGGCCCTAATTCAATTCCTTGAGTTGTATCTAGGGTTACATCCATCTATTGTCAAGCAACTTAACCAAGGGACTAGGGTTACTCTCCCTTACCAATGGTATTAGGTTCCTCTAACTTCCCCTGAGTTCTACATGCCCTCTACAGTCGAACCAGACATCAAATCCTAAACCTGTGAGATTCTAAACTCCAAAATCCTTCCGCCCAGGCCCTAGAAGCTTACCATCAATCCCCTACCCCTACTTACACGACCTTGCAAGCAGCGCAAACAAACATACAAGTCAAGAAATTATTCAAGCAAACAGACAACATCATAACCAATCCATCAGACCACAACCGAGTGCACGGAACATACAACTATGCAAGCAAGCACGCAAGCAAGCAAGCATCACACTCATTCAGACAAAACAAACATCCCATTTAACTTAAGCAACCCCCCGATGCCAGGACTCTAGGTCAAACAACAACCTACTCTTCACTTGACAAGGAGTCTATCTAGGTTAGTTGTCCCTATGTATGCCTCATATTTACTAGGCCTAAAGGGGTGGCTCTATAAGGTCTTTAGGGTGGAGGTCCTATTCTTGGAATTAAACCTATGTTACACTATTTCTATCTGACAAATGGGTGGCTCTAACCTTGTTAGAGAAGTGTCCCAACTCCCTAACAAGGAATCCTACTCATGCCACTAACCATGATCTCGGGTACAACGCACCAAGTAGAGGGGTGATCAGTCCCTATACTGAGTACGGGGTACAGTGGAATCATAGTAAGCCACAGGCAACTAACCTAACCACAATCCAATTAGATTGAACTGCTTTGATACCAAAATGTAACGTCCTAATTTCTTAATTCAAGAATAATGTCCGTTGGAAACACAATTCTGAATTACTGAAATTATTTTGTGCCATTTTCAACATCGTCAAGCAAATCACACAATTGCTTAGGCAATCCAACGTTTGCTTATGCTTCCACAAAATTCATACATCATAGCATTCAATACAAAACCTTAATCAAACCCAGGGAATGAACCTACACTTTGGGGTGTTATGGTTCATAAAACTCCTACCGGAATTCCGGCAGAGTTTCCCCTAAAAACTGAATATTTCCCAAATTTCTAGCTTAACTTGAAATCCAGAAAAGTTCACCAATAGAATTTATAATAACACAATACCATTAAACTACAACTGAGCCTCCGTGGCCAATCTAAAATTTCTACTTTAGTACAACATTAATCTTTTAATTACGTTAAATTAACAACTAAGAATTTTTCTTGACCATTGGGAATGGGTGAATCCACTCCAAGAGCTTCCCTTCCCTTCTGAACATGAAGTTGGGACGTCCTACATAACTAGAATATATCCCCGTAACGTGGGGTGAGACTACGGTCCCAGTGAGCAAAGCATGTAGGAAGCAGTGTGGGGAAACAAGCAGATGGAATGTAGCACCCAACATAGTTCATTAAAACATACTTGAATATTATAGTTACTTACTTCACAACTTAAATGAATGGAATTAACAGATAATCACAACATCATAATTCAGGCACTTCAATAATCGAATAGGCTGTCTTGCACATGAACTTAAATGAATGCATATGTATGGCATAACCCGGCCGTCGTGTTCTTATCACTTAAATCTCGAATAACTGTGTGGCTAGACCTGAGCTCAGACTACAAGGAACGTCTTCCCTGGGCACTAATCACCCCTTAAATCTCTGGGCACTAATCACCCTTATTAGCTGGGCACTAATCACCCAAGTCTTAAATCAATTTCTGAAGACAATCTTTTCACTTTATATTAACTTGGGCCGAAGCCAAAACTGGGCCGAAGCCATAAAACCATTTTCTCAGTCTTAACTGGGCCATAGGCCAAAACATGCAGCAGCTCAAACTTCACAGATAATACATGTCTCATGATGAATTCAAGCATAGAATAACCACATGTACAAAGCATAAATATCATACAATGAATCTAAGTTTTCTTATCATAATCATACCACCTCAAGCATGTGAATCTCAAAATACTTTCTCAATTAGAAACCTTGAAATCATATTCCATAATAAACCCTAACCTATAAACATACATCTTCTTACAACAAAATCATCTTAAAGCATCAAGAATCATCAATAAAATCACCCAATAACATTTGTTCCCCCAAACTCCCAAAATCACCAAATTACTCCAACCTAGGGTTTTTCACATACAAGCTAATAATCACCTCAAAGCATAAATATCCTCTAATCCAACCATAATACCACATCCACAAGCTAAAATGAAGGGGAATAGAAGAATATGGATCATAATGGAAGTACATACAAGATGAGGTGGAAGTGTGTGAGCTTTACTCACCTTAAATGGAAGAAACTTGGTGGAAAAGGGGAGAAGAGAAGGATGATCTTCAAGCTTCAAGAGGTGGGGAAGGCTTCCAATCAACTATCTCCATCTTCCTCTCACTTTCTCTTATTAAAACTCTCTCTCTCTCTCTCACTAGGAAACCCCAAGAAAGGGTGGGAATGAAGAAAAGGGGCTGCACGCCTTGTTTTAAGGAAAACAGGCCCGCGTGCTCCAGCGCACTAGTCTCGGGCCAGTACTAATTCTGTTGCCCTGCGCGCTCCAGCGCGTAAACTTGTTGCTTGGAGGTGCAAACGAGCTCAGAATACTATCATATAGCATATCAAACTGAAGCCCCGGATCTAAGCTTTCTAATGCGAACGAAATTACCTCAATTGGACACCCATAGATCTAGATATTTGCGAATTAGTGCATCAAGGTCATTAGGCTTAAAACCCAAAATGAAGCAACAACCTTGGTTGAAACCTAATGGGGCAAACTTTACATGATTCATGTTATAACTCATCAATTGACTCCAAAAAGGATAACATTAAGGGTTCTAAGTGTCCATGAGATCATGCTCCTCTATTCCCTTGCTCCTTTCCATAAAATCATCTTCTACCCCGTTTCCTTTAAAACTCATAACTCTGAATCGATTCCCTAACTCTCATCTAATATCATTTCTTTCCAACTTAGCTCTTCTTTCTCTAATAACCTTTCCCCATTCTTAAATCATTATAGTCCTCTTAGATCATTACCGAATTCCTATCTAAATTCTCATTCAAATCTCCAATATCTCATAATTCCAACTCTCTGCTACTTGGCAGTAACCACAGCCTAAAGCTCTCACTATAGTTTCTAGGTCCTAATTTTGGGATGTTACATAATGCACATGTTCAATGTACACCAAATCTTCTCAATTCACTCATCATCTGATTTTTAATACATGTTTGCTTATTTGCACTTTTTGCGTTTACATATAGGCTAATGTACCTGCTGCTTACTTAGTTATATGAAACAGAGTGAACTTATAGATTGATCCTTGCAAATCTTATTTCTCAGTATTGTAAATACAATTTTTTATATGTCACCCCCAAAATGTATGCCAAATAAAACTCTTGATATAAGTTATTTTGTAGATAACAATTTAATTGCTAGATGTCATTTCACAATATGATTACTCCCTTGCTGATTAGGGTACACACTTCATATGTTTAATGTATTAAACTTTAGGATGCTTATTCCTTAATTTTTTTTGTTTTATATGTTAGTCATTTTGAAAGGATAGTCTATTGTCGAACCCAAAGTACTCCCCTCTAAAGTTGTGATAGTTTTGAAATATGAAAGGTAATTATGAAATTCCTATTAATGTTAGAATAATTTCCTTTTTATTGTATCATGTTACTGTTTTAGGATTAGTTTTTATTAAAGAAATGATAATGCACATGTTCCTTGCCTTACCTCATGGTAGATAATTGTTTTTTTTTTTTTTTGCCTCCTTTGGTTGTTACACTCAAAGGTAAAGTTAAAAACTAAAACATGTTTGACTGCTGAATATGTAAGTCAAATTCTGATTTCTGACATCATAGAAAGCAATGAAACCTATATATTTGCATGGTTTTTAGGGTTTTTCCTTTTACTTCACAACCCATCCATCGATGTTTACTTTCATGTTATTTGAAAGTAATCCATGGACATAGGGAAGTGGTAAATGAACTAAGGGAAGTGCTGAGGAGAGGTGACAATCATTTCAAAATTGTTGTTTACTTCTTTAAACTAATAATTTTCTTCACTTTACCAAGTTTTCCCCCTTTTTGTTTTTTTACAGTTTTGTAACAAGCATGACTTGAAGTTGAGGCAATCATTTCAAAATTTTATGAGGTGAAATTTTTTTATATCTATTGCCAATCTATGATATATTAGCACTAAAGGGTATTTACGGCATACAATACTTCACATTATATTACATGCTGCTTGGTGTGCTTCACATGCTGCTTCTTATGTTGTTTGTCAAAATGGATAGTACTGGCGTCTTTGTCTTAGGATATCTCTATCTGTGTCATTTTTCCCTCTAATCTTCATATATACTTAAATTGCTTTTACTTCCCTTTAATTTAATTCATGTTTGAGTAGGGATTTTTGTTTAGAGGCCAAATTTGGTAAAGACGAAGCGAAGTGATGGTTCTATCCATGGTGAAAGCGAAAAATGAATGTGGAATGGGTGAAGGTGAGAAAGCATGGACTGAAAGCTTGATGTGCAATGACTATGTTTATATTTAACATAATAAATGTAGATAGAATTCTACTGACAAGTTAGATAGTTGAGTTACTGACAAGTTACTAAATATTTCTGTTTAGGACAGTGGTGGATAGCCCTTGGATTGCATCTTCAATCAATCTTGATAAGTAAAAGTATGTATTAATGTAGACGAAAATATGAAGGGAGGAAATTTTTATGTGACTATGCCAATTTTTTCTATTTGTACGTCAATTCTGAGATAGGTGTTTCATTTTTTTTTTATTTTTAAACTATTTTAATTCTTTATCACATCAACTTCTACATTCTGCAATTTGCTTTATTTAAAATAGGTAAATGAGAATGGTGACGTATGGAGAAGTGTTGTTGTGTTGTTGTTTATCATAGGTATCGGTGGAGTCATCAACGATCTCTCAACGAGTAGGCAAGAATATATTCTCTTTACCTATTGGTTCTGTGTGTTTTATCTACCCTTATGAAAATTGGAAAAATATAAGAATAGTGTTGAGCAATCTATCCACTTTATCTACAAAATGGTTTTGTAAAATTTTATTAGGTTAGGTGGGCTTTACCTATTTGAAAAAATGGTAAATGAAATTTAACAATCTAATAACAAGTTTTGCATTTTCTTTAAACTATTGCTATCCACTTTCAATCATTCTTTTGGATGAGATATAAATGTAATAAATCCTTGCCTTTCCACATGGTAAATAGTTGTTTTTTTACCTCTTTTGGTTGTTACACTCAAATGTAAAGTTAGAAGCTAAAACATGTTTGATTGTTGAACATGTAAGTTAGAATCTGATTTCTCACATCGTAGAAAGCAATGAAACCTATATCTTTGCATGGTTTTTATGGTCTTTCCTTTTACTTCACAGCCAATCCATTGATGTATATTTTCCTGTCATTGAAAGTAATACATGGACATAGGGAAGTGGTAAATGAACTAATGGAAGTGTTGCGGAGAGGGGACAATCATTTCAAAATTATTGTTTACTTCCTTAAACTAATAATGTTCTTTACTTTCTCAAGCTTTCCCTCTTTTTGTTTTTTTACAGTTAAGTAACAAGCATGACTTGAAGTTGGGACAATCATTTCAAAATTTAATGAGGTGGAATTTATTTTTTATATCTATTGTTGATCTATGATATATTAGCCTTAAAGGATATTAAGGCATACAATAATCCGAGCACTAACATTTTTATTTGGTTGAAGCAATGAGAAGAAGTCTTATTGGAAAGTATTGTGATATTGTATTGAGACATCAAGCAGCTAACAAGTAATCATGCATTCTTTGAAGATAAATTTCAAGGAAGCATCTTCATAATTTTTTGGATGGAATTTAATCAGTACCTAATTGGTCTAACTTACTAGATCAATTGTTCATAATTTAAATAGGGTATCTTTTGCTAAGACATTTTTTTGTGATGGTTTAGGGTATTTCACTAATATTGGGGGTGGAGTAATATGAGTTTGGGGATTTTATTCAAGTATTGTTTTTATACGGAGGATTGTCTCTCAATATGGGTAGGATTGTCCTTATACATATCTTGAATTCTCAAAATCATCATGTTGTATTCTTTTCTCATTTACATTCTTCATTCTTTAATTACTGTTTCCAAGAATTTTAAATATTAATTTTTGTAGATTTTAACTTCCTCATATCATATGGCTTTGGCATCCTGCCTGTTATTATATGTAATAGTCATTCATTACTTATCCACTTTACATGATGACAATAGAAAAATATTAAAGAACGACTTCCTCAAAGGATGCATTTATATTGTGAGACTAATACATTTAGGAAAATAATTGCAGAGTTTTTGCTTTATCCTTTGTTTTATTACTTGGGTATTATGCTTCTCCTTGGCTGATGTGTGACAATCATTTCAAATTTTGATGATATGAAATTTATTCCTTATATCTATTGCTGATTTGGTAACGGTAGAAAGAACTTCTCTTTGGCTGAATTGGGACAATAATTTCAAAGTAGATTTATACCTGCGCGTTGCGCGGTTGAAGAAAGTTTTCCTGTTTTATTTTATTAGATTAAATCTTATTATTGAGTGTTATAAGTATAAAATAATATAATTAATATTCAAAGATAAAATGTAACAAAAAATTACAATTATTTTAAAGAAAATTTGAATTTTTGATGTTGAAGTTAATGGAAGAATAATATTTATGTAAATAGCATTCAATGAATATTGTGGATTTTGATGCCACCATTATGTGGTTATGCTTTATCCCCCTTATATACACTACTTTTGCTCCTAACTTGTAGTTGGTTGGATTCGTTTCTCCTTTAATTTTGAATGAGAAATTATAAATATACCAGTGGAATTGAATTCCATTTCATAGCCATTAAATTTTACAAAGTTATTTTACTTTTTATTATTCTTTCTGTTTTTTTTTTTGTTATTTCAGTTTTTGCAATTTATAGATCCTTTATTTCTTTACCTTCATTAGGTTTTTTTAGTATTATGAGTTATTGTAAAAGTAAAATAATTTTTTTTTAATATATCATATAGAAGCAAATAAGAGTAACTCGCATAAAACTTTATATTATGCAAATAATCTTTGTCAACAATTGTGTTAAGTGGTAGTAATGTATTATAGAAAAATACTCCATGCTTATTCATTCTTTAATGTAGGTTCACAACATTAGATATGAATATCAAGTTCCCTTTGTTTCTTAGGTTTGTTGCGTTGTATAATAATAGAAAGCCAAATTAAAAATTACTTCCATAAGACACACAATTAAAAGGGAGATAAAACTTAATCTAAAAAAGAAAATGCAAGGAAAAATTGAGTTGAAAAATGTGAACATGAAATATTCAATATTATTGTTTATCTTTATTCCTTCCATTTATTTTTTCAACATAGTCTTGTGAAATGATCCGACTCAATAAGTAATATAATTGAAAAAATGGATTTAAATAATTAAAAAATATGGTCAAATAGCTAATATTAATTTTTTTTTCATGTTATTTTGGTAATTTTTGTAGAGTAGTCATTTGATCATATATATATCAAATCGTAAATGGTAGCTTAAGCTACATTTGATTTCTTATTTTATTGGGTACTAATATTTTGTATAATTTGATTTATAAAAATAATGAAAACTATAGACCCTAAAAAAACGTGACTCCCCAAGTATCTTTGTTTTTATTTCCAAGGGCTTCTAACAATTGCCTGCAAATTGCAATCATAAACACATTCCTTCTAAGAATTGTAGCTGTCTACTTGTCTTGTGAGTGTAACTGTATATTCAACCTTTAAACCATGCACATTTTAAAATTACAAGAAGTGTAACGTTTCTGCATTTTAATTGTCTACACAATTTCGCCAATAAAGTTTTTTCATAACCAAATTAGTGAACCGTGACTTTTGAGCTTTGGGATATAAAACATTTAATTAGATTAAGTAAATGACTAATGAGAGTAAATAGATTAGAAAACAAATGAAATAAGAGAAATTTGACAACTCTAGCAAATATGTTGAGTTGGAAAATTTTGTATAAGGTGAAAAATTGAGGTGGCGATATCAGAATTCGTGTCTTAGTTTTATATATATATATATATATATAATAGTTTATTAAATTTATAAATCATGATTTCAACTTCTTTTTTATTTTTACTCAATTCATGATATTTGAAATGATTTTTATTTAATTATTATATAATTATAATATAATCTTCTAATTTTTTTAATCTTAATAAAAGTATAAATATAATAGAAATTTAAAGAATAGATGATTTTATTTTTTGAGTTCTTGTGAAATAAAAAATTTGTTTATAAGAATACGAAAATAGAATGTTAGTTTGGTGTAAAAGTTGTTATATAAGTAGGTTTATATTAAAATATAAGTGAATTAAGAATTTTATATTAAATTTTCAGTTATGCTATGATGGGTGAATAAGATTAAATATGTTAAATTAAATTTAATGTCTATAGTGCAGAAATAATAGCAATAATATGAAAAAAAATATATAATAAGGAAAGAATTTGTAATATGATAAGTGTCTTTTAGAATATCACATTATGTAACTATTTTGTAACATATTAATTTATTATTGTTTGTTATTCATGTGGGGAGAGGTATTGGTGTGTGCATTTGGAGATTTTGGATGGTCTAGAATGAGTGAATTGCAAGGAGAGGCATGACACATCATGCTATTCTTGACGTGGCACAAATAAAGGTATGTGACAATAGTATGGATGACATGGCAGCGTGTGAGCTTGCAACTCAGCTTTAATATATAATAGATAATAGATTTTGATGAAGTGGAATTTACTGCTAATTTGGTTCTGGTCAAAAGAACTTCCAACTTTTGTGGCTTCTTATGTTGGCCATTTCTAGGTTCAAATTAGGCGTCAAAGTCAATCGGGGAATATTGTTCATATTGTTCTTGCAATTATTCATAGTGTTATTGTTCAATATATGTTAAGTTTGTTAAGTTGAATTAGATATTAACATGTGGGTAAGAGGATCAAATCATATTTTCTTAAATTCTTTTCTTTATACTTATTATAATAAATGTAGATAGAATTCTACTAACAAGTTAGATAGTTGACTAGCTACTTTCATATTTTTTTTTTTTTGTTTTTTCAGGCGGTTCTTTTGTTTATTTCGATTAGATACTCCTATAACACTAAAACATTTTCTATATGTAGCATCTTGAAGAGATTCTTAAACATTACTGCTTAGGACTATAGTGGATAGCCCTTGGGATCGCATCTTCAATTGGTCTGGGTAAGTAAAAGTACATATTAATGTAGATTAAAATATGAGGGGAGGAAATGTTTATGTAATTATTTCAATTTTTCTATCATTAAAAATATATCAATTCTAAGAGAGGTGTTTCAATATTTAAAAAAAATTATTTTACTCCTTTATCATTCAACTTTTACATTCTGCAAATTTTTAAATTGAAATAGGTAAATGGAAATGGTGACGCAGGAAGGGGTGCTTATGTGTTGTTGTTAATATAGGGTATCGGTGGACTTATCAACTGTCTTTTAATGGACGGCCAAGAATATATTCTTTTACCCGTTGATTATAGGAAGAGTGTTAACAAATTGTTGGCCTTATTTGCCAAATGGTTTTGTAAAGCTTTATTGGGTTATGTGCGCTTTATATGGTTATCAACGGGAGTGGAGAAACCAAGTGGGAGGGTCACATATATAGTTGTTCTTAAAGGTTTGTGCAGATTTATTGTCCAGGAACTAAGCACAAGAGGAACATACCATACTGCAAGAATCTCATCCCTTGAGATGACCAAGACCGGTAATCACTCATCTTTTTCTTTAACATTACCTTTTGTGTAGGAAATATATATTTTTATTGTCAGGATGCAACCTTCAAACTTTGTTCTTTTCTTTGTCAATATAATTATAATATTCTGAATCATCTTCTTTTTTTGTTTTCTTGCTAAGGATGCATATATTATCAAAACATAAACACTATTAATAATTAGCACACTAGATCAAATCCGTTTTTCTGTGTGGGAAAGTAATGAGTTTTTATACCTATCTGGGAAAAGTTTAACGATTTAGAAGATGCAACCATTTGCTTATTTTAAAAAATGATGTTAAAGATCTTATTTGAATGTTGTATACATTCTAAAGATCATCTTCTTACTTATTTAATAAATAATAGGAGGAAGGGGCATGTGATTTTACAATGTCTTGAAGTAGTTTATTCATAATAAAATCGTTAACTGGTGGAATTTTAATAATTTTTATTTCTATTTTTTAAGTAGAAGTTAAAGAATATATTCACATATAAATATAGTTCCTAATGTTATTGTTCAAGAATATATTCACACACACACACACATATATATATATATATAAAATAAAATAGAATTTGTTTTCTCACATTTCCAGATGATATAGATGCTTTACTCTGATTTTACAAACTGGTACAGTATGTATACTAAATAAGGATAAAATATATTTATAATATCAAAATATTGGGCAGTCTTTCTCTGTTAGTTGCTGACTCTCCATTCTGATAAAGGCGTTATTTGCTTTCCATAACGCAAAAGAATCCTCATTGTTCACCAATAAAATCCTCTGACAATAAGATAGAGCCCACACACAAAGTCCCCGAGAAGAAAAAGAAAAAGTAAGGTAAGATCTCTCCTATCATCACTGTCTTCTTCTTCTCCTGTTGGTGAGTTTTTGTTAAGTTTTTAACCCCATTGTTGTACCAACTGAGATTTGCATTAATGGGTTTAAAATAAAATATCTTTTTTAATCCCCTTTCCTTAAATTCCAACCTTTTTTAGTAAAATAATACTATGCAATGGTTGCTAATTTTTATTTTCTTATATGACAAATTTATGGAATTGTCTCAGGGAAGAGAGAAACAATTGAATAAAAAGAAGTGACTTCTTAAGCAATTTCAGGTGACGAGTTTTTTTTATTTCCCTGTTCCATTGCAACATTTAATTTACTTATTTTTTTAAGCAAGTTCTGCTTGGAAGCACTTCTTGGAGGTTGGAAATGAGGCTTGGGGACAATGTCGTCATGGACAGTGGGCGAGTGAGATTGAGTGTATTTGAGCATGTGGAATTAGGAGATTGAGAGATTGAATAACCTTAACCAAAGAAAACAAAAAAAAAAACATTTTCGTATCTATTTTATATCTGAATTCTCTTTTTCATTTTTGATATAGATGTATTTTAACTACAAATTGTTGTTTTTGCATAGATGGGATTAGTGTTCTCACTGATGTTGGAACTGAAGACTAAGATGAACATGATCGAGTTGGATAATGAAAAGGGTAACTATGAAGTTTATTGAAATTTCTACTCCTCTGCTATCTTTTACCATCAATGGAAAATTTTAATGTTTGTATCAACATGAAGATTGAAACATAATATTCAATATGAGTCTGGATTTCTATTTTAGCGATTCTTTATTAAGCAGAAGTCAATCTGATAAGGAATATCAGAGGAATCAAGGGAAAAACATGGTAGAGGATGGAGAGTCTAGAGACAATGAAAAAGTACTTGGTTGGGTTTTGTTTCATTGTCATCGGCTATTCAAATTGAAACATAATGTGATCCAGGCATTATATGCTAACAGGTCATATAATATCAGGTCATGTGAAACAGTTTCTTATTGATAGAATTGAACACAACCTTAGTTACTTATTCATGTGAAACAGTTTCATGTAAATGAAGTATGAAAAGAGCTCTATTGATTTACATTCTACACTGGACCAAAATCTGTTTTATGTCATAAATTTTGATCTATGATTTCGATGTAAATTCTTGATCTATGACATATAGAATTTATATTATTCTTCTCATCCTATTTTTTCTTTTGAATTTGTTAACTGGCAGAGTGTATAAATTGAACACAAGTCCATGTTTCTTGATCTTATAATAGCATAAACTTTTCTTGCCTTGAAGCTGTTGTATCTGGAAGTACAACTTCAACTGAATTGGATGATATGCCGCAAGTACATACAAATGTAACTAGCATTGGAGTTGGGTTTCTTCCATGTAGAATTTGAATCTCATCCAAATTTTATTGAATATTTGGAAGATAAGTGCAAAGACAAATTCTTACTTGAAGGAAATTGTGAAAGACTGCTGTAACCTTGCAATTAATATCAGGTCATACTTATATCCTAACAGGTCATGTAACAAGGTTGTTGATTTAATAGCAAAGCTTACTTTTTTTTGGTCTGCAGTAAAGCTTGGTTTTGATGTTGGTACATAGGTTATTAATATTGTTTTTGAATAGGCACATAGGTAAACTGGATTGAAAAATATGTACCTATGCAATTTTGCTTTCTTCAATCTTGATTTAAGGTTGGTATTTAACTTAAAAACTGTGTTTTAATTGACCAAGATCATATACATGAAAGGAAGGGAATAGAGAGGGTCATGAAGCAGGTGAAAGTAATGAATCCGACAATGAAGATGCTAGAACAGGGAACCAAAAGCTTCTTTACCCGGTTATATGTGTTGTGATAATTTTAGCTTACTAAGTGGAATAATTCATAACTATGTTCTTAAATTGGTGTCCTTCAAGTATTTGTTATCAAGTCTGTAGGTAAGGAGACTATATTTTCCTTTCAGAAAAATAGAAAAAAATTAAAAATTCATTTACAGTTATGTTAGCGACATTCACTTAATTTCAAGATTTTCAGCTTAGCTAGAGTTGATACTATTGGCTGATCATATGGTGATTTTGTCCATTTTTTTATATAGTATTTCCATTGTGTTTTTTTCTCATTGTAAAGGCAATAAAGAATCAGTGATTGATTCAGTTGTTTGTTTGTTTTCAATATGTAGATGCAAATCTTCGTGAAGATTCTGACTGGCAAGACCATCACTCTCGAAGTGGAGAGCTCAGATACCATAGACAATGTGAAAGCAAAGATTCATGACAAGTAAGGGATCCTTCCAGACCAGCAATGTCTTATTTTTGCTGGAAAGCAGCTTGATGATGCGTGTACCCTTGCTGATTACAACATCCAGAAAGAGTCCACCTTTCAGTCCGTGCTCCGTCTCCGTGATTTGATTTTGTTATTGGTTGCTGATTTTGAAACTTATATTTTTAGATTGTTTCTTTTATACAATAATAATATGTGTGTGCAAACATTAACCCTGTGTTGGGCTATCAATTTTTGTGTGCTAAATCTATCCTTCATAAAGGTCTAATTTTTATGCTCAAGCTCTATGGCATTCTCTATTTGACAACCTCACTCTAACATTCTCTCTTTATGTCTGATAGATATTCACTCATTTCAACATGTGCAGATCTTCATCACGTGTCTAGACTTTGTTATACACCTGCGTCATCATGGTTTTTAGCAAAAACTAGGTATCGAGGCAAGGTAACATAACAATGTTGATTCTTTTCTTCATTTCTTATTATGTAAAAGGAGCTAGATCTAAGCTTATCACTTCTTTATAACGAATTTCAATTACATGCCATTTAGCTATAGTTTTTATAGTGATAGATACAAGTTTCTTAGAATTTTGCTTGAAACAATCCAAATTTGAAGCAGGGGTGTTTCTATTTTAAAAAATGGATCATATGACTTTGATCATGAATTCATTGATAAATTCCTCAATTACATTGAGTGACCATCATCGGATGTTTTGGAAATAGCCTTTTAGATATAGATGATAAAAAGGTTATTGGGGTCATGATATCTGAAAATACAAAATTTATTGCATATGGGCCAGATTAAAATATTATAAAAATTGATTGAAAATTGATTAAAATGGGTTGAGAGCAGAGGGCAGAAGTAGGCAAACAGGCGGTCATTTGGTAAGGTTTGAGACCCTTTGTGTAAGGGAGATTGCAGCTTGCTGAGACCATCAAAGAACCTACATGTTTTAGATTGATATATTGAGTTGTCTGTTGTTGTTTGTTGTGAAATTTTCATTTCAATCTTCAAAACCATGAACTTTTTTATTGTTGTGAATTTCCATGTATAATTTTAATCTTTTACTCTCTTTCTCCCCTCTCTAATGAGCAGGTACTGCACTGTTTCAATATATGCTATCCCCATATGCTGCCTGTTTTTTCTGATGGTAAATTCCTAAAATTTCAGTTCCTGATATTTGATCCCAAAATTGAATGAATTGAAATTGTCCTGTAGAGAGTGAATGTTGTGCAGAATGGTTACTTGGTTTCTTTTTTAAGTGTGTGCTTTGGATGAAATACCTCTTTTAAGTGTGTGCCTGGTAGGACTATGATACTAGGATTGCTATAAAAGATTTACAAGACTGTTCATTGCTAAGAGACATTGAATTTAATTAGGAGAAAAAAAGAGCACATATAATTGCTCATGCTGTAAGTTTTAATGTTCTTTGGAGAATATGTCCTGGAGTTTGTATATGCCATGTTAATCTTTATCATCATAATTCATTTTGCAGAAGCCTGACCTTGCTGGGTTGGCTGAATTTCTGAAACCATTGAATGAAAGTGATCACAAAAGCTACTGCATTGATAGAAGGAATAAGGTCTGATTTTTTTAATCACTCGAAGGCTGCTGCTGACAGTCACTCAGCTCTAGCATGGATTGCATACATTGACTTGATATTGATATTTTGATTAGTCAAGAAGACTTTATCCTAGAGAATGTGGGAAACCACACGCTTCTTTACTTTTCCTCTCATAGAGGAATGCAAGCACAATGTCCTTACACATTAGTTGATTAAAAATTGTAAATAAACAATACTATTTTTAATTATCTTAAATGCAGATATCATTCATTTTTTTAGTTTAATTCTTTATATTTATTTAACTATTGAACATAAATTGTATTTATTTATCTTTAAATGTATATAAACTACCTTTACAGTTTACATTGTGATTAATTTAATTTAATTTAGAATGTTTAATATAATTTTAATTTATCCATACAAATTAATTATATGAGGTATTTGAAAATATAAATAAATAAATTTTACGTCTTCCCCCACCCAAAAAAATGGGGATAGACATGCACTTCCGCTAGTATACAGATAATGTAAGTGGATCAAACTTTAAATTTGAACTTTAGTACAGGTTATTCAACAAAGGAGTTCGGTGACATGAGCATGAGTCATCCCTTTACTACCTTTACATTTTTATGAAGTGCACACTAGATATTGACATTTATATGGATCTGTTTTATAGACCAAATCAGTTTTACTGACCAAACCAGTTTTTAAGTGGAGTATGAATGAGACAATGTGTGAAAACATGAGCTGCTGTTTTGCAAATAGTTTTATACTCGTTCAAGGGTAAAATTCATTTGTAGAAATATGGCATAGAAAAAATGGGTATTTATGTAATGAAAATAATCAGTAAATTACAAAAAGGGTATATAGTAAATGGCAAACACGTACACCCTTCCTAGCAAAAGTGGGGGGGGGGGGGGGGGGGGGGGGGGGGGATTACATACTCTACTGGTTCACTAATTTAGATTTGGTGTATAAATATCAACAGAGAACTTAAATGCTTGTTGGAAATTCAAATTAATTCACGTTTATTCAATCTTTTAATATGAATTTGGAATTACAATAATTTAATAATGGTTTTAAAACATGAAATTTTTCTGAAGGCCGAGAACCACTAATTTCAGAATTCAATATAGTCAATGCAAATATCAAACACTAACTGGACCATGCTAATTCAAACTTCGCTAACATTCCAACTTTCTGATCAAAGTTCTACCAGTTAATAAAACAATTCTGCCAGTACATTTTGTATAAGAAAAATGATGATGAAGAAATCAGATAAACTATAGTAACCAGTTTTGGTTTTGCAAACAAAATAAAGCACATCACATAAGCTTGATATTACTAACGGACTAGCACATCCTCCATTACAACCACCGAATCTTAAAATTAAAATCACTAAAAGCCTCAATCAAAAACTGGTCTAGTAGAAGAAGCCCAGGACCTTACCACCAACATTCTTCCTCCTAGCCTCTTCATGGTCCATGATGCCGGCAGAGGTAGTCAATACAATATACCCAAACTGCATAATTTGTGCAATCAAAAAGTCAGGGATAACACTAGGAACCATATGACTTAAACAGAACAAAGTAACGGATCACATGAAGTTCAATGGCTTATCCGATAATAGAAAGTTAATGACAAATATATAAGCAACCAAAGTCTTGATCAATCTACTCAACACTCACATAAAAATCTCACCACATAAAGGTAATAAAATCAACAAAAGAAATAAGTAAACCCTTTATATTAAGGATCATAGTTCTAAATTGATTATGACCTTGACATAATGTTAACACACGTAAAATACTGAAATAACTCTTATTTAAGATTAATAAAGACCTGTTTCCACGGCACTGCACAGTTGTGAGACCTCAAGGTGTCTTTAACATTAATATTTTGGCCTGTGCATGGTGCAGTTTTTAAAAAAACCAAAACAGAACCAAATAGAAACCATTTATATGGATCAGTTTTATAGACCAAACCAATTTGTTTTCAACTGAAACGGTTTCAAAACGGTTTTAAACCAGAAATTTTGGCCTTTATAACAGAAATTCAAGTTCCAACATGGAAAGAACAACAAAAACTTATGCCATCATTTTATTAGTGTCATCTTAAGGAGGTTAAACAATAGCAGAAAATCAAGGTCAGCAGAATCCAGCTAAAATAATATTTTATTAGTGAAAAATTCATCCACCACTCCTTTGAGAAAAGAAGTTTGCACAGCCCTGGTTAATAGAAATATGCATTTGGACACACCAAAAGAAGTGAAGAATGCGTTTTAACTGACCTGTCTTGAGGGGAGAAGCCTAGCAGTCCAACCTTCAATCTCTTTAACACCCACATCAAAACGGGGACTAATAACCCCGCATTTATTCAGCCTACCATTCAATTCAACCACAATTTTGCCAGCCCTGTGGTCATCAACATACTCAAACTCTCCAATGTATCCTATATTATCAAGCACAAGAATATATCAAATCAACACACCCCAAAAAGTAAAAAAAGAAAAACTAAACAATTAAGAGGCCACAATCAAATGGAAAAACAGTGATTATCGGAATATACCATGCTTCTGCATCACCAAAAGGAATTTGATAATGACTTTGGAAGATGGCCTGATCATGACTTGGCGCTTTCCCCTTTTCTCAGCATTGTACATGCTCTTCAGAGCATCATTCAAGACACTAACCCTCACCATGACCACTGAAACACAAGTTTCAATAAGAATCAACTATAGCTAGCGTAAAGCAATGTGATTGTGCCCTAACCTAAATCACACTCAAACGGAAAAGTTTTAAGGAGAACAAAAGACGAGAGATCTTACCAACAGAGAAGAGAAGCCTCACGAAAACGGCGCCGGTGCTTTTTCGTTCAGAACTCAATGAGATGAGAAGAAAAGAAAATGCTCAGTTCTGAAACAAGCAGTGTCTGTGTATTTAGGGTTTAGAAGAATCAGCATCAGAGCCTCCTTGTTGGACACTGCCCACGGGCCCTTTTTTGGGCTTTCAAAAACCTTTTAATCCAATATGGTTTCTCTTTAATCGTTGACCAAAAAAAATATTCTCTTTAATTAATTTTAAGCCCTTTTTTTTTATTGTCCATGCATTCCGCTTCCAAAATTATAACTAAAAAGTCCAAAACAATATTAATTATTAATTATACAAAGTAAATTGTGATTTTATTGGGATGTTTAGTGTGTGTTTGAATTAGCGTTTATAAACTTGAGTTTGAATGAACATGATTTTACTAAACGTGATTTTGGATAGACTTGAGTTTGTGTAAACGTGATTTCATGTTTGAATAACTTGTTGTAAACGTGAATTTAAGTAAATGAAGTGTGTGTTTGGATTGACATTTGTAAATTTGAGTTTAGATGAACGTAATTTATTGAACGTGATTTTGCGTGAACTTGAGTTTATATAAACGTGATTTTATGTTTGGATAATTTGTTGCAAACGTGAGTTTAAGAAAGTGAATGTTGTTTGGATGGTGTTTTTTTAATCACATTTGGATATATAATTACTAAAAAGGACATGCTTTTGTTTGTTATATAGATTATCATTTTATTGATATTAATACTAACAACAAATAAAGATATTTACATTTTTTATTTATGTAAAAACATTAAGAATATGTGTGATATTTTAATTATTGAAATAAAACACATCTTTGTTAAAAAGTTTGGAAATAAAATAGAATAACCACACAAACATATTTTAACTAGTGACAATAGGTCCTTAATAGTTTTATTATAAGCAAAAAATTCATTAAAAGGATTCCTATACACCATAGTTAAGAATTCAGGTTAAACCACCCATACATCAACCAGCAGATTTATGACCCACCTAATTCTTCAATACCTATACAAAGACTTTTTGCCAAAGAATTAAAAGAAAAGGAACCCCCAAAAACAATAGCCAGCCATCCAGGGTTGAACATAATTAAAACAGAGCCAATAATACAATGAAAGAATTTTATACTCCAAAAATTTCACACCAGCTTAGAAAAATAAAAAAAGTCACCACTGTAGCACTAGAACACCTACCAGATCAAGAAAATTTCATGACAGCAAGACAAATAATAATAATAATAATAATAATAATAATAATAATAATAATAATAGGTCCTTAGTTTTTCCTTCTGCTCCTTCATGTATTAGCTGTTGAGACAAGCTCACCCTAAAGAAGTTTTTAATATGACAAACTGAGTAAGTTTAAATATCCAGATGAGATGCATCTTGTGTCACTAACTGTGTGTTCAAGTGTGACAGAGACTTTCTACATCTAAAGTTGTTACATGAATACATAAAGATAGAAAGGACCTTTAATCCACTTGAGAAAGCAAGGATACAAGCAAAGTAACACAAGATCAGAATTCACAAGAGCTTCACTGATTAAGACGTAATCTGAATCAGAACAGATGTGGTGCAACCAAAGCTTATGGCTAAGACTATGAGAAACACTTCAAAAATCAACACATCATGAGATGCAAGATTTGTATGTTCAGATGTCGTCTCATGGTCAGATGAGGACCCAGCTAAGATGCAAGAAGACTTAGAACTAAAAAGGGACTCAAGCACAGCTTGAGATGCAAGCCATGAACAGATGCAAGTTCAGCTTGAGATGCAAGAACAGCTTGAGACGTCGTCTCAAGGTCAGACGTAGAAGGATGAGATCTTAGCACAGATGCAAGAAAAGTAAGTCAGACTCTGAACAGAAGCAAGAATTCAAGCTCAGCTGAGAAGACGGCAAGTAAAGTCAGCATGAGGACAAACAAGGACACAAGGACACTGACACAGTACCTTAAAGACTGAAAAGTTGCTGTCTGCCTACTGTAAAGACTGTGCCTACTGCTGTACCCTCCAACGGACTGTAACGGCCATATAACGGCTAGTTTCTCAAGTCTTGATATAAAAGAGACATTACCAAGAGCTGAGAAGTGAGAGAGACTGCCTACACTTCCGTGAAATCATTAAGCATCTTATCACATCTCAACAGACATCTCAAGTGTATCTACCAGCTGTCTGAGCACAGACACATCTAATCTTGAGATCATACATCTGTCTCTTTCATCTCTTCTCTGTGAATATCATTCCAATACTGTAACCAGAGTTGAGACCTAGTCTAGCTCATTTACTTTTATATCCATACTTTGTATGAGTTTAGGCTAGACTTATCACAAACATCTATCTGTAACCTGTCTCATCTAAGATAGGAGTGTGCCTAGTCTTAGAGTGAGGTGTGTACGTCCTGAAGAGGCCGTAAGAATACTTGTGACTCAGCTAAGATAGGAGTGTGCCTAGGCTTAGTGTGAGTGAGACGTCCTGAAGAGGCTGTAAGAATACTTGTATTGACTGGTTTGTCAATAGTGGAAAATCTCACAGGTTGTGGGGATTGGACGTAGCCCAAGGAGTGGGTGAACCAAGATAAGATCTATGTCTCTTGTCTCTTACCTTATTCTTATATCTGCTTATCTTGAATCAATTAACACAACTTGATAACTAAAGATACAGTTGAATTGATAATCAAGATAAGACTTTAAATTAAGGTCTAGACAAAGATCTTTACCAAAATTGATAAACTCCATCTTGTCTTAACAGAGACTCCAAGTTAACAAACTTGAGAGCACATCTCAACTATCAATTTTAGTGCGGAATTGCAGGAACAGATTCGGAAAGTCTCTATTCAACCCCCCCATTCTAGAGACGTTCAGCCAACTTCAGTTGGTATTAGAGCTCGACCTCTAGGGGTTGAGCACACCTCTGTGTGAAGAGGAAAAAGATCCATGGCTGGTCCAAGTACAAGTCTGTTCATTCCTGAAGGAGCTTCAACAAATAGACCTCCTGCTTTTGATGGAACTGATTATTATTACTGGAAAGACAGGATGAGACTGTTCATTGAATCTCATCACGCTGATCTTTGGGAAATCATTGAAATAGGCCCTTATGTTCCATACACCACAGATGAGCTTGGACTTAGGGCAGCTAAACCCAGAGAACAGTGGACAGATGCTGAGAATGCAAGATATGTACTCAACTCAAGAGCTAAATACCTTCTCACTTGTGCCTTAAGCAGAAGTGAATATGACAAGGTAGCTGGGTGTGTCTCAGCTAAAGAAATATGGGATTCTCTTGATGTTGAACATGAAGGGACAAATCAAGTTAAAGAAGCCAAGATCAACATACTGGTCAGACAGTATGAGCTCTTCAAGATGAATGAAGATGAAGGCATTGAAGACATGGTGAGGAGATTCACTGTCATAACAAATGACCTGAAATCACTAGGAAGAACATACTCAAATCAGGATATGGTAAGAAAAATTCTGAGAAGTCTGCCCAAACCTTGGAGATCAAAGGTAACAGCCATCCAGGAAGCTAAAGATTTGAGTACTCTCAGACTAGATGAACTTCTTGGATCTCTGAAGGTACATGAGCAAGAATTGATGGAAGAAGATCTCATCAGACGACCCAAGTCTATAGCACTGAAATCAGCTTCCAGTAACTCAAAAGGCAAAAAGATAAGCTCTTCTCAACAAACCTCACTCAACTCATCTCAAGATTCTGAAACAGAAGAAGATGAGGAAGAGGAAGATGATAGTGAAATGGATGATGAGCTAGCCTACATCTCAAGGAAGATCAGACGCATGTGGAGAGCCAGAGGGACTGGAAGAAAGAATTTTCCCTCAAGAAGAGGAGAAATAAAATCTGACAAGAAAGGACAATTTATCTGCTTTGAATGCAAGAAGCTTGGGCATATTAGGTCTGAATGTCCTCAACTCAGAAAAGAAATGAAGAAAAGTCCTAGGAAGAAGGCAATGATGGCCACCTGGGATGACACAGATGAAGAGGAAAGTCAAGATGGACAATCAGCTAACCTATGTCTCATGGCAAAAGGAGACTCATCAGATGAAGAGGTAAATGAATCTGACTCTGAATATTCTGTTGATGAACTTAAGTCTGCTTTTGAGAATCTTCTGTATGATTCAAATCTTCTTGCCTTTAAGAGCTCATTACTTAAATCAGATTTGAATACAGCTCTTGAGAAAATCAAATTTCTTGAAAAAGAAAATGAAGATTTAAATCATAAAAACAGTAGTCTCATGTTGTCTCACATGAAACTGTCTGAACAAGTAAAAGCTAAGACTCAAGCTCTCAATGGGCAAGATCAAAAAAGGCTACAAGAAGGAAATCAGTAGCTTAAACTGCAGAACAGAACTCTCATAAATGACCTAGAAAAATTTGTAAATGGAACAAAAAACCTTGAGAGACTCATTGGATCTCAAAAGGGCATTTTTGATAAAGCTGGGCTTGGTTATGAGAGATCATCAAATGAAGTTTGGTATAAAGATTTCTTCATTCCTGCAAGAAAAAAGAAAAAAGAAAGATGTTCTTGTTGTAGTAAATATGGTCATAAAGCCACAGATTGTTACATGAGACAAGTAGCATCTGAGAGAAAGGTAACTAACCATGCAGGACCCAAATACAAGTGGGTACCTAAAGCTAAATCTCTTGTTGTAACAGATGTGCCTGACAGCGGCAAAGACCAAGAAAGAATGGGTGCTGGACAGTGGATGTTCAAGGCACATGACAGGAGACAAAAGCAAGTTCCTGTCACTTGAGGAAAAGACTGCTGGAGTTGTCTCTTTTGGGGACAACAGCAAAGCCCATATCAAGGGCATAGGTAAAATTGGTAAGGCTAATTCAGCTCAGATTGAAAATGTATATTTTGTTGAAGGTTTGAAACATAATTTGTTGAGTATCAGTCAGTTATGTGACAATGGTTATCATGTTAATTTCCAGCCTACCTTTCGTGAGATCATAGACTCCAAAACTGGAAAAATCATTTTCTTTGGAACAAGAAAGAAAAATCTTTACTCAGTCTCACTAGAGGGTCTGTCAAATCTCACCTGTCTCATGTCTCATGATCATGAGAGATGGCTTTGGCACAATAGGGTTGGACATATTAACATGAGAACTATGAGTCAGCTTGCTAGTCAGTCTCTTGTCAAAGGATTACCTAAGGTAAAATTTGACAAAGACTTGAAGTGTGATCCTTGTATCAAAAGCAAGCACAGCAAATCAAGCTTCAAACCCAAGAACTATGTCTCAACTACTAGGCCACTTGAGATCCTCCATATTGACCTATTTGGACCAACTAAGACAGTGAGTCTCAGTGGTAAAAAATATGGTTTTGTCATTGTGGATGATTTCTCACGATTCACCTGGGTTCTGTTCCTATCTCAGAAAAATGAATCATATGATTCCTTCAAAACCTTTTGTAAAAAGATTCAATCTGAGAAAGGATACAGAATTGGATCTGTTAGGAGTGACCATGGAGGAGAATTTGAGAATGTTAAGTTTAGAAAATTCTTTGATAAAAATGGCATAACTCATAACTTCTCTTGTCCAAGGACTCCTCAACAGAATGGTGTAGTTGAGAGGAAAAATAGAAGTCTTCAAGAAATGGCTAGAACTTTGTTATGTGACTCTGGAATTGAAATGTACTTCTGGGCAGAAGCTGTCAATACTTCTTGCTATATTTTAAATAGAGTCACTATAAGAAAGATCTTAAATAAAACTCCATTTGAGCTATGGAAAGGTAGGAAGCCTTCAGTTTCATATTTTCATGTATTTGGATGTGATTGCTATATTTTAAATACAAAAGATCAACTAGGAAAATTTGAAACCAAATCAGATAAAGGAATTTTCCTAGGATATTCACTAACCTCCAAAGCTTACAAAGTATACAATCTAAGAACCAAAACTACTAAAGAATCTATGCATATAATATTCAATGAAGTTCAGGGAAATACTCAGAAAGAAGTTGATGAGGAGATAGAAGAACTGATAAAAGTTCTAAAGATCTCAACTCAGGAAGCTGAAGAGAGACTCTCACCTGAACAAAAGATGATGAGGTCACCTCTGTCTGAACACAGGAGAGAAGCTTAGTCTGAAGGAGTACCTCTCAGAAGTAGCCAATCTGAACCCTCTCATAATCCTCAAGAAGAAGATAAATCAGATAATCAAACCAGATCTCAAGAAACAAGACAAGAGAATGTTGAGATACAAAATGAACATGCATCTCAACTACCCAGAAGCTGGAGACTGGTAAGATCTCATCCAAGAGATCAGATACTTGGAGAAACTTCAGACAGAGTCAAAACCAGATCTTCCTTCAGAGACACAGAGAATCTAATGGCTCTTCTATCTGACATAGAGCCAAAAGACATACATGAAGCCTTAAATGATGAATCCTAGATTAAGGCCATGGAAGATGAATTAAATCAGTTTGAGAAAAGCAAGGTCTGGAATCTGGTTCCTCCACCATCTCATCAAACCATGATTGGAACCAGATGGGTCTTCAGAAATAAGATAAATGAGAAAGGTCAAATAATGAGAAACAAAGCCAGATTGGTGGCTCAAGGGTTTTATCAACAAGAAGGAATAGATTATGATGAGACCTTTGCACCAGTGGCAAGACTTGAAGCTATCAGGATTCTACTAGCCTTTGCAGCCTTCAAAAACTTCAAATTATATCAAATGGATGTAAAAAGTGCATTCCTAAATGGGGTCATAGAGGAAGAAGTCTATGTAAGGCAGCCCCCTGGGTTTGAAGACCTTGACCATCCAGAACATGTGCTTAAGCTATCCAAAGCTCTATATGGTCTCAAGCAAGCTCCAAGAGCTTGGTATGACAGGTTAAGCTCATTTTTAATTAAAAATGATTTTATAAGGGGTAAGATTGATACTACTTTATTTAAGAAAGAAATTAGCAAAGATTTATTAATTGTTCAAATTTATGTTGATGACATCATCTTTGGATCAACTAATGAATCTTTATGTCAAGAGTTCTCAAGTCTCATGCAGGGAGAGTTTGAGATGAGTATGATGGGTGAGCTGAGATTTTTCTTGGGGCTCCAAATCAAACAATTAACTGATGGGATATTCATTAGTCAAGAAAAATACACAAGAGATCTTCTTTGCAAGTTCAAAATGAGTGAGGCAAGACCAATGAAAACTCCTATGCACCCTCAACTCAGATTGATCAAGATGAAGATGGAAAAGCAGTATCAGACAAACTGTACAGAGGTATGATTGGTTCCCTTATGTATTTAACTGCCAGCAGACCAGATATTCAGTTTGCTGTAGGAATATGTGCAAGATACCAATCTCATCCCAAAGAATCTCATCTCACTGCTGTAAAAAGAATATTTAGATACTTGATTGGAACCACTAATCTTGGCCTATGGTATGAGAAGGGAAAGAGTTTTGATCTCATAGGTTATAGTGATGCTGGCTTTGCCGGAGATAAGATAGACATAAAGAGCACCAGTGGATCTTGTCAATTCCTAGGAAAGCGCCTTATCTCGTGGTCATGTAAAAAGCAAAACACTATTGCCTTATCTACAACAGAGGCTGAGTATGTCTCAGCAGCTGCATGCTGCACTCAAGTTCTGTGGATCAAATCTCAATTGCAAGATTATGCAGTCAGGTACTCTAAAATTCCTATTTATTGTGACAATACTAGTGCCATAAATCTTGCTAAGAACCCTGTACATCATTCTAGGTCCAAACACATTGATATCAAACATCATTTTATAAGAGATCATGTGCAAAAAGGAAACATTGAACTAATCTTTGTAGATACTAAAAATCAGCTAGCTGACATCTCTACAAAGCCTTTAGTTGAAGAAATATTCAATGAGAATCTAAAATTGCTAAATATGTGTTCTCTTGAATAAAAATCGTTAGTTGAGACCAACTCTACTATGAGCTATATGATTAAAGTCTTACCAGAGATGAGACTCAAGCGTCGTCTGTAAAGAGACGTGGGTTCAGACGCATCTGTTACCAGACGTGTCTCATGATTCATCTCAATCAACGTCTCATGAAATTATTGAGACGTTTCCATGTTCCAAAACTGAAGGATTGAGCCGTTGCTCAACGGTTAGTAACTGCCCACTACCTGGCAAACTAGCCGTTACAACTATAAAAGAGCGTGCTCAACCACCACAATAACTCCCCACGAAGTGCAGTTACTGCTTCAACTCTCTCTCTGCTTTTAGACTATTTAAGTCTACTCCCACATTCTATTCTCACTTTCTCTTCTCTCTCAATGCGCATCAAAATCACTGCTCTAAAACTTCCTTATTCTGACAAATCTTCATCTTCTTCCTCACCTGATAAAATTTCTTCCTCTGAACAAACTCAATCTCTTAGTGTACACTCAAGCCAAGAAAACTTAAGCCGTTCTCCATCGCCACAGCCTAGCACAGAAACTGAGCCTTCACTATCCACTCAACCTACCCAACCTTCTCCATCTTCTAAATCCACATCCTCCAAAAAGAGCATTCCTCTGCCTCCCAAAATGAAATCCCAAAGGATTGCTTCCCAAGTCACCCAAGCTGCACCTCCTAAATCTCCTGTTCACATAGACCTAACTCAACCAGAATCCTCTAAGAAAGGGAAAGAAAAGGCTATAGAAGGTAAAAAGCTTTCTTTCCAATCAGATCTTTTCAACAATGCAGAAGTTGAAGACAAATTTACAAAGAGATTTGCTGAGAAGAAAATCATTGTGGGAAGGGTTATCTCATCCCAGGAACTGAAAGATGAAGGGTGGGATATGAGTCCCTATTTGGAAAAGCAAGGATGTAAGGACTATCTGACCATGACAGATTCAGTATTTCCAAAGATGACAAGGGCATTCTATGCAGCATGCTACAAGGCTAAGGGATCATCCCAAGGACAGCCACACATCATCTCTGACATTAAGGGAGTCCACATAGAACTGACAGAAGAGACTCTTGGTGCTATCATCCAAGCACCAATGGCTGGGAATAGACTGTACAATGAAGAACACTGGTGGAATGAAGTTGGAATTCCATCAGTGAATGTAGGAACCTCTCTCTTCAAAGGTGGTCTCATCACAGACGCTGCATCATCTCTGAACCTATTTGGTAAATTTCTGTTTCATTTGGTCGTTAAGTGCATCATGCCTAGGGCTGACACTTTTAACAAGGTTTATCATCAAGACTTGATGGTGATGTATCACCTCAAGCATGGGATACCTCTGAATCTCCCATTTCTCATCTTAAGGCATATGGAGCATGCCTTCCACAACTCCAAGATCAATGCATCTCTTCCCTTTGGAATGCTCACTACCAAAATCATGAGGCATTTCAAAGTTGATTTCAGCAGTTGTGACAAGTCTGATGAAAGACCAGGCTATGTTGGAAAGACAAACTTGAAATCTCTTGGCTTAGATGGTAAGACTATACCCTCTCCTACTTTTCCTTTATCTGATTCTTCTCCTCCTGTACCTACCACAACACAGGCTTCTCCCTCATCCAAACTATCTGAGGCTAAGAAGAAAAAGAAGAAGAAGGTCTCAAAGGAGGTTACTGAGGGATCTCAAGAAGGTTCAGAGATCCCTGTTAAGGAAAAGAAAAGGAAAGCTCAACCTTCTGTATCTACAGAGACTGAGAATAGGAGAAAGAAGAAGAAGAATTCCAAGTCTGATCACACTACCCTAGTTCATACTGAACCAGCACCTGAGAAACTCCATGAGCAAGTAGGAGAAGCAGAAGATGAAGCAAGGAATGAAGAAGAAGGAGCCATGTTTGAACAAGAAATTGAGCACCATTCACCACTGCAGCAAGCATCTCCTCAATTACCTCCTCCATCTCCTCCACCGGAGATAACTCCACAGGAAGTCTCTCCTATCAGTAAGATTGTTGTTGAAACTTTGATCAGCTTGGAGAAGGATACCACTGCCTCAAGCCATGAGACAGCTCCAGAGAGCAGCAACAACTTGAGCATGAGACAGTGGAAGTCACAACCACTCAACCAGCCTCTCCAGTAAGACCTGAACAAACTCACTCCTTCCCTACCTCATTACCCACTCCTGGGAAATTTTTTGTTGAGACCATATTCAACAGTTCACCTCTGCCCAAATATGATCAGTCTGCCCCATCTGCTGCAAGGCCTAAGCCAACTGATCCACCTTCATCTGAACCATCCATCCCCACACATCTCTCCAACTCAATTAATACTTTTCTGAACCAGCTGCATGAGGAACAACAACAGTATCAGCAAAATCTAAGTGCCAGGCTTGAGCAAAATCAGAAGAAGATTCTCAAGAAGCTGAAGCACCACAAGAAAAGGCAAGAGACCATTCTTTCAGGATTTGACACAGTCCTGCAAGCAATGCATGCATCGAATGAATTTCACAGGAAGATGAACCTTCATCTTTCCAATTTGCCTCCTCTGCCTGAGTTTCCTCAGACTGTGCTGCGCCCATCAAGACCTGATTCAGACTCATCCTCTTCCCACTCATCCTAGCTTAGCTAGTTTTCTTGTTTTGATAATGTCAAAAGGGGGAGAGTTGGTTAGATATCTAATGAGAGTCTGTGTTAGATTTTTTTTAATTTCAGTCTATGAGGATTAGTTATGCTTAGCTAGAGATGTAGTTTGCATCTCTTCACAGAACTTTGATGAGATGCAGTAGCATCTTTTGTGAATGTAATCCTCTATAATTATCTTTTTGATTAATGGAAGTGACTCTCTATGATTGCAGTATATCCTTGTTCAGTTCACTTAAATATCTTAATTGAAATTTCAAACACTAAGTCTTAAGACAAAACATAACAAAAAAAATAGTTTATGACTCAGGGGGAGCTCTTCTCCTTACATTACTTCTGTTTAACAAGAGTTTGCACATCTTAAGAAAAGTAAAATCATACATGCATCTCTCTTTCACTGATCTCATCAGATATATAACTTACAGTTTGCCATCATAAAAAAAGGGGGAGATTGTTGAGACAAGCTCACCCTAAAGAAGTTTTTAATATGACAAACTGAGTAAGTTTAAATATCCAGATGAGATGCATCTTGTGTCACTAACTGTGTGTTCAAGTGTGGCAGACTCTTTCTACATCTAAAGTTGTTACAGGAATACATAAAGATAGAAAGGACCTTTAATCCACTTGAGAAAGCAAGGATACAAGCAAAGTAACACAAGATCAGAATTCACAAGAGCTTCACTGATTAAGACGTAATCTGAATCAGAACAGATGTGGTGCAACCAAAGCTTATGGCTAAGACTATGAGAAACACTTCAAAAATCAACACATCATGAGATGCAAGATTTGTATGTTCAGATGTCCTTTCATGGTCAGATGAGGACCCAACTAAGATGCAAGAAGACTTAGAACTAAAAAGAGACTCAAGTACAGCTTGAGATGCAAGCCATGAACAGATGCAAGTTCAGCTTGAGATGCAAGAACAGCTTGAGACGTCGTCTCAAGGTCAGACGTAGAAGGATGAGATCTTAGCACAGATGCAAGAAAAGTAAGTCAGACTCTGAACAGAAGCAAGAGTTCAAGCTCATCTGAGAAGACAGCAAGTAAAGTCAGCATGAGGACAAACAAGGACACTGACAGAGTACCTTAAAGACTGAAAAGCTGCTGTCTGCCTACTGTAAAGACTGTGCCTACTGCTGTACCCTCAAACGGACTGTAACGGCCATATAACGGCTCGTATCTCAAGTCTTGATATAAAAGAGACATTATCAAGAGATGAGAAGTGAGAGAGACTGCCTACACTTCCGTGAAATCATTAAGCACCTTATCACATCTCAACAGACATCTCAATTGTATCTACCAGCTGTCTGAGCACAGACACATCTCATCTTGAGATCATACATCTGTCTCTTTCATCTCTTCTCTGTGAATATCATTCCAATACTGTAACCAGAGTTGAGACCTAGTCTAGCTCATTTACTTTTATATCCATACTTTGTATGAGCTTAGGCTAGACTTATCACAAACATCTATTTGTAACCTGTCTCATCTAAGATAGGAGTGTGCCTAGTCTTAGAGTGAGGTGTGTACGTCCTGAAGAGGCTGTAAGAATACTTGTGACTCAGCTAAGATAGGAGTGTGCCTAGGCTTAGTGTGAGTGAGACGTCCTGAAGAGGTTGTAAGAATACTTGTATTGACTGGTTTGTCAATAGTGGAAAATCTCACAGGTTGTGGGGACTGGACGTAGCCCAAGGAGTGGGTGAACCAGGATAAGATCTCTGTCTCTTGTCTCTTACCTTATTCTTATATCTGCTTATCTTGAATCAATTAATACAGCTTGATAACTAAAGATACAATTGAATTGATAATCAAGATAAGACTTTAAATTAAGGTATAGACAAAGATATTTACCAAAATTGATAAACTCCATCTTGTCTTAACATAGACTCCAAGTTAACAAACTTGAGAGCACATCTCAACTATCAATTTTAGTGTGGAATTGCAGGAACAGATTCGGAAAGTCTCTATTCAACCCCCCCTTCTAAGGACGTTCAGCCAACTTCATTAGCTTGGCTCTTTTAGCAGATGCCTTAGGTACCACTTCTGTTGCTGCTCATTATCCTAAAGCAGGAGAAAATCTTATTTAGTTGGTATATTAGTGTCTATTCCTTCTAATATCCACTTCTGGAATGGGGTGGTTGGTATCCACCTTTAGGGAAGATAGTTTCTCAATGATATCACTTGAGAAGTGGGTCCTCTATTTTTGTCCTCTTATGTTTTGCTTCCCATGGAGATTCCAAGCAACAGAGGTTTCATTTTCTCATATATAGCAGCCTCCATTACTTCCCCAGAGAAGCACCATTGAAGCTCTTGTAAACAGTGGAAGGGATGCTCTAAGAGTTCGCAGGAAGAAAGCAAACGTGACTTCGCTCACTCAGTAAACAACAAACGGAGGTGGTGACGATGCTACGAGGTCTCGCTGGAAATCCGCAAACGAAAGTGGTGAAGGGTAAAAATGAAAATCGAAGAAACTCATGAAACGCAGGAGCTTGAATCACGTATTAAAAAACGTAAAAGCTTGAAAATGTTGCATCTGAAAAAACGTGAGTTCACTTCCAAACTCGCATCCCAAAAGCTTAAACAAGCGGTGCTTGAATTCGTAAACTCACGTTTATTGGATGAATACGCGCGTTCAACTCGTTGAAACGCCAATCCAAACACGTCCGAATATTGTTTGGATAACATCAATAGAAATCACGTTTGGAGTTGTAATTACTAAAAGGGACATGATGTTCATTGCCATCTTAATTTATATTTTTCTACATTAACAATATTTGATATTAACACTAACAATAAAAAGTAATCATATTTGTGTCATTTTTTATTTCATGACAGGTTATTTAATTAAAAATAAATACTGATTAAAGATTCATAAACCCATTTCTTCATACTTGTTGTGTGCATTAACTACCCATGAATACTATGTCTAAGTGTCAATTAAGCACATAATTAGGAAAATCAGTGAGTATTGTATCTAATATAATACTGCACAATGCATCAAGTATAAATTAATATTGTCATGTCTAATAAATATATCTCTTATGTACGTGATTTGGGTAAAATTGAAATATCAATATGGAAAACTCCTGGACAAGGTTGAACCTGAGTTTCATTGGATCCATAAAGCTACTCCATTTAGCTTCCATTATATCCACATCCAAAAAGTGAAACGTGCGTCTACTTCAACATCCAAACATCATGACCATTCTTATAAACATGAGTTTAGAGCTCTAAACGTGGATCCAGAGCCAAACATGCACTTAATCAAAAGAAAATTTTTAAATCTTTATATTTTCCATTTTTAAAATTTTATACAAATTACATGTGCTTATAAACTAAGTTGGATAAGATATTTTTAAAAAGCAACTAAAAATTAAACCAATCAAATTCAATCAATTAAGTTAAATTAGGTTATATTGATATAGGTTTTATCTAGGGTGTTTCACCTCGTGGGTGAAACGTTGATGTTTCACTTCCTTTTAACCATTGGATTTATTAATTTTTTAATTAATAGTTCAAATTTATTACCTGTAAATTGTTATTTGTAATTTAGAAATATTACAAGTTGATCCCTCTGTCTTTTAAAAAAATTACTTAATTTATTTATCATATTATCATAATAAGGTGATTCATTTAATGCCACATTAATTAATTAACTTTGCAGTGCATACCATTCAGAAAAATAATTTTCAACAAAAATTAACAAAAATTATTTAGCACCCAACTTACCTATGATGTGAAACCCCCAACTCCAAATAGTTAGTCACTTAACGCCTTTATAGTATCCAACTCGTTAGTCAAAAACGCATTCCTATAGATCGGATCAGTATACACGTGTAGCTCTTTGCAAGGCTAGAAGGAAAACACTCTGGTTACGAAGCTAGAATGAAACACCAAAGAACAACAACCGAGCAATGTATGCCTTTGAGTAATGTCTCCAACCACTGTACAATGAATATTTTGTCTTATATTAGGTGGGGTAGCTGTTAATTAACAAAAAATGAAGAACAACAACTTTCTAATGGTTTGTAACGAGTTAACAGAAGCTTTATTTGGTTTGGTGGGTTAGTTGTTAGTCACTGGTTCAAAAAAATGATTGTACAAGAGTTTTTCAACAAAGAAATCCTCAAAGGATTTTTTTTTAGAGATTTGCGAAGCTTGGTGTAACGTACTAATTCTGTTGACTTAGGATAATGTTCGTTGGTGACAAAATTCCAAGTTTATGAAATTATTTCACTTGATTATGTGTATCAATATACAATCAATTCACAGCATTTGCTTAGGTGTTCCAACGTGACTTAAGCATTACATAATCATCCAAATACAATAATTTAGTGTAAGGTTGCCAACAAGTGGCTCAACAAAACATAATACATCTCTATAGGCATGGGAGGAATACTACTACACATGTGTCTTAGCAAGGTAGAAGAACACCCCTAAGGGCTACACATGTACCATGATATCCCATCAAACGAATACAATAACAAATATTTATATAAAACATCTAGGTACATCAATAGAATAGAGCAATACATAGCCTCAGCAGTAGGTTCATGAACAACACAATCAAGCGCTCGGTGAATGACCCTGCACATCTAAATAAACCACAAAACGTGTGGTGACACTAAAGTCCCAGTGAGTGTGATCAAGCAAACAGTGTAGGGAATTCATACAAATGATAATGCACAACGGAATACTTATATATCATACATATGCACATTTAAACAATGGTAAAAACATTCAACCTCTTGGTGTGTTACCCAACACCGGTGGGGTCTTATCACTTAATCCCCTGACCTGGATTAAGCTCAGTATCCATACTGGACAATCTCCTTTGTAACCTCTTAGTCGCTTATGATGTTAGACGTTGGGTGTTTTCAGAGAGTTTCAGTAAAATAAAATCCAACCACTATTACATCAGAATTCTGCCTATTTATAGACTTCTAATCCTAACGGATAACTTACAATATTTTGACATGTTTACAAGCCTAAATGAAGTGTCAAATTTCTAAGTGTGACACGTATTCAAAGCAGCAACGGTCTTCTACTTGCCAAATAACTGATAGCCTAAGGTCTTGACACTTGTCTCTGAGTGATAACTTCCAGTAACTGCTTCATTTGAAATTTGAATGATCTTCGAATAGTTTTCCAGGATTCTGACTTCATGAATTCTTTTAAGTTACTGGGCTTCTTTCAACTTCGAACAAGTCATCGATTCTGATTTGATTTCGAACCATATTGGGAAACTTAACCAAATGTTGAATGATTAATTCCCTTAAGTTTCACGTGTTGTAAACTCTGATTGGTCAATCTGTTGGTGACCTTGACCACCGACCACACGTGAGTTTGACCTTCAAACTGATTGGACCATTCTGCAGGCACATTAATGGCACCGTCCAATCCTATCAGTATAAATACCTCTTGGCTTTGATGTTCTTCTTCATTCCTTTCTTTGTTCAAAATGAAGAAGTTTCTTCCTTTGGCTATTGCGTTCAACCTGATCTTTCTTGATTTCATTTTTTATAAGGTTGACAGAATAGCCAAAGCTATAAGCTTCTTCAATCCTTTATAAGGATTTTCTTGGGTTGAACGTACTAGCCAAATTTTATTTCTTTTAGTCTTCACTCCATCTTTCTCACTTTTAAATTGAATCGCAGGGCCATTCTATCATGTATGCAAGATGCCCTTGCCCCGATAGTTCAATCAAAGCTTGTGGGAGAGGAGGAGGAAGAAGAGGGTCAAATGAAGGACAAGGAGGCAGAAGTCAAGTTCCCTGAAGACCCAGGAAGATAGGAGTCAAGTTCTCTGAAGATTTATAATAGCTTTTATTTTCATGTACCTTTGTATTTTCTATGTATTTTCATTCGAACTCTGTTATGTCATTCGAATTCTATTTGTACATGAATAAAAATACTTGTCTTTTTTTTTTATCTCTCTTTATCCTTCAAATTCTATAAACTATAGAACTCATTTTCCTTTCCTTTGTATTCAAAACATATTTCGAATTCAAATAGGCACTTAGTCAAAGATCTGCATTCCTTTTGAATACATATAGCATAATGCCTTACACTTCAAATTCAAGATACAGAAATTCCAAGCTTCACTAAGTTATGATGTATTTCGATTCATAATAGGCTTTCGAATCTTTCATTGTATACTTCGAATTTGAAGATACTAATCTTATGATAACTTAGTAAAATTTGTAAATTTCACCCCAACAGATGCCCCCTTAAAATATTAGTTTCTAGGAATATGTTAAATTCAGTATAAACTAATATTTTAATAACATGAGGAAATCATTCAAAAATACTGGCTCTTTCGATTAACTGTTCATTCTCATCTTGAATGGTTCATGTTGGCAGCAATAGTTTTTTTTTTATTATTATTGACTCATTACTGCGCGCGCCACTTTTTAAAATTGCAGTTACTACTTTTATGTAACTGATTGTGCCCACTCATTCTCAGCTATATATAAGGATATGGACAGTTACCACTTGAGTGACTTCTCATTTCTTCACAAAAACTGTCAGCTTCTTTTCTCTTTCTTTGCATTTCCTTGCTGCAGCGTCTTCTTTGTTTCTTTTCTTCATCAATTTCTGTGAACAAGAGCTTTGCTTCTTCAAGGTAATGCTGAAAAACTTCATCTTCTTCCGATTCTTGAACATTATTCAACCTTTTGCTGCAACATTTTTTGTCATTGCGAAGAACATTTGTTCTTTGAGCAGTTAAAATCTTTTGCCCTAAATGATGATCCTTTTAATTAAAGATCTCTTTTTATTCAGGAATTGTTGTTAATCTGTTGAAATGAACAATCTTTTCTTGTAATAGAACAATTTTCTTTCAGATTCTTTCAATTTCTCTAAAGATTGTTCTTCCTCTTTCTGACATGCATTTTCTCTCACTAAGCTTACTTAGCTTTGATTTCTTGGTTTCCTGATATTTTAGGGGTTTTAAAATGGATTCTCAAGGAACTTCTGAACGTTATGAGCCAATTCCAAAGGCTTTCAACAATGGGAAATTGGTTGGTTTGGATAATGTCAATTACGTGCCTGAACCAGAGGAAGATTCTGAACGTCTTCCCATATGGAGAAGTCAATCCCTGATACCTTTCTCCATTCAAAACAAAGACTACTATTTTTTGGGACCTTATTTTCGACCTGCAAGACTCAATAGGTACACTGCTTTCTTCCCTTGTCCTTCTGAAGAAAAGCTTCTTGCTTTTCGAGATCCCATTAGAACAGATTTTCTGAACAATCTACCCTCTATCGTCAGAATTGTTCCTCCTGTTAAGAAACAAGCCTATTTGAGTTGGTTAGATAGAGTTGAAAGTAGTAAAGGAAATCATTGGAAGAAATTAGGGATTTTCGACTTGATTCAACTGAGTAGATATGAGCTTTCTTATGATCCTATACTTTTAATGACTTCATGTTTCTTTTGGGATCGAAACACCCACACCTTCCATCTTCTTTATGGCATGATCACACCTACACTTTTTGATTTAGCTGCTATAGTAGGTGTTAAACATGAGGGTGATGTTTTCATTCCTTTAGATTTCACAATAGAAAAGACTTCAGAGCCAAACTGGGACAAGTTTACCCATGCTCTTTTTATTCAAAATAACAATAAAGTTACTGGTCCAGTATCTAGAACTGAACACATAGATTTCTTGATGCTTTGGCTCTCAGGTTTTGTCTTTTGTTCCCGTTCTCTTCAAATTCCAAAATCCCTTCTTAGTCTTGCTATTGCTCTGTCTCAAAGCAAGGTTCGAATCAATTTCAGTCATTTCCTTCTAGACAGCCTTTATGATTGATTGAATGAGGTTGTTCTGACTCTTAGAAAATCAGAACCAGTGAAAGTTTTAAGTGGTCCCTTTTGGCTTCTTCTGTAACACCCACATTTTTTCTTGTATGCTTTTCTATTGTGTGATTTAGTGAATTTTGAGTGATTAAATATTTTTAATCATCAAAATTGGTTTAAATAAGATTAGGAATGGATTTCCTATTTTTCTAGAATTTTTGGTAAATTTTGGAAATTTGGTGCAAAATTACCATTTTACCCCTACTCTTTTTGGAACTGGGCCCAAATACCCTTGATCTGGACCAGAAAAATCTGCAACATTTTAGAAAAATCCCTCTCTTTAACTCTCTCAAAATCGTGTGTGTGCTTGTGGGACACATGTTGGCTTCACACACTTCCTAAAAGTCAAAAAAAGTAAAGGAAAAGGCATATAGTGTCATAACCTCACTAAACACTTGTCCACCTTATTCTAACCAACATGCAAAAATTAGTTTTCCTTCTCCATTTTTTCCTCTCCAAACCGTGAAGCTCTCTTCCCTTTCCCTCCATTCTCCATTTTTCTCCTTCACTTTCTAAGTTAAAGGTTCCATTTTTGAACCTTAAACTTCAAAATCTAGCATACATCCTTTGAAGAAACTTGCTTGGGTGATCAAGAGGAGCACAAAGAGGGGAAAATACTTGAAGTTGCTGCACCTTTTTCAAGTGATTTTTCCTTAGGTAAAGGGGGGAGAACCTTGAACTTTAGTAAGATTGGTGACTAGAGTAAAAGGATTACCCTTGATCCTTGTCCCTCACCCTTTTTCCTTTTCAAAAATGAATTGTTGGAACCTATTTCCTTGAGGAAATGGTTCGGCTATATGTGGTTGGATGTGTATGCATGTTCTAAAATTTTATTTGTTGATTAAAATGTGTTTATGTGATGATTTTGAGTGCATGCAAGCTATGGTTGATGATTGAAAATTTTCTCCTTTTTCCTCTAAATTGGTTCGGCCAAAACCATTTTGTTGGGCTGCATGTCTTTAAAAATTTATTTGATGTTTGAAATATGTTTATATGATGAATCTAAGCACATGCAAATAGTTGTTTGAAATTATGAAATTGATTGGTGTGATTGGATCATGAAAGTGACACTTTTTGGACTTATTTAAAAATATGAACTTTATGATGATGTTTGACATGTTTGGATGAATTAGCATGGAATTGTTGGCTTAGAATGCTTGTAGATAATTATACTTGATTTTGGTAATTTTTGGAATTTATTGGATTTTTGATGTTCTTGATGACATTCATAGTGTTTATCATGTTCTTGATGTTCTTGTTCATATTCATGAGAAACTCATGAAAAGAATTTGTTTGATCTTTGAGATGATGATGAGGAAAGTGTTAAGGTGTTTATGGGCCTTAGTGGCCCAATAAGTTAAAAAGGATAACCATTTAAAGTGATAAGTAAGAATAAACGAAAACAATTTTTGGGTAAAATATCCAAGTTAAATTCGGGTACAAAAATAAACTCATCTAAAAGTCACTTTAAATTTCATAAAACTTGATGGTAATGTGAGAAAATGGACCCTTATGGGTTACCTAACCATTGTGCGTCTAGTTTAGGCCCAATGCCTCCAAAAAAATCCATAAAACTCACCTTAAGGCCAAACAAAAAAATAGTGAATGCACATTGGGTTTGGATTAGTGTTGGGCCCCAACTCTAATCCTACCCATCAAGATCAAGACCCAAAATTTAATTAGTGGGCTTTTTAATCCAACTCACTGAAGTTGACTAAGTCAATTCACTTAAGTTAATTAAGTAAAGAAGAATTAATTAAGATTAATTTTAATTAACCCTAATGAAAATTAATCTTAATCTTGATCATTAATCACTAATGAGGTATTAATAATGTGATTAAGACTTAATGGTGATTAAGAACTAATTAATTATGATTAACCTTAATCAAGTATAATTAAAAGATTAATCCAAGATTAAGGAAGAGATTAAAGGGTAATTAGGAGTTAATTAGCACCTTAAGTAGAGATTAAGACTTAATTAAGAAAGATTAGGCTTAACTATAGTCTAATTAAGGAAGATTAATCATGATTAAGGATTAAACTTAACCTTAATTACACATACAAGGTAAATTAAGATATGTAACACTATTCATAAGACACAATCATAAGCCTTAGTAAGCTATAGGACTTAAGTGAAAGTGATAATTGGTTTTGAGAAAACATATGAGTATAATTACCTTAAAAACTTATAACAAACACACTCTTCTTGCATAAACTTGAGAAGCTTAGTGAGAGAGTGCGGATTAACCCGGGATGGGGTTTGGTTCTCCTTGTGAAGGGAAGACATTGAATCAGAGTCGTGTCGCGGGGAGTGGTTACGTGGAAGGATTCAATGGGCTTTGCCTGTAAGGATGTGTATGCTGAGAAGCATTGGATGTGTGACATGCATCATAAAGCATTGATGATATTCAAGGTTGAAAACCTAACGACCTAATATGGCAGTGACACTTTGGTACAATGTGAAACTGGTTGGGAAGGGTGCACTGGGTTTTGCAAAGAACTCCAGCGGGTCCTTAAATGGGACGCCAACCCTGAGGATAGTTGAGTTCCAGAAAGAACATCAGGAGACGTAGGCTAGCTCCTTACCGTTGAGTTCAAACGGGTACAAGCTTGACTATCCTGTCGCTCTCAAGGTTTCGGGGTCAGTTGAGATTGTCTGAAAGGTGTATAAAAGAATTTGGCCAAAAGAAAATATGAGCAAGGCTCTTTGTACCGGTACTAGTACAGACTCTAACTCCTGATACGTTGTACATATAGGTCGGGCAGTTGCTGTGTGCACTGTGGTGGTGATTTTCCTCGGGCCCTCATGCATTATATGTAGTGACATGATTGCAAGTATGCAATAGGTTGGGTGCATCATAATGACAATGTGTGTGTGTGCTGTTTGATTGAACTGTGTGAACTTTCTTGTGTGTGTACTCTATACACTATATCCTATATCACGTGAGTTCATACGATGTGTTCTCACCCTCCTTTTGTTTGTTGGTTGGTTGTGTCCTTTTTGCTACGTCGATAGCCGGTATTGGAGATCTACAACATGACGTCGATGAAGGTGGAGCTGCGTTGGATGCCCAGGGGTTCCTGGACGGTGACCGACATACCTAGACGGTGTGTCTTCACCGGAGAGGTTCGAGTCATTATCACTCACCCGGCCTCCCTCTGTTACCTGAAGTGGACTTTGTTGTACCTGTGACGCTCGAGTTTCAGACGCCACCTAACTTGGTGCGCTATACTACCTTCCGTCGCTCTAGTCGTCGTCCTGCATCTTCGGTGGCATCCCGGTCATCACGGATAGAAGACTTGGTTGGGCCAGATTCTCCGAGATACTCACCTGCCTCTGAGGCGTCTGGTTCACATTTCTTGCGTTCTGATGCATGAGATTGTTCTCTCTCGGATGAGTTGGAGATGATTGTCATTGAAGACTCGTCATAGGAGGAGGAGCCAGAGGAGGATCCCTCCCAGTCCAGCGACGATGAGTAGAGTAGTTATGTTTGAGTCAAGTAGTGACAGCTCTGAGTTTGTGACCTTTCTTTTGTATTCTGTTTGAGGTTACCTTGATTATTCATTTCACTTCTAGAACTCATATTTTCATATTATGGTTTGTAAGCTCGAGGCGTACACTGGTTTATGTTTGTAATTAAATGTACTATTTACTTTATTTGTGATATTATGTTAAATGTATGTATATATATGCGACGTGGTAATCACCTTTGACGCTTTTCGAGAACAGGTTTCACAAGTAAGGAAAGAATATTTTATAACACTTAAAATGGAACTAGAGATGTAGTAGGTTAATGGCTACTAATTTACCTTCAAAAAAAAATTTCCGCATTTTTATCGATTGTATAATAATTTCGTTGGTCACGTGTAACACATGTGGCATTCTTAGTGGTAACTAGGGGTGTCACATCTTCAATTATGGCTCAATGCCATTTTTAAAGAAAATTTCACAAGTGTGGAGTCAAAAAGTTCCAAACTTCCTGATTCAATGGAAGGATTTCGATTATCATTTTACACTCCAACTTCTTGGAAGAAAGATCCCCTTGCTTCATTCAAACATTATTTCTCTCTTTTCCTTGGCCTTGATAAACACAACCCTTCTCTTGCTCCATTTGCTTCTCGATCTCATGGACCAAACTGGTTTACAAGGAAATTTCGTTGTGACACCCCAGGTAATCAAGCTGAAAGTCTTGATGTTTGGGAAGAGTTTTTAACTTGGGGTGTCCTCTTCTTTGGGTTTTCAATTAAGGAATGAAAACATATTCTTATCAGCCAAACATAGTGGCTAGGCAGTTTGGTCTCTCTCAACTTCGTCCTACTCCTATGAGTCGTTATCCTGAAGATATTATTCATGGACGAGTTACCACTGGGATCTAAGCCCATTCTTACTCATAAGGTTGGATGACTCATAGGAGCCCATTCTTACTCATAACAAGTCAAAAAGTTGACTTTTATATTGACTTTTACTTTGGTGAAATTAGAAATCCGAATTTAGTCTTTTATTGTTTTCTTTTTAAAAGTTTCTACTTATTTGCACTTTAATCCTTTTACTTATAAAATTATCCGTTGGTCCTTTTTGAACCATCAAAGCCCATAAACATGTTTTCAACGCTTACTTGATCTTTTCAAGATCAAAAAGGCATTCTTGATGAGTTTCATCAAGAACAACTCAAGAACAACTTGAATGTTCATCAAAACTTCAAATTTTCCACAACATCCAATCTTTACCAAATTTTCACACAATCATCCACAAACAATTTAAATGTCAAATATCATACTAATTCACCCAAAATCATCCACATACACATTTAAGTTCATAATTTCATTTTCAAGCTCATAAACACTATTTTTCAAGGATCAATCATCCAAAACAATTGTATACATTCAACCAACTTCATGCATGTTCATAGATTCATCATACAAACACATTCCAAGCACCAAAAAATTTTTGAAACACATGCAGCGCCAAAATCCCTCAAGGCCGAGAGCTATTAGAGGAAAAAGGGGAAAATTTTTCCAAAATTGTTTCTTGGCTTGCATGCATCAACAATCACAATCCAAGCACATTCCAAGCATCAAAATAAACTCTAAAACATATAAACAACCCAGCTCCGAGAATCCGAAACATTTACTCAAAAAAAAAACTCAAAGAAATGATTTTTTTCAAAGGAAAAACAAGAGCAAGGACAAGGATTTAAGGGCAAATCCTTGACTCTAGTCACCAATCCTACTAGAGTTCAAGTTCTCCCCCTACCTTAGAAATAACCTCAAGAAATAGGTGCAGAATCAGCTCACAAAACAGCCCAAAATCTCTCCTTTTGGTCACCAACAAAGCTTTGCAAGGCTAGAAGGCTTAGTGTTTAAGCTTAGGGTTCAAGGATGGAACCTTAAGCTTGAAAGTGTGAGAAGGAAAAATGGAGATTTTGAGAGAAAAGAGAGGGGAACTCACGGCTTCAATGAGGAGAGAAAAGAGAAATGAGAGAATGAAAAGGAACCTTGCATGTAGGAAAGGAGAAAGAAATAAATGTTTTAGTCTTTTAATGCCATAATATCATAAGCTAGACACTTGTCTTGGAAGGAAGAAAGGATGAGACAAGTGTCTCTCATGCACCTAGCCTGCACATGCATGGCTTCTAGAAGGAAAAAAAAGAAAGGTTTGTGCAATTTTTCTGGCCCGGATCAAGAGTATTCGGGCCCGGTTCAAGGGACAGGAGGGGCAAAAAGGTCATTTTTTTTTTCAGAAAAACCCCAAAATTTCCCAGAAATTCCCTAAAAATAGTAAATTTATTTCTTAATCCAAAAATATAAATCTTGATGATTAAAAGTAATTTTAATCACTCAAAATTAAATAAAACACTCAAAACGGCAAAACGGTAAAAACGCGGGTGTTACATCTCTTCCCCTCTAAAAAGAAATTTCGTCCTCGAAATTTATGCGTACCTTCTTGAAATGAATGAGGGTGAGACTTCCTAATTTGCTCCTCCAACTCCCAGGTTGCGTTCCCTTCATCAGTTGCATTCCAAATAACCTTCACCAATGGAATCTCCTTCCTTGAATCATCTTAATCTTAGTTCCTAATACTTGCTGTAGACTTCCCTATAGTCTGAATATAAATCTAGGGTCTCTATCTCACACTATGCTAGGCGGAACCCCATGTAGCCTTATTACTTCCTTAATGTACAACTGGGTTAACTTTTCTAAGGAAAACTTAATGTTGATGGGTAGGAAATGGGCAGATTTTGTTAACCTATCAACGATTACCCATATAGCATCAAAACCTGCCGGAGTTCTAGGTAAACCTACCATGAAATCCATAGATATACTATCCCACTTCCACTCAGGGACATCTAAAGGCCGTAACTCTCCCGATGGTCTCTGATGTTCAATCTTAGCCTTCTGACAAACCAAACAAGATGGTACATACTTAGCTACTTCCTTTTTTCATTCCAGACCACCAAAACATTTTCTTCAGATCCTGATACATCTTAGTTGCTCCAGAGTGAATACTCAATCCACTCTTATGAGCCTCTTCTAAGATCAGTTTCCTTATTCCCTTATCACTAGGCACACATATTCTACCCTTGAATCAATTCCACCAGTTCCCTTACAAAAATCCAGATTCTCCTTTCTTAGGGACTAGATTCCTCAAATCTTGCAAAGATTGATCCACTTCCTGTGCTTCGCGAACTTGCTCCAAGAAATCATTTGAAATCTTCAAAATTCTCAATCTTACACTCTTAGGATCAAATTCAACATCTAGGTTCAGGTCTCTAAACTTTCCTATTAGTGCTAGCTCCTTAACCATCATTGTTGACATATGCAAAGATTTCCTACTCAACGCATCAGCTACGACATTGGCTTTCCCAGGGTGGTACTGCAGACTAAAATCATAATCCTTCAAAAACTCCATCTATCGCCTCTGCCTCATATTCAACTCTTTCTGATCAAACAGATACTTCAAACTCTTATGATCGCTAAAAACTTCAAACCTAACGCCATACAGATGGTGCCTCCAAATCTTCAGAGCAAAAACTATGGCTGCCAACTCTAGATTATGCGTAGGGTAATTTACTTCGTGTGTTCGCAGTTGCCTAGAGGCATAAGCCACTACTTTTCCTTTTTGCATCAACACACAGCCTAATCCTTGTTTTGAAGCATCACAGTATACTTCAAAATTCTCTTGTGGGTTAGGTAAAACTAACACAGGCGCAGTAGTTAACCTTTTCTCCAATTCCTAAAAACTATCACCACACTTTTGGCTCCACACAAAAAGTTGGTCTTCCCTAATCATACGAGTCAACGGGGTTGCTATCCTAGAAAAATTCTCAATAAACTTATGGTAGTAACCAGCTAACCCTAAAAGCTTCTCTTTTCCGTTACAGTCTTAGGTGCTTCCCATTGTAATACAGTTTCTACCTTAGCTGGGTCTACACTAACTCCTCCACTAGAGATCTCATGACCTAGGAAGTTCACTTCCTTCAACCAAAATTCGCACTGAGATAGCTTAACATACAAATTTCTATCCCTCAAGGTTATTCCAAAGAATTCTATATTTCCCGTTGGGTCCTAGAAATAGGAGAGAACATTGCACGAAAGAATGAGGATAAGTTGGCTTAAATGAGGTTAGAAAACTGGGTTCACTAAGGAGGGAAAGGAACACCAATGACAACCAAGGCCACATTAGTTGGTATCAGAGCAGGTCGGTTCACCGACCTTGAGTTATGAGTTTATTGTGCTTCTGTGATGCCGATGTGTTGTGTGATTGAGTGAATTATGCTGTTTGTTTGATTGAATTAATTGTGTGACTTATTTACTTTTCTGTGCATTCGAAGAGTAATGGTTGGGGGTAGGAATGATCGAGCGATGGCCGACGCCTTAATGGCTATAACACAGGCTGTTGGCAACCTAAACCAACATCACGAGGTGGATTGGCTTGCACGGTTCCAGAGGAACCATCCACCTACTTTTCGTGGGGGCTACGATCCCGATGGAGCTGCTGACTGGATATTCGAGATCGAGAAGATCTTTAGAGCGATGAACTTCCCGATGATACAAAAGGCGACGTTAGCCGCGCTCATGCTATCAGGGGATACTGGATTCTGGTGGCAAAACACTTATCAAAGGATGATCGATGAGGGCACCACGTTGAGCTGGGATAACTTCAAGAGGGTGTTTCTTGAGAAGTACTTTCCTCATGATGTTCGCAACATGAAACAGATCGAGTTTCTTGAGTTAAAGCAAGGGGATTGCACTGTGGCAGACTACGTGTCCAAGTTTGAAGCACTAGTACGATTCTGTCCTACTTATGAGGGAGCTGCTAATAAAGAGTCAAAGTGTGTAAAGTTTCTCAGCGGTCTTCGTCCAAAGATCAAGCAAGTGTTCAACTACCAAGGGATGACGCGCTTTCATGAGTTGGTGAACAAGTGCAGGATTTATGATGAAGACAGCAGGGCTAGAGCGGCGCATTACAAGAGTGGAGGGCCTTTGAGAAGTCAGAACAAGTTCCAAGCGTCTAACAAGGGAAAACCATATTCTCGTGCAACGGGAGGCTCCAAGTTTGTAGGCGTCAGTGAGGGCACAGTGCAGGAGAAGAGTTACGTTCTGGCGGCTAGTCAAATCTCCAAGGGAGGAGTTGTTGGCTATACAACTCCTATTACTTGTTTCAAATGCGGAAAGGAAGGACACAAATCGAACCAATGTGGAGATTCAGAGATCACCTGCTACATCTATAAGGAGAAGGGACACATTTCCCGTGATTGTCCTCAAAAGAAGAAGCAAAGAGCTACAACAGCAAGTGGAGGTGCTAGTGGGAGTGCCAGTAAACCTCAAACTACTGGGAGAGTCTTTGCCTTGAGTGGTACTGAAGCTGCTAAATCCGAAGATTTGATCCAAGGTACTGGTTTCATTGCGGGTAATCCTTTAGTTGTTCTATTTGATTCTGGTGCGACTCACTCTTTCATATCACATGCTTGTGTGTCTAAGTTAAAATTGCCTGTTTCTTCTTTGCCTTTTGTATTGAGTGTGGAAATGCCAGCTAGTGGTTCAGTTTCTACTTCTGATGTGTGCCTAAACTATTCTATTCATATTAATGATAAAGAATTCCTAGTTGATTTGATTTGTTTGCCTCTAAGTCAACTAGACATTATTCTTGGTATGGACTGATTATCTTCCAATCTTGTCCTTTTAAATTGTGTTGATAAATCTGTTGTGTTTGGTCACCCTGTTGAGAGTAAGAATAAGGACCTTTTGACTGCCAACCAAGTAAAGGCATCTCTGAGGGAAGATGCTCAGGTTTACATGTTACTAGCTTCTTTGAAATCTGAGAGTAGTGCTATTGTTAGTGAGATAACTGTAGTGTGTGAGTATCCTGAGGTGTTTGTGAATAATGTGTCTAGTCTACCACACGAGAGAGAGAGAGATAGAGTTTTCTATAGATTTAGTACCAGGTACGGGACCGATTTCAACTGCACCATATAGGATGTCACCCAGAGAATTAGCAGAGCTTAAGAAACAATTAGAAGACTTGTTAGAGAAGAAGTTTGTGAGGCCTAGTGTATCACCTTGGGGAGCACCTGTGTTGTTAGTAAAGAAGAAGGACGGTAGCATGAGGTTATGTACAGATTACCGCCAGTTGAACAAGGTAACCATTAAGAATAGATATCCTTTGCCTAGGATAGATGATCTAATGGATCAGTTAGTGGGGGCATGTGTGTTTAGAAAGATCGATCTTAGGTCGGGCTATCATCAGATTATAGTTAAGGAAGAGGATATACCTAAGACTACTTTTAGAACTAGGTATGGGCACTATGAGTATCTGGTAATGCCTTTCGGGGTGACTAATGCTCCTGCAATTTTTATGGATTACATGAACAAGATTTTTCGCCCTTACTTGGATAAATTCGTAGTTGTCTTTATAGATGATATACTAATTTATTCCAAAACTAAGGAGGAGCATGAGGAACATTTAAAGGTAGTGCTTCAGATTCTTAAGGATAAACAGTTGTATTCTAAGATGTCCAAATGTGAGTTCTGGTTAGAAGAAGTGAGTTTCTTAGGTCATGTGATTTCGGGAGGAGGTATAGGTGTAGATCCTTCTAAGGTAGAGGTAATGCTTAAGTGGGAGGCTCCTAAGTCAGTGAGTGAGATTAGAAGTTTCCTTGGGTTGGCTGGGTACTATAGAAGATTCATAGAGGGGTTTTCTAAGTTAGCCTTACCTTTGACTGAGTTGACTAGGAAGGGAGTTGCCTTTGTATGGAATAGTAAGTGCGAATCTAGTTTCCAAACTCTTAAGGAAAAGTTGACTAGTGCACCGGTGTTAGTGTTGTCTGATCTTAGTAAAACCTTTGTAGTGTACTGTGATGCTTCTAAGATGGGTTTAGGTGGAGTGTTAATGCAAGAGGGTAAAGTAGTAGCATATGCTTCTAGGAAATTGAAAATCCATGAGAGAAACTACCCTACCCATGACCCGGAGTTAGCGGCTGTAGTGTTTGTATTGAAGATGTGGAGGAATTACTTGTATGGTTCCAGATTTGAGGTTTTTAGTGACCATAAGAGCCTTAAGTACTTGTTTGATCAGAAAGAGCTGAACATGAGGCAGAGAAGGTGGTTAGAGTTTCTGAAGGACTATGATTTTGAGTTGAGTTACCATCCCGGAAAGGCTAATGTAGTGGCTGATGCTCTAAGTAGGAAATCCATTCATGTTAGTTCCCTGATGATTAAGGAGATGGATCTTTTAACCCAGTTTAGGGATTTGAGTTTAGCTTGTGAGGTGACTCCAGATAGTGTGAGGATAGGGATGACTAAAGTAAGTAATGATCTGTTGAAGGATATTAGCAAAGCTCAATTGGAGGATCCGTTTTTGGTGCTTAGGAGAGAAGCTATAGAAGGAGGTAACGGGGGAGAGTTTGTGATAGGTACTGATGGGGTAGTGAGGTTTGGCGGCCGTGTGTGTGTGCCTAGTGAACCTACCATTAAGGGTTTAGTGCTTGAAGAGGGGCATAGGAGTAAGCTTAGTTTTCACCCAGGATCGACTAAGATGTATCAAGATATGAAGAAAGTGTTTTGGTGGCCTAGGATGAAGAGAGACATAGAAGTATTTGTGAGTGCTTGCTTAGTTTGCCAAAAGTCTAAGGTAGAACATCAGAAGCCTTCAGGATTACTTCAACCCTTAAGTATATCTGAGTGGAAGTGGGATAGCATTTGTATGGACTTTGTAGTTGCTTTGCCTAAGACTGTAAGAGGGCATGGCTCTATTTGGGTCATTGTGGATAGGTTAACTAAGAGTGCGCATTTTCTTCCCATTAATATTAAGTACTTCTTAGAGAAACTAGCTCAGATTTACATCAGTGAGATTGTGAGATTGCATGGCATACCATCTAGTATAGTTTTAGATAGAGATCCTATGTTTACCTCTAGATTTTGGGAGAGTTTGCAGCAGGCCTTGGGGACCCAACTTAGGCTTAGTTCAGCTTATCACCCTCAAACCGATGGTCATACCGAGAGAACCATTCAATCCTTAGAGGATTTGCTTAGAGCTTGCGTGTTGGACCAAGGGGGTAGTTGAGATAGTTTCTTACCTTTTATAGAGTTTACTTACAATAATAGTTTTCACTCTAGCATAGGTATGGCGCCTTATGAGGCATTGTATGGTAGGAGGTGTAGAACACCCTTGTGTTGGTGTGAGCCAGGAGAGAGCCTTGCATTAGGACCGGAGATAGTGCAACAAACCACTGATAAGGTTAGGGTAATACAGGAGAGGATGAGAACAACTCAGAGTAGGCAGAAGAGCTATGCTGATAAGAGGAGGAAGGAATTAGAATTCAAAGAAGGGGACCATGTATTCTTGAAAGTCACTCCATGGACTGGGGTTGGTAGGGCATTAAAGTCTAGAAAGCTTACACCTCGATTCATTGGTCCTTACAAAATTCTCAAAAGAGTCGGCAATGTTGCCTATCAGATTGCTTTACCTCCACACTTGTCAAACCTTCATAATGTTTTCCATGTTTCTCAACTCCGGAAATACATTCATGATCCTTCGCATGTGATTGAGTTGAATCACCTTGAGATTAAGGAAAACCTGACGGTGGAAACCATGCCGGTGAGAGTTGAGGATCGGAGGGTGAAACAACTTCGAGGTAAAGAAATTCCTTTAGTTAAGGTAATCTGGGGAGAACCTACACCCGAGAGTGCTACTTGGGAATTTGAAGAGAAGATGAAGGAGTCCTATCCAGAGTTATTCGCTTCAGGTAAAATTTGAGGACGAATTTTCTTTTAAGAGGGGAGAGTTGTAACATCCTGAATTTTATTAGGTAAAATTAAATTAAATTAAATTAATAAATTGGAGGAAATAAATAAATGAATAATAAAATTAATATTATGAGTAGTTTTATCCATAAAGCTAGTTCAAATTTAAAAAGAAGATAAGGGGGTTGAGGATGGGCCCAAGCCCATATAGGCATTTTAGTAAGGAGGGGTTATCAGTTCACCCTAATCCTTATTCTTCAAATTGTCAGAGAGCGAAACGCTAAGGAGGGGAGAAACCAAGTCTCAAGAGGAGGTTGCTGCAGAGTGATCATCAAGAATCAAGAAAGAGTCTTCCTTGTTGTTCGATCTTCACTTCAAGATACGGTGGGGGAGAGGGTGCTGCTTGTATGTGCATGTGGGGGTGCTTGGGTAGTAACTCAAGACTTTAAATTCGTATTAATATATGTTATATTGAGAATGGATGATGAAAACTGTTGATTGATAATTGATTTGATGAATCTTGATGAATTCTTGGGTAAAATTAAAGAGGATATTAAGAATAATTAAAAGGGGTAATTAGGGGTTTGATGATTTGGGGTTTTGATGGATTAACTGTGTAATCTGTGAAACGATTGGTTTTTTACTGAGTTTTGTGGATATAAACGCATATGAATGATTGTTTAACAAAGAGGGTTGATTAGAGATTGGATAAAGAGGTTTAGAGGTGATAAAAATCGTGAGAACTGCGATCTGCGTCGCGGGTATCTGTAATCGATTACCAGGGTTTCTGGGCAGCCTGGGAGGGCTGTTTGTTCGCAGGTAATCGATTACATGGATGCTGTAATCGATTACCAGAGGCTTTGCTTGCAGGTAATCGATTACCAGAGGCTTTGCTTGCAGGTAATCGATTACCAGAGGCTTTGCTTGCAGGTAATCGATTACTGGAGGTTGGTAATCAATTACCAGTGTGGATTTTGAGATCCTAGTGTTAGATGGTGATTGTTATACTTGATTTTGGTGTGACTTTGATGATATGATTATACCTTTGATGAATGGATCTATATTATGATTATGATGATGTTGTGTATAACCTTATGAGGGGTGATTGATGAGGATGATTAATGATGATGTTATGGTGATGATAATGATGATGATGATGATGATGATAATGTAATTGATCTTATGATGTTGATGATGAGTGAGCATATATGATGTTGTACTTGAGGTACACAAGCCTAGTGAGAGGCGAGTGTAACTCAGGGAGGTGATTGTACTTGAGGTGCACAAGCCTAGTGAGAGGCGAGTGTAACTCAGGGAGGTGATTGTACTTGGGGTGCACAAGACTAGTGAGAGGCAAGTGTAACTCAAGGAGGTGATTGTACTTGGGATGCACAAGCCTAGTGAGTGGCGAGTGTAGATCAGGGAAGTGATTGTACTTGAGATGCAAAAGCCCAGTGAGGGGTGGAGTGCAGCTCAGGGAGGTGTTGTACTCGAGATGCACAAGCCTAGAGAGGGGTGACATGCAACTCGGGGAGGTGAACTGTGCTGACCCATTAGAGGGGGGTGCAGAGACCATGATGGGATCCATCATTGGTGACAACTAGGGAGATTGATGAGGAACGCCCATTGTGCGGAGTTCCAAGTCATGATCCTTGGGATGAAGATTATGATGATTATGATGATTATGATGACTACGATGATTATGATGAGTATGATGATTATGATGATATTTATGATGTTTCAGTATGCATGATGATTGTTGAACATGCGTTGAATGTGATGAGGATGTAGAATTACATTATTATGTTATGAGATTTATTGTTGAGATGACTATTACATATTGAGAATGAGATTGATGACTTATAAAGTGTGATTCGTGTATTTATGGTGGGATAAGATTGTCTGATAATAAAGATGTAAGATGAAATGAGTATGTGATTACTTGATGGTAATGAGGACTATATGTGGTGAGGATAGGGTAGCCTCCTATGTGTATGTATGAGTGGTATTCTTTTCCTCACCGTTACACTGTGGTTAATTTTACAGGTGATGATGATGATACAACTGGTGTCGAGTATTAATTGAAGGGAGAGTCGCTCTGATATATGTGACATCAGGGTATACTGTTGGGGATTTTTATTTTATGTTCTTTATTTTAGGAAAGGATTTTGTAAACTGTTTAAGTGCCTTACATGGCCAGTAGGTTATTTTGATGTTGATTCCGCTGCTTAAGTATTTTGGGAACTGTTACTTCTATTTTATCTTATGTGAGTTTACTTTTGGAACAAATGACATTTTGAATGATGAGAAACGTGAACCTTTTTACCCGTTGTGGGACGTTATCTTTCTAAATCTCGAATTATTTAATATGTAAGAGTTTGGGGTAGAAGGGTGTCACAAAGTGAATGCTTCTTTGAGAGAAGGAGCTCAAATTTACTTGATACTATCTTTTGTGGAAGCAGAGCGGGAATTTGATCTTAGTAAACTGCCTGTGGTGAGAGAATTTCCTAAGGTATTTCCGGAAGATATTCCTGGATTACCACCTGAGCGAGAGATAGAGTTCAATATAGAGTTGGTACATGGAACCAAACCTATTTCTATAGCTCCGTATAGGATGTCCCCATTAGAATTAGCTGAGTTGAAGAAGCAGCTAGAGGAGTTGTTAGATAAGCAGTTTGTGAGGCCGAGTGTATCTCCTTGGGGAGCGCCCGTTCTGTTAGTTAAGAAGAAGGATGGAAGTATGAGGCTGTGTGTGGATTATCGTCAGCTAAACAAGGTGACGGTAAAGAATAGGTATCCGTTGCCTAGAATAGACGACTTGATGGATCAATTAAGAGGAGCAACTGTATTCTAAAAAATTGACCTTAAGTCAGGTTACCACCAGATACGTGTTAAGTCCGAGGATATTCTGAAGACGACTTTTAGACCACGCTATGGGCATTACGAGTACATAGTGATGCAATTTGGTGTAACCAATGCACCCGCAGTTTTCATGGATTATATGAACCGAGTTTTCCATCAATATTTGGACAAATTCGTTGTGGTCTTCATAGACGACATCCTCATATACTCCAAGAGTGAGGAAGATCATGCAGAACATCTTAGAATAGCCTTGCAAACCATGAAGGATAGAAAGTTGTACGCTAAGCTATCTAAGTGTGAATTCTGGTTGAAGGAAGTGAATTTCCTAAGTCATGTGATCTCGAGCGGAGGGGTTAGTGTAGACCCAACTAAGGTAGATATTGTGTTACAGTGGGAAGCACCTAAGACTGTGACGGAAATAAGGAGCTTTCTAGGGTTAGTTGGTTACTATCGTAAGTTTATTGAGAATTTTTCTAGGATAGCAACACCGTTGACCCGTCTGATTAGGAAAGATCAACCTTTTGTGTGGATCCAGAAGTGTGAAGATAGTTTTCAAGAATTGAAAAGGAGGTTAACTTCTGCGCCCGTCTTAGTTTTACCTAACCCGCAAGAGAGTTTTGAAGTGTATTATGACGCTTCAAAGCAAGGACTAGGATGTGTGTTGATGCAAAAGAGGAAAGTTGTAGCTTATGCCTCTATGTAGCTGAGAACACACGAGGTGAATTACCCTACTCATGATTTAGAGTTGGCTGCTATAGTTTTCGCTTTGAAGATTTGGAGACACCATCTGTATGGTGCAAAGTTTGAAGTCTTTAGCGACCATAAGAGTTTGAAGTATTTGTTTGATCAGAAGGAGTTGAACATGAGGCAGAGACGATGGATGGAGTTTTTGAAGGACTATGATTTCAGTTTGCAGTACCATCTAGGAAAGGCCAATGTAGTGGCTGATGCGCTAAGTAGAAAGTCTTTGCATGTGTCGGCAATGATGGTTAAGGAGCTAGAATTGATAGAGAAATTTAGAGACCTAAACCTAGTTGCTGAATTTACTCCTAAGAGTGTGAAACTAGGAACATTGAAGATTTCAAATGATTTCTTGGAACAGATTCGTTTAGCTCAAGAGGTAGATCAACCTTTGCAAGTTATGAAGGATCTAGTACCTAAGAAAGGAGAATCTGAGTTCAATAAGGGCACTGATGGTATTATTAGATTCAAGGGTAGGATATGTGTACCCAGTGATAAGGAAATAAGAGGATTGATTTTTGAGGAGGCCCACAAGAGTGGATTAAGTATTCACCCTGGAGCGGCTAAGATGTATTAGGACTTAAAGAAGATGTTTTGGTGGTCTGGAATGAAAAAGGAAATAGCTGAATATGTAGCCTCTTGTTTGATTTGTCAAAAAGCTAAGATTGAACACCAGAGACCGTCAGGGGAGTTAAAGCCTTTAGATGTCCCTGAGTGGAAGTGGGATAGTATTTCGGTGGATTTCGTGGTAGGACTACCTAGAACTCCTACAGGTTTTGATGCTATATGGGTAATTGTTGATAGATTGACAAAATCTACTCATTTTCTACCCATTAACATTAAGTTCTCCTTAGAGAAGTTAACTGAGTTGTATATCAAGGAAGTAATAAGGTTACACGGGATTCCATCTAGCATAGTATCAGATAGAGACCCTAGGTTTACATCAAGATTTTGGGGTAGTTTACAGCAAGCATTAGGAACCAAGCTAAGGCTTAGTTCAGCTTACCACCCTCAGACGGATGGTCAGTCCGAGTGAACTATTCAGTCTTTAGAAGACTTGCTGAGAGTGTGTGTGTTAGAACATAAGGGAAGTTGAGATTAGTTTTTGCCACTGATTGAGTTCACCTACAACAATAGTTTCCATTCTAGTATTAGAATGGCACCATACGAAGCCTTGTATGGTAGGAAGTGTAGGACACCCTTGTGTTGGTTTGAATCTAGTGATGGCCTAGTGTTTGGACCTGAGATGATTCAACAAACCACAGAGAAGATTAAGATGATTCAGGAAAGGATGAGGATATCCCAGAGCAAGCAGAAGAGTTACTATGATCGGAGGAGGAAACCCCTCGAGTTCCAAGAAGGAGACCATGTATTTTTAAGAGTTACACCAACGACTGGAGTTGGTAGGGCAATGCGATCTCGAAAGCTTACACCAAGATTTATTGGTTCCTACCAAATCTTGAAAAAGATTGGTCTTGTTGCTTACCAAATTGCTTTACCACTCTTTCTTTCCAATTTTCACAATGTATTTCATGTTTCACAACTCCGACAGTATATTCTTGATCATTCGCATGTCATAGAACCCGACGTAATACAATTAAAAGAAAATTTAACTTATGAAGTATTACCTGTGCGCATCGGAGACCGAAGGATTAAGCAGTTGCGAGGAAAGGAAATACCGTTAGTCAAAGTTATATGGAGTGCAACTGATGATGGAAATGCAACCTGGGAATTGGAAGATCAGATGAAGGTGTCTCATCCTCATTTATTCCAAGAAGGTACGTGCAAATTTCGAGGACGAAATTTCTTTTTAGGTAGGGAGAGATGTAACACCCACATTTTTGCTTGTATGCTTTTCTATTGTGTGATTTAGTGAATTTTGAGTGATTAAATATTTTTAATCATTAAAATTGGTTTAAATAAGATTAGGAATGAATTTCCTATTTTTCTAGAATTTTTGGGAATTTTTGGTAAATTTTGGAATTTTGGTGCAAAATTACCATTTACCCCTACTCTTTTTGGAACTGGGCCCAAATACCCTTGATCTGGACCAGAAAAATCTGCAACATTTTATCAAAATCCCTCTCTTTTATTCTCTCAAAATCGTGTGTGCGCATGTGGGACACATGTTGGCTTCACACACTTTCTAAAAGTCAAAAAAAGTAAAGGAAAAGGCTTACGGTGTCATAACCTCACTAAACACTTGTCCACCTTATTCTAACCTACATGTAAAAATTAGTTTTCCTTCTCCATTTTTTTCCTCTCCAAACTGTTAAGCTCTCTTCCCTTTCTCTCCATTCTCCATTTTTCTCCTTCACTTTCTAAGTTAAAGGTTCCATTTTTGAACCTTAAACTTCAAAATCTAGCCTACATCCTTTGAAGAAACTTGCTTGGGTGATCAAGAGGAGCACAAAGAGGGGAAAATACTTGAAGTTGCTGCACCTTTTTCAAGTGATTTTTCCTTAGGTAAAGGGGGGAGAACCTTGAACTCTAGTAGGATTGGAGACTACAGTAAAAGGATTACCCTTGATCCTTGTCCCTCACCCTTTTTCCTTTTCAAAAATGAATTGTTGGAACCTATTTCCTTGAGGAAATGGTTCAGCTATATGTGGTTGGATGTGTATGCATGTTCTAAAATTTTATTTGTTGGTTAAAATGTGTTTATGTGTGATGATTTTGAGTGCATGCAAGCTATGGTTGATGATTGAAATTTTTCTCCTTTTTCCTCTAAATTGGTTCGGCCAAAACCATTTTGTGGGGCTGCATGTCTTTAAAAATTTATTTGATGCTTGAAATATATTTATATGATGAATCTAAGCACATGCAAATAGTTGTTTGAAATTATGAAATTGATTGGTGTGATTGGATCATGAAAGTGACACTTTTTGGACTTATTTAAAAATATGAACTTTATGATGATGTTTGACATGTTTGGATGAATTAGCATGGAATTGTTGGCTTAGAATGCTTGTAGATGATTATACTTGAGTTTGGTAATTTTTGGAATTTATTGGATTTTTGATGTTCTTGATGACATTCATAGTGTTTATCATGTTCTTGATGTTCTTGTTCATATTCATGAGAAACTCATGAAAAGAATTTGTTTGATCTTGAGATGATGATGAGGAAAGTGTTAAGGTGTTTATGGGCCTTAGTGGCCCAATAAGTTAAAAAGGGTAACCATTTAAAGTGATAAGTAAGAATAAAAGAAAACAATTTTTGGGTAAAATATCCAAGTTAAATTCGGGTACAAAAATAAACTCATCTAAAAGTCACTTTAAATTTCATAAAACTTGGTGGTAATGTGAGAAAATGGATCCTTATGGGTTACCTAACCATTTGGCCTCTAGTTTAGGCCCAATGCCTCCAAAAAATCCATAAAACTCACCTTAAGGCCAAACAAAAAAATAGTGAATGCACATTGGGTTTGGATTGGTGTTGGGCCCCAACTCTAATCCTACCCATCAAGATCAAGACCCAAAATTTAATTAGTGGGCTTTTTAATCCAACTCACTTAAGTTGACTAAGTCAATTCACTTAACTTAATTAAGTATGGAAGAATTAATTAAGATTAATTTTAATTAACCCTAATGAAAATTAATCTTAATCTTGATCATTAATCACTAATGAGGTATTAATAATGTGATTAAGACTTAATGGGATTAAGAACTAATTAATTATGATTAACCTTAATCAAGTATAATTAAAAGATTAATCCAAGATTAAGGAAGAGATTAAAGGGTAATTAGGAGTTAATTAGGACCTTAAGTAAAGATTAAGACTTGATTAAGAAAGATTAGGCTTAACTATAGTCTAATTAAGGAAGATTAATCATGATTAAGGATTAAACTTAACCTTAATTACACATACAAGGTAAATTAAGATATGTAGCACTATTCATAAGACACAACCATAAGCCTTAGTAAGCTATAGGACTTAAGTGAAAGTGATAATTGGTTTTTAGAAAACATATGAGTACAATTACCTTAAAAACTTATAACAAACACACTCTTCTTGCATAAGACTTGAGAAGCTTAGTGAGAGAGTGCGGATTAACCCAAGATGGGGTTTGGTTCTCCTTGTGAAGGGAAGACATTGAATCGGAGCCGTGCCGTGGGGAGTGGTTACGTGGAAGGATTCAGTGGGCTTTGCCTGTAAGGATGTGTATGCTGAGAAGCATTGGATGTGTGACATGCATCATAAAGCATTGATGATATTCAAGGTTGAAAACCTTACGACCTATGGCAGTGACACTTTGGTACAATGTGAAACTAGTTGGGAAGGGTGCACTGGGTTTTGCAAAGACCTCCAGAGGGTCCTTAAATGGGACGCCAGCCCTGAGGATAGTTGTGTTCCAGAAAGAACATCAGGAGACGTTGGGTAGCTCCCTACCGTCGAGTTCAAAGGGGTACAAGCTTGACTATCCTGTCGCTCTCAAGGTTTCGGGGTCAGTTGAGATTGTCTGAAAGGTGTATAAAAGAATTTGGCCAAAAGAAAATATGAGCAAGGCTCTTTGTACCGGTAGTAGTACAGACTCTAACTCCTGATACGTTGTACATATAGGTCGGGCAGTTGCTGTGTGCACTGTGGTGGTGATTTTCCTCGGGCCCTCATGCATTATATGTAGTGACATGATTGCAAGTATGCAATAGGTTGGGTTCATCATAATGACAATGTGTGTGTGTGCTGTTTGATTGAACTGTGTGAACTTTCTTGTGTGTGTACTCTATACACTATATCCTATATCACGTGAGTTCATACGATGTGTTCTCACCCTCCTTTTGTTTGTTGGTTGGTTGTGTCCTTTTTGCTACGTCGATAGCCGGTATTGGAGATCTACAACATGACGTCGATGAAGGTGGAGCTGCGTTGGATGCCCAGGGGTTCCTGGACGGTGACCGACATACCTAGACGGTGTGTCTTCACCGGAGAGGTTCGAGTCATTATCACTCACCCGGCCTCCCTCTGTTACCTGAAGTGGACTTTGTTGTACCTGTGACGCTCGAGTTTCAGACGCCACCTAACTTGGTGCGCTATACTACCTTCCGTCGCTCTAGTCGTCGTCCTGCATCTTCGGTGGCATCCCGGTCATCACGGATAGAAGACTTGGTTGGGCCAGATTCTCCGAGATACTCACCTGCCTCTGAGGCGTCTGGTTCACATTTCTTGCGTTCTGATGCATGAGATTGTTCTCTCTCGGATGAGTTGGAGATGATTGTCATTGAAGACTCGTCATAGGAGGAGGAGCCAGAGGAGGATCCCTCCCAGTCCAGCGACGATGAGTAGAGTAGTTATGTTTGAGTCAAGTAGTGACAGCTCTGAGTTTGTGACCTTTCTTTTGTATTCTGTTTGAGGTTACCTTGATTATTCATTTCACTTCTAGAACTCATATTTTCATATTATGGTTTGTAAGCTCGAGGCGTACACTGGTTTATGTTTGTAATTAAATGTACTATTTACTTTATTTGTGATATTATGTTAAATGTATGTATATATATGCGACGTGGTAATCACCTTTGACGCTTTTCGAGAACAGGTTTCACAAGTAAGGAAAGAATATTTTATAACACTTAAAATGGAACTAGAGATGTAGTAGGTTAATGGCTACTAATTTACCTTCAAAAATAAAAATTCCGCATTTTTATCGATTGTATAATAATTTCGTTGGTCACGTGTAACACATGTGGCATTCTTAGTGGTAACTAGGGGTGTCACATCTTCAATTATGGCTCAATGCCATTTTTAAAGAAAATTTCACAAGTGTGGAGTCAAAAAGTTCCAAACTTCCTGATTCAATGGAAGGATTTCGATTATCATTTTACACTCCAACTTCTTGGAAGAAAGATCCCCTTGCTTCATTCAAACATTATTTCTCTCTTTTCCTTGGCCTTGATAAACACAACCCTTCTCTTGCTCCATTTGCTTCTCGATCTCATGGACCAAACTGGTTTACAAGGAAATTTCGTTGTGACACCCCAGGTAATCAAGCTGAAAGTCTTGATGTTTGGGAAGAGTTTTTAACTTGGGGTGTCCTCTTCTTTGGGTTTTCAATTAAAGACATGAAAGCATATTCTTATCAGCCAAACTTAGTGGCTAGGAAGTTTGGTCTCTCTCAACTTCGTCCTACTCCTATGAGTCGTTATCCTGAAGATATTATCCATGGACGAGTTACCACTGGGATCGAAGCAATGAATGAGTTAGTCAATCTTTTTTCTGACATAAGTCCTACCATTACTCCTTGTTCATTTGAACCATCTTTCTATAGCACAGTATCTTTCAGGGATTGGTGGTCATCCTACTATTCTTCCATTCAAGTATCTTTGGATACATGTATTAGCAGGATGGCACCTCCACCTGAAAAGGAATTCTCAAAGAAAAAAGAGAAAGGTAAAGGTAAACCTTCATTCTTCATACTACTAATTTTACTCTTGAACCTATGTTTCAATAGAATATATTGAATTTTTATTGTGTTTATCTTATTCGGATCAAAAAACAACCACCAGTGAAGAGAGTGAATCTGGTGAAGAACAATCAAGCAAGAAAAGGAAATCGAAGGTAACTTCGATTTTGAATAGTTCCTTATTCAAGATATTTCATTCAAACTATTCTTCATTTGAATTATTCTAACCTTTACATTTTTATGCAGCCTTCTGTTTCTCCTGAAGTTTCAAAGGCTCAAAAGGTTAAAACAGGTTCCTTTGCTGGAGGAATCAAGAAAAAACAAGTTCAAGAAACTTCAGAATCTGCCACCCATAGTGATCCAAAGGTATTTTAAAATTTCAAACTCATTTTCTTAACATGTTCCTATATTTTATTCTGATCAAATCTTTGTTTCTTGAAGCTTAAGAAAGATTCTCCATCAAAGAATGATTCTTCTAGTTCTCCTCCTCCACCTTCTAATCCTCGTGCTGAAAGGAGAACAAAAACACGTTCTGATTCAAGAAGTTTGAAGGTAAAGGAAAGTTCAGATGAGAAGGATCAAGATGAAAATGAGGAAGACCCTAAACTTCCTTCAAAATCTGGACCTGTCGAAACTGGATCCTAAAAAATCATCAAGAAGAAGAAAGTTGGAGCTTCTGAGGTAATAACTTTTTAAAGTCTTTATAGTCCTCATTTCATAATTTCCTTCAATCATTCATCCATCCTCTCATCTCAAATAGGTGGCTAGAAAATATTATGTTCTTCGAGTGAAACATATCGCTCATAAGAGACCAAGGCCAAAGAAAATGTTAATACCAGAAGGCATTGAAGTGGAATTTCGAATTCCTTCCTTAATATTCTATGTATTCTTTGACTTCTTCTAACCAAATATTCATTAATTGTAGGTTCAAACTATAAATCCATCTTCGAAATCAGCAGCTGAACCAACTCCAACAAATCAGTCTGGTCAAGAACATTCTTCAGAAGAAGGGAGTGAAGAAAAAGAACTAAGTGTAAGTTCTCCTCCGGGATATCGACCAGAAGATGATATCTTTCAAAAAGAAGAAGAATCAAAGAAAGAAGGTGATGTTTAAGAGACTGAAATGACAAGGGTCGAACCAGGTCTCAAGTATAAGGTTGAAAAAGAGTTTATTCCTGAGGCTTCTCAGTTGAAAGAGAATGAAACAGAAAATCCGGCTAAGACACCTACTCCTTTGACCAAGGATCCCCCTAAAGATCAATCAAAAACTGACATCCCTTCTACTCAAATCAAAGTGAATATAATTCCTGAGAATCCTTCAGAAATTCATAGTGAGATGATTGTTGCTCACTAAACTACCCCTTTGAATACTTCAGAAGTTGTGCCTAGTTCTTCCAATAAATCTCTAACACCCTCAAGCTTGAAGGAATGCTTAAATGTATTGGACGAAAATCCTTTTGCTGTCCTCGACCTTTTAATAGGTGAAGGTTCAATTTCCTCTGCTCATTCAGATTCTAGGTCCTATCAACCAACAACTGAATCTGTGGAGGATTTGATTGATGGTTTGAGGCATTTGATATTCATTGATGATTTCCTTGAAATTCTCCCAAAGGATGTTGAATACCAATACAAGGTGGAGAAAAAGCTTGAGGCGATTTATGCTCGGCAAAGGAACTTATCTATGCAGCAACTCAATGGGTTAAATGCTTTGAAAAATGTTTATGTTAAGGCTATAGATATTTTGAAGGAGCATCAATCCAATGCTGCCAAGGCTTCTGAAGTCCGAGTCGAAAATGATGACATGTTAGAAAAATTGAAGGATTCTAGAACTAAGGTTTCAAAGTTTAATGAAAGCATGAGGGCTCTTATTGTTCAATTATCCTCCATTGCAGAAAAGCGTAAGACCATTTAAGAACAAATCAAGAAACTGCAAGAGGATGAGAAGATTATGGTCTTAGAAGAAAACAACTGTAAGACTTCGATGTCCAAAATAAAAAATAGAAAGCTCGAATTCCTCAACGGAGTGAAATATGTTTCAAGCGAATTAGTGAAATCGAACGAGCTTTTGACCAGCATTGATCACATGGACAAAGTCTTATTACAGCAATATAAGGATCTGAATCAAGTATATGGACCAATGAAAGAGAATCCCCTTTTCTAACTTTGCTTTATTTTCCACTGTTTGTTTAAACACTTTTGATTGGTGCCTTGGAGTCACCAACTAATCTGAATGCTTTAAACAATTTTAATTTCATGCAAAGTTGGTTTATATTGCTTCAAGTATTTTCCATTTATACTTAGGATTCGATTATCACCTGATAATTCTCTAATCGAATATGCATTATTCGAAAATACTTTTTCAACCTCGAACGGTCCTTCCCAATTCGTAGACCATTTTCCAAATCGTTTAGGTTTTTTATCAACAGGTAAAATTACTTTCCAGACAAGATCTTCTTCATCAAAAGACTTAGATTTTAATTTACGATTGTAAATTCGAGATACTTGTTCTTTTTGCCTGATGATATATTCTAAGGCTCTTAATATAAACTCATCCAATTCATTTAATTCATCCAACATCAAGATATAATAATCTTGAGTGGGTAAATCAAATTGTCTTTGCACTCTGATTGATTGCAAATGAATTTCAACTGGTAAAACCGAATCATGACCAAAAACCAATTTATAAGGTGTAAACTTTGTTGCATCTCGAGGAGAATTTTGATATGCCCACAAAATTTGATTTAGCGTTTTATGCCAATTTCGAGGTCGTTGGTCAATATGTTTCTTAATCAAGGAAATAATTGTTTTATTTACAGCTTCAACTTGCCCATTTGCTTGTGCATAGTAAGGGGTTAAGTAAGAAGTTTAATTCCATTTTCTTGTGCAAACCTCTTAACTCTTTGGCCTGTAAACACAGTTCCTTGATCAGTTGAAATAGATTCAGGAATACCAAATCGAAAAACTATGCTTTCTTGAATAACATTAATCACGTCTTCTTGAGCTACATCCTTTAATGGGATTGCCTCTACCCACTTTGTAAAATAATCTATAGCCACTATAATGTATTTATGCCCCCTAGATGATGAGGGATGAATTTGACCAATCAAATCAATGGCCCATCCTCTAAAAGGCCATGGCTTTATTATTGAATGTAACTCACTTGCAGGGATTTGTTGTATGAAACCATGTTTTTGACATTCCTCACAGGATTTCGAAAAATCATTACAATCTTTGGCCATTGAAGGCCAATATAAATTTTGTCTTTTTAAGACCCATTCCATTTTTCGACCTGATTGATGTGCTCCACAAATCCCTTGATGAGTATCAATCAAAGCTTGATATGCTTCTGACTCCCCTAAACATCGAAGTAAATTACCATCAGGTGCTTTCTTATATAATTGATTAGCTATAATTACATAATGTAAAGCCCTGTATTTAAATTTTCGATCAACTTGCATACTTGGATTTTGCAAGTATTCAACTAAAGATTTTCTCCAATCATTGATATCTAAATTTTCGATGTCTAAAACTTCGAAATTCATAATTGGCATGTTTCTTTTCAATTGAATCAATTCTTTGAATTTAGAACCACAAATCTTATAACCAGAAGCAATATGTGCTAATTCATTAGCAATTTCATTATCAATTCGAGAGATATGTTCGAATTCAACTTCATCTAAATACCATAGTAGCTGAAAAGCTCTTAATAAATATTTTGACAATCTAGGATTCAAACATTTATACTGTTTAGTGACTTGTTTGATCACTAATTGTGAATCTCCTCGAATCAAAACTTGTTTAGCTTTGAATAAAATCAAAATTTCTAATCCTAATAATAAAGCTTCATATTCAGCTTCATTATTGGAACGATCCATCCCTATTCGAAACATTATTTTTGTTGGTAATCCTTCAGGTGAAATTAAAAGAATTCCAATTTCAACACCTGCTTTATATTTCGATCCATCGAAATAAAACTTCCAAGGTTTTAAACCCACGAAGTCCAATTCATTAATTCGAATGGGAGGATGATCAACTAGAAAATCAGCCATAACTTGACCTTTCACAGCTTTTAATGGGATATATGTTAGCGAAAATTCAGTTAAAGCTAACGTCCATTTTCCTACTCTACTGTGAAGAATAGGTTTCCATAACATGTGCTTTATTATATCATAATGAGAAATTACATAAACGTCAAAAGGTTTTACATAGTACTTTAACTTAGTACAAGAAAAGTAAAGACATAAACATAATTTCTCGATAGCACAATATCGAGTCTCGGCATCATTTAGAGTTCTACTAAGATAATACACTGCTCTTTCAATTCCATTTTCATCTTCTTGAGCAAGCATACTTCCTAATGTCTCTTCAGATGCAGAGATATATATAATTTCAAAGGCTTTCCTTGAATTGGAGGTGTCATGATTGGAGGATTTGTGAGAATCCTCTTTATTTCTTCGAATGCAACCTGGTGTTCCTCTTTCCATTCAAATTTTTCTTCCTTTTTGAGTTTCAACAGAGGAGAAAACACCTTGGTCTTAGCTGAAAAATTTGCTATGAATCTTCGAAGAAAATTAATTTTACCCAACAAAGACTGTAATTGCTTCTTGTTCGAAGGAGGAGAAATTTCAAGAACTGTCTTTGCTTTATTTTTGTCAATCTCAACTCCCTTTTGATGAACCAAGAAGCCTAGAAAATTACCTACAGATACACCAAAGGCACACTTAATAGGATTCATTTTCAACTTATGTAGCCTCATTCTTTCAAATGCCTCTTTCAAATTCGAAAGATGATTATTTTTCGATTTGGATTTTACTACAACATCATCAATATAAACTTGCATAAATCTTCCTATTAAGTCCTGAAAAATAGAATTCATGGCCCTTTGATAAGTAGCACCAGCATTTTTAAGGACAAAAGACATCATTACCCATTCATAAGTGCCTATTGCACCAGGACATCGAAAAGCGGTTTTCGAAATATCCTCTTCATCAGTAAAAATTTGGTTGTATCCTGAATAATTATATAACCTACTTAGTATTTCATTACCTGCTGCTAAATCTATTAACATATCAGCTACGGGCATAGGATATTCATCTTTTGGAGTTGCTTTATTTAAATCTCTAAAATCTACGCAAACTCTTAAAGAACCATTTTTCTTAATAACTGGTACTATATTAGAAATCCAGTCAACATACCTGGCAGTTCGAATGAACTTAGCTTTTAATAACCTCTCGATTTCAATTTTAATCTTCAATATAATTTCAGGTGCAAATCATCGAGGTGCTTGCTTCACAGGTTTCTTATCCGGAAACGTAGGTAATTTTTGTTCCACAAACTCTTTTCTTAGACCAGGCATTTCATGATAATCCCATGCAAAAGAGTCTTTATATTCTTTCAGTAATTCGACCAACTTACACTTAAAATCTTCTGATAAATTCTTACTTACAAAGGTTGGTCTTGGGTTTTTGACATCTACCAAATTCACTTCTTCAAGAGGATCTTGAGCCTCCATCTTTTCAATTCCATGAGACAAAGCTTTTTCAAACCCAAGAGGAGTATCATCATATATGCAATCAAGTCTTTCAAAAGGTACCTCATCCTCTTCTAGTCTCATGTTCGAATCTTCTATGTTTTTATATCCAATATCTTGTACGGCTACTGAAGCCGTCTCAAAATTCTTTTTGAATTCTTGTTCAAAATTAGCTTCGGTCTTGAAGACCGTTCGATAATCTGCGGCTTGTAAGGTCGCTTCAGACCTTCTCTCAACACTATATGCTGAGGTTCGAGCTATGAAGCTCAAGATTACTCTTCTTTTGAAATCCATCCAAAAGTAGAGGTGGTCCCTGAAGGACCAGTTGCACTTTGAATTATCAAACCATATTCAACATTGAAAAACGCCTTGTGTGGAATCTTACCAGGAATAAAACCACGCTTTTCAATTGTACAAGGTGTTTGATTCATTATCCACTTCTCACAGTTCCTTGCATTAACTGTATTTGCTTCCACCTTGTAGTAGATTTGATCAGCTTCAACACACTCTGGAATGCCATCATCATTCCATAAACATAACTTCTGATGAACAGTTGAAGGAACTGCTCCTACCCCATGAATCCATTCTCTCCCCAAAAGCACATTATAATTTGCTTTCGAAGCAACGACTACGAATACAGTGGGTCTTTTGACTGAACCAACAGTCACGTCAAAACACAACAATCCTTCAGATTTTGACGTCTTTCCACTGAAATATGTAATTATCATGTTGTGTGGCATAAAATCACACTTTTTTTGTTGAATTTCTTCAACAAAGAACTTGGCAATAAATTGATTGTCGCTCCACCATCAACCAAAAATTTACTTACAATAATTCCTTCAATTTGAGCATGAATAAACAAAGGCTTGATATGAGACACCATCCCGATAGAAGGTCTATCGAACACTGTTGAATCTTGTTTAATAGCTTGTGTTGATAAACAAGTGTAATAAGTTTGTGGCTCTGATGACTCATCTTCTATGAAATCATCTTCAAAACCTTCTTCATACTCTTTCTCGAATTCTGCAAGCAGAATCGAAACTACTCCACAAATATCTTCTATTCTATCTGGGAACCCAGTTTCGAAGTCATCTGTAAGTAACTCTTCCTCAACCAAAACCTTGTTCTTTGGTACAACACTTAACTTGTCCTTTTGAAGAATTTGGGAGTATGTGGGTTGACTGGAAGCACCTTGCACTTGAATTAACTGTGCATTTTTAGCATTCAAATTCTTTGAGAATTTTGAAGAACTGCCCCTTTGTTCCAATGCTGCCTTTCTATAACGCTGATTCCTCCTCCACTGTGTCTTAGTCATAAAAGGCTTTCCATTAAAAGAATTATTTTACTGCCTAAGAACTTGTGGATTCTGACGATACTCTTGACTATCTGTTACTCGAATCCATTTGTTAGGAGGAACATTTGAAGGAGGAACATATGTCATAGGCTTTTGGAACATAGGAGCTTGCCCCTTATTCATTCCATAATTTTTCTGAAAGGGAGATCTTCGAATTTCAACATTCGAAACAGGCATTGTCACCTTCTGAATCCTTTGATTGACAGTTTGTTGATAATGCTTTTTGATTTCTGATGACTCAAAAGACTTAGCCACCAATCTATCGAAAACTGCTCTACAATGAGGACAAAGGGAAACATCAGTATTTTCCTCTTTCTTTCGAAGAAAGAAATCAACCATAGTTTCATTGCTTTTTGGGAAGATATCTCTCACTTCCTTTTCAAATTCCTCAATTACGATGTCTATTGTTGTTTTCGAATCCATAGCAGGTCCAGCTCCGACCATGTTTATTTCAACAGTATCAACATAACTGGCCTTGACATTCAATGGATCAGAATCAACTTTCATTTCCATTTTTTGGTTTTCTTCAAATTTCAACCTACTTTCTTTAATGGCTTCTTGAATGAGATCCCTTAAATGAATACAACTGTTAGTCCAATGCCCAAATGCATTATGAAACTTACAATATTTCTTTCCTTTTCGTTGTTCGAAAGTGGGAATTTTATGATCATCACTAAGGACAATTTGTTTATCCTTTACTAAAATATCAAAAATTTGTTCAGCTTCCAAAATATCAAAACCATATGTCTTTTTGGGATACTTACTTTATGAAGTTTGATTCCCTGAATTATTATATGGTCTTAGAAAAGAACATGCATATGGAGGTCCTGGTTTCAATTTAGCAACATCAATTTCATTTTCATCGAAATCTAAGTTTTCATCACTAAAGTTTTCATTTACATCAACATAGGCAATTTTATCTCTTCTATTTATCTTTTCGATCTTCCTATGTTTTTCTTTTTCCATTTTTAACTGCTCAATTTTCCTAACTCTTTCAGCCAATTGAGCCATGTCTCTCAATTGCTGATTAACTAATTTTTTTCGAATTGAGTAGTCAAAACCTCCTGCTGCAATTTTAACTAATTCATTTTCAGGAATTGGTACAAGACATCTAGCGCTCATTTGCCTAAATCTGTTCAAATAATCTTCAACAGATTCATCTGAAGTTCGTCTAACTGTAACCAAATCCATAAGACTAACTTTTGTTTCAGCTCTAAAGAATTGTTCATGGAATTGTCTTTCTAACTGATTCCAAGTATGAATCGAACCAGGAGACAAGGTTGTGAACCATGTAAAAGCATTTTTTGTTAGGGAACTTGGAAAATATTTCATTTTCAAATTCTCATTATTAGCTATGTCCCCACATTCTACATGGTACCTTGCAATGTGTTCAACTGTTGATTCATTAACTTCTCCTGCAAACTTAGTGAATTTTGGGACTTTCCATCCCCTTGGTAACTCAGTTTGCAACACATAGGATGTTAATGGAGAAACAAAACATGGTCTAGTGGCTTGGCCTACATCGAATCCATGTCTATTCAACACTAATTCAACTATATTTGCTATATTTTGTTGCCCCCCAATATTGTTTTGCCTTATTCTTTCTAAAACCTCATCAGGATTTTGATCCTATTTAAAATTAATGGTTGAGCATTCATATTTTGAATTGGCTCTCGAAGAATAGGTTGTTCACTATTCTCCCTTACACCATTGTCATTTCCAATGTTTTGATTCTGGTTTTTATTAAGGCCAACATTAACCTGGTGCTGGTTTTGAAGATCTGGGGGAGCCCCGAATACATCAGCAATCCTAGCCATTTTCATAGCCAATGTATTATAGTTTTGATTAGTGTTTTCAATAAGTGGATTTATAACCGTTGTCAATTGAGTAGACAACATATTAACCATTTCATGGTTACTTTCGTCCACTTGTTGCCTAATCGAATTCAAAGCAGTATTTGTCGAAGAATTTGAAATCTGTTGGTGACCTTGACCACCGACCACACGTGAGTTTGACCTTCAAACTGATTGGACCATTCTGCAGGCACATTAATGTCACCGTCCAATCCTATCAGTATAAATACCTCTTGGCTTTGACGTTCTTCTTCATTCCTTTCTTTGTTCAAAATGAAGAAGTTTCTTCCTTTGGCTATTGCGTTCAACCTGATCTTTCTTGATTTCATTTTTGATAAGGTTGTCGAAATAGCCAAAGCTATAAGCTTCTTCAATCCTTTATAAGGATTTTCTTGGGTTGAACGTACTAGCCAAATTTTATTTCTTTTAGTCTTCACTCCATCTTTTTCACTTTTAAATTGAATCGCAGGGCCATTCTATCATGTCTGCAAGATGCCCTTGCCCCGGTAGTTCAATCAAAGCTTGTGGGAGAGGAGGAGGAAGAAGAGGGTCAAATGAAGGACAGGGAGGCAGAAGTCAAGTTCCCTGAAGACCCAGGAAGATAGGAGTCAAGTTATCTGAAGATATATAATAGCTTTTATTTTCATGTACCTTTGTATTTTCTATGTATTTTCATTCGAACTCTGTTATGTCATTCGAATTCCATTTGTACATAAATAAAAAGACTTATCTTTCTTTATCTCTTTATCCTTCAGATTCAATAAACTATAGAACTCCTTTTCCTTTCCTTCGTATTCAAACATATTTCGAATTCGAATAGGCACTTAATCAAAGATCTGCATTCCTTTTGAATACATATAGCATAATGCCTTACACTTCGAATTTAAGATACAGAAATTCCAAGCTTCACTAAGTTATGATGTATTTCGATTCATAATAGGCTTTCGAATCTTTCATTGTATACTTCGAATTAGAAGATACTAATCTTATTATAACTTAGTAAAATTCGTAAATTTTACCCCAACAGTGGGTGAACCACATTCACCTCAAAGCAAGAAATGGAGAAGATGGGGGGTTGAAGATGATGATCCAAGCTCCTTGATTGGTGTGGGGTCTTCAATCCAAGCTTCTCTCTTTCGATCTCCCTCTCTCTAGTTACTCTCTCTAAAAGTGGAGAAAATGGAAAAGAATGAGGGCAAAAGCCCTAATGATTCTATTTTATAAATTGGATCGGCGCGTTCTCGCTCAAGCGAGAGTTTCTCGCTTGAGTGAGCCTCTAAAACCCTCTTTGGTCGAACGTTCTCGCTCAAGCGAGGATATTCTCACTTGAGTGAGATAAGATAAATTCAGAGAGCAAACTCCCCAATTTCACTCAAGCGAGTGTTTTCTCGCTTAAGCGAGAGTATTCTCGCTCAAGCGAGAAAACCAGAAACGAAATCCCCTATTTTACTGATGTTTTCGCTCGAGCGAGAGATTTCTCGCTTAAGCGAGAATGAGCCTATTTGGAAGTGAAAATGAAACCGGAATACTATTTTACAGCATATCAAACTAAAGCCCCGAATCTTAGCTTTCTATTGCAACTTGAATCACTTAATTCGGACACCTACAACTCTAGATATCTTCGAATTAGTGCACCAAGGTCATTAGGCTTGAAATCCAAAATTAAGCAATAACCTTGATTGAAGTCCAACGAGGTTCCTACCATGTGAACAATGATATAAATCATCAATTCATACCAATCTCCTTAATCAAAACCTATCCCTCTTATTTCATTCACTTCTATAATTTACATTTCTAACCTTAACTTGGTTTCCCTTAAGTCTCTTCAGAGTAGGTATTATGAACTTAACTATTGATTCCTCCCTTCAATTCCCTCTAACACTCTAAACTCTAAATAAATCCCCGATCTTCTCTCTTATTTTACCCCCGAATTCCTAAATTCTCTTTATATGCTAACTTCCTTCACTTGGTGAGATTCACAACCTAAGGCTTCCTCTATATTCTCTAGGTCCTCATTTCGGTATGTTACAATTCTACCCCCTTAAATAAATTTTGACCTAAAAATTTGCTTCAATAACCCTAAATTTCACTATCTCACTATATTCTATCATGAAGGACTTGGTGCACTAACCTTATGTTCCCACCCCTATACCTAGTGAGGTGTCCTCAAAATTTCTCTTGCTATCCTTTCAGACTTACATCTACAATGCTTACATAGGTCACCTATAGCTTGGAGTTTGTCACTTCCTTGTTATCCACAACCTGAAGTAAATAATGGTCCTAGCTACACCAAATCTATTAGGTTATCGACTCTGTTCATCATAGCTTAGGAGGTCAAGCTCTCCCTTTTAACTCTAAGCTCTAAGCCTCTCTATGAGAGTTCCAGGTACTTTCTTATACCAACTTTGTAACTGCAAAAGGCAGCCTCATCAAGCGCAAGGATCGAAGCCTAAACGGTTGTAACTCTCTTATCACTTGACTCGTGGTTGCATCCTAATCGCAAACTATCAAGTTCACAAAATACCCTTATCAAAATCCATCTAGGTTTGACTACAAAATCAATATCCCCAAATCACATCTTTATACTTATTCGAGTTTCCATCAGGTTCAAAATCGGATATTTACTTTCAAAACATTTAAGTCTACCCGTAATCAAACCAATCATTCTAAGGCATAAGAGCCAGACTAACTTCCCTCACCCGGGATCATTCAACCCCCCAGCAGAACGATAACCAACTCCCTAGGCTCTACTAACCCACCATAACTCATAAGTCCAAAAGGGATTTCTATATATGATTGCTACCTCTTAGGTCAACTCATACACATAACTTCACTCCGCACTTTATTAAGTTTCCCAAAAGTTCGTAATTATGACTCTACTTCCTATCTAAGTCTTGGCCTTGTGTCCAAGACCCTACTTGACCAAATCAAGAGTTATGATTTAATAATGCTAATGATATATTGGTTTACTATTGGCATAGGAAGTGAGTTATTTCTAATCATCACCTTCAAGAATTCCACAAATTGAGTACATTAGAAAATTACTCATGCTATAAAACTTGGAACTACGCCACTACTTCAAGAAATAACTTTAAACCAACTAAGGTAATCACTTAATTGATCATCATCGAAATAATAAATCTACAAACCAATAACTAAGAAACATTCTTCCAGATATGTAAGATCCTTAAATTTACTTGAATTTCATAAACATCGTCATTTATTTTAAAGATCAATTTCTCTCTAACTCAGTCTAGACCTATATGTGCCTTCGAAAACCGAATTCAATGCTAAAAAAAGAATCAAGTGATCAATTTTTCTTCAGTACTCACGAATACCTTAAGTACTCACGAACATACTCAACATATTCATCATAAACAACAACTTCAACCCTTCCACTAGTAAAAATACCATTATTACAAAAAAATAAGAAATATAGTTAAGTTAATAACAAAGAAAGATTTATTGTTATCACTTGCAAACTTACGTATGATCACTCAACTCCAAGAACATCATGGTGCAAGTTTTATAGTCATTCATTTAGGAACACACAAGAAAACACTAGAAAGGGGTTGAATAGTGTTTTTATAAACTTAGCATTGTTATGGAAACCTTTTGCAAATCTAAGTTTTATAACGCTTTCAGACAGTGTTTCAGAAGCTGTCTAAAGTGTAGATTTATGTCCGAAGATTCCAGACAGAGGTTTTCAGAAAGCTTTTCGTAAGTGGTTTTCTCAAAAGCATTTATAAAACTTCTTTCAAATTCCCTCTTCTTGTTAGAATAAACTAAAAACACAAAGATAAGGGATAAAATGGCACTCAGCCAATTATCCTGGTTCACTCACACCACCCGTGAGTTATCTACAGTCCTAGTGCCAACATGCTACTGGATTTTCTCTTAATCTCAAAAGATTATAAGTATTCTTTTGTTCACCAAGCCTTTTCAGGCTCTACACAACACGTATTCTTTGTCCACCAAGCCACTCCTGTCTATAACAAGTATTCTTTGTCCTACCAAGCCACTCCAGGCTCTAATGCCACTCCTAGTTTTAACAAGTATTTTTTGTACTACAAAGCCACTCCTGGCTCTAACAAGTATTCTTTGTCCTACCAAGCCACTCCTAGCTCTACAACAAGTATTCTTACAAAGAAATTTTGAACTTAGAACACAAGTTCTTCGTTCTGGGTGTACAGGAAATTATAGAGATCTAACTCTGGATATGAAAGTTTGATTGTATAAGAGTTTTTCAACAAATAAATCATCAAAGGATTTTTTCAGAGATTTGCGAAGCTTGGGCTTTTTTAAATATTCTTTTATTTCTCAACATAAGCAGCAACACTCTTCTAACTTTCCTCGAAAAAACTTATTGAGCTTCAGGAGACTTTTGGTATTTATAGGCTTCACTTCAATTTGAAGAATGTTGTTAAGAAGTCTGTTGTGAGATAGCATTAAATGCGTTTAATCCCGTTTAGACAAAGCCACTATCACCGTACTAGGTTGCAGTACTATTCTAACTTCTGCGACTGCTGCAGAGCAACATTTCTCCTTTTGTGCTTCCATTTTGAATTGCAGCCAAAAAGTTGCCTTTTGTCTTGCTTTTCTGATGTATTGAGGTTGCGTGTAGTTCTGGTACTAACTTTGACTTTCCACATCAAATGCCCTTGTACTTCAGACAGACTTCGTCTTCAGATGGGAACAATCGTCTAAACCAGTTTCACTTCAGACGGACCCTTGATCTTCAAAACTTGAGTCTTCAGAACTTGACCAACTTCAAATCTTACCTTTGACATCAGACACACTTTCTTCATAAGCTCTCTGACATAACAGAACTATGAGAATAGTTATTAAGCATAAAGTTCTGAGTTTAATTAAGTTTATAATCACCAAAACTAAGTGTTGGGGTGTCTTAGACTTTAATGTCTTTAGTCTCAACAATTCAAGTAGTGTTTCTCTAAAGATATACCAGTAAGAACTCCAACAATATCTAAGCAATATTTTTTTTAAAAAAAAAATAATATAACATTTGAAATTTGGAAATGGAGGAAAAACATCAGATTAAAGAAACAACAACAAACTTGAGTTCAGTAATACATACCAACTAACCCATTAGAATGACCCATCATGTTAAAAACATCCCTACCAGAACTAGGACTCAATCCACAATGAGTATAGTTATCAACATCTGAGAGCATTAACCTAAAATCATGATTAGAGACTCTGTCGCTGCCAATATTAGGAATGACATCAAAACAAATAATCTCATATACCCAACCTTATGAAAGTTTCAGATTCAACATAGGAAAAACAAATTTCCTCAAAGAACATTGAATCTTAGTTCCCTAACACAAATAAGATTTGATAATAATTACAAAGTCAAATATAAGCTAAGAAAATCAGAATAAAAAACATCAAATATATATTAAACACATAATTTTATTTTTATTTGTAAAACTAAAACAACAAAAATCATACTAAAACATACCTAATAATCAAATAATATTATCTTTATACTGATAAAATCTTCATCACCACTGACATAAAAAAGACTCCACAACCTAATAACTCGAACCTTAATAATGAATGACTTAGAAAGATTGTTAATGTCATTCAAAGTAACAAAGTTTGGGATTGATCCAAACATGTTAATTATATGATAGTTTTCAGTTGCAGTAGTCAAAATGACGAAGGAAAAAACAAAATAGAGATTTCCAATGAGTTACTTGAGAAATATAAGTAAGCAATAACACTTCTCAAACATGGAACTCATAAAATCAAATTGTGAGGAGCAAACTGAGAACATATAAATAAATGAAGAAAATGAGTGAAAGAAATTAATTTATAGGAATAGACATGTACAAGACATTACAAAACATTCCTACTACCAAGATTTTATGGGATACACAAAAGTATATTGAAACAGTTATGATTTCATTAGATAGAAGGGAGTATGATGAATTTTTTAAAAAAACAGAGAGAAAAGAAGAAAAGGAACAGTACAAATCTAATTACATAAAAGTGAGGTAAGGTGAAATGAAAGACAATGGGTGGATAAAGGAAAGATAGGAAATTATGAACAGTAAATAATGTTGAGTCTAAGAATTAGTCTGAGCATTCAAACTTAACTTAAGACTCAGTATCCTTAGGTTTTAATGATTAACAAATTAGACTAGATTAAAAGAAAACAGGTGCTACTAAGAAAGATATTGTTTTGTAGATTGTATCTCAGGTTGAAGTACTCATATGAAGTATAGAAGAACAAATGCGAATTAGAAGATGAAGCGAAGCATTGAATCTGAAGAAAAATAAAAACTAGATCATCTGAAGATAATCTGAAGACTTGAAGACGAACTGAAGATCTGAAGATAATTTGAAGACTTGAAGATGAACTGAAGATCTGAAGATAATTTGAAGACTTGAAGACGAACTGAAGATCTGAAGATAATTTGAAGACTTGAAGACGAACTAAAGATCTGAAGACAATTTGAAGATTTGAAGAAGCACTGAAGAGACTATCTGAAGACTTAAAGACGAACTGAAGATTTGAAGACTTGAAGAAGCACTGAAGATCTGAAGACAAGTTGAAGATTTGAAGAAGCCTTGATCATCTGAAGACAAGCTTGCATCAGAAGGATAATAGAGGAGAAGTAAAGAAGACTAGACCATCTAAATCATATTCATCGTCTGAAGACTTGAAAACAATAGAAGAACTTGATTTCGTCTGCAGAGTGACTATCATCTGAAGCACTCTGTGCATCTGAAGGTGGAAAGTATCAGATTCGAGGTTTGACTTTTTGAAGAAGTTGCTAAGGATGAAGAACGGTCTTTTAAATGGACTAACCTTATCCAGCTCAAGAATCAAAATCACTTTTCTACCTCAATTCAAATAATTTGCACAAATAAGGAAACTCTGCAACTGCTGCTGCACCTACAACAAAGGAGGTACTGTGCACGCAGACCTACTGCATCTACTGCTGATCAGAACGAATCAGACTGAACAAGCAAAATAAACAAAAAGATGTTTGAACTAAGTTTGTTAAATTCAACATCTTTATCCATCTGAATCACAGAAGAATAAGAAGAGACAAAGAAGAACAGAGTTGCAACCATCTGAAGAAAGAAACATGCTGAAAGAATCTCTAATCTGAAGAACTAAGAAATGCTTGAAACAATCATCTGAGATAAGCACATTGTGAAGCTGTTGACATCAAGATGAAACAATGCAACCATCTGAAAGCTCACTGATTGTCTGAAAGTATGTGAAGAATTCAATCTTCTGAACGCACATACTCTCTGAACAAATTAATGAGATATTTCAATCTGTCTGAAGACATGAAGACTCTCAATTCTGACAATATGAACAAAAGCTCAAATACGAGAAGTCTCAACAAAAGCAGAAACCACGTGATCAACAACTGGAAGATTTGCTCAAATATTTAAGGAACTTTGCTCGAGAAAGAGAAAGGAGAAAACAACAGAATGTCATAAGCTAAGCAGAAAGGAAGCTAGCACAATTCAAGCTAAAAGAAAAATCTAACGGATACCTCCTCATGCTCACGGAAAAGAAAGGTAAAAGAAAAGAAGAGGAATATCTACCTGCTAAAGGAAAATCTCTCAATGTAAAAGAGCTCATCTAAAGTGTGTCAGAGCTAACCCATCTGCACACCTATTCTGCTTAAGAAGAAGCAACTGTTTAAGAAGTTTTTTCACAACGGCTATATGAGCCAAATCACTTCTTCTCAACGGTATTATCAACAACCTTCAATGGCTATATTTCATCAGAACATATAAATAGCCTAAAAAAAAGACTTTGAAGATGGCGCTACAGAAGCCCAAGAAGGATCTGGCTGAAGCTTAATTCAATATTTTACTTAGCCAATTCCTTGAGGATGTTATACCTCACTTAGAAGATGAGATTGTACACAAATTCATACATTTGTATCTCAGTCTTACCCCTGTACTTAGAATCCATTTCATGTATCCTGAGTAGTACTCAGTTAAACTGTAAGTATAGGATGAAATTAAGTTTATGTTTCTCATAAACTTAAACTTAGTTTATGTTGTAAACACTTTACGTGTCTGAGAGCCTGGAGAGGCTTGGTGGAAGAAAGAATACTTGTTGTTGAGCCTGGAGAGGCTTGTCTGTAAAATAATACTGCATATGTTGCCTGGAGAGGCAGTTGAAAACAAAAGAATACTTGTTGTTAAGCCTGCAGAGGTTTTGGTAAAAGAATACTTTTTGTTGAGCCTGGAGAGGCTTGTCTGTAAAATAATACTGCATATGTTGCCTGGAGAGGCAGTTGAAAACAAAAGAATACTTGTTAAGCCTAAAGAGGCTATGGTAAAAGAATACTTGTTGTTGAGCCTGGAGAGGCTTGTCTGTAAAAGAATACTGCATGAGTTGCCTGGAGAGGCAGTTGAAAACAAAGGAATACTTGTATTTACGCCTGAAGAGGCTGTGGCAAAAGAAAACTTGTATCTGAGTTCAAATAGTGGAAAATCCAGTGGTGGTTTGCCCTAGGACTGGATGTAGCTCACTGGGTTGGTGGGTGAACCAGGATAAATTCTTGGCTAAGTCTTCTTTCCCTTAAACTCATTTATTTTCAGCTTTATATTTCCTAAGGGAATTGAAAAGTAATTTTCATGTCAAACTCTAATTCAACAATTTTTAGAAAATAAACTAACTTTATCTCATATCATTTGAAGTATTGCAGAAAATGTACTTTGAAGAACCTCTAAAATAACCCTTTGAAATGAGTCTGAAAAGAACTCAGTTCAGAAGTTAGAAACAGACTTCAGACGATCATTAATCATCTGAAGTAGTTCAGAGACAGTTCTGAAAATATTTTCTGAAATAATCTTCAGAAGGTACCTTGAGATGTTTTTCTGATAACTCAATTTCTAAATAAGAAACTAAGTAAGATTAATAAAAATATTTCTGAAGTATTTTAGAAAGCTTAACAACTTCAACATACTTACTAAAACCTTGAAAAACTTTTTTTCTAAGCTTTCGCACAACACAAATAACTCTGAGTTTTTATAAATCAAGTTTTTCAATACAACTTGTCATGATTCATTTAATATTTAACAAAAGGTTTTCAAAATTGGTTTAAAGTTCTTAAACACTATTCAACCCCCATTCTAGTGTTTCCTGTGGTTCTAACAATTGGTATCAGAGCTCACCTTCGGGTTGAGCATCTAACAAATGCAGAAGGAGTAGATCCTCAGAAGATGGAAACCTCACCAAGCTGAAGCAACTCTGAAGAACAAAGAAATGAGTATGTTCTCTTAAAGCTCATTGTTCAAGCTACAAAAGCATCTCTCAGAAGAGTATGATGAAAAAAGGAAAGTACACTCATCCCAAGTTACATACTGGTAACATCCTTCCTATCTCAGTTTAGATGTAGTTATTAAACTGCTTTGAAAATTACGAATTGTTATTGAAATTGTTAATGCATGATTGTCTTAATATATGTGAAAACCACTTTTTGTATCGTGTGTTAAGTAGTTGAAGAGTCTCTAGTTTTAAATAATTTTCTCAATAAATGTGATACGGCGCAACGTGAATCATTGAATCATCAACCGGTTTCTCATAATTGGCACGATGCATAACTCTCTACACCGGTTCAGTGCATGTAACCATCTCTCATCAATGCTTGAAGCACGCCTGGTTACCTATTTAAATTAAGGATTGAAAGATCAACATGAAAATTAACACTTCACTCAATCTTTTCTCTAAAAGGCCAGAGTTCCTCAAGCATCCTTATCTCTGAAAGATCAACAGTTATATCTTTTTCCATGGCAAACATGTTTGCATCATCAAGTAACTCAAATCCTTCCGTATTTGACGAGAGAATCATTCCCTGCAAACTGGTGAATCTCTCAGAATTTGATGAAGCTGACTACAAGATCTCTGAATTCTTTGACGTTGTTGGGTGGACCCCATTCTTCCACAACATCTCCTCCTCTTGGCATGAGGAAAGCGTGTTGGACTTCTGGAACAACGTCAAGATCGTATCTGAACCAGGAAGGACTGGCATTGAGACAAAGGCGATGGGGAGATCACTGTACGTGGACACCAAACTGATTACTGAAGTAATTGGTGTGCCGGAGAGAGGAGAAAGATACTGTCAAATATGGGAATCCATTCATGGTGGAACTTTCATATTTGATCAACATCTCTTTGGAAGAAGACGGCTAGCCCCTTACAGGCCTTCTCAACTTCTGAGCACTCCCAGAGCACTTCTTGATGTTCTAAATTGTTGTATTCTTCCCCGAGGAAACAACAAGTTAGTGATTAATCTGATGGAAAGGTTTGTGCTGGGACATCTGCTGACAAAGAAGAAGATAAGCCTTCCCTGGGTGCTGCTGTTTCAGATGACTTTCAGAAATGATATGGGAAATGAGAACTTCTACCCTCACAACACCTTGATCATGAAAATTCTCATGCACAAAGGCTTTCCAGTGGAAAGTCTCTTTGACCAACCATCTCCTGACTTCTTCACTCCGGGTACGTATGCTGAGTTGGACCAGACGCTAATTGAAATAGAAGAAGCTCCTGAGAATCAGGTGGTGATTCCTCCTCTCTTTGCTCCACACAATGAAGAGGAAATGAATGCTACCCACCTGAAAACTCATAAAAGGAAAAGGATGATGTTGGGTGCATACTATCTGAAGAAGGTGAATGGTAGGGTTTCCCGGCTTGAAAAGAGGTTGAGAGCTGCTGAGAAGGAGCTACAAAAGCTCAAAGCTGAAAAGGAAAATACTGATGCTGATGAGGACCCATCTGATGATCAATGATCTGCCTGTGTCTTGTCATTAATCTTTAATGTTCATTGCTTGATAATTTTTTTAATAATAAAATTTAAATTTCTTTTTGCTATGAGTTTATTTATTGAGTGTTTAAGTTTCTTCTTAGCTGTGTTAATGTGTTTCTATATTTTTTTTGTGTGCTTGATTAATTGAATCTTTAATTTAATTATCAACTTGGTTTCACTAACAAGATAAAAATAATTAATGTAACAAAATGGTAAAGTTAAAATAGTAACACCAAAAAATATTCCTTTAACAATTAACAAATGCTGTAAAATAATCAGATGCTACTAAAAGGTATTTCTAGTTGTACTTGATGCAGATAATAGGATTCCTTCTTAAAGCTGATCTTCTAAAGAAAATATCATCTAATAGAGTAGTTGATATAACATCATCTTCACTTTCTGAACCTGCTCAGAAGGTTCTCAATGAACTTACTGAAATTGTGGGTCGAAAATACTAAGTGTGACACCCTTCTACCCCGAACTCTTATATAATTAATAAATCGAAATATCGAAAAGGTAATGTCCCACAACGGGTAAAAAGGTTCACATAACTCCTCATTAAAACTTTATCGTTTCAAAACAACTCAATTAAAATAAAGAATAGAACTCAAAAGGTTTTCAAAATACTCAAGCAACGGAATCTCCAAACTATCAATAATAAAACATCCTACTCGCCATGTAAGGCATTTAAAAATGTTTACAACAATCCCTCCTATCTAGAACATGAAGAAAAGAACCCCCAATAATATGCCCTGATGTCACATGTACCAGAGCAACATTCCCTTTAATCAAAACTCGACACCAATTGTGTCTCCATCCTCACCTATAAAATAACCACAGTGTAACGGTGAGGAAAAGAATATTATTCATACATACACATAGGAGGCTACCCTATCCTCACCCTCATATAGGCAACATCAGCATTAATCACACCACATATTCAAACATCACATAATTCATCAGATAATATCACCTATAATTCATCATATAACAAACATCAATATCATCATATAATTCTCCTATCCTCATTCACCAAATAATTCTCCTACTCTATTCTCAGTGCTTATTACTCATTTCCTCATCACAAAATCATAGCATCATCATATAACTCATTTTTATATCAGCATATATAAGACATATTCATCCATCATCATATACACCAACAACATCATCAATATCATCATAATCATCATAGTCACCAATATCATCATAATCATCATTCACCTCCCTGGGTTGTACTTCACCCCACTCTAGGCTTGTACACCTCAGGTACCATATTCAATATTATCATAATCATTACTCACCTCCCTGAGTTATACTCAGGTACCATAATCACCTCCCCGAGTTAGACTCGGGTACAACATTCACCTCCCCGAGTTAGACTCAGGTACAACATTCACCTCCCTGAGCTACACTTCACCCCTCACTGGGCTTTTATATCTCAAGTACAATCATCTCCCTGAGTTTCACCCCACCCCTCACTGGGCTTGTGTATCTCAAGTACAATCACCCCTCTGAGTTACACCCTACCCCTCACTGGGCTTGTGTATCTCAGGTACAACATCATATATACTCAAGCATCATCTACATCATAAGGTTAATTAAATCATCACCACCATCATCATAAAATTAATTATATCATCATCATCATAAAGTGATATACATTATCATCATCAACATCATCATATAAATCATCGTTTCATCATCCAATATTATCATTATAAATTATCTTAAGCATCCTCAGACATCATCAATCATCATCATCATAATCATTATAACGCATCACAAAGCATCACCATATACTCAATACATCAATACCTCATCATTATCATCATACATCGCAGTAGTATAAACATCTATCATCAAGTACATAATCATATCTTCATAGTCACACCACAATCATCACATAAACAACACTTTCATACACAATTTTACCTGGTAATCGATTACCAAACAACTGTAATCGATTACCAGAGGCGATTCCTCAATTTTGGAGTCTTCAAGTTTTAAGCTTAATGACCTTTGTGCACTAATTTGGAAATATCTAGAGTTCTAGGTATCCAATTAAGATAATTCCACTTCTATTAGAAAGTTAAGATCTGGGGCTTCAGTTTGATATACTATATGATAGGGTTCCGAGTTCATTTTCACCCTTAACAAGCACATTCTTTCTCAGGAGAGAAAGCTGTCAAAACAGAATCTGCGAGCTGCGCCCCAACCTGCAACGCTGATTCCAGAGGGTTCACGATTCAACTTGCGCTGTAGCGCAAGTTGCAGCGCAAATTACGTAAAACGCGACAGCACATCGTTTTTGCCCCTTTTTCTCCCCTTCTTCAATCCCTACTCAATCCCCATCATTTATACTTTGATCCAACACGTTTTTATCAAACCAAATCAATGAAATAATCAATCTTAAACACGATTATACAGTTATTCAATCAAAACCCCAAATCATCTAACCCTTATTTACCCATTTCTCTATTTTCGCTATCCTCTTCAATTTCATTCAAGAACTCATCAAATCATTCATCAATCAACAATTTTCATCATCTATACTCAATATAAACATATATCAATATGAATTTAAAGTCTTAAACCACTACCCAAGCACCCCCACATGCACATACAAGCAGCACCCTCTCCCCCACCGTACCTTGAAGTGAAGATCGAACCACAACAGTACTTGATTCTCAATGATTATTCTGCAGCAACCCCTTCTTGGGACGTCGTTTCTTCCCTCCTTAGCGTTTCGCTCTCTGACGATTTTACGAATAAGGATTAGGGTGAACTGAGAACCCCTCCTTAAATAAATACTTAATTGGGCTAGGCCCACTCTCAACCCACTTAATCTATTTATTATTCTTATTATTTATTAAATAACCTTATTCATAAAATAGACTAATCTTATTAATATTATTATTTATTTATTTCTCTTATTTTATTTATTTTATTTTATTTAATAAAATTTGGGATGTTACACTAAGGTGACTAATACTCAACACTCTAAGACTACCTCAAATCTTGAGAGACAAGTATGACAAGATATCATCCTCATATGTTGAACCTGTTCAGAAAGTTCTCAATGAACTTACTGAAATTTTGGGTCAGGAATGCTAAGTTGATTAATATTCAAGCCATTAAAAGTCTATCTCAATTTTTGAGGATCAGACAATGATGATTGTTGCTTATGAAGAAGAAACGTCTAAAACAAGAAGATCAAAGAACAACAACAAGCTATCTCAGAAGATGGAAAGGACATGATGTTGCTGATGCGCTACAGACAACTTCAGAAGATGGAAAGGACAAAACTGTCTTTGAAGACAAGATTGAGTCTCAGCAGATATACTTCTTCAACCCAACAATCAATAAATATATCTGATGGTAACATTGTTCTATCTTGTAACTTAGAAATCTGTGTATGAAAACTGCATCTTGCTTGTGTAAGAATATTTGTTGAACTCTTGTGTATTTCGTCTTGAAAGAATTCACATTTTTCTTTGTTTGTGAGTAATTGCTAAAATGTACTTTGTGTCCTTCAGTTAAAACGTTGTTCTCTTTAAAAGTCTCTTATTTCTTTTATGAAAAATTTTTCTCTAGATTTTTTTGTTTTTTTTGTGGCATGTATCTATTTATATTTTCTTTACTTTCTTTCAGAAACGTTTTTCAAAACTTTCTTATCAACACTGATGACTCGATTTCCTATGACTAATAGCGCTTCACCTATGACCTATCAATGATGTACGTTTTTGGTACTCCCAAGGTCTGAAACTGTCATCATTAATGCTATCCAAGCCCATATGAATCCCCTTGCGGGGTGCAAGGCAGCGCCCCGACATAAAAATTAGATTTGATAAACATTCAACCAATCATCAATAAGTGTCTCGCATCAAATGAATACTTCACAAACCGATAAACGAGTGAGTCCCTCGTATCATTTGAATACGTTCTTGTCAGCAAATCGATAAGTGGTATGTTTATCTCAACCAATATTTAAGTCGAGACAAGGTTTCAACAATTGAACCCTTTGACGCCCAAGACATGAACTCTTTCATGTTCCACGGGACCCTCCAACATAAGAGCATATAAACATATATATACATCGCATATAAAACAATCAATAAAGGGAACAAAATAAACTGATTCTGATAGCTGCGCTCCACCTGCGCTACAGCGCAGGTGAAGCGCAAGTATCAGAATCAAAATACGTAAACTGCGCTTCAGTCTGCGCTGCAGCCTAGCTTGCAGCGCAGATCTGCGCTTCAGTTGGGAGGAGGATACAGGCTCAAGAGGCACTTCTAAGGCTTTTCAGCCAAAGAAGTAGTGGTAACTTTGAAAGAGATTGAGCTGCTATTAAGGCTATGCCTCAGCCTTTCATAGGAATCAAGAGAGTTAGCGTTGATAAACAAAATGTATTTTCAAATATATATATAAAGAATTTCTTTTTTTTTTGCTTTTTTTATCTTGTGAGTAAATCAATCTGTTTTTTTTTTATCTGATGTCGTTGGTGTATGTTTCTGCTATGAATTTCGGAATCTCTTATTAACTGCTGATTGGTATAAATTTTCAGTTGATATAATTTAATCACATGTTACTTTTTTGGTATCCAAAATCTGAGAAATAATAATAAGGGAGAAATAATGATTTTTTTAATGACAAAAGGTGAAAAATATATAACTGTTCAAAATGTAATAAGTTCATAAATTCAGAAGATAACAAGCATTCAAAAATAGTAACTTATTAAGAAAACATAACATTGGTAATAATAGTTAAATCCTAACAAGTGGTATCTGTGAAGCATTAAAAAAAAATTTTGTATGTAAAATAGTTAACAAGTAACAATTGGTGAAACTAAAATAGTTAACAAGTGGTATCTAAGAAGCATTAAACACCTTGTGTAATTAAATAACAATTGGTATCTATGATAAGTTAAATAACAAGTGGTATCTAACAAACAATTAACAACTGGTATCTAAAAAAAAATTAACAACTGGTATCTGAGAAGCTAACATTTGGCATCTAAAGAATTAATGTTTTTCTCAGGGAGAGTAATATAAAAATGGGGGAGTTGAAAACTCTTAGAATATAATCTCTTTGCTGAAATTGACTGTGCCTTTGCTTAATCTGTTTCTTTTTAATAATGACAAAAGGGGGAGAAATATAACTAAAGTGAAATTCCTGAAAGTAAAAATGTTTTCAGAAATATAAGATGATAAAAGATATCCAGTTTAGGGGGAGTTTTCATAATTAACAAAGACTCATCTGAAACACAACATAATCATTCTGTGACTTGAATCTTTTATGATATTTGTTAGTCATATCTAATTTGTCATCATTAAAAAGGGGGAGATTGTTGAGTCTAAGAATTACTCTGAGCATTCAAACTTAACTTAAGACTCAGTATCCTTAGGTTTTAATGATTAACAAATTAGACTAGATTAAAAGAAAACAGGTGCTACTAAGAAAGGTATTGTTTTGTAGATTGTATCTCAGGTTGAAGTACTCATCTGAAGTATAGAAGAACAAGTGCGAATCAGAAGATGAAGCGAAGCATTGAATCTGAAGAAAAATAAAAACTTGATCATCTGAAGACAATCTGAAGACTTGAAGACGAACTGAACATCTGAAGATAATTTGAAGACTTGAAGACGAACTGAAGATCTGAAGATAATTTGAAGACTTGAAGACGAACTGAAGATCTGAAGATAATTTGAAGACTTGAAGACGAACTAAAGATCTGAAGACAATTTGAAGATGTGATGAAGCACTGAATGGAGGGAATCAAGCATATGGTCAGGGTGCAGCGGAAATAAATGGATTCCCTCCCTTGTTATGATCGTTTTGCGAAAACACGAATCAAGGCATAAAAGGTATTGAAACGAAAGGTCGTACCTTATTAGGATTACAAACGAGACAAGAGTAGTCGCGTCTCTATTGGTATCCACGCCAACGGCCGTACTAGGAAACCCTCCTCAACTCTGCTAGTAGCCTTAGAGAGTAAAAAGCGATTGCATTGAGGTGTTCCAGGAGGAGTGAATTGAGATGTTATCCCACACTCTCTTAGATAGTTATCAAATTGTTAGCTCAGGTATTTTCCACCTCGATCTGATCGAAGTGTTTTAATAGTCTTGCCAAGTTGGTTTTGCACTTCATTCTTAAATTCCTTGAACTTTTCAAAGGATTCATATTTGTGTTTCATTAGATACACAAATCCATATCTACTGAGGGATGCATTGGAGTTGACATAGGCTTGCAATCATTCATATTAAACTTCTTAAGCATTTCATTAGTATATTTTTCTTGATGAATCCATATACAGTCAGGATCTTGCTTAATTTGAAGTCCCAAGAAAAATTTTAGTTCTCCCATCAAACTCATTTCAAATTCAGATTGCATAAGATTAGAAAACTCAGTGCATAGGAAAGGATTTGTTGATCCAAAAATAATGTCATCAACATATATCTGGACAAGTATCAGATCTTTGTTAAACATCTTTCTGAAAAGAGTTGTATCAACCTTTCCTCTTTCAAAACCATTTTTTATAAGAAAATTGCTCAATCTTTCATACCAAGCTTTGGGAGCTTGTTTTAAACCATACAGAGCCTTTTTGAGTTTGAAAACATGGTCTGGAAAAGTAAGTTTTCAAAACCAGGGGGTTGTCTAACAAATACCTCTTCCTCAATGAAACCATTTAGGAAGGCACTCTTTACATCCATTTGATATAGTTTGATGCCATTATTTGCTGCATAGGCTAATAAAATTCTAATAGCTTCTAGCCTAGCTACTAGAGTAAAAGTTTCAGTAAAATCAATAACTTCTTGTTGATTGTAACCCTGGGCAACAAGTCTAGCTTAGTTCCTCACAACTTGACCATTTTCAGAGAGCTTGTTTCTGAACACCCATTTGGTTCCTATAATAGTTTTCCCATGGGGTTTAGGAACAAGAGTCCAAACATCACTCCTGACAAATTGATTAAGCTTCTCTTACATGACTAGGATCCACCCTTCATCATGCAGAGTTTCCTCAATATTCTTTGGCTCAATTTCAGAAAGGAAGGCAAGATTGTTGACTTCTCTAAGTCTCGATCTTGTTCTAAAACCTTCTGATGTTTCACCAATGATTTGCTCTCTAGGATGATGGGTTCTGTATCTCCACTCATGCTTTTGAGGGAATACATGCTCATTTTGAGATTCAACATTTACTCTGTGAAGAGAATCAGTTTCAGCAGGTTAACTGGAAGTCTGGTCAGCAGGTACTTCAGAGGGTCCTTCAGCATGTACTTCATTCTTGACCTCTGGAGTCTCTGAAGTGGGGTTTAGCTCCATACCTGCAAAATCATCTTCAAGATCTAATAGTTCCCTATTAGTCTCTTTAGCATCATTAAATCTAACATGAATGGTTTCTTCAACAGTTAGGATTCTAGAGTTGTAAACTCTATATGCCTTAGAGGTTTCTGAATAACCAATGAAGAATCCCTTGTCAGGTTTAGCATCAAATTTTCCAGGATCATCTTTGGTATTAAGTATGAAACACTCACAGCCAAAGATGTGAAAATAAGAGATGTTGGGTTTTCTTCCTCTCCACAGTTCATATGGAATCTTTTTGAGAATTGGTCCTACCAAAATTCTGTTTTGGATATAGCAAGTTGTGTGAACAGCCTCTGCCTAGAATGACCTTGGAAGATTGCTTGAAATGAGCATGGTTCTACCCATCTCCTGCAAGCTTCTGTTCTTTCTCTCAACAACCCCATTTTGTTGAGGTGTTCTAGCCACTTAGAAACTGCGAGAGATCCCATTCTCATCACAGAACATACTGAAGCTTGAGTTTTCAAACTCACCTCCATGATCACTTCTAATGGTAGATATGCAAAATCCTTTCTCATTTTGCACCCTTTTACAAAATGTTGTGAAATTCTCAAAGGTCTCATCCTTGCTTTTGAGGAAAATAACCCATGTGAATCTAGAATAGTCATCAACAATAACCAAACCATACTTTTTACCAGCAAGACTTTCTGTTCTTGTAGGACCAAACAAATCAATGTGAAGAAGTTCTAAAGGTCTTGAGGTAGAAACAACATTTATACTTTTAAAAGAGCTTCTTGTTTATTTCCCCTTTAGACAGTTTTCACATAAAATGCCAGATTTGAAAGAAAGCTTGGGTAATCCTTTTACAAGGTTGTGCTTTGTAAGCTTTGAGATTAACCTCAAGTTGGCATGCCCAAGTTTCTGATGCCAAATCTATTTTTCATCTTTCACAGAAATTGTAACACCCGCGTTTTTACCGTTTTGCCGTATTGTGTGTTTTATTGAATTTTGAGTGATTAAAATTATTTTAATCATCAAACTTTATATTTTTGGGTTTAGGAATGAATTTCCTATTTTTCTAGAATTTTTGAGGATTTTTGGAATTTTTCTGTGAAAATGACCTTTTTGCCCCTACTGTCTCTTGAACCGGGCCCGAATACTCTTGATCCGGGGCAGAAAAATTGCACAAACCTTCCCTTGGCTTCTCCTACAAGCCGTGCATGTGTGGGCTTGATGCATGGAGGACACTTGTCTTCTTCTTCCTTTCTCCCAAGCCATGTGTCAAGTGTAGGCATTTAAAGCCTTAAAACACCAAAACCATCTCATTTTTCCTTTCTTCCACACATGCAAGCATAGCAAAAATTCTCTCATTTCTTCCTTTTCTCCATGAGAAGGCTGTGAAGCTCTCTCTCATTTTCTCCCAAAATCTTTCATCTTCCATCAAACACTTTCAAGCCAAGGTTCCATTTTTGAACCAAAGCTTTAAACACCTAGCCTTCAAGCATTGTTAGCTCTTGTTTGGTGATCAAAGGAGGGATTTTCGGAGTTGTTCTTGGAGCTGTTGCTGCACCACATTCTTGAGGAATTTCCTTAGGTAAAGGGGGGGGGGGAGAACTTGAACTCTAGTAGGATTGGTGACTAGAGTCAAGGATTGCCCTTAATCCTTGTCTTTGATCTCTTTTTCCTTGAAAAAATGAGTCATTGGAACTTATCTCTTGAGAGATTTGGTTCGGCTATTTGTGTTGGCTTTGTGTGGTTGTTTTAAATTGTTGATTGTTGCTTGAAACATGCTTGGATGATGTTTTAGAGTACATGCAAGCCAAGATTTTGATTGAAAAAAATTCTCTCTTTTTCCCCTATATGGTTCGGCTATTTTTGATTGATGGGGCTGCATGTATCAAAAATTTTATTTGATGGTGGAAACGTGTTTGGATGATTGATTTAAGAACATGCATGAAGTTGTTTGAAATTATGAAATTGTTTGGATGTTTGACCCTTGAAAAATGATGTTTATGAGCTTAGAAATAAAGACATGATCTTTATAATGTTTATGGATGATTTGGGTAAATTACTATGATTTTGATTGTTTAGAATGCTTGTTGGTGATTGTGTTAAAATTTGGTAAAGTTTGGATGTTGTTGGAAATTGTGTGTTTTGATGAACATTTGAAGTGTTCATCTTGTTCTTGGTGATGTTCTTGAGAAAACTCATCAAGAATGCATTTTAATCTTGAAATGATCAAGTGAAGTTGAAAAAGATGTTTTTGGGCCTTAGTGGTCCAATAGGTCAAGAAACTAAATTTTACTAAAAGGGTTTTAATTTAAATAATAAATTGTGAAAAGTATTAAAGGAGTTAATTTCGGATTTCAAGATTTACCCAAATAAAAGTCACCATAAAAGTCAATATTTTGAGTGGTTATGTGTAAAAATGGGCTCCTAAGAGTCATCCAACCTTTGGGCCCTTGGTTCAGGCCCAAAACCTACAAAAAAAGGGGGGAGTCAAAGGACTCATCAAAAGTCAACCAAAAATAATTCATGGAATTGGACTTAGATTAGAGTTGGACTTCAACTCTAATCTAACCTATTAAAATTAAAACTTAGAAATTAATTAGTGGGCTTAGCTAATTTAATTGTCTAAGTTAATTTATCTAACTTACTTAAGTTCATTAAGTGAAGAATAATTAATTAAGGCTAAAATTAATTAACCTTAATGGAGATTAATCTTAATCTCAATCACTAATTACCAATGAGGTATTAATTAAGTAATTAAGCCTTAATGATGATTAAGAACTAATTAATTAGGATTAACCTTGATCAAATGTAATTAAAAGCTTAAATTAAGGAAGAGATTAAGGGATAATTAGGAATTAATTAAGATCTTAAGTGAGAATTAAGATTTATTATAAATTAGTTAATGAAAGCTAATCATAGTTAAGGGATAGACCCAATCTTAATTAGATATACAAGACGAATTAGGGTAAGTAATACTATCCATAAGACACAATCATAAGTCGTAGTAAACTATAGGACTCAAGTGGAAATGATTATTGATTCAAAGAAGAACATTAGTATGAACAACCTTAAGAGGTTATAACCAACACACTTTTTCTACATAAGACTTGAGAAGCTTAGTGAGAGAGTGCGGTTCCAACCCAAGATAGGGTTTGGTTTTTCTTAAAGGGAAGACATTGAATCGGGCCGTACCACGGGTAAGTGGTGACGTAGAATGATTCGATGGGCTTTGCCTGTAAGGATGTGTATGCTGAAAGCATTGTTGTGTGGCATGCATCATAAAGCATTAATGTTATTCAAGGTGAAAAACCTTACGACCTATATGGCAGTGACACTCGGTACAGTGGGAAACTGGTAGGGACGGGTGCACTGGGTTTTGCAAAGAACGCCAACGGGTCCTCGAGGGGGGATGCCAACCCTGAGGATAGTCAGGTTCCTAAACGGCTCAGGTGACGTAGGCTCGCACCCTACTGTCGAGCACGCAGGAGATCAAGCTTGACTATCTTGTCGCTCTCAAGTTTTCAGGGTCAGTTGAGATTGTCTGGAAGACGGATAAAAAATTGGCCAAAAGAAAAATATAAGTACCGCGCTAGTACAGACTCTAACTCCTGATACGTTGTACATATATGGTAGGGCAGTTGCTGTGTGCACTGTGGATGGTGATGTTTCCCGGGCCCTCATGCATTAGTTTGTATGCATCATGATAATATAAATTGTATTCATTGTTGATTGAATTGTGTGGAAATTTTATGTGTGTGCTCTAGTTCATTGTATCCTACGTGTTGTAAGTTCATGCGATGTTCTCACCCTTCCTTTCTATCTTTGGTTGTTGTATCCTTCTCGTTACGTCGATAGCCGGTATCAGAGACTTCCACTATGACATGGATACAAGTGCAGTTGCGGTGGATGCCGAGAGGAACTTGGAGGGTGACGGACATCCCTTGTAGATGCGAGTTTACTGGGGAGGTCCGCGTCACCATTACTCATCCCGGACTTCCGCTTGTACCAGAGATAGATTTTATTGTACCTGTGACCCTCGAGTTTCCGACCCCACCTAACTTGGTGCGCCATACTACCTTTCGTCCTTCACGTCGTCGTCCTGCTTCTTCATCATCATCATGGTCATCTCGAAGGGCGGATATGGTCGGACCAAACTCCCCTAGGTACTCACCTTCTTCCGAGGCATCTAATTCTCAGCCTATGCGTCCTGATGCGCAAGGCCGCTCTCTCTCAATTGAGTTAGAGCTGATTGTGATTGACGATACTTCAGAGGAGGAGGAGGCCCCTGAGGAGGACTCATAGGAGGAACCGGAGGAGGATTCTTCTAGCGACGATCCCTTAGAGGATTTTGGGATGATCACCATCGGAGACGCTGGGAGGAGGAGCAGTAGGGTGCTCACTGTTGAGTTGGGAGATGACGAGTAGGACTAGTATGGTTTGAGTCTAGGTAGTAGCAGCTCTGAGTTAGCGACCTCTTCTTTTGTATTTTGTTTGAGGTCTTGGTTATTTTGGCTTACTACTAGAACTCATATTTTGATGTAGATATTTGGGTGACTCGAGAGGTACAATACTGTTATGTATGTATGCATATATTTTATGATGTTTCTATTTCCTTATGATGATTTTATAAATGTGTGTATGTTGTGAATGCGCGCGAGGTAATAACCGCCTAGACGTTTTTGGAAAATAAGTTTAAACAAAATTAAGGAAAGGACATTTCATAAGTACTTAAAATGAAATTAGAATGTAATAGGTTGATGATGATTAAACCTTTTCAAAAAAAAAATTCCGCATTTTTAACGTTTCTAAAATATTAGTTCCGTTAATCGCGTGTAACATTGTGACATTCTTAGTAGTAAAACTAGGGGTGTCTCAGAAATAATACAGGTTACATTTTGATAAGCAAGGTCCTCAAGATCAATTTTATACACATTGTTGTGTCTCTTGCCAGTAAAAATGATTTGATCAGAGGAGTCTCTGACTATGCAACCATCCTTGGTGAAGGATACAACAAAACCACCATCACATAATTGGCTTATGCTCAACAGGTTGTGTTGAAGACCTTCAACAAAGAGAACATTATGAATCACATAGAGAAGAGATATACCTACTGAACCAATACATGTGATTCTGCCTTTCTAGTCTCCTCCAAAGGTGACCACTCCACCATCTTTTGATTTAAGTTCTTAGAACAAAGACCTTTCTCCTGTCATGTGTCGCGAGCAGCCATTGTCCAGGTACCATCTGTGGCGTCTCCTTTGTCCTATTAAACACATCTGCAACAGGAATAATTAAGGGTTTAGGTACCCACATCTTTTTGGGTCCTTTCTTGTTAGAAGCAGGTCTGCCTTTTCTTTTATGTCTGCACTATGACACATTGTGTCCAGGCTTACCACAATGAAGGCATCCCTTACCTTTCTTATCCTTTTCAGCACCTTTAATTTTAACATCAGGTAGGGAGGAAGTTTCTGAGTAACCAAGACCACTCTTGTCTTTGGAATTTATTTGGACACCCAACAACCTATTGAGGTTCTTAGTTCCATTCACAAAAGCTGCAATGTCTTTTGTGAGTTCAGCAACTTGTTTCTTAAGAATCTCATTTTCAGTTTTTAAACTTGCTGAATCACAAGGCTCGGAACTAAGGAGTTTTTCCTTAAGTAAAAGATTCTCAGTTTCAAGAGCTTCATTTTTGTTAGCAACTTCAGTGTAAGCTCTTGATAAATCTTTATACTCTTGGAAAATTTCCTTAGACTGTACAGAAAATAAATATCTCATATTTATCCTCCTAAGCATGGCCATGCATTTTGCAGTCTCACTTTATCAAGAGGCCTACATATATAACTCTTGTTACATAGGAGGGACAAATCTCATCTAGGGCACTCACATTCCTCCACATAATTTATTATATGTCCAAAAACCAACTTTATGATTACCCTGTTACAGGTAACGTTTGATGATAATTAAAACATATAATTCCTTATGTAGGAATTGTAGTGATTTCAGGTCGAAGAACTTCATATAACACTTATCAATTTAAGAAACATTCATGACACTTATGTAACAATCCATGCAACGTTCTTAAGGTGGGTCTGTCCATTACACCATTACTCTTAATGTGTACCTATGTGAGCACATGATATCTCATATCCATGATCTGTGAGATGTGATCATCAATGAATTCACATACTAGTCTAAATGCATCTTTGTCCTAAGATGATACTTGACTATGGACTATTTAAGAATAGTTCTTCACAAGATCTCACGATCAAGTCATCTACTTGATTTCTTATGAAGTTTAAGCTTACTATTCTAAGGACAATAATTATATTCTAAAAGAATTAATGAAATGCCTTTATAAAATAATAATATGATATAAGTGATGGATGTTCAAAAACATATAGGTCTCTAGTGCATACACTAACACAGTCAGTTTTCATATGGCCAGGCTGTCTGCACTCATAACAAATTATTTTGTCAAAAGAAAAATATTTCCTGACCTAACTTACCTATCTTACTATCTGATGAGGATTGCCTTCTGAATTTTCCTTTCTTCTGAAGCATCCTCTTTCTCTTCTTGCTCAGAAGAGCAAGGTCATCATCATCATCAGAGCTGTCTTCTGAGTCTTCAGAACCTTCTGAGGACTCCTCAACTTTCAAGGCCTTCTATGCACCAGACCTAGGCAATTTGGACTTGGCATTAAGGGCAAGTGACTTCTTTTTGGGAGCATCTTCTCCAAGTTCCAGCTCATGGACTTTGAGGGATCCCAGAAGTTCCTCCATTCTTAATATGTTGAGGTACTTTGCCTCTTGAATGGCAGTAACTTTGGGCCTCCAAATCTTTGGTAGACTTCTAAGGATTTTGCGATTATTATCACCTGAATCATAGGTCTTTCCAAGAGATTTGAGTCCATTAGTGATGGTTTGGAATCTTCCAAACATCTGATCAATAGATTCAGATTCATGCATTTTGAACATCTCGTATTGATGTACAAGCATGTTGATTTTGGACTGCTTTACGTTGTCAGTTCCCTCATGGGAAATGGCTAAAGTATCCCAGATTTCTTTGGCAGAAGAGTAGCCATGCACCTTCTCATATTCTGATTTACTCAATGAGCAGACCAGATAGAGTTTTGTTTTTGCATTAAGTTGTACACGAGCCTTCTGATCACCAGTCCATTCTGACCTGGGAATGGGCACCCCATTGTTGGTAGGAACATAATCACCATATGTGACCACATCCCATAGATCTATGTTGCTGCTTTCTATAAAGAGCTTCATACGATCTCTTCAGTAATGGTAGTCAGAGCCATTGAAAGTTGGGGGCCTAGAGACTGAAGCACCTTCAGCAATGTAGTGTGTGTTGCATGTTGAGGTTTCCATCTGGATCTTCTTTCCTCAACACTTGTTAGATGCTCAACCCGAGTTTGAGCTCTGATACCAATTATAGAAACCACAAGAAACACTAGAAGGGGGGCTAAATAATGTTTTAAATGTTTAAACAGATTTTCTTGGAAACCTTTTCACAAATTGAGTTTTCACAAAATTTATAAGCAACTTTCTGAAACTGGAGAATGTACTTGCTGAAAATGTTTTCAGCATGTTCACAAAAACTGATTTCTTAAACTATTTTTGAAACGTATAGTTGAAAGCTTATGTTTAAACAGTTTAAATAACTAATATCCTAACCCTTCTTGTTAGATAAATCAGCAGTTAATGAGAGATAAGGGTTGAGAAGACTTAGCCAAGAAATTATCCTGGTTCACCCACTAACTCAGTGAGCTACGTCCAGTCCCAGTGCAAACACGCAACTGGATTTTCACTATCTGATCAAATACAAGTATTCTTTGACCCCATCCTCTTCAGGCTAAACACCCAAGTATTGTTTGAACACACGGCCTCTCCAGGCTAACAACCCAAGTATTGTTTGGACACAGCCTCTCCAGGCTAAAACAGAAAACTGTTTAAAAGAAGAAGTTTAAACTCACAAACTACACAAGTTCTGAGCCTAAGCAGGGAAACTTGTACAGATAACTGAGTTACACTCAGGATAAGAAATTTAGTGTGTACAAATGAAGTGAAATGAATACAAAGAATAAAAGGAGCCGCACTTCAACAAGTTTTTCACGTAGTCTTCTCACTCTCTTGTTCTTCTGCATGATTCTTGTATTTATAGAGAAATGGATCTGTAAACCCGTTAGAGATCCTTAGAAACCTGTTGTCTAATAGCTTCTTTCCGTTGAGAAACAAAACAGAGGTAACTTGTAGCAATAGATGAAGCAGAGTAGGTAGCAGCAGCGCTGACTCTACTTATTGGTACAGTGTACTTTTCTGCAGAGAGACATTCCCTTTTCGTGAACAGATTTGAAATGCGTACAGAGGATTTCTCTTGTTGTCTTTCCAAACTAGAGAACTTGCAGATAAAGCTTGTACGAGACTCTGATCTTCAAAGGTATCAAAAAAACTTGACTTTGTGTAGAAAACTGATGCTTTGTTTCTTGATATCAGAAGGTTGATACTCTTCAGAAGGTTGTTCCACTTCAGAGGGTTGGACCTTCAGAGAGCTGCCTAGCTTCAGAAGGTTGTAAACTCAGTTCAGTTTCGGAAGGTTGCTTCTTTACAGAAATTTACTGAAATATAGAAAGAATTCACCCATAAAAAGAATCTGTTCTTTGGATACAAATTTGTTGCTCATTAAAACTTTTAGGGTAAAGAGACTTAAAACATCATTAATCTCTTAATAATATTTTGAGACTCAACACATAATAGCGCTAAATAGAAGTTATGATTGAACACGGGAAAATGACGATTTGGGAATGAGTGAAGATATAATCTGCATTGTACATATATATAGACAATTGCTCTTTCAAACCCATGGAAATTTTTGTCCCCAATATTTGAATTCAAATTAAAGTGAAGAATAAAATTGAGGAACAAATGGAAATATCAAAGCACAACCTAAGATAAGTCTATAACTAAAAATCAAGAACAAAACCTAATGCTGCAAGCCACAAAAAAAAAACCCCAATATATCAGAAAAATAGGGATTACACACACTACAAAAAATTTCGTTTTTAGCGACGGCCAAAAGTCGTCTCTACAAGTGAAAAGTCGTCGCTATAATGTATTTAGCGACGACCCCAAGGACGTCGCTAAAAGGCTCATCGTAAATGCAATAGCGATTAGCAAAACAGGTCGTCTCTAGGTAGCGACAGCCTGACCGTCACTACAGTCGTCTTTAAAGCCATGGCCGTTGCTACGTATTATTGTTATTTATTTTAAATTTTTTTTATCTAGTGACGGCTATGGTCGTTGCTAATGATATATTTTTTTTTAAAATTAAATTTAATAGGGTAAAATATGTTTTTGGTCCCTTTAAAATTAGCGAGTTTTTCTTTTAGTCCTTATAAATTTTTTTTATTAAAGCGTCATCGTGGAATTTTTTATTAAAGCGTCCTTGCAAAAAAAATTTTTGCAATTAGTCCCTCGCTTCAAATGTCATGTGTCAGGTGCTGATGTGGCACATTTTCTCTCTCCTAAGTATATGTTAATATATTTCTGGCGGTCTAAAATCGCTAAACAAAAACCCTCCAACTTAGGAAAAAATAGAAACATGGCATATTTTTTACCTACTTCAGCTTAGGAAGAATTAACCAAAGCCTCCTCTAGAATTTTTTATAGCAATGACGAGGCTTACGGGGAACGGTCACAACGGCGAGGAGCCACAACAGCGACCAGGCAGGGGTGGTGGTGCGCGTTGACGGAGGGAGGTCGTGTGAAGGCGAAGACCGTGACAAGGAGGCTGAGTTTCGCGACGTTAGTGCCACTCTGTGGAGGCGGGGAAGGAGGTGGAGAAGAAGAAAAAGGATGAGTGTAAGAAGATTCTTGGAGGACTTCTACACAACTACGTGAAAAATCAAATCGAACTCTGGAATCTAATACAGAAGAAACATCAAGATTAACCCCACGAGCAGAAATAGTAGACAGTTCCTCCAAACACCTCATAGCAATCAATTCTCTTGTACTTTCACCAAAATCACCATGCCTTACAGGGGCTGCATCATCCAAATTTGCTGAATAGAAATGGAAACAATAAAACTAATCATAAATATTTATTTAAAAGAAAAAAACTTAAAAATAAAATAAAGCTTAAAATAAGAAAAGGAATGGCTTGCAAAGTTTGTTTTCCGTCAGAAAGCATGCATTATGACCATAAAATTTGATTTTGAGAAAAAAATTATTGTGAATCACTATTCAGTGTTTCAAAAACATGGAGTGATTGAGAGGAAGCGGGGAAGCCCTTATGCGAATTATGACGAGCCATATAAGCATTAGGGAGCTGGTGAAATGTGAGAAATTTTAAATAATGGTTACAGGGGATGGGGTGAGGGAGAAGAGGGAGAACTGCCAAGGGTTTTCTGGCGGTCTACCGCCAGAAATATACTAACATACACTTAGAAGAGAGAAAATGTGTCACATTAGCATCTGGTACACGCCATTTGAAGAGAGGGACTAATTGCAAAAAAAAATGTGAGGATGCCTTAATAAAAATTTTTTATAGGGACTAAAAGCAAAACTCGCTAATTTTACAGGGACCAAAAATGTATTTTACCCAATTTAATATTATTTATTTTATTTTAATATTTAGGGTTTAGGGTTTAGGGTTTAGGGTTTAGTATTTGTTAATTTAAAAATTATAAAGAAAGATACTAAATACTATATAAACACACCAATAGAGGATATATATATATATACAAATTTTGTTCCAACATAATACAATAAAAGTATAAAAAAATATAATAAAAAAATCAATAGTGGTGGCGACGACGTTGGGGTTGTGCCGGGGGACGATCCTCTTCCTCATCTAATGGCTGGTCATTCAGGGCGTCATCATAGTGGGGGTGAGCCTGAGCCTGAGCAGCCTGATCGTCCAGCAACTGTTGCATTTGATCTTGGAGTCATGCAAAGTCCTCTTCCAACCGTGCAGCCTTCGCTTCAGCTCGGCTAGCCTACTCCCTTGCTTCATTGACTTCCTGGCGCAGCCTTTTCTCCGCCAAATGTCGTGACCCGGACCCGTCTCTTTTGCTGGTTGAGCCCGAGACTCCTAAGTGAGGCTGGTCACACCTAGACGAAGGTTGGTTGACAAGTCCCCGGTGCCATAAAAACAGCCTCGGGTCTTGCCACCCGCAACATCCTTCCAGATCTATAGCTTGGTGGAGCCATCAAAGCTGGAGTTGTCTCCCACCTGTTACTCCACCTCCCTCAAACGCTCCTGGTAATTTGTTTGTTGAGTACAGGTAAATGTATAATTAGTTAGTTATATATTCAATTGCAAATATTTGAAATTATATAAAAAACACTGATAAGCACAAACTTGGACTTACATAGGTGGACTTTCCTCTGTCATCTACCCAGCCACCACCCTTTTTTATGTGGGTGGCCACAAAGAACTTATTGGGCTCTACCTCCCGCCCCAGTTGTCGAAACTACACAGAATAATTACACAAATTAATTATTTTAGTAACAAATACAAAATTAATATAGAAGGGTGCTTATTTATACATACCATATCCAACGCCACCTCATGGTGGGCCCTGCAGCCTGTGGTGTGGACTGCTCCCCCGCGTTGAGAAGCTCGGTTGCTCTTGTTACGAGTGGACTTCCCCTTGAATTCATCAGTGGCCCAGTAGGCCATAAGACCCTCCCAGGCCTCCTCCTAGTCGCTTGGGCCTTATTCATCATATCTCGAAGGCAACAAGCAATCCTCTGCTCATACACCTTCTTGATTTGGGCCTCATCAGAAGGGTCCCAAGTAACTTTGCTCTGAAAAAAAAGGTAAGTTATTAGAAAATGACATAACTTAAGCAAACAAAATATAAAGTGTTTAGGGTTTTTATTTACCGTAAACTTGACCCACCACTTGTCTCGTAAATCCTGCGGGGTGACCTTCCACAGGTAGTGAGGACCCCAGAATTACGAACAAATCGCATGACCAATGGCTGCGATGGGTGGGTTGTTAGGCACCCAACTGCAAAATAAACAAATTCAATATTAACTGTAAAAATAATTAAAGATTCAATATTATCAATTCAGAAGAAGTAAAAAAAAAATAAACAAACTCACCCCTTGCCAAATGGTCGGATAATAACCTTACCATGAGGGTCTACCTCACAAGGTCGGCTGGAGCTGGCACCCTGGAACCGAACTGGCGGCTCCACATCAAAGTCAGGGTCAACATCCTCATCCATCTTAGCCTGAGCGTGCTCAAGGTCCACCTCCTGCTCAGACATATGTGGAAACTCCTCATGAAGTCGGCTAGAGCTAATACCCTGACATCCCGCCATCCCGGTGTCGGGATGAACCTCATTCCGTCGAATGGCGGAGGGTCAGTTGCAGTAGGTATAGCAGTAGCTTCAGGGGAGGAAGAAGAGGACTGGAGGTGGGTCGCCGCAGGCGCTGAAATACCTGGCAGATCCTGCAGCTGAGCGTGCTCAGAAGAGATGGTCCTCTCCCGACAGGCGCGATCCACTTGTGCAACCAGCTCGCCCGGAGGGATAGACCTCCCTCTACTAGGTGGGATCTTCTCTCCACCTCTACCACCCATACGAGGCATTTTTCCTAATTTTTATAAGTTTAAATCAAATATTAAAATACACACCTATAAACTATATATAAATTATAATTACTAATTACTAATTACTAATTATATAAATTAAATAATTCTAATCTACATAAATTTTATAAATTAAATAATAAAATAACATATCTATAAATATATCACATTAAATAAATTAAACAACATACCTATATCACATTAATAAACTAATTAAACTAATAATTCTATTGATTATTAATAAACTAATAAACTAATAAAACTTATAAACTAATAAAACTAATAAATAGCATACCTACTATTGATTACTAATAAACTAATTAAAACTGTAAAACTTGTTGCGACACTGGAGAAGGAAGAGTGAAGGAAATGCAAATGGAGCTACAGGCAATCGATTCAGATTCTTATCGGTTCAAAACGAACCTATCAAGGAGGGGGAGTGTTTAATCGGAGAGATTTTGAAAATAAAATAGAAAGAGGGAGCGAAACAGGACTTGAACGGAGAGGAAGAAATGAGAGGGGGGAGGAGGAATGTGGAGGAAGAGGGGAGGGGGAAAGATTTTATGCGTTACAAAATTTAACGTAGCAATGGCCTGATCGTCACTATGGTCGTCGTACGTTAAACGCGCCAAAATTTAAATTTTATTTAAAACTTAGCGATGGCCTGGCCGTCACTATGGCCGTCACTATGTATTAAATTCACTGGGTTACGCATTTAATGTTGTAGTGACGACGTAGCCACGGTTGGGCCGTCACTACGTTCCCGCGTCTAACTCAGCGCATTCTTGTAGTGACGATTAATTTAGCCTAAAGAACCTACAGAAAACTTGATATAATATAATCTTGATTCGGAATGCCCTAAAGCAATTGATGACAAAAAATAGAAAGAAAATGAAGATAAAGGTTAATGAAGGATAAAAACATGACTTGCGGGATTTATAGATGCATAGGCGAACCCTAGCAAGGAGTACAAACAATGTACAGGTGGAGAGACAACGCATCCATGATCTCTGCAACGGGACTGTAGCGGTGACACCTCCAACTTTCAAATAAAAGTCGCCGAATGGAATACTGGGTAGAGGTTTTCAGAAAACCTTCTGTGTTACTCGAGTATACTAATGAAAGAGACTAAAGCCTATATGCACACTTAGTTGATTCTACTCATTAAAGTGATACGCAAATGAGTGATTCTACTCAATAAAATTATAGACAAATGAGGCCTGGATTTACGAGTGGGCCCAAAACAATTGAGTCCAAATTTGGGGAAATATTTTAACTGTTATGTTTACCTAAAAAGTTAGTTATTTTCCTTATGAAGAAGGCCCAATGAACAGTACCCGGAAAACCCCAATAATGTGAATTTTATGATGTAAAGCAGAAAGACATTATCACGTGACTCAAGTTTGGATTCTCCAACACAACTATTTATAGCGTTGGACGTGAGTTTAACACATTTAAATGCTAAACCAAACATGCTTTTAGACTTATAGTTATGGCTGATGTCCTAACTCCATTTATTGTATAATATTAATATTTTTTTGGTCTTTGATATTAATATCAATATTAATATTATTAATATTAATTCTTAATGTCCTATCTTTTATATTCGACTTTGATATAAAAAATGTTAAAATAATTCTACAAGATGTCCTCCATGTAATTGTAAACCATGAATTCAAAATTGTACTACTTAATACAAATTTTACACTTCCCATCTCCAGAAAAATTTCCTCTGTTTGCTTGTGTGTGTTGGTGTCCCTCACACATGGTCCTTACCCAATGCAACTAGTGAAATGACATTAAGTTGCTTTGGCTATAGGCGTCAATTGCTAAACGTGAGAACTTGGTACTTCTTTTGGGCAAACTTCCCATTACATTGTAGGTAGGTATTAAAATTGTTTAATTCTGTTATGAGTACCAATATTCTGTTATTCAGTTTTAGTTTGTTTAGAGTTGGTTGAGTGTATTTTAGTTTTATAAATACTGGTTGTATCACTATTTAGAAATCAAATTTTCAATATGATAATATTTGGTTAATTTCCAAATTCCCTTCTCTTTGGTTTTCCTTCCCAAGTTCCTGAACCATCTTTGATTCCTAAGATGGTATCAGAGCTCCATCAATGGAGCTCACCACCCTCCTTTTGCCACAAATCTCTGTTTCCGGTAATCTTTGATCCACCCAGCTTCCTCCTCACACACTCCATAATCTCTCATCTATAGAGGTTAGCAAAGATGGAAAAACAATCAGCACCGTTTCTTCCTCCTAGAGATCTAATCACTGCCACAAAAGAAGAACACCAACCTCTCCAACAAGTTGCAGTGGAGAGCTGTGTCAGATCCCTTCACCTTTGGCATCCAACCCGTGCATGCATCTGAACCATCCTCTGCCACCACTAGCATCGAACCTGTTGAGTTGCACGCTCAAGAACTTGACCTCCTGCAAATGATTCGATTTGATTCCAAAGCCTCTGAGAAAATGAATTTCTTCAAATCCGTTTTCTCATACGATCTTGATCCTCCTCAACCCGGATCCAGATCCGAATTCAACAATGCAACCCCTGATCCCGATTTCCGCGATGGTTGGAACTTTGGCGGCCTGATCAAAACCTTAACAGGAACATCTGAATCCATAATCGAGACTTACCGTCGCGATTTGCAAGACTTCGGCACCAGTTAAAGAGCGAGATTGATGTGGTTCAGGGTTTCGTTGGTGAGTTACAAAACACCGTCATCAAAGGGAGGACTCAGATCATATCTCAAGGTAAGGACACCATCCTTGCCATCCATCTTGATTCTGATGATTCTGATAACGCCAACACCAATCGTGAAAAGATCTTGGATTCGAAGTGCTATAGTAGGTTTGAGGCTCAGGTTCATGTCATTCAGGGGGATGCTAGCACTTACACTGAGGTGCTTGAGGATTTGAGTGACTTCAACAAGTGGAAATCATAGTTTTCATTGGATGGGAAAAGTGACGAAATGGAAGGCTTTTTTAGAAAGAATGAAGCTATGGAGAGTGTTTATAAAACACTTGTTGCAAACAATGTTGATCATGAAACTTTCTGGTATAGGTATTACTATAAGGTTTTCAAGCTCAAGAAAGCTGAAGATGTAAGGGCTAGGCTTGCGAGGCGAATATCCAGGGAAGAGGAGGACTTGTATGTGCAGAAATTGTTCGCTAACATGCCTAAAAGTGACGTAGTTATTTTCTTGTTCTTTCCTTATTATTCTTTTGTTAATTTCAATTTTTTTTCTTGGTTTCAAGGTGATATTGGTTGATACCAATTACCAACTTGCGGGAGGGTATTAGAATATTTTAATTCTGTTATGAGTACCAATATTCTGTTAGTCAGCTTTAGTTTGTTTAGAGTTGGTTGAGTCTATTTTAGTTTTATAAATACTGGTTGTATCACTCTTTAGAAATCAATTTTTCAATATGATAATGGGCCAGTTTGGATGAAAATTCTGCAGAAGTACTTCTAAGTGAAAAAAAATTGAATGAATCAAAGAGGTCAAATGCATTTAACCTCTCCATAAGTTGAAATTAGACTATGTAGCTCACCTACTCCAGAGGCTCTCCCATTTAACTTTTCCATAAGCAACTAATTTCAACTTGTAGAGAAGTTAAATTCATTTTAACCTCTTTGATTCATTCTATTTTTATCTTCTAAAAGTCCTTCTGCAGAAGTGTATCCAAACTGGGCCAATATTTGGTTCATTTCCAAATTCCTTTCTCTTTGGTTCTCCTTCTCAATTTTCTGAACCATCTTTGATTCCTAATAGTAGGAAATATTTTCTAGTGATAATAACTTATAAGTTCACTTGTCATCAGTTTCCAGAAATTGCAGCTAAATGTTGTTTTTCACTTATGCACAGTGAAAAAGTTATAAAATGGAAAGGCTCTTGTTTTCTATAATATGAAATATAGCATTTTCTTTTGGCTATTTTGGTTGGTATTCTCTATATATATAGGTAGGGGTGTAAGAGGGTCCGACCCAACTTGCGAACCCGACGGATCCAATCCAACCCGGAGATATTTAACAGTTCAGTTCGGGTATTCGGTTCGGTTCGGACTTTTTTCTTTCGGACCCAATCTGGTTCGGTTCGGGTCTCGGGTTTACCTATGATGAACCCGATAGACCCAACCCAAACCAAACCAAAACAAGAAGCCATAATCTTATTTCATTTTCCTGCAAGGAAAGAACAAAAATAGGCGTAGCGACATCACAAGCAGAGGTGGTTTCCCAAATCCTATTTCATCTGCTCCTCTCAATTTATTTTTCTCTATTTCTTTTATTTTTTTTTATTTTATATTTTCATTTCATTTCATCTTCCATATTTTTAAAAAAAAAAAAAAATGTCCATGACCTGATGACCCAACCCAACCGAGCATATTCGAGTTGGTTCAGGTTGGGTTACTAAAAAAAATACAAAACTCAAACCAACCTAATCCACCACCATTCTATTGGTTCAGTCTTAGTGTCACTCTAAACCCGATCCAACCCAACCCAATTACACCCCTATATATATATTGGTGCAGGTGGTTCACTTATTCACTAACCAACCGAAGACACCACCCATCATACATATCACATTGGCTGTTTCAGTATAGCAACTAACTGCGCCTGGGCCTTGGCCCTTGAGCTTGTGCTATTATGACTATGGCGGTTGCACCTAAACTTGTAGGCCGTTCAGTCTATTGTTTGGTGGTGATCGAAAAGCCAATAAGTTCAAGCTTTTGGTTTCATTTTAAGCTTAACTTTGTCTACGTCATTAGCTTGAAAACTAATCCATTTATTTCAAGCTTTCAATGGTTTTATATTAAAGTTATGTTAATGTACGAAACAAATTTAACCTAAACCATCAAACTTCTTAAGTTGCTTTTCTTGAAGAGGTGACTTGAAAGTTGGAAATCTTAAAATGGAAATCACTCTTTTCTTAAGGTTGAAAGCATTAGAGTCAATATTTTTTATATTTTAAGGGTTAAATATATTTTTAGTTTATGAAATATAATTGAAAATTATTTTTAGTTTCTATAATTTAAAATTGGTGATTTTGATTTATTAAAAATTGAAAATAAATATCAATTTAGTCATTATTGTATAATTTTTTTACATATTTTTCTATGAATTTTTTATAAAAAATAAAAATAACATTTTTTAATCATTATTGATAAAAAGTTATAAAAAAATTCAAAAAAAAAATGTGGGAGAACTATACTATAAGGATAAAAATGGTATATTTTAAATTTTTGAGAAACCAAGGATATGTTTGTTTATAATTTTTGAAAATTATTTTCTGTTTTTAAAAACAAAAAACTGAAACATGTTTGATAGACAATTTTTGAAAAATAATTTTGTAAAGTGTAATTGTTTTTCTGTTTTAAAAAATTGGAATTTTAAAATTACTTTGAGATATTTTATTTTTTAGATTTTTAAAAGGTAAAAAAAATCAAAGACATTTGTGTACGGAAATAATTTTTCTTTTCTTTTTAGTTTTCTAAAGACACTCATAATCTCTAATTTAACATGGTAGAAGGATAATGACAAAATCCTACCGTTTCCAAACAAAGCAATCTTTTTTTCTTAAAGGGGAAAACAAAGCAATTCTTTAAAGTTTAAGCAAAGAAAAAAAACAAAGAAAAAGTGAGATGAGGAGAGTAAGAAGGCTAAAATGCAAAAGATATTTAATTATAAGTTCATTTTATTAACTTTGATAGAGATAATAATTTAAAAATTAGTTAATCATTAAATTAGTATAGTACCGGTTTATCATTTATTGATCCAAATCCTAATTAAATTAGTAAAAACTAAATATATTTTTAAAATTATATAATTTATTAAATAAGACTTTAATCATATTTTATTATTTAATCACATCATAATATTATTTTTTAAAATTATATCAAATGTGAAAGTATATATAAAACTTATTTATATTGTTATTATATAAGTATTAAATTAAAATGTGAATTAGGTAAAGGTTATGGCAATTAAGATCTCTATGAAATTAACTTAGAGAAAATCTCTTGCATTTTAAGTTTTTAACCATAAAAATCATTTTGAAATTATGACCCATGCTAGGAAGTATCCAACCCTATCAATGATACATTTCCAGCTCTCGTGAGGGTGCATGGGCACCGCAATACCATCAATCTTCAATTTCCTTTGGACTTCATAAAATTTATAAGTTACTAGTTTAGTGTCTATTTGGTTTTGCAGTTAACTAGATGCACGCTTTATAGCCTATTTGGATATGATTCCGGTGCAGCACAACCACGTACGTTTTGAGTAGTCAAAACGTGGTTTCAGTTTTTGGCAATATGTTTGGTTAATTCGGGGCAGCACAGTAAACCAATTTTCAGAGTATAAGAACGTGGTTTTCGTGAATTGTTTTGCTGATTGATTTTGGCAGAATTCGTTTGCCTCTTTTACGTATATACCCCTATTTATATATAAATTTATCCACTTCAATTTATCTAATAAAATAAATAATAAACCCATTTTAGTAATTTTATATCCAAAAGTGATTTTACTTTATCTCATCCAAACAAAATCAATTTCTGTCAACCCACTTTTACAATTAGGTAGCCAAATAGAAAATCAATTCTACCAAAATCAATTATACTCAAATCAATTTTACCCAAATCAATTCCTGCCAACTGTAAACCAAACGGGATCTTATAAGTTACTAGAATTGATTTTATAATCATTAATTAAAAATGAGTGATGCACGCTTTATAAAATACGTTATATGAAAGTGATTTAAAATTAATTTTATGAAATGGATTCTGCACTGTACCAAACTGGTAACCAAATGAATGGTTTCATTTGATTTACAATTGAGTAGAATTTAATTATAGAAACGAATGATTGAAATGGATGTTACACGCTTTACGAAATACGTTGTACGGAAGTGATTTCCTTTATTTTGTTATCGACTATTTATGTCGGTGATAGAGCCGGCCCAGCCTGAAAACACGCATCACGCGCCATGTTTGTGGTCTTGTTGTTGTATTCATGCGTGGGAGCACAATGTTCTGCATTTTATCAGAGTTTGTGGTACTCACTCCCTTGATGCGCGTGGCCAAACTTTTTCACTTCCAAATATAACTTTGTTTTTAGTATTATAATATTTAATATTTAATTAATGAGGTCTAAATTTCCTGGCAGAATGTCCATGATTCAATCATCGAGCGTCATGACATTATTTTTCGGTGGCTTTGTACCAAACTACGTCGTTTCTGTTTTACATTGAATCACATTCTTCTCCAACCACAAGGGTTACTCCATACTAGGAGTGGGAATAGACCAGACCGCTTGTCAGGGGCCTACTACCCGGCTTACATCAGACCCAGGCCAGATTGATTTATTAAATAAAGAATGCCAATGTTTTTTCAAAAGTCTATATAGTAAAACAGGTTATACTTCAGGCCATCGAAAAAGCCTTTTAAGTCTATTGATCTATTTAACTAGATATAAATAAATATTAATATCTTTTATATTACTATTATTATTATTATTATTATAAAGACTTTTTATTATTTTTCCTTATAATTATATGCTTATTAACTTGTATAAACATTTAAATATGTTAAAAACTTGAGCCTATAAGTCTATTTATATATATATATATATATATGCTTATGATATATTAAGTACCTTATTATAAAACAGGCTTTCAAGCCATGTTAGGCTTTAAATAGGTCAGACTCAGAACACAAAATAAAGCCTATGTCAGGTAAACAGGCCAGACTCAGGTCTTGGAAAGCCTAGCTCAGCTCGGCCTATTTTCATCCCTACTCCATACACATTACTTTGTTTGATTATCAATTCTAAAATTCATTGTCAAAATAATAATAATAATTAATAAATGCATTTTATTTTTGTCTTTTATCAAATGTACTTCATGGATATAATAATTCTGAGACTAGTTAAGAATAATAGTTAAGTAAACCCTCCCAAAACATTGTAACAATTGAATATTATATATATATATAGGAGGGTTCAAATTACACGGTGTAAGTTACACCAAGTGTTACACCACTGAATAATTTTTTAACAGATCATTATATTAAATAATCCACCGTTAGATTGAAAATTAATATCTTATAGATTATAGATTGAAAGTTATATATATATATATGGGTGGGGATCAAGTTACTCCAGGAGTAACTCTTTGTTAAGCTACTCCACTTAATAACTTGTTATGAATGTTGATTTTAATTAATCCAACCGTTGAATTGAAATATAAGTAAAATTCTTATTATGTAGATCAAACATACAAATTTTCATAAAATTTGAAAACCATTTGATACTTCATCAAATAACCTTAATTTAATGTATAATATTTTTTTTAAAATATAAGTAAATGTTGACCGTAAAATTACATACTTATAAATGTTCAATTTATCTAAAATTTGGTATGCATGGTCATAATGTTAATATCACATTGTTCAACGGTTAGATTTGTAAAACTCATTTTCTACAAAATGTTATGGAATAACTTACCAAGAGTTACTCCTAGAGTAACTTGATCCCAACCCTATATATATATATATATATTAAAATTGAGTCGCAAGCTTACACGCTGTCACATCATCTATATTATTGCCACATACCTTTATTTGTGTCACATCAGGAATAATATGATGTGTCATATCTCTCTTTGCAATTCACTCACTTATTCTAAACCATCAAAACCTTCAAATACACACAACAATGCCCTCTTTCCACATTAATAACACATATTAATAAGTTAATACGTTACAAAATAGTTACATATGTGATATTCCAAAAGACACTTATCATATTACATATTCCTCCTTTATTACATTTGTATTCCTATTATTGCTATTATTATGCACTATAGACATTAAATTTAATTTAACATCTTTAATCTTATTAATTTAATATAAAATTCTTAATTTAGTTATCATTTAATATAAACCTGCATACATATCCATAAAGCCAAATATAACAACTTCTACGATAAAACTAACATTTTACTATCCTACTCTAATTACCAAATTTTTATTTCACAAGAACTAAAAAAATGAGTAAACTAGCACTTTCGTCCTCGACTTTTATATCGTCTTGCAGTTTCGTCTCTGATTTTTTCAAAATAACACTTTAATCCCTGACTTTATTAAAATCATGCACTTTATGGACTAAAGTGCATGTTTTTAACAAAGTCAGGGACTAAAATGCATTTTTTTTAATAAAGTTAAGGACTAAAGTGTATGTTACAGGGACTAAAGTGCTATTTTGGAAAAGTCAGGGACGAAACTGCAAGACGCAGTAAAATTCGAGGACGAACGTGCTAGTTTGAATAATAACTAAGATCATCTTAAATAACAATAACTGATTTTTGTGTTTTTTGCAATATCACAAAAGACAATTTTGTTTGAGCCTGGTAAGACATCTATTGGCAACATAACTCTCACTTAGAATAATTAACACAACTGCATACCCGAAGCTCGAACTCAAGAGCACTAACAAAACTGGAATAACCCCTTACAAGTTGATCCACGTGTTCGGCGGTACAATAGCTGAATTTGATTTTCTTATTAAAATTTGCTTATATTAGAATCTAGTCCCACTTTTATGGTATATTGTTAAGAACTAACTCATGTTTCTAACTTGAGTCATATTGCCATGCCTCCTGTAAATTATACGTAGATGATACGATATGGATAAAAAAAATATTCATTTTTATGTTGTGTTTGGTTTTCACATTTTAAATGTGGATTTGAATAGAAGTTATGTCTGTATCCACGTTTAAAACGTGATTTTGGGTAAATCAAATACACAATTTAAAAAATGAATTTGAATAACTCTCACAAAAACATTATACCAGTCATATTAATTTAAAAAAAAAAAAATCAGCCACTTTTTCACAAAATATTATGGTTCTCCTTTTTCATATTCTCAACAGGGGAAAGGTTACACTCACACGTCACACCACGAACAGCACAAATTATTAATTATTTAATTATTAAATCAATGGTTCCAAAATTTTCAAATGATAGAAAAAGTGATGAGTAAAACAATTTTATATTTTTATTTATGAATTGTGAAAATCATGCACTTTTCTTTTCTGTGCATATGTTAATCTTCTTTTAATAACAATTTTTCCTTTTCATTATTATTATTTTGATAAGATATTCTCCATTTTCATTCACTTGCAGCTTCAGGGACACACAGAGATAAGAAGTTCCAGCTAGCTGCTGCAGCTTTGTGATTCTGCCACTACCTCTACCTGCCACTGCGTTCAAGGTAGGGTCTGTATTACGCTACCAACTCTCCTTGTGTTTCAAGCATTCTTTCTCATTGGACTTCTGCTTGTGTATTTAACCTGTTAGCTGTTATCTGACTCCATGATCTGCATTATCAATTTTCTGCTTGGTTTTAGCTTCAAGTTGTGAACTTTTTTACTGGGTTCTATGCCGCACTTGCTTGATCTGATCTTTTTTGACTCAGAAGTCAAGAACTTTGTGCATTTGTGTATCAGTTTAGTTCACAAACTGTGGTGTTTTTATGCTACTATTTGTCTTGTTTTTGTTTCTATTTTCTGGTGTCTCACGATTGGTTCCACTTTATCTGCACCAAACTTGGTTTAAGTGTTGTAATAACGGTTTTGTCCTTACATTGTGTGTTCTGTCTTCGCTGCTGAAAATCCAAGATGATATAGACCACCAATGCTGGGTGGCTTCTTCACTGGCAAAGTTACTCTTTTTTCTGTTTCCCCAGCTTCCCCTTTTCTCCTTTTCCTCCTTCCTTCCCCTTCTTGAGTTTTACTTGCATCATTCGTGAAATGCAAATCTCTGTCTGATTTCTTGCATATTCTGTTTCACTTCAGAGTTTTGTGATTATTCTACTACACATTCAACTGCATATAAGTAAGAAGTTTCATTTGGGGAAAAGTCATCATATTGGCAACCATGAAAGGAAAGAACCGGAGAAGTGGTGGTGCTGTTCAAATGGATTACCTGATTCACATACAGGAGATTAAGCCTTGGCCCCCATCACAATCTCTCAGATCCTTTCGTTCTGTATTGATACACTGGGAGAATGGTGAACGTTCTTCAGGATCTACCAATCTTGTTTCCCCTTCACTTGGTTCTAACGCAGGTGAAGGAAAAATTGAGTTTAATGAGTCATTTAAGCTTCCTGTTACTCTGTTGAGGGATATGTCTGTCAAAAATGCTGATGCTGAAGTGTTCCAAAAGAATTACTTGGAGTTCAACTTGTATGAGCCTCGAAGAGATAAGATTGTTAAAGGTCAGTTGCTGGGGACTGCCATTGTAGACTTGGCAGATTATGGCATCCTTAAAGAGACCTTGAGCATTAGTGCACCATTGAACTGCAAGAGGAACTACAGGAACACGGACCAAGCACTTTTGTTCATTAAAATTGAGCCTGTTGAAAAGAATCGTGCTAAGTCCTCATTGAAGGAAAGATTGTCAAAGGACAATAACAGCAGTGACTCTGTATCAGCATTAATGAATGGAGAATATGCTGATGAAGCTGAGGTTGCCTCTTTTACAGATGATGATGTTTCCTCTCATTCATCTGTGGCAGCAGCTACTACTTCCCCTGAGTCAAGCGGGTGTATGCCTCCTGAACATGAAGAGGTACTCATATCTTCCCCTATTCTATTTGTTTATTCCTTGAAGGCTAGCAGTATATATTTCTTTTACCATAACTATGTTATTGTGTGACAATTTGTATTGTCCTCAAACCCTATTCCATGAATAAACATTTTTGAAATAGGACAAAATGCAATGGTATGCATCATTACAATGTATAGATGCTTTGTATTTGTTGAACAAGGTTTAGAACTTGTCATCGGCAGGTTGACTGGACCCTTTCACATTGAATTGTTCTTTTTGAATCAATACAAGGAAAATAAGAAATCCTATTTTTCATGTTACTATCAGCCGCATGGTAATACATGCGGTCTGCTTGCTGGGTATATCTAAGCCATTTAGTAATTGCTGCTGAATCGCAGAACGGACCAGCTCAAAACACCGGTAGGAATAACAAGGAGCATCCCTTGTCTTCAGAAACAAGGGTTGAAAATTTGAATATGATGCAGCAAGATAAGAATGAGATGCTGGAGAGGACTTCATCCTATGTGTCATCTATGGATGTATCCTCTGATCTTGGAAGTCCAGTAAATAGTCATCATACTTCTATGATGAGCTCTCCCAATCATGGTTCGGCGACAACCCAAAAGCAAGTTGTTCCCCCGAGTGCTGATTCTTCTTCCCCATTCTTAGAGGAAAATTCTATGAGCAGGTCCAGAAGCAGTGATCATGAAAGTTTGAATCAGGAAGTTCATGAAAAGGTTGCTAATTGTAGAAATATAATTACAGATGTTCAAACAAATAGTGATGAAAGTGCTTATTCAAGCAACACCACATCTCTAGATTGCTTTGTGGACAAGAATCCAGGCTCTGTGAACTGTGGTGATTTGGAAATCAACAACAAATTAAGTGAGAGATGTGAGGAATCTGACAAATTTAGTGTGAAGGAGGGAAGTAATAAATATTACAATTCCGTTGAGGACAAGCTTGGAAATGGATTGTCTCATTTTGATAAGCAAAACCATGTAGAAGATGAATCAGTGGCTCAAGGTGCCAAAGAACAAGTTTTATTAAGTAGTGGTACGTATTCTCTAGGTGGCTCAGATATTGGTATGAAAGGCAATATTTTGAAAAGTGAAAGATTAAAGCATGTTAAGTCTGTAAGGTCATCAGCAGACTCAGTTAGGAATATTGGGTCACTTGGTAACAATCATCATGCTGAAGTGAAGGAAAATGGAATTAATGGAGATACCCAAAACAGTGGAGGGAATATCAGAAGCAGTGAAAAAAAAGAGGCTAAGATTTATCCAAGGGAAGCCAGGAATACCATTTTAGACAGCAAGATTGAGCATTTGGAAAACAAGATAAAGATGCTTGAAGGAGAATTAAGAGAAGCTGCTTCCATTGAGGCTTCTTTATATTCAGTAGTTGCTGAGCATGGAAGTTCCATGAGTAAGGTTCATGCCCCAGCTCGGCGTCTTTCCAGGTTGTACCTTCATGCTTGTAAAGAAAATATTCAAGCAAGAAGATCTGGAGCAGCTAAAAGTTCTGTTTCTGGATTAGCACTTGTTGCAAAGGCATGTGGAAATGATGTCCCAAGGTACACGAGTTATATTGGTTACTACCTTTCTTGTTTGGGTACAATGGTTACTGCATTTTATTCTGAGTATATTCCCATACAATATTTTGAAGATGTTCATGAGTATAAAGCATCACAAGTTGCTTCATCTTGGAAAAGTTTGGGATTTATTTTTAATTGAGAAATTGTCTTTAATTAGTTAAGAAAACAAAATAGCTCCTGTGGCATGAAGAAAATTTTACTGATGTTGAACTTGTCATACGCCACTCTGTCAAAACATTTTCTAAAATAAAAATGATACAAGATTACATGGCAAATAAAGTGGATATCCTGTGTTAGAGACCAAAGTCAAAATGTGGGTCAGGTTCTGGATAGTGCAGAAAACAAGCCTAGAAAGTGGCTTGTGTACTCTAGGAGAAATAAGAAAATAGCAGGCCAGAATTAATAATAAGACAGTTGTATGGTAGGACAGTTATTAAGTAATTATTTAATTGTGTAATAAGGAAGTAATATGTCAGGGTAGTTATGTAGCAGTTATTTAATTGTATGCAGGGTAGTTATAGGGAGTTTTGGGGACAGTTTCTGGCGTGCATTCAGTTTCTCTGTTGTGTAAGGCTGAGAATTGTTTTCTCAGAGGAGAGCATTGGCTCTAAGGCTGGTAGGGAATTTCTTCTACCAGATTTATGTGTTTGTGTACTCTGTGTGGAATACAATAAGTTTGTGTTTTAAACCCTATCATCCTGCATGAAATTATAAATGAAAATGAGTCAGATTAGTTACTAGTGGTTGGTCAACCAGTGTATTGCTGATGAGATGGAAATTATAGTATTTTCGTAAACTTTTCCACTGCCAACTACTGCCTACTAATTAAACTTTGCATATTGATACAGGTTGACATTTTGGCTATCTAATTCTATTGTGTTGAGAGCAATTATAAGCCAAACTACCAAAGATATGGCACCATCCAATCCTGCCGGATCTAGTACAAGAAGGAAGAGTGGAGAGGGGAATGGCAAGATAGTACAACCATTAATATGGAAGCGGTTCTCTCCTAGGAAAAGCGAAAATACAGTAGTTGAGTATGGAGGTCTTGGTAACTGGGATGACCCAAACGTGTTCACATCAGCGCTGGAAAAGGTGGAAGCTTGGATCTTCTCTCGTATCGTGGAATCTATTTGGTGGCAGGTAACACTTTTATCTTATGCTCTCTTTCAACAATTCTAAATTGCTGCTCAAGCTGATTATCAATATCAAAAAATTCCCTTGGCATCTGTTGGGAAAAAACAGTACCAATTCTCCCTCCTCTGTGTAGACGCAAAATGGCCACTTGCGGAAGCAATAAACAGACAAAAGAAAAAAATAGAGAAAGAGTAGAAGAATGACACAGAGAATTTTAACGTGGAAATCTCCTCAATGTGAGAAGAAAAAACCACGGGCACTAGCCAATAAAGATCTCCACTATCAAAGTAGGATTACAATGATTCTCTCTCAATACAAGAGGATAACACTCAATCTCATCACCTTTCTAGGATGGAATACAAATCAATCTATCTCACCAAGTGTGGTGGAATCACTCAAACTCTCTCTCAAAGAGGATTACAAACTCTCTCACTTTCTCACTCTTGATTCTCAACTCTAGTTGGATTGATGATCCAAGCTTCTCTCAAATCCCCTATTTATAGTGAAGGGGTGAGGCTTCCATCAAGAAGAGATAGTGGGTATTAAATGCTTTTCACCTTCCCAAAGATGAATGTGCATTTCTTCAAGAGTCATTGAATTAAGACCTTGGATAAATCCATTGTTTCTTCCCATGCATGAATGTATTAAATAATTAAGGAGGGATTTCCAACAATCTCCCCCTTCCCGACTTAATTGAGGGACATCATCAGTCCTACTCCCTTGCAACAATCTGAGAGCTTCTTGATTGGAATTGTCTTGGTTATCATATCAGACCAGTTATCATATGTGTGAACTTTCTCTAGCTGAAACAAGCCATCATCCAAAGCTTCCCTTATCCAGTGATAGCGAACATCGATATGCTTTGAACGGGAATGAAAAGTTTGATTCTTAGCCAGATGAATTGCACTTTGATTGTCACAATACACAATATATTTTTCTTGCTTGTGACCCAACTCACACATAAATTTTTTTATCCATAGAGTCTCCTTGCAGGCTTCAGTTGCTGCAATGTACTCTGCTTCAGTGGTTGACAGGGCAACACACTTTTGTAGTTTTTATTGCCATGAAACAGCTCCCCCTGCAAAAGTAGTTATAAAACCTGATGTGGATTTTCTGGAATCTACATCTCCAGCCATGTCTGCATCTGTGTATCCTACCGGCACGGGATCATCATTACCAAAACATAAACATCTTCTGGTAGTTCCCTTCAGATATCTCAATATCCACTTCACTGCATTCCAGTGCTCTTTGCCAGGATTGGACAAGAACCGACTCACAACACCAACTGCATGGGCAATATCTGGTCTTGTGCAAATCATGGCGTACATTAGGCTTCCTACCACAAAAGAATAAGGCACTCTGCTCATTTCTTTAATTTCTTCTTCACTGGTTGGGCATTGCATTGTGCTTAGCTTGAAATGTCCAGCAAGTGGAACACTAACAAGTTTTGCCTTATCCATGTTGAATCTCTTGAGAACTTTCTCAATGTACTTCTCTTGTGATAGCCATATTAACTTCTTGGAATGATCTGTAATCACCTGCATCCCAAGGATTTGCTTTGCAGGACCTAAGTCTTTCATGGAAAAAGACTTGCTTAAAGCGTTTTTCAAACCAACAATTTTGGTTTTATCTCGTCCAATGATCAACATATCATCGACATATAAAAGTAGGATAATAAAGCTTCCATCTTCACACCTCTTGATGAACACACAATGGTCACCAATTGTCTTCTTGAAATTGTGCTTGGTCATGAAGGACTCAAACTTCTTGTACCACTGTCTTGGTGCTTGCTTCAAACCGTACAAACTCTTCTTCAAGCGACACACTAGGTGTTCCTTGCCTGGTTTTTCAAAGCCTTCTGGCTGTTCCATATAGATTTCTTCTTTGATGTCTCCATGAAGGAAAACTGTTTTGACATCAAGTTGTTCAACTTCCAAGTCTAGGCTAGCTGCTAGACCCAATGCAACTCTTATGGAGGAATACTTCACCACTGGTGAGAATATCTCATCAAAATCAGCTCCTTTCTTCTGATGGCATCCTTTCACGACAATCCGAGCTTTGTACCTTGGTCTTGAGCTTTCTTCTTCAGTTTTAAGCATGTACACCCATTTGTTTTTCAAGGCTTTTCTTCCTTTGGGTAGCTCCACCAGATCATAAGTATGGTTCTCATGTAAAGAGGCCATCTCCTCATTCATGGCTTTGATCCATTCTTCTTTCTCCTCTGTCTCCATAGCTTCTGAGAAACTTTGAGGTTCACCTTCACTTGTGAGTGTAACATTGGTCTGGTGGGTACTTGGTGGACGGTATTTTTACTCTTGTTGATCGTCTTGGCTCAGGCTGCGTATGATCTTCTTCCATTGTTTGGGGTTCTAGATTCGTCTGAGCATCTGGCATCATCTGATCATCTACCTCTTGAGGTTGCATTTGCTCAAGATTTATCTGATCAACAATAGTCTGCCGTTGCGAGTTTTCTCCTCCTGAACTGTTGGTTGTTGGATGGGTTATCACATCATCACTGCTCACCTTGGACTTTGCTTGTCTTTTCTGCTGAAAATCCTTGATGGTCTGGTCTTCAAAGAACACCACATCTCTGCTTCTAACAATCTTCTTGTTTACAGGATCCCATAGTCTATATCCGAATTCATCATTTGGAGATCCAAGGTATATGCACTCCTTGGTCTTAGCATCAAGCTTCATTCTTTCATCTTTGGGTACATGGACGAATGCTCTGCATCCAAAAACCTTCAGGTGATTGTAGGATGTTTTCTTCCCATACCATACTTCCTCTGGAATCTTTCCCTTCAAAGGTCGTGATGGTGAGAGATTTATCAACGCTACTGCGGTCTTCACAGCTTCACCCCAAAATGACTTAGGGAGGTTTGCATGATTTAGCATACACCTGACTTTTTCTTCAATCGTCCGATTCATCCTTTCAGCCACTCCATTCAGCTGAGGAGTCTTTAGTGGGGTCTTTTCTAATCTGATACCATGAGTCCGACAATAAGCCTCGAATGGACCACGGTATTCTCCACCATTGTCTGCTCTTAGGCATTTCAACTTCTTCCCAGTCTCACGCTCTACCAAAGCATGGAATTCCTTAAAAGCTTGAAGAACCTGGTCTTTAGTTTTCAACAGATATACCCATACTCTTCTAGAGTAGTCATCAATAAAGGTTACAAAATAGTACGCACCTCCAAGGGATCTTTCAGACGGTGCACAAACGTCTGAGTGCACAAGTTCAAGTGCCTCCATCCTCCTTGAGGGATCGTCTGATCTATGAAAACTGACCCTACACTGCTTCCCAGCCAAACAATCAGTACATGATTCCAGAAGTTGTCCATTTATGCTAGGGAGATGATCTTTGGCAAGGATCTGCAATCCTTTCTCACTCATGTGGCCTAATCGTCTGTGCCAAAGATCTTTGGAGTCGTCTAGCACGTTTGCTTCTCCACTATAGATTCTTCCCTGCATGATATACAGAGATCCTTCCTTTGAACCGTTGCCAACCACCATGCTTCCTTTTGCCAGCTTCCACTTTCCTGCACCAAAGTGGCTCACATGTCCAACATCGTCTAACTTCCCAACTGAGATGAGGTTTAGACGCATGTCAGGTACATGTCTCACCTCCTTCAATACGAGCTTGCTCCCTATGTCTGTTGTCAAGACCACATCTCCTATACCAACAATCTTGCTTGTGACATGGTTCCCCATTTTCACAGTGCCATAATCACCTTTCTTATAATTTGAAAAGAAATCTTCATGTGGACTTACATGGAAAGAGGCACCGGAGTCAACGATCCAAGAGCAATCACCATATGCAACATTTAGGTAATTGTCTTCTCCAATGAGGAAAACATCATCGTCTACAGCGACGGCTGTGGTTGGAGTACAATCCTTCTTCTTTGGATCAACTAAGTCTGGATGAACAGCTCTAGCTTTTTGGTCTCTTTTCAGAAATTTGCATTCTGATCTCTTATGTCCTTCTTTGCTACAGTAGTAACATATTATTGTTCTTGTGCGAGATTGAGAACGGCCTTTGGCTTTGCTTTTGCTTCTTCCACGGGATTCATTCCTCCCACGGGTTTCACTTCTTCCTCGCTTCTCTATAACATTTGCTTCAGATTGAAAATTTTGTAGTTTTTTCTTTCCTTCTGGATTCTTCATTCATCAAACTGTCTGAAACAGTGTCCATTGTGATCTTCCCATCTGGAACTGAGTTGCTGAGTGTGACCACCAATGTGTCCCAGCTTTCAGGCAACGAACTGAGCAGCAGAAGTGCTTGCAATTCATCATCAATCTTCATATCTATCTTTGTCAATTGGTTGACAATGCCCTTGAATGTATTCAAGTGCTCCATCATACTTTGTCCGTCCTTGTAGTCAAGTTTCACCAGCCTTCGTACAAGGGATGCTTTATTTCTTGGAGTTTTCTTTTGAATCATAGATTCAAGTTTTGACCACAATTCATAAGCATTTGTGTATGTGGACACATGCTCAAATAAACTTCTATCAATATACTTTCGAATTATTGCAACAACTTTTCGATTCGAAAGCTCCCAATCCTTGTCACTCTTACCTTCTGGTTTGTCTTTGCAAGAAATGGGCTCGTGCATATCCTTGCAGTATAAGTGATCCTCCATCATGGGCTTCCAATAGGAATAATTATCTGCTGTCAACTTGAACATGTCTTCATCAGAAATAGCTCTTTCCATCTTATATCACACAGGCTATGCTCCCCGGATGAACCTGGGAGCTTTGATACCACTGTTGGGAAAAAACAGTACCAATTCTCCCTCCTCTGTGTAGACACAAAATGGCCACTTGCGGAAGCAATAAACAGACAAAAGAAAAAAATAGAGAAAGAGTAGAAGAATGACACCGAGAATTTTAACGTGGAAAATCTCAATGTGAGAAGAAAAAACCACGGGCACTAGCTAGTAAAGATCTCCACTATCAAAGTAGGATTACAATGATTCTCTCTCAATACAAGAGGATAACACTCAATCTCATCACCCTTCTAGGATGGAATACAAATCAATCTATCTCACCAAGTGTGGTGGAATCACTCAAACTCTCTCTCAAAGAGGATTACAAACTCTCTCACTTTCTCACTCTTGATTCTCAACTCTCTAGTTGGATTGATGATCCAAGCTTCTCTCAAATCCCCTATTTATAGTGAAGGGGTGAGGCTTCCATCAAGAAGAGATAGTGGGTATTAAATGCTTTTCACCTTTCCAAAGATGAATGTGCATTTCTTCAAGAGTCATTGAATTAAGACCTTGGATAAATCCATTGTTTCTTCCCATGCATGAATGTATTAAATAATTAAGGAGGGATTTCCAATAGCATCTAACATGAATCATTCTTTGTCTATGTCCAGTCTCTGACTCCACATATGCAGCTCATTGATGCGAAGGTCATTGACAAGGATATGGGTTCTCCCTTGAGGAAAAGCTATAAAAAGATGTCTAGCTCATGTGATCAAGAGCTGGAAAATTTATCGCTAGATATTTGGAAGAATGCTTTTAGAGAAGCCTGTGAAAGGATCTGTCCTATCCGAGCTGGAGGGCATGAGTGTGGCTGTTTGTCTGTGCTGCCTCGATTGGTTAGTTTATACAGTTCCTTTGTCCTTTCCTTTTCTTTTATGCTCAAAGGCACTTACGTTTTTCATTGTAATACCATTTTTTGTCCTTTTTCAATTGTCATTTCTCTCTAGGTTTAGTCAGCATGGGTAGGGGAAGAGCTTTGAAATGGATGGTTTGGTAAATAAAGAATAATAGGAATGTATGCATTGTCCATGAAACTATAGATTAAGAGAAGGAATGAGGAAAAACTGAGTTGTAAAGACATGGAGGTGAAGTAATAATTCAATGTCAATTTTATGGGAAAGGAAAGTACATGCTTAGTTCATAATTGAAACATGTCTTTCTTTTTTCTCCTGAACAAAAAAGGTTCTTTTTTTTTTCTTAAAAAATATTGTAAACAAATTTCCTGGTAGCAGATGGGAAGTCGATAAGCACCAGGGTGTAAAATCATAGTAGCAATAATGGCTGTTATAAGTTGTTCCTTTTATTTTCTGGTATTGTTTCTCATGAACCAGGGGGGCTGACTTGGATGGTATCTTCATGCTTAAAATCTTCACTGGAGTTCAATGCTTCCAATTGAATCCTCATGGGAGGAATAGGGTGAGAAAAGTATGATTTGTGCAAATTGCTCAAGCATGAAGCCAAACATTTGCAACCATCACCCCCCTGGGCGCCAAACTCCACCATAAAACTGAAAACTTGAAATATGTTAATATTGTATCTAAGTTTTGTCAGATTCGGCAATGATATTGATGCATTTTTGTAACTTATTCTAGATAATGGAGCAGTGCATAGCGAGATTAGATGTTGCTATGTTCAATGCCATTCTTCGTGAATCTGCTGATGACATTCCATCTGATCCTTTATCCGATCCCATTAGTGATCCCAAGGTTCTCCCCATTCCACCTGGTAAATCAAGCTTTGGAGCTGGTGCACAGCTAAAAACGGCGGTAACCTCCCAATCTCAATAGTTTTTATGTGAACCTATAATGTCTGTTGAGATATGCTGTGCTTAACTTTTTTTTCCTCATTTCTGTTTGGATTTCTCAGATTGGTAGCTGGTCCAGATGGCTGACTGACCTATTTGGTATGGATGATGATGACTCGCTTGAGGATAGAGATGATGACAGTAATGGAAGTGAAAATACATCCTTCAAGGCCTTCCATCTTCTTAATGCACTAAGTGATCTCTTGATGCTTCCTAAGGATATGCTGTTAAGTGCATCCATCAGGAAAGAGGTTAGCCAATGAGCTTGTTCTCTTCTTCATTCAATTGTTAACTTGCTGTGATTTTCTTCTACTCAATCATGGTAAACGGATCCTTCATTTTGAAGGTCTGCCCAATGTTTAGTGCATCAATAATCAAGAAGATTCTAGACAATTTTGTCCCAGATGAGTTTTGCCCTGACCCAATTCCCACTGATGTGTTTGAAGCTCTGGACTCGCAGGTTAGATAACCGAATGTGCACATATATTCTTGTACTCTTAATTTATTAATAGGATTTCTAGTTTTACACTATATATGCATATATACATGCATAACTGAAATAAACACATTTAGGTAATTCCCAGCATGCATGAGAATCATAATGATCTGGGAACTGTGTTTTATTGAGGCTCAGTGACATTTACTTGTTTCATGATATGTATAGTTTTGACATACAATGTTTCTATGATTAATTAAGGCTTAAAGTCCTACAGAATCATCTCGTGATTTCCAGATTTGTTTACAATTTGATGCAGGATGATCTTGAGGATGGAAATGAGTCTGTCAACAATTTCCCATGCATTGCAGCTCCCATTGTATATACTCCTCCACCAGCAACAACCATTGCAAGCATTATTGGAGATATTGGAAGCGAATCTCAGCTCAGAAGAAGCAGATCTTCTGTTGTCAGGAAGTCATACACCAGTGATGATGAGCTCGATGAATTAAATTCACCATTGTCTTCAATATTCGTTAGTGGATCCTTCTCATCAGCATCTATAAAACCCAACTGGAAGTTGAAAGAAAGTCACAATGAATCTGCTGTTAGATATGAACTTCTAAGGAATGTTTGGATGAACAGCGAGTGACCTTGCAGAAGTCAGATTTTACCCCTTCCTGTAAGATGTCACTGTAAAAAGGAAAAAAGGATATGTACTCTAGGTTTAGCAGAGTTGAAACCTAAGGATTAAAGACGAGATAGTGAAAATGGCGTGCAAAAAAATAATTGAGGTCTACCTTAATGTATAATAAAGTCATGTGAGGTTAGATTCTTATATATGATAGCTTTCAGATGCTGTTTTTGCTTGATTTTATTCATCTGAGTTTGAAGGACCAAGGAAATTCAAGCAAAATTCAGCTGGACATTGATAAGGAGGAATTTTTAAAGTAGATACAAATTATCAATCCTTAAATTACTCATTAACTGAATGGAGGAAAAAGAATTTAGGTCTCTGACTATATATGGATTGCAAATTTACGAGAAACTCATAAGCTGTAGCGAAAAATCTGAGACGCGTGCACCATAATTAAAAAACTATCAGAGACAGAAGCCTAACAGAAAAGAAAAAAGTTTTACAACACCACATGCTTATACTTAAAAGCCAATGTAACGTGTCCTTACCTGATTCTGGGACAAAGTTAACCAGAAAAGAAAAAAGTATGGGACAAAATTGAAACAAAAGAGACGACACGCGCTCACTACTAGGACTAGTGGTCATACATTGTGTATTGATTCTTACTTGGACAGCTGCAGTACAGAACAAACTAACATTCTCAAAATTTTCAAAATAAAAAAATCAACAATAATTTGGACACTATCACAAAATTTCCATTAAATTGTGGCTCTCATATTCACATATACTAGAATGCCGACGAGGTATGGGGTGCCAAAGAAGATTGATGGCCCTTCAGGCAGTCAACTTCTGAGAAGAACTAAGAGCATTAACATGCTTGAGCTGTAGTGCAGCCAAAAGTCCCTGCCAGGTTTCTCCAGGTGCACCTGCTACTTCAAAATTGAGAAGCTTCTTCTGCTTCCTGTAGTAATCTTCCAACAGCTTGCACTAGAAAAAAAGAAAAAATTACAAGTATTAAGGCAAAGTGACTAGCATATTAACACAGCCAAATAAACCATCTCAAAACAGCATATTCTAAGAAAAACTTCTGAAAACGGAAAGAAAGATAATGGGCAGTCACCTCCTCTGCATGATCATGGACATGTTCATCCTGCGATTGCTTGGTTGGGGTCATAAAAATATATTCTTGGCAAGAAGTAAATTTTTGAGCTCCCAGATTCTTTTTCACTAAATCCTCTTTCGGACATTTGAAATTCACCACAAGATCAACACGAGCAATGTGATCAAGAATCTCCTGCGAAAAAGCAACGCATTTGAAGAATAAATAAATTAGCAACCGGCATTTAAAGTGGGGAGCATAAATGAAAACCAACCGAATTTTAGGTAGAAAAAGAATTGAAGATTAAGAAACATGAAACTCTACTTACAGCTTGGATCCTCGTTCGAGGGATTCCATCCAGAATGAACCCAGTTTCACCTCTATAGTATCCATCCTCAAGTCTCTTCGATAGTAGCGCGAAAATAATTTCCTCTGGGACAAGTTTTCCATGATCCAAGGCACTCGCTATCTGAATTGGAAGAACCCCACATCACAGACCAATGTCATTGACCAAAAACATTAAAAACCACCGCTAATACAAAAGGTAAAAGCATTCAAAACGAATCTTCAGTTTAGACATGACGGTTTGAAGTTTAACACAAGCTACCATGTTGTAAAATTCCCTAGCCCTGATAGCAACTTCGTATTATTGCAATTATTGCTCAATCCAATGTGATTCTCACTTAATTTAATTTAATTTAATTCTCTTAAAAAGAGATATTCTTGTCTTTACAACATAAAGCGCTAACTTTAACTTGAAATTCTGCTAGAGGGAATTGAAAAAAGTGAAATTGGAAAGGATTATTAAGAAATTAATTAATCTGAATTAGAGGCAAAAAACAGTAAGCAGAAAGAAACCCTAGAAAGTGATGAATTATGAGAATACCTGCTGATAGAGAGAGGAGCGAGGGTTGAGTTCCTGGCGAAGGAGGGTGGCCATGGAAATGTGAGGAACTTCTAGAAGCTTCGAGAGCCTCTCGGCGAAGAGGTGTCTCCTGGCTCCTGGCTCTCCAATCATCACCCACTGCACTCCACGTTCCGGCGCCGAACCCTCCGTGTCCAGCATGCCACGTGGCACACACTGCTCGAACTCTTCTTCGTCGTCGTCGTAGTGGTATTGGACCGCAGCTGCGGATCCGAAAGCGCGGTTACGAGGGAACCCAATGGCTTTTAGCGGCGGCGCAATCGCTCTCAGTCGTGCGATCGCGGCCATGGCGGCGGGGGTAGTGCTTTTTTGTTCTGTTGCAACGAGAGAGGGTTCTGTTAAGACCAGAGAGAGAGAGAGTGTGTAAAAATTGGAGTGGCTGCGGAGAGAGGAACGAAACGAACCCTGGGGTTTTAAGAGGGGATATTCGGGGTTAGAGAAATGACACTGTTTTCATGTTGTAATTACGAGAATGCCAATCATGAGTGCGTGGCGGGAGCGAGCCCCGCGTGAGTGGGTGGCCAGTTGACTGTTTGTGATTGGTGGAGTGAAGATAGATTGTTGGAGTCTTGGAGTTAGAGTTAGAGAGTCTCAATTCGGTGTAAAAAAATGTAACAATAAAAAGGTTTGAATATCTTACTAATTATAGTAGTTTGTCTAGTGTGATATTTTGATTTTTGATTGACATATTCTTGTACTAACTTTTTTAACGAGGAATGCTAAGAATTTATGAGTGATCAATAGGGGTGGGAAAAGTTAAGGCAGTCAGGGGCCTACTACCCGGCTTACATAGACTCAGGTCATGTTCAGCTTACATCAGACTCAGATCATGCCAATTTATTGAATAGAGCAGGCCAAAGTTTTTTCAAAAGCCTATATAGCAAAACAGACCAGGTTTCAGGCCATCGAAAAAGCCTTTTGAGTCTATTAGGTCGGTCTATTTAACTAAATAGAAATAAAATACTAAAATCTTTTATATTACTATTATTATTATAAAGATGTTTTATTACTTTTCCTTATAATTGTATACTTAAGGGTTCGTTTGGCCCAACTTATTTTTTACTTATAAGTTACTTTAAAGCTAAAGTTAAAAAGAAGAGCTTTCTAAAATAAAGTAAAAGTTGTTTGGTGGTTTAAATTTTTTTAAAATTTAAAAGCTAATTTTAAGTTAAAACTATTTGATAAAAAACTTTGATAAAAAATATTATACTTTTTAAAATTTATATAAAGACTATCAAATTATAAAATTCTAAATAGTGTTAATTAAATAATTAATTAAAAAATATTAACAAGAAAAAAATATTAGAAAATATTATAAAATTTAATAAATAATTTATAAATAAAATAAAAATAATCATGCAATCATCCATGTGCCTTACATATTTTTAGGTCAGCAGATTCTAAAGAAACTAAATTAGAAAATAGGTACATTTTTTTCTCATAATGAAAACAAAACTCTTTTCTAAAGAAATTAATATGAAAACTTAACAACGTGAATGGCTGCGGGACGTAGATGGCACAACGCAAATGAAACTGTGCAGCGGTGATATCGCAAGGCAATGGTTAATGGATTGTGGGGAAGGAATGCTGTAAAGCGGTGTGTGCAAATCGGAGATAAAAAATCCTGATGAAAAAAAAAAAGTTACAAATATAGAAATGTGAGAATCGAAAGTGGATCCTTTAAAATAAGCTCCGTACAAGCTAAAAAATTTAGCTTTTTAATTAAGCTCATTTTTCTTACATATAAAAAAACTGCTTTTACATTTTAGAAATTTTTGAAAATGTTGTTTGGCAGCTTCTCCTTTTAAGGATAAGTAAAAAGCTCAAAATAAGCCACCCCAAACGGTCACTTATTAGCTTGTATAAACATTTAAGTATATTAAAAATGTGAGCTTATAAATCTATTCATATATATGCTTATGATATATTCAACTATCTTACTATAAAACAGGCTTTCAAGTAATGTCAGTCTTTAAATAGATCAGACTCAGACCATAAAATAAAACCTATGTCAGGTAAACAGGTCAGGCTCAAGCCATGGATTTAAGGTTAGCTCGGCTCGACCCATTCTCATCCCTAATGATCAATTTATAAGAACAAAATATAAAATTATAAATTAACAGTTTAAATTATGATAATATTTGTGTGTGTATGTAATGATAAATTATTAAATTTTATTTAACTAATATTTTTTATTAATAATTATAATTTTATAGCTTATTACTTAGTATTTAAAAGAATTAAATCCAAATGGAAAATGAGATTATATATGACATGACTTTAATATAACCCGCGTGACCAATTTAATATGTTAATGTAGTTACTTTTTGTTTTTATTTTAAGTCTTTTTTATTAAATACGTGGGAAAATATTAATTTAATATATAAATTAATTATTTAATATTTTATGATTATATATTGTCAGTATAAAATTTTAGACTATTATTTAATGATGTATTGTTTTACTTCTTTCATTTCAAAACTCTTATTATATATAAGATAAGATTATACACACAAATTAAGAAAATTTTAAATATATCTAAATTTTTACAATTTTTACTGAAATACCTTCATTAATACTTCATCCATTTCATTGAAGAGCACTAGGAACATAAAGAGAAATTGTGTATAATAAAGACTAGATGTGCCACCTCCGTTTCTATTTAACTATCCACTTTTGAAGAAAAAATTATTCTTATTTAACTATCTACTTGCAAAGCCAATGTAATAATAATTACACTTTCCCTCAATTTACCCTTATATTAATTATGTTGTAATAATAAATTACTCACTGTTAAAAACTAATGAGACCCAATAAATGTTAAGAGAGATAAGGGGTAAAGTAGAAAATTAAAAATTTCTTTTTATGAAAACAAGAGTAAAGATTGCATTTATTAATCCGTGTATTTTTTTTCTAAGTGACTAGTTGAATAGGAACAATTGTAATACTATTTTAAGAGAGAGAAAATGAGATTAATAATAGTTGTTAGTTAAAATAATATTAAATAAGAGTATAATTGAAAAAAAAAATAGTTATTTTTAGATTTCTAAAATAACAAAAGTTTTGAAAAATAAGTAAAAAGTTAAAATAACAAGAGTTTTGGAATAGAGGGGTGTTGTTACTCAATTTAATAACACATGAAATTTATACTCGTTAAATGATGTAATAATATATCATTAGATAATAATATAAATGTTTTTAATATTATGAAAAATCCAATTAGTAATAAAAAATATAAATAATTTTCAATAATTATATATATACTCCCTCTGGACTCAATTATAAGCAAAAAAACCCTCCTATGGTGGACTAAAATATAAGCAAAAGTTAACTAATTTCACCCTATTTAATGATATCATCCCAAATTGTCATTTATTTAATTCATATTTTATTTTCCAACCACTCTATTTAATGCGTCATGTGCCAATAGAAAGAGAGTATGTCCACTTGAAACAAATTTCAATAAAGTTGAATGTAGGGTAATTTAAGAAATATAATTACTTTTTAGATGAAATCAAGAAAATTAAATGAGTTACACTAAATTTTTTAATAAGTTTGAATATGGTTATTTTTGCTTATAAATGAGTCCGAAGGGAGTATAAATTTATTTTTGAAAAAGTTTGGGGGAGTCACGGCTCCCTTCTGTCAACATTCAACAAGAAGGTCCACCACTGTCTATACCGACCATGATATCAATGTTCCCAACCCAAATAAAGTTGTCTCTTATAAAGGATATACGTGATTTAAACTAAAAAATTATGAATAAGGTACAAGAAATTACCCCCTCCGATATATTTTATAAGATATTTCTTACAAATTTTTGTGATCATTTTTATAAGGCACTTTACAATTTCAAGGTAACATTTATTATCACTTATCTTATTTACCCTTATTAACTTTAATGTCTTTTTAACTATCAAGTGATAGTGGAGTTAGTTACGTCATCTCCATCTCAGCATCCCTCAAAAGTTTCTTAAGGTAATATTTTATAATTTTACACATTTTTTCATATTATTATATTATTTTTATTGCTTTAAATAACTCAATCATTTTTTATCTCTATTCTAGTAACTTTAAAAATTTTCTTAAATCAATTCCATAATCCACCTACCAACCAACCATACATTATAAAATAATTATTTTTTAAAATAAAAGATTAAGCACTGAGCACCGGTGCTTATTAAGAACCTAGTTTAATTGTACTCCATCCCTTCTTTTATTTTAAACATCGATACTAAAATGTAAAGAACTCATTTAGCATATGCGATAATAACGCTCTTAATGATTTTAAATAAATATAAAAATAGAAAATTAAATTATATTTTAAAACTCCAATAAATTAATTAATTTTAACTATTTTTATTGGTGTATAATTCAATTAAGTATATTAGTAACTTATAAAAAGGATTGTCAAAGTAATATACTTATATACTTAATATGTTTTTGAATTAGTATTGAAACGTGATAAAATCACATTTTGGACTATCTAAAATCAATTCTGCAGAATTGATTTTAAATCACTTCTGTCTAACGTACTTTGTAAAATGTGCATCATCCATTTTAACCATTTATTTCTAGAATCAATTCTACTCAACTGTAAACCAAACAGAGCTTTAGTAGTTGTCAACTTGACAACTTGTCATAAAACTTCAATATATGCCGACTACGTGGCAGCCGGAAGGGTGATTGAGAGCATAGTCTTGAACAGCATATGTGAAGCTCAGTTCTTGGAAGTTGATGGCTTGTGATATGGACACGTGGATTGCAGTAACGGAAAGTTTATTACAATTAGCTTGTGCTACGACCCTGCCACGTAGAATACAAGTTTACCAGTAAAGTAGCCGTTGCTTGCTTGGTTTTCTCTCTCTCTCTCCCCCTTTTTCTTCCTTTTTTTTCTTTGAAGTTGTGGCCTATAATCAACAAAAGGATAAAGCCGAAATAGCAAAAAAAATCGTGGATGAGGGAATTGTTTTTCCCACCTCTTTTACTTTTTCTACCACTATCTTTTTTTAAAAAAAAAAATCCCCCATTCATATCTAAAAATTAATTTTCAGAAATAATTTTTTAATATAATTTTAAAAATTAACTTCCAAAAGTATGTTAAAAAACCACTTCCAAAAATTAATTTTAAAAACTATATTAAAAAAATTTACTTCTAAAATTTAATTTTCAGAAATTTCTGAATATTTATTTTAAGAATTTTTTATAATTAAGAAGTGTAAAATTGTATTATGAAAAATTTCAGGCTTTATTGACAGAGAAATCATGTCTCTAAAGCATTTTATATTCTAAAAATTAGTTTCCAGAAGTAATTTTTGGAAAAAAAAAAACATGAATTAAGGTGGTATATTAGGAGCTTATATTGAGGTGGTTGTAGTGTAGTGATATTTTGTGCACTTTTTTTCTTCTTAATGATAGTTTTACCAATGTTATTAATAATATATAGTTCAACATTTTATTAATGATATATTTCAACATGATATGTGTAGAGTCAGTATGTTGTTTACAAACTGAACATAAAGTTTACAAATTGTTTACTGTCTTAAATAAGAAAATATTCTTTTCAGAAAACCTCTTATCTGAACCCTTCAGATAAGAGATAAAAGTTCAGACAGTTTCTGTAAATCTATCTGAAATTCTGTAAACTCAGGTTTTAAAAGGTTTCTAAAAATCCGTAAAGAGTTTGTAAAAACACTTTTCAACCCTCATTCTAGTGTTTTCCTGGGGTTCTTCATCAGACAATGGGTTTAAAAAAATTATAAGAATGAGTGTAAAAATATAATAAGTATGAGTGTAAAGAAAATTAGAAAAGAATAAATATATACTTAATCTAAAATTTGAAACACTTCTTTATAAACGACATTTAGACTTCTTCACTATCACATATAAGAATTTTTATAATATTTGGAGAGGTGACCATTGGGATTGTAACACACAATTGACTATGAGAAAAAAACGGTTGTCACATAGCCACATGCTTACTCTTCTTGACTTTTATTAATTGTGATTGCAAGTGAACAATAATAGGAAATTGCTATGATGAAATTTGAAAGAAATTCTTTTATTTGAAGGAGTTAATTAATGACGACCTTGGAATAAACATCTTTTGGCCAATATTGCTTCCTAAAATAACTTTAACTCCTAATACATAAGAATCCATTAATTATGAGTATGGTACAATTACACAAACTAAAATATTGATCAATGTTCTCAACAACATAATATATACTTCTACTCTCAGTTTTAACTTGTGATTTGGAGGTCATGAAAAGTAATTGTGTTAAGAAATTCATGAGTATTCACCTCATCTAAAGTATCAAACTATCCCTCCTCACGAGAAGGACTATCAAAACTCAAATATAATTTACTTTCACGCGGAGATAAAATTGATTGTCAAAGATAAATGTCCATATGTTTGAGCGCCTTGATTTTTGTTTATTCCTCTGCGTTATAAGCATTTGTTCTATAGTTTAAATTTAAAATATTATAAGTAAATTTTTTCCATTAAATTAGATATATATTAAAAAAACTTAACACATATTTATATTAAAAAAATCAATTAAAATATAACTTTTTCCCATTAAATTAGATATAAATGAGCTTTCATTCGAAATGTTCATTTCCATTTGATATATTCTTATTATATAATTTAAATATTAATATATTTTCATTTAGATATAATCAACACAAAATTTAATATATTTTATTTTAATATTAATATTATTTATCCAATAATTTAAATATTAATTCTTTTTATGTTAATTTTTCCATCGTGCATGATTTATTTTTATCATATAGTTCAATAATAAGTTTCCTATAAAACTTTCATTCCAACATTATTTGATTTTACCCCATAAATTTATTATTTCTATTATTAAGACTTCTTTTCTAAATTTTACTCTTAACTTAAATGATTGCCCCAATTTTTATTTATTTTCAATGTAAAATGAAAGCATAATATAAAACAATTAACCTACATTAAAATTTAAAAGGTTAATAAACCAACAATTACAAATAATTAATCTATGTTAAAATTTAAAAGGTTTTCTTTTATCATATGAAATTAATGATAATAATTGACCATAAGGAATTATTCATTTGAATTATTTCAAGTACCATTGTTTCCATATAAAAATCCCAAATTAGTATAGATATTGGCAAGGTGGATATCGTTACTAAACAGTTCCCCCAAGTCAAATGACTAACCAACAGTCAGTTTGACTTGTCAGCTGTCAAGTTGGCAAGTCGGTTTGAAAGATGAATGGTTGCGTCGTTTGAGTTCTCGACCTCGGACATATGTCATAGTCTCATTAGTCAATCCATTGGGCCACTTGGGCCCAAATGTTTTTGTATTTAAGATTGTTGCATGCTTAAGTTTCATTCTCTTATATAGCGAAGTCTAAACGGTCACTGTTCACTGCAAAATCCTTCTACGGTTGCATGTTTCTTTGATCCAAAGCAAGCTTATGAGAGGGAGCATTTGCATGCCCTTCAAGCCTTTTAGATTGCATACATTCCTTCACAACTTCTGTTCTGAATATTTAGGTAACCCTCGCCCTTCTCCTATGTTTTTCTCTGTTGGATTTTTATTGTAAAAATGAGTAGGATCAAGGGTTCGTTCCTGTCAAAAGAATGATAACTGTAACGTCTTAATTTCGAAAACCTAAGAGGGGGTGTATTGGTTTAGGATTTTAAAAAACTTTTTCTGGGTAAAAAGTCCGTTGGTATTCAATCAGGATTTTCTATCACTTAAAAACAATCCACTAGTATTCAATCTAAATTTTCAAGACTTAAAAAAGAGTCTGTTAAAATTCATTGATATTTGTTTGAGATTTCCTAGAACTTAAAAACAATCTATAGGTATTAGAAAATATAAGGATTTTAAGGGATTCTTTTATTACATGGATTTTGAGTGACTTTTTAGTAGTATCTATAAATACCAAATTCATCAAAAAATCCCACCCAAATTGAAAGGATTTCTGAACGTGACTTTTCAAGTGTTTCATTCTCCAACAAGCACAGAGTCACATAACCTTTCTTTCTTTCTCACCTCTTCCCCCAACAAGCACGGAGTCACTCACCGATATTCCGAATCTCTTTCGTCTTGGTTTATGAGGTACGTTTGCAGTGGATAAAATATTATAAGCAATTTGGTACGCATGCTAAAAACATATAGGTTCCCGAAAACATATAATCATTACCTGAGTCGAATAACTACTAGTGGGAATGCTTCCATATCAGTAGACCCTGATGATACTGATGCTATAACTTTTGCGGAAGAGAATATAGATTTTGGATGCTACAACTTTTTCAAATCCTTTGCATTATATAGGCTCCGTACTGTTTTCAAATCATTTCTTTCTTTAGCTATTGGGTTTTTGAAAATGTAACATGTCCATAGTGTGTGCTTAAAAACATTAGATAAGTACATGTTCACAATTTATAACAATAGTACCTTCATATTTTATGTCCATTTTTTTAAATTAATTTCTATTATTCATTGGATTAATCTCAGTTGAATCAAGTAGTGTTGTTTACATTCGGGAAGATACCGAATGTAGAAAAATTTTCTTTTTTATATAACGTAACTAGTTAGTTTCCAATAAAAAAAAGTTTAAAAAGGGCTAAAAGTTTAAAAAGGGCCAAAGTTTTCAATAATTTTTTCTGGAAATGAAGAGAAAGAGAGATAGAAGAATAATAAAGAGAAATAAAGTGAAATAAATTATAATTGAAATAATAGGAAATGAAGAGAGATCAAAGATGTGTCAAGTAAAAGGGCCAAAGATACATTAGTTTTATGCATTTTAAAGAATAATTTAAAAAAATTAAAAAAGACTATTTTTAAAAGAAAAAATATTTTTAAAGATAAAAATTAATCCATTTTTCACATAGTTTCATTTCAAAATGTATTTAAAAACTAAAAGTACATGAGTTTTATATGTTTTTTAAAATACACGACGTGTGAAGTAAAAGCTAAAACACATGAGTTATATGTTTTGTAAAGATTTAAAGTTAAAAAAAATTAAAAAGGACAATTTTAAAGGATAATTTTTTTAAAGCTAAAAATATATTTAAATTTAATTCATTTTTCTCATAGTTTCATTTTAATACGTCTTTAAGAATTAAAAGTACATGAATTTTGTGTTTTATAAAAATTACATGTTAAAAAATTATAAAGACTATTTTTAAAAGAAATAATATTTTTAATGATAAAAATATATTTAAATTTAAATTATTTTTCTCAAATTTTCATTATTTTATAATAATAGTAAATAAGATATTTAAATTATATATACAATTTAAAAAAAAATTATCTATGCTATATATATACGCATTTTTTATACTAATTTTATATCTATGCTTGGAGGACTAGTATAGCTATGAATATGTGGATGAACGCTATTTAGGAGGACATAATATTATGGTGAATTAACTAATAACTGTATTATTTTTACTTTTATTTATCCCGACTTTTTTTTAATTATTTTTGTGTCTTTGACCCTTTTTTAAATTTGAATGTATGCAAAAGAATCTTGAATTCTTATCATATGTAAGAACTTCACGAAGTCTTGCAGAGTCTATAAAGTCCTATAGAGTCCACAAAGTCCCGCAGAGTCTATGATACAAATCCATTAAAATCCTGACTTAAAAATTCTTGAAATTCTTGCAGAATCCTTAAAGTCATGAAAATCCTATAAAGTCTTTTAAAAATCTACAGACTTTTTTCAGCTAAAAAAGTCTTTTAAAATCCTAAACCAATACACCCCCCTAAGATTTATGCCCGTTGGAGATATAAGTCCAAAATTTGGGGAATTATTTTTTGCAGCATTAATGATATCGAGAAACATGATATTGATTTGCTTAAATAATCCAATGTTTACTTAAACATAATCAGAGTAATCTAAATACATAAGGTGACATGGATATTACAATACACGTGTACTAAACAAAATAGAAACGCCCAATATGGATAACACATGTACTAAATATCTATCAAAAGAATACAATATCAATGTACTAATTATCTCAAAATAATAGAGTACTAAATATATCAAAACAGTATGAAGTCTCCATAGCCCCAGCTCCCTTATCATCCGACCTGAGGGGGACCTTGTGCATCTAAAAAGATGGCCACAAATGTGTGGTGAGACTAGTGTCTAGTGAGCATAATTATGCATGCAGATAGTGTAGGGAAAACAAGCATATGATATGCAACAAGTATATTTTAAATTCATACATAAACTGGCTAAAGCACAAACTCATCATAATACATAACTACAAATGACCTACTTTTAACCTGACAAAAGGGGTCTTATCATTTAACTGGGCTAGACCTGAGCTCAGACTACGAGGAACATCTTCCTTAGGGACTATCACTGCCATTAACTGGACCGAAGTCAAATCTTAATACATGATTAACTGGCCGAAGCCAATATTTGTTAACTGGGCTGAAGCCAAATACATTTTGTAGATATTACACTTGCACTTCTTCACCCCCTAAGGTGGATTATTCCCCGAAGGGAACCTTCCGCGGTCCTAACCCAAGACCTATTGGGATTCGGTCCTGGATTCTTATGAGACATGATGGTCTTAGACCCGTGGTGGCCAGAGCCAATCTTAATTACTTGAACATGATGGTCCAGAGACCCCTGATGGCCGAAGCCGAATATGAATAATTATTACATGATTACTTGAATTCCATGCAACACGAGATGCAGATGAACATGAACATTTATTGATATCATGAAACATGAATTTCTACTTGGAATATTAACCTGGCCTACGACATACAATAACTTCATGAATCACTCAACATGTATCAACAATTATGTTTCCAAAGCCCCCAAGGTAAAGGCTAATCTTTTCCTAGGGCCAAGACCTAGGTAGGTTACCATGACAAATGCACATATCTATCATACCTAAGGGGAAATGCTTGTAGGAACAAACATGGAAACACTAGAAGGGGGGTTGAATAGTGTTTCTATAAAACTTAAATGTTTTTGGAAACTTTTTCTCAACAAAGCTTTTTCTAAAAACTTTCAGATAATCTGCTGATATCTGAAATTTAATTTACTGTCTGAAGATTGTTCAGACTGATAAAAAGGTTCTTCTGAAAGACTGATTTTATGTTTAAACTTTATGTAAACCAATTCAATTCTCTTCTTGTTAGCTTAAAACTAAATTTAAAGAGTTAAGGGATGAGAGAACTTAACCAAGATATTTATCCTGGTTCACTCACTACCACTGTGAGCTACGTCTAGTCCCAGAGCCAAACACAACACCTGGATTTCCACTAATCATCAGAAGATTACAAGTATTCTTTTCTGTCAAGCCTCTTTAGGCTCTACAACAAGTATTGTTTCCTCACAAGCCTTTCTAGGCTCAACACCCAAGTGTTTAAGGTATAAGAAAGTTTAAGCTGAAGAACTACACAAGTTCAAAGCTCAAACAAAGTATTGTACAAGATAACTGAGTTAGACTTAGGATAAGAAGATGTGTGTACAAAGAAAATTTATCAGTGTGTTTTTACAACGAAAAACTTGCAGCGTATGGGCACTTTCTTTCTTAGCTTGTTCTTTTTCTTGCATGGTTCTGTATGAAGCTATTTATAGATGATGAGATGAAGTCCGTTGAAATCACCGTTGAGAGATAACATTAAATGCTGTTAATCCCGTTGTGATACAACTTCTGATAGCTTCTGACACAATACAAGATAGATGTGCAGCGCTATCTCTGTTCTGAGCACTACAAAGACTGCGTTACAAATATTTCCTTTCTGGTGCATGTATTTCAAACGAGCAGGAAAGTCTCTGTCTTGCATGCCTTAAAAAGGATAGGCCAAAGACTTGTTTCAGAAGGCGTTGAAAATGACTTGAGTCTTTATCAGAAAACTTCAGAGGGCTTCACTCATCAGATGGCTTCTGACTTCAGACACTTTGCCACGTCAGACGTCTTCAGGTAGACTTCTTAGCTTTAGATGATTCCATGCTTCAGATGGATAGACCGCTTCAGATGGTTCTACTTCTTCAGACAGTCGAACACTTCAAATGGTCAACTTGCTGAAACACAAGAAATACGTTTAACAAGCATAGACAATATTTGCAAATGATACTTTAACAGAATTTGTTATTCATTAAAACTTAGGAAAATGAGACTCAATCATTATTAAATATTTAGTGATATTTTTTAGACTCAACATTCTCCCCCTTTTTAATGATGACAAATTTGTTAAACTAAAAAAGTTGAACGAGGTTAAAGTAATAAATGAGTTAAGAAATTTCTCCCCCTCAATCAGATACTTATGATTTTCTTAATGCTCCCCCTGAGTAAGATGCTCCTTTTTTCTGTAAACACTTTACACTCAGATTTTTTTTAGTTTGTACTCCCCCTTTTGTCATCAATCAAAAGGGATATCAGAGCAATAAATATGAGAGCAGTAAATCATGAAGTTTCAGAGCATAATTAATATCAGAGCAATAACATCAATCAAAGCATTTATGACATAAGATTAAAACAGTATTATGAAATTCGGCGCAGAATAAGAATAAATATAAAACACATCACAGTAAAGATATCAGAGCCAAAACTTGATCAGCTTTATAAATGAAACATAGGCAACTGAAAAGAAATTGTTTAGAAACAACAAAACATTGTCTGAAAATAATTTTGGCTAAGCATCATAGACTAAGGTTAATCACTTTTCTTCCCCAATAGAGCTTTCTCAAACAAAGCCAACATCTCTAAGCGTTGTTTCTAAAGTTCAGCTAAGATAGCATCCTTGATCTCAGATTGTCCAGCTTGAATCTGATGTTGGGTAGCCAAAATCTTATCAGTCTTCTGTGATAGCTCCATGTTCTTGACTCTTAGCTTCTTATTCTCTTCTTTCAGAGCAACAACCTCTTCTTCAAGATTCATCTCATAAAGCACAATGGACAAGTGCCGGCAAGAGAATCTGGACATCTGAAAACCTTTAGGCAATCTGAACTCCTCATGCTTATACACAACACAAAAGTATTGCCGATAGAGTCTTGTCTAAAGCGCCCATTCCTCATGCAGCTCACGATCAGATAGAGGAAATCGTCCTGGAAAGAATAATCTGAACTTTTGGATGTATAGGCTTCCAGCAGTCTTTGAGTCTTCATCATTCTAAGAAGTTCCAGATGATGATCCTTCCTTTTCACTTTCACACCAGTAGGATTCCCATACCCAGTCTCTGTAGCCATGGTCAAGTCCTCCTCCATGCCTTAAAATATATTCTGGTAGATCCTCCCATTGCTTAGGAGTCAGAGGTTTAAGAGGAGTAGGAAAAGATGAGTACACCTTTGGTTCCTTAAGCTTTTCCTCTATAAAAGGATATCTTGGCAGAATTCTATTAGGCTGAATAAGGATCTTGGTAGTTCCTCTGATAGAAATAGGCCTTGGGAGTTTGAATCCTTTGAGACCTTCTGAGAACATGATATCTCTTTCAAACATCTCTCCTTCTGTGCTTAACTTCCTTATGACCCACCATTCATCATTTGATAGTCTGTGTTGGTCATCTGAGAAAGGATCAATAAGGCTCCACTTGTGATAGGGCAAGACACCCTTTCTGATCTTCTCCAGCTGATCAACAAACAATTCTTCCTCACTGCCTTGCTTCATCCAAGTCTTCAATATTTTCTCTCTTTCCTCTGCAGTAGTTTCCAAAATTAATCCATGTGGTTTAGAGAGTGGGGGATCATTTCTGAAATACAACAACTCCTCATAAAGATTAGGGAATTTTGCAACCCTAACTCTTTCTTCCACAGGCACAGGATATGCCTTGTGGGGAACATCCTTAGCAGTTGTAAGATGATAAGAGGCTGATAACTCTGGTGTAGGATCAAAGGTAGGCGTTCTAGTCATATCCCTAGTCTTCTCCTTCAGCAGTAATGCCTTTGGATGATTGCTTCCCTTCCATAGATAGTTAGAGGGTGAATCTTCTTCTGTTTCCACTTCTGAAAAGTCAGACGATGATGATGATGATGATGATGATGATGAATAATGAGATGGTGAAGGTTGAGGTGCAGCAGGTGCAATAGGTTTTGGAGAAGGAGACTTGTCTTCTTCAGAAGGAGTGACATTCCCAAAGACTACATTTATTCTCTTGTAGGGAACAGTTTCTTTTTGAGTTGGTTCAACACCTACACTTGCTTTTCTTGCCTTTTCTTTTTGAGTTCTTCTAGCTTTTTCTTCTTCCTTTGAAGTTCAGGAGCTTACTGAAACTTGATAGCTTCTTCTTGTTGAACAGACTTGCTCCTTGTAATCATCTAAGGAGCTTCTGGAACAAGAGATAACAACCTTCTCCTTTTCAACTTTCTGGTTTTGGAACTGGCTTTTCTTCTTTTCAGCTTAGAGGTGGCTTGCTCCAACCTCTCATCCTCTAGAATAGCTTGCTGTGGAGCAACAACAATAGCATGATCTTGAGCCTCTTGTTCCTTGGCTCTTTTGGCTTCTTCCTCTTCCAAAGCAGTGGCAATGGCAGCCACCTTCTGTAGTTCTGGATCAGGATTGCTGGCAGCCAAAGGCATTGCATTAATAGTTCTTTCAGAAGAATCATCAGATTCTAAGTTAAGAACTATTGGTGCAGCACTGTGCTGATCAGAAACTATAGCCTGTCCCTCAGGGATAGAGGTAGGCTCAGGTTCTTGAGCAGCTGAAACCTCATTGGTCTAACCCACAATTTTAGTTGGTTCTGAGAGAACCTTCTGAACATGTTCAGACTGTCTGAGTTGTGCATCACCTTCAGACTGTCTTACCATAGTAGTTTCAGCAGGTGCCTCCTTATGAATATAAGGCTCTTCAACAGGTTTCTGAACTTGCTTGGATCTTTTTCTTTTGACTATCTTTGTTGGGGTGGTCTCCGTAGGAACGAACTCACCTCTGCGAGGATCACCACGCAGTTCATTCTCCAAGATGTCATTAGCACTGCGTCCAGTAGCTGCAGCTTTCTCCAAAACAAGTGATTCTTTGAAAGTAGGCTCAGGTGACGGGCGTTTAACAAAGATGCCCTTCTTCTTAATGTTGGCAATGGAGAAATAAGTTGGTGCCTTGTGGTTGTACAGCTTCTCAATAGAAACCTTGAAATACAACAAGATTTTTGTAATGAGGGTTGTGTGAGTGAAGCTGCTAGCAGAATCACTAACTCTCTTCAGCATGTTGTACAGAATGATCTTAGGAAGATCAAGCCGCTTCTTCTTCTTCAGCAAATGAATAACACAAAATCTCTCCACCTCAGAGACATGATTTTTGCTCCCCATTTTGGGAAGAATACAATACCCCAAGATAGCATACAAAACCCTAGCCTTTGGGGTTCATGAGAGAGGCTCTAATGTCTCCAGGTTCTTCAATCCCATAAAGCATCTTGGTGTACCTTCTTGGACCTCCATGGAGTGTGCTCCCATTCTGGAACAAAAACTTCTCCTTTAGACTTCACTCAAATCACAAGAGCAATAATATCAGCATCTACAAACACCTTGATTCCCATCACCATTGCTTGAATAGAGGAATACTTCCCGTCCTTGTTGGTTACAATTCTGGAAAATTTCCAGAAATCAATAATACTTTGTTTGTGCCATGCGCAGTTCACAGAGTTGAGGAATGGTGTCCAGCCAACACAATCAAAGGTATCAATTAGATTAACACCTCCATTCATAAGAGCTTCAACATCCACGACCCTACTTGGCACAATCTGTTCTCCAGCAGATTTCTTAGGAGCCATTGCAGAAAACTTGAAGTAGCAGAAAAAGAGATGAACTTGAGAGAAAACCAAACTTCTTGAGTGCAAGAATTCTGAGAGCAAGAAGATGAAATGGCGTAAACGTACACTGACTTTACATGCCCCTATAAATAGCCATCATAGAAGCAGTAATGATGGCAGTTACAGGACTACGCAGACATTGGTAACCGTATGTCGTGCTGGGGGTTTTGAAAAGTTGGAAAGCCAATCGTCTCAGATAGCCACGTCACTCAGAGAGTAACTTTTCAGACAATGCAAAGTTCAGATAGTTCAAAAATTTCAGAAGTTTGCAAGTGTTTCAGACAATCATGTTTCAGATGATACAAACATTTCAGATAATGCAAAGGTTCAGACAGTCAAACATAATTATTTTCAGAGAATGCATGAATGTTCAGATTGTTTTTTATGAACCTAAATCTATCTTTAGCTAGGGGTTTTGTGAATATGTCTGCCCATTGATGCTCTGTATCAATGAACTTAATATCAAAAACTCCTTTCTGAACATAGTCTCTAATGAAATGATGCTTGATTTCTATATGCTTTGCCCTAGAATGTTGGATTGGGTTTTTGCCCAAATTAATATCACTTGTATTATCACACATAACAGGAATAGAATTTAATGCAATATTAAAGTCTTCCAGTTGATATTTTACCCAAAGCAGTTGTGAACAACGGCTTGCAGCAACAATATATTCTGCTACAATAGTAGAGAGTGCAATTGTGCTTTGCCTTTTGCTGGACCAGCTGATCATGTTATCACCAATAAAGTGACATCCTCCACTGGTTGATTTTTTTCCACTCTATCTCCAGCAAAATCTGCATCACACTATCCTACTAACCAGCAATCCTTACTCTTCTTATAACACAGACCAAGATTAGTAGTACCATTTAAATATCTGAAAATTCTCTTAACAACCTTGTAATGAGTAATTCTTGGATCAGATTGAAATCTTGCACATAGACAAACACTGAACATAATGTCAGGTCTGCTTGCTGTAAGATACAATAATGAACCAATCATTCCTCTATACATAGTTTGATTAACAGATTCTTCTCCTTCATCTTTACTTAAGATTGCAGAAGGATGCATAGAAGTTGACATAAGCTTGCAGTCATTCATGTTAAATTTCTTAAGCATTTCTTTTGTATACTTCTCCTGATGGATCCATATACAATCAGATTCTTACTTAATTTGAAGTCCCAAAAAGAATTTGAGTTCTCCCATCATACTCATTTCAAATTCAGACTGCATAAGCTTGGAAAACTCTTTGCATAAAGAAGGATTTGTTGAACCAAAAATAATGTCATCAACATATATTTGAACAAGAATAAAGTCTTTGTTAGACATTTTTCTAAATAGAGTTGTATCCACTTTTCCTCTTTCAAAACCATTTTTTATAAGAAAATTGCTCAATCTGTCATACCAAGTCCTTGGAGCTTGCTTAAGACCATATAGTGCCTTTTTTAATTTAAAAACATGTTCAGGAAAAATAGTGTCTTCAAAGCCAGGGGTTGTCTAACAAATACTTCTTCCTCAATGAATCCATTAAGAAAGACACTCTTTACGTCCATTTGATACAGTATGATGCCATTATTGGCTTCATAAGAAAGTAGAATTCTAATGGCTTCAAGCCTAGCTACAAGAGCAAAGGTTTCAGTAAAATCAATACCCTATTGCTGGTTGTAGCCTTGAGCAACCAATCTGGCTTTATTTCTAACCACTTTCCCTTCTTCAAATAACTTGTTTCTGAACACCCATTTGGTTCCAATAATTGTTTTCCCATGGGGTTTAGGAACAAGGGTCCAAACATCACTCCTCGCAAATTGATTAAGCTCTTCTTGCATGGCTAGGATCCACCCTTCATCACGCAGAGCTTCATCAATATTGTTTGGCTCAATTTCAGAAAGTAAGGCAATAGTATTCACTTCTCTAAATCTTGATCTTGTTCTTACACCTTCTGAAGTATCACCAATGATTTGCTCCCTAGGGTGATGAGACCTGTATCTCCACTCATTTATGTGAGGAAATATGTTCTCTGTTTGAGACTCGACATTAGTTGTCTGAAGAGGTTAAACTTCATAAGGTTGACGAGAAAGTTGTTCAGATGGTCCTTCAGAAAGTTCTTCAGAAGGTTCTTCATCTTTGACTTCTTTCCTTTCAGATGAAGGATTCAACTCCATTCTTGCAAAGTCATCTTCAAGATCTGATAGTTCCCTATAAGTCTCTTTCATGTCATTGAATTTTACATGAATTGATGAAGGGAATCAAGCATGTGGTCAGGGTGTAGCGGAATAAATTGATTCCCTCCCTTGTTATGATCGTTAATGCGAAAACACGAATCAAGGCATAAAAGGTATAAAACATAATGACATACCTTATTAGGATTACGAACGAGGTAATAGCAGCCACGTCTCTAGAGGTGTCCACGCCAACAGCCGAATTAGGAAACCCTCCTCAACTCTGCTAGTAGTGTTTAGAGAGTAAGAGCGATTACTCATGTGTCTAGGGTAATGCATCTCATGCACTATTTATAGAGAGGTGGCTAGGGTTTTACCCCTCACTCACTTATCCATAACACATATGGGCCTGGCCCATTAGGTTATAATTCTAATTAAATTAGAATTATTAACCTTTCCTAACGGCTTGTTGTGTAACGCCCTAATTTCTAAACTCAAAAATAATGCCCGTTGGAGACACTATCCCTGAATTTCTTTAAATCATTTCGTTAAATTTCAGATATCGTCATACATTCGCTTAAACTCCCCAACGATTAGCTTAAGCAATTACAATACAAACATCAAAATCCCTAAATAAGTATAAATCTTACTTAAACTTAGGGAAAAATCCACACTTGGAGGAGTGTGATTCAATGAACTCATACCAGAAATCCTGCAGAGTCTCCCCTAAAAACTGGACATCACCAATTCTCAAGATCAACCTGAAACTCAGTAAAAACCAATACAGTTCAATAACATAAATACCATAACATCAGAATTAAGCCTCAGTGGCCAATCCGGAAACAATTATACATATATAAAATACATCAATGATTAATCAATTATCAATTACAACAGGAACTATTAATAATTAAAACTTCCAACTCAAATATGACTCAGCTCCACAAATCCTCTTTCCTGCTTTAACAGTACCTAGGGTTTCCTGCACAACTAAAGAATATCCCCGAAACGTGGGGTGAGACTACAGTCTCAGCAAGTACAACTAAACATATAAAGTGTGGGAAAACAAACAACATTTATCAAACATCACATGTGACATATTCACAAACTAAATACATAAAACATATTTACCAATAGTTAACAGCAGACTAAAAGCAATATGTAACTTAATTAATATGAACTGATGAATGATGCAAATTATGATGCTCATGATGCACTCACTGCTGTGCCCAGCAGGCATTATCTTATCACTTTCTAGAGTTAGGCTGAGCTCAGACTACGGGAACCGACTTTCCCGGGGACGAATCCCACCCATACTGGACTGAAGTCGTGTTTTACTCAATTATTTAGTTTTTAACTCACAGCGCAAAGGCCGACTTGAATTACTCACGGTCAAAACCGGCTGATTATCTCACGGTCAAAACCGGCTTAAAATGTTATAATGCTAAATATACTCCATGAGAACTCAATTATCAAATACTTATACTTCATACTCATAAAACTAAATTTAGAGATACCATTTCCTTAACAACTCAAATAGCCAATTTACACAAATACACCAACATAATTTCAATAGAATTCCTATATTCATGCTCCTAAATCATACAATTGCAATAATGTGGATAGAAAACCCTAAGTCCTAAGAGGTTTTCCTAACTTAAATCATACAAGAACCTTTGGTAACTACCAAGTTCCCTAATTAAAACCCCTAAATCAATTTCTCCACAGAAACCCTAGCACCATGTTCCTACACATATCCATGCCAAAATCAACCATATGAACATTCACATACAAGCTCAAGAACGAGAAGATAAGGATTAGGGAACATGCTTATAGAACTATTAAGAAAACCACAAGGAAAGTGAGTTGTACTCACATAAACTTAGAATTGAATGAAGAAGAACGGATCCAAGGTGGATCAATTGATGATTCCTTGCTCCAATCTCCGCTTCAAGCTTCAATCCACTTCCTCTCTCTAACCCAGTCTCTCTCTCTCTAACCAAGAAGAAGAAGAAGAAAAGTGAATTGTTTTTGTCTAAGTTAAGAATCCTGCACCTATAAGTGGATTCTTGTTCAAGCGAGCTATTCTCGCTTGAGCGAGCGAGACAGTTGCATGCAACCTTCACATTCTCGCTCAAGCGAAGCTGTCTCGCTTGAGCGAGAATGACCCAGAGAATACCCTTTCTGGTCGATTCTCGCTTAAGCGAGCTCATTCTCGCTTGAGCGAGAATGTCCCAGAAAACACCCCCTCTCTGGACGATTCTCGCTCAAGCGAACTTGTTCTCGCTTGAGCGAAAATTGTCCAGAGAGTCTCTCAAATTCCCCTGCTTCTCGCTTAAGCGAAACGCAGTTCGCTTAAGAGAGAATTGCAGAAACTAAAATTCTAAGTTTTGCTGCATAACTCGCTCAAGCGAGTTATTCTCGCTTGAGCGAGACTACTAAAATATGGTTTTTAGCCTAAGTCTTATCTTAAATGTTCCTATACCTCTTATCCAAATTATTAACATACAAATCCTTATATTAATATCATGATTATCTAAAGGTCCTGATTTATGGGATGTTACATGTTGTATGCGTGTGACCCAATAGGCTTTTAATATTTGGTTATGATATTAAAGTAAAACTCTTTTATATTTAATATCATAAATAGTGAGCGGTATCTAGCAATACATCACTATCCAAATATTGAGATTATCAACAACTTTGACGAATCCTATTTTATGATAATTTATATGATTTGTCCCTTTGTCCAAATATCTAATTGAACACAAGGGCATGAAATGTGTCAACCCTGTATAGTTCAATTTATGTTTTTCTTGATCCCCAAGTAGACTGTACAGAAAATAAACATCTCATGTTTATCCTCCTGAGCATGGCCATGAATTTTGCAGTCTTACTTTATCAAGAGGCATACAGATATAACTTCTGTTACATAGGAGGGACAAAGCCCATCTAGGTCACTCACATCCCACCACATAATTTATTATATGTGCAAATACCAACTTTATGATCACCCTGTTACAGGCAACGTTTGATGATATTCAAACCACATAATTCCTTATGTAGGAATCGTAGTGATTTCAGGTCAAAGGACTTCATATAACATTTATCAATTTAAGAAACGTTCATGACACTTATGTAACAATCCATGCAACGTTCTTAAGGTGGGTCTATCCAGTACACTATTACTCTTAATATGTACCTATGTGAGCACATGATATCTCATATCCATGATCCGTGAGATGTGATCATCAATGAACTCACATACTAGTCTAAATGCATCTTTGTCCTAAGATGATACTTGACCCGGGACTATTTTAAGAATAGTTCTTCATAATATCTCACGATCAAGTCATCTACTTGATTTCTTATGAAGTTTGAGCTTACTATTCTAAGGACATTAATTGTATCCTAAGATGATACTTAATATGATACATGTGATGGATGTTTCAAAAACATATAAGTCTTTAGTGCATATACCTAACAATTGATTCTTCAACATTTAAACTTCTAGAGTTGTAAACTCTGTATGCCTTTGATGTTTCAGAATATCCAATGAAAAATCCTTTGTCTAACTTAGGATAAAATTTTCCAAGATCATCTTTAGTGTTAAGTATAAAACACTCACATCCAAAGATATGGAAATAAGATATGTTGGGCTTTCTTCCCCTCCACAATTCATAAGGAGTCTTTTTGAGAATTGGCCTTTCCAAAATTCTATTTTGAATGTAGCAAGCTTTGTGAACAGCCTCTGCCAAGAAAGATCTTGGTAGGTTGCTTGAAATGAGCATGGTTCTTCCCATCTCCTGCAAGCTTCTGTTCTTTCTCTCAACAACCCCATTTTGCTGAGGTGTTCTTGCCACTGAGAAATTGTGAGTGATCTCATTCTCATCATAGAACAGTCTGAAGCTTGAGTTTTCAAACTCCCCACCATGATCACTTCTTATGGCAGATATGCAGAATCCTTTTTCGTTCTGGACCTTCTTATAGAATTTTGTGAAATTCTCAAAAGTCTCATCCTTGCTTCTGAGGAATATCACCCATGTAAATCTAGTATTGTCATCCACTATGACCAAGCCATATTTCTTTCCACTAAGACTTTCTGTTCTAGTAGGACCAAACAAGTCAATGTGAAGAAGTTTTAAAGGTCTGCAGGTAGACACAACATTCTTGCTCTTGAAAGAGCTTGGGTAATCCTTTAACAAGGTTATGTTTTGTTACCTTTGAGATCAATCTCAAGCTGACATGCCCAAGTTTCTGATGCCAAATCAGTTTTTCATCTTCCATAGAGAGAAAACATTTCACATTTTGACTTGCAAGTTCCTCTAGATCAATTTTATACACAATATTGTATCTCTTAGTAGAAAAGAAGGTTTGATCTTAAAAGTCCTTGACTATACAACCTTCTTTTGTGAAAGATACAACATATCCATTGTCACATAATTGATTTATGTTCAGAAGGTTATGTTGCAGTCCTTCAACCAAAATAACATTCTTAATAAGGGATTGAGGAGATGTACCTACAGTCCCTATGCCAGTGATCTTCCTTTGTTGATTGCCTCCAAAGGTGACCACTCCTCCCTTCTTGGGTCTAAGGCGTTGGAACAACGACCTTTCTCCCGTCATGTGACGCGAGCATCCATTGTCCAAGTTACCATTTGAGGGGTTTCCCTTGTCCTATTAAAGACATCTGCAACAAGAACAATTAAGTGCTTAGGTACCCATATTTTCTTTGGTCCTTTCTTGTTATATTTGGGCTTTGATTTCCTATTATGTTTACACTGAGACATATGGTGTCTAGGCTTACCACAATGGGAACATCCATTACCTTTCTTCTTACCCTTATCAGGAAATTTTAAAACAGAAGGATTTGATGATGAATCTTCTGAGAAGCCTAAGCCACTTTTGTAATAGGAATTTTTCTAAGTTCCTAATAATCTGTTAAGATTATCAGTCCCTTTGACAAATCTGGCTAGGTCCTTGGTAAGTTCCTCAACCTTTCTCTGAAGTTTTTGATTTTCATTAGAAAGATTGCTGGAATTGCCAGTCTCTTGTTTCAAAAGCTTTTCCTTGAGTATGAGGTTTTCTTTTTCTAAAATCTCATTTCTGTTACTTACTTCAGTGTAAGCTCTTGAAAGCTCCTTATACTCATTGAAAAGTTCTTTGGAACTTTCAACCAAATCATCATACTGATCTTGAAAAGTTTGAGGCATTACCTCATATTCTGAACTATCAGATGGTGGAAGACTTGCCATCAGACACAGATTTGCTTCTTCTGAAGCATCCTCCTCTTCTTCTGAAGTGGACTCATCAAGATCCTCCCAAGTGGCCATCTGCCCCTTCTTCTTCTTCTTAAAGAATTTCTTCTTTTGGAAGGAAGGTTTCTTGAGCTTAGGACAATTAACCTTCATATGTCCTAGCTGTTTACATTCAAAACACGTAATTTTGTCAATAGATAAGGAATCTTTACTTGACTTACCTTGTTTGAAACCAGAGGATTGGTACTTTCTGAATCTCCCCTTCTCCGAAGCATTTTCTTTATCTTTCTGCTTAGAAGGGAAAGATCTTCATCCTCTTTTGAACTGACTTCATATTCTTCATCACCGTCTGAATCTTCTTCAGCTTGCATGGCCTTCAAGGTTCCATGCCTAAGCTGTCTGGCTTTTGTGTTCAGTGCTAGTGATTTCTTCTTGGATTCGTCTTCGCGAAGTTCTAACTTATGGACCTTGAGAGATCCCATCAGTTCTTCTATTCTTAAAGAGTTGAGGTCCTTGGCCTCTTGAATGACAGTGACTTTGGGTATCCAGGTTTTAGGTAGACTCCTTAGAATCTTTCGATTGTTATCTCCAGATTCATAGGTTCTTCCTAAAGACCTCAGTCCATTTGTTATCGTCTGAAACCATCCATACATTTGATCAATGGTTTCAGAGTCATGCATTTTGAACATCTCATACTAATGTACAAGCATGTTGAACATCAAATAGAGTTTAGCCTTGGAATTTAACTGAACATGAGCCTTCTGCTCCATAGTCCATTCAGACTTAGGTATGGACACCCCACCATGCATAGGAATATAATTACCATCAGTGACAACATGCCAAAGATCAATGTTGTTTCTCTCAATGAACAACTTCATACGATCTCTCCAGTAGTGGTAGTCCATTCCATTGAAGGCTGGAGGCCTGGTTATAGAGGCTCCCTTTGTAATGTACTGCCTGTTGCTTGTTGAGGTTTCCATCTAGATCTATTTTCTCAGCACTATTTAGATGCTTAACCCGAGGCTGAGCTCTGATACCAACTGTAGGAACAAACAGGGAAACACTAGAAGGGGGTTGAATAGTGTTTATAAAACTTAAATGTTTTTGAAAATCTTTTCTCAACAAAGATTTTTCTAAAAAATTTCAGATGATCTGCTGATATCTGAAATTTAATTCACTATCTGAAGATTGTTCAAATTGATAAAAAGGTTCTTATGAAAAACTGATTTTATGTTTAAACTTTACGTAAACCAATTCAATTCCCTTCTTGTTAGCTTAAAACTAAATTTAAAGAGTTAAGGGATGAGAGAACTTAACCAAGGTATTTATCCTGGTTCACTCACTACCACTGTGAACTACGTCCAGTCCTAGAGCCAAACACAGCACCGGGATTTCCACTAATCTTCAGAAGATTACAAGTATTCTTTTTCTGTCAAGCCTCTTCAGGCTCTACAACAACAAGTATTGTTTCCTCACAAGCCTCTTTAGGCTCTACCTAAGTATTGTTTAACAAACAAGCCTCTCTAGGCTCAACACCCATGTGTTTAAGGTATAAGAAAGTTTAAGCTAAAGAACTACACAAGTTCAAAGCTCAAACAAAGTGTTGCACAAGATAACTGAGTTAGACTCAGGATAAGGGACAAGAAAATGTGAGATGATTTTGATCTTAGCTAACGATATAAGGGGATTTTTTTGGACTTACTTCGTCCACGACCGAGTTGTCCTAGAAGCCCATCTTCGCTGACATCTGAGAAGAATATTCTGACTTCAAAACAAGATGGTAGTAGTGACAGAAACCGACCTTATCCGACTGTGGTTGGACTTGGTATATTCCGAGTATACACTTAATACGAGACTAGATCCATATTGTCAAATCAGATTAGACTATTAAGCTCCTATTTGGGGACAAATTCAATATCAGATCACGAAAGCCAGTTAACAATGAGCGCGTGGCACACACCTCGTATGGGCGGGTGAGAACTTCTTACAAATTCTGTTATAACAAACTAACGCTTTTCCTGCCTATTTTTGCCTATAAATACACAACCTAAGCAGAGACTCGGGTACACTTTCACTCATATTACTGAAACTCTGTTGAAATTTATACTGTCTTGAGCGTCAGAGTCCTTACAGGTACACCATCACCGTGCTCCTCCGTGGATCACCGTCAGAACTCAACGAAAACCATTTTCTACAAAATCCAGCATGGAGAGGGGTGAAAAAGTGACATGATTTATTTTAATTAATAAGTCAATTTCTCATTAGAGAGACAATGAATGGGAAAAAATTGAGACAAAAAGGATTTTGACCTATTTAGGAGAAATACTTTAATTTGACATTCTTTTTAATATTTTCTTTATTTAATAATATTTTATTATTAAGTAAAATGTCACACTAGTTTTTTTGGTACACAACGGGCAAATGTCATGCTAGTTTAACTAAAAAAAATGAATTTATATTATTTAGTAAAAAGCAAATAAATTTTCATCTAATAATAAAAAAGATGTTAAAAAATTGTAAAACAAAATATATTTTTAAGATTAATTATATAATTGTACCCGAAACTTCATGCCGTACATAAAAAGTCTTCCAAACTTTTAGGACTCATGACTTATTATTCAAACCCCAAAGTCAATAAAAAATTAATCGAAGGGAGCATGTCAATACCTAATTGACAATCTTTTTTTTAAAAAAAAAAAGAAAAGAAGAGAAAGTCCTTTTTTGCATGTTGTTTCGTATAAGATGATATATAGTCTCATATGACGGTTGTAAAAATAAATAGAAATTAAATTTGGTACGTCAATAATTTCACACTCAAGCCCTGAAACAGTTTATATATACCAATGTGAAAATGTCAATGGAGGTAGACTTGGACATAACTAGTAATTAATTTAATAGTTTTATAAAGTCAAATATAAAAATTACATCTATATAAATATTAAAGAATTTTGTAATAAACTTTAAAATTTTTAAATATTAAGTACTTGGGAAACACGATAAGAGAAATAAATATTCACGGATATATATACGACTTTCCTCGATGTTGAGAGCTGCTGTTAATTATTCTTAAAATATAGAAGTAACTTCCTAATCGTGTCAACCGGTGTTTTAAAGATATTCATCAAACAAATAAATAAATAAAAACTAATATTTAAAATGAAAAAAATTAGTTTTATTACTTTTTATTTTTAAATACTTACACATACTTAAATACACCCATTAGCCTTCTATCCTATTTATTTTCCTTACCTACGCACACAATATGCATCTTTAGGATTAAAATCATCTATTCCTAAGTTGTCTTTTTTCTGTTGGCTAAAATAACATATTAACAAAAAATAAATTAAAAAAGAGAATGGTAGATATAAAATATTTTATTGATGTATGATTTTTTTTAATTAACAAATACTAAAATTTTTGTTTAAGACACTAGTTAAAGAAACTAAAGTGAAAGATGTTTCATAAAAATATATTAAAAAACTAAAAATGATTTAATAATCATTTTTAAATAATTAAAAGTATTTAATAAATAGTTCTATATATCAAATTTGAGTACTTATTCTCGTTTACTCTTAGACCAATAATTAAACTATCAGATTAATATACGTGACTATTTTTATAAATTATAAAAATTTTAAATATTTCTTATATGAAATCTGAATTTTTTCCTATTTAATGTTATTTATGTGGTTTGAGCTTTTTATTTAATTTTTAAAATATATTATTAAGAAGCACATTGATAATATTCAAATGATAGTCGATCTCCCGACTCGATAAGATTGCCTCCCATGAAAGATATATGTGGTATTAATTGCACCAAAAAAATATGATAGTTGATCACCTTATATGTAGGATTTTTAAAAAAAAAAATTAAAACATATCTTTTTTTATAATTTATATATTTTACGGGCTACCTTAAAAGTATTAACAAAATAAAACTCTATCTTTGCATTTCACATATGATTAATTAAAATACTAGTCTCTTAATGATCATTACATCTTTTTCATTATAAGAACATGTGAATTTTGGAGTGAAAAATGTTAGGTTGGTTGGACTTTTTAAAGCATGAGTCTAACTTAATTATCTCCCAAATTTAAGAATTGAATCTGACTTATTTATATGATATAGAGAATTTTTTAAGGTCTGCCTTAAAATTTTAAAAATCTGACTTGATTTAAATTTTTGTTTTGTAATAAGAAATATGTTGTAGATTCAAGTTTTATATATAGCATAATAATCTTAAATATTTAAATAACCCAATAAACTTATATTCAAGATATTATAATAAAAATATAATATAATAATAATAATAGTATTAACAAAAAATATTATATTATTTATATTTAATTATAAGGGTACTTCTGCTAACAAGTATCCTAATGATATTGCTTAAGAGATAAAAAAAATATTATATTAAATATAAAAAATAATATATTATTTATATTTTTTCCTTGGGCCTTTGGGCCTTTCAATAATAAAAGAAATGGTAAAATAACATTTTAGTCCTTATAAAATACCTTAATTTTAATTTTCGTCCTTGAAAAATTTTTCTTTTTTATTTGATCATTATAAAATATTTAAGCTATTTTTTTAGTCTCTGCTGTTGATTCCACTATTAATTATGAATGTATCGAACGCTCTTCACAATTAGTAATCATATGTATTGTACCCTGACACATATATTATACAACAATGTTAGTCTTCTTAAACACATTCAAAGATTATTTGTGATATATATGAAGGAGGAAATGTACAAAGAATTTCAGTTCAAATTCACCATGAAATTTGACTCTCTAAATGAGTTTAAGTAAGCTAAAACTCTTATATAATGTATTATGGTACTTCTGAAGTATTGTTGACTATTATGGACGTTCAATACATCCACAATTAACAGTAGAAGCAACATCAGGGACTAAAAATAGTAAAAATATTTTATAAGGATGAAATAAAAAAGAAAAATTTTTCAGGGACAAAAATGAAAACTCGGGTATTTTATAAGGACTAAAATGTTATTTTACCCTAAAAAAAAGATATTGCTTAAGAGATCAATATATACATGATTTTATTAGAAATCACGACATCGATTGTAATTGTAACATTAAATGTCACACAATTTAATAAAAACTTAAATAGACCAACCCGTCAAATTTAAAACACTTTTATGAAAGATTAACCAAAGTCTTGCTAATAAAAAAAAATAAGTATTTTTATTATAAATCACCATATTCAATGTACATTTTTGAATAAAAAGTTCACTTTTAATTCTTTAATCAACACTCTTAAAACACTTACTACATTTGACTTTTGGCTAACTACAACAAATCAATGACTTAGATGCAAACGGGTAGCGTCGACCAAAAGGCATCACTTTTGAATTTTAATCAACCTGACTGACGCTAATGGTAAAATAAACTTTTTTTAAAAGTTTTTATTTAGTGTCGGCCAGGCCAACGCAAAAAGACAACACAAAATAATTTTTTTTTAAAGTTTCCTTCAGCGTCGGTCTTCATAAAGTTAGTTTCGATCTGACCGACGTTAATTTCTTTTTATTTTTTCACTATGTATATAATATTTTGCACTATATATTTCAAGAAACAAACTTAGCGTAACGGTAATGCTCCTTCTTTGTATCATGGAGGTTGTGGGTTTGATGGCACACTGTTAGAAGCTTGGACCTGCAAGACCTACACTGGAGGAAAGGCACCAACTTCAAGCCAGAACTTCAAGCAAGGAAGAGTTGGAGAATTTAGTGTCCTACAAATAAAGGTCACTACCCTACAAAATAAGGGTCACTACCCTACAGAAGGACACCTTGACCCTGGATAGGACCCTTGTCCTATGGACCACCCCTTATTAGGACTCTTTTGTATTTTTATTTTTTTGTAATTTTCCTTTTATTTTCCTCCTACTTGGGCGCCCACATGTATGTGTTTATTGGCTAGTAGGTTGCCTTGCTAAAAGGCTTAGGAGTCTTGGGTTCAATTCCCACATAGGATAGAATTTTTATTCATCTTTTTATTTGTTTTCATGAGTGGGGTGCCATTTTGAGAGGTTTATTGGCGTAAGACTTAGCTTAGCCATAAACCTTGGGGCTCATGGGTTCAAGACCCACTTAGGAGTGTTTTCACTCACCTTTTATTTTCTTTCTTTTTTACTCTCCTAAAAATCCGCCCCTCTCCCCCTCTTTTCCTATAAATAGGAGTCCTCTCCTCTTGTAATTAACACATTGAATTTTGAAGTAAAGGCATTATGCCAAATTTTCTCCTCCCTTTGTGAGTTGAGTGAGGCTTGGTGGTTGTTGCTCAAACCATACTGAGACTTATCTAATTCTCCTGAATTAGTGGCGCCTGACATTGGACTTATCTACTGCAAGTGGATTCTTGCTCCAGTGGCGTCCTTCCCATTTCTTCCTCTCCACTTTTTCTTTCATTTTCTCTCATTTTCTTGCATTTTCTTGCGCATTATAGCTGCTGTTCCAGCCACTATAATTCGCAATTTTGGTGCCTTTAATTGATTCTAATCGGTTGGTTTTGCTCAATTCTAGATCCTACAACTATCCGGCTATCAGGGTTCGATTCTCACAATTGATAAGTTTGGGAAGAAATGAATTCTTATGAAAATATTATTAGTGTCGGTCAGGTCGACACTAAAGGTTGAAGCTATGTTTATGAAGGCCATGGAACTAGCGTCAGCTATTTGCGACGGCCAGACCGACGCTACATAACGTCGGCTGTAATTAAACGTCATCGCTACTGCATTAACGAAGAGGCTTTTAGCGACGGTCGGTGAGCCGTTGCTAATTATGAAATAGAGACGATTTTTCCCCTGTTGCTAAAAACCAATTTTCTTGTAGTGGCTAGGCATGGCAATAGGCCCTGTCTCACGTTATCTAATTATTTTATTCCCTTTTTGCATCCTTCACTCCTCATCCATCCATTTTCCTAAAATCCTTATTTTTCCTCACCCGTGTGTCTCTCTTAACCTTGTCATCACGAGATCCCAAGCATGGAGTTGTGGTGAGTATTTCAATATTCAAAAGGGTAAGAAAAGATGTCGCAACATCACTCTTCAATTTTTGCATTAATTTACCTGAGCAATAAAGGAAAGGCAATGAGAGTTGGTATTATTGATGCGATTGCTAATGGATCCTGGTGGGGGGTAATAATGGTGCATGAAGCGTTAGCCATTTTGACAGTATTGGCTAGCAATCCTGATAAGAAAAATTGCGATTAGCACTAAGCAGTGCCTATTTTGGTAGAGATTATTAAGAATGGATCTCCAAGGATGTTAACTATAAGAAAATTGTTTTTTAGCAACGGTCTTTAGCAGTGGCCTAGCGTTGGCCCACATGTCGTCATTAAAACACTCGCCGTTAATGCAGTAGAGACGACGTTTTATGACCGACTTTGGGTAGCAACGGTTTGCCCGTCGCAAATAGCCAACACTAGCTCCATGGCCGTCGCAACATAACGTCGTCGTAGGTCGTCACCAGGCCACAGTCTGTAGCGACGACCGTTGCCGTCGAAAGACATAACGACAACTGAACCGTCACAAAGTCTATTTCAATATAGCGTCAGATATATTAGTGACGGCCTGGCCGTCGCTAATAATTGGATTTTATATTTTTTTTTAAAAAAATATAATTTTGTGAATTAAAATGATATAAAAAACATGGTGAACATATAATAAGATTATTATTAATTTGGATTCTATAAATTAAAGCTCCAAAAAGTAGTACACATTAGTATTAATATAATTATACACCATTTTCATCTTCATGATCCTCTTCATCTTCATTGTCATCCCACCCATCTTCTTCATCCTCATTTGATGGGATGTCTTCATTCTGAAATTCATCATCTTCAACCATTGATTCAAGGATAGACTGAATTATTGGTTCATATCGATTCTCAACTAAACCTGAAAATTGTTCAATGTCTACAACTGGTAAAACAATTGAACTGCCATCGGCCTGATAAGACACTTCATCCAAAACCCCATCAACTTCAACATGACCCCTTGGTTTTGTTGTGATTGCCACAATCCAACCTCGTAAGTCTTTACATAATTCTGGATAAGGGACATAATACACTTGTCTTGCTTTTTGTGCAAGAATAAATGAGTCATACCGATTATACCTTCTACTCTTCTTTACTTCTACGATGTTGTATTGTGGTTGAACTCTCATGCCACTGTTTCTGGTTGGATCAAACCATTCACAATAGAAAAGAGGAATCATGTTACTCAAACCAAGATACTCTAATTTATAGATATGGTGGATGATGCCATAAAAGTCATCTTCACCGCCATCGGTAAGTTATTTTACATGCACCCCACAATTTGTGGTCTTTTTACCCTCACACCATTCCTTGTCTGAAATCTGTAGCCATTAACAGGGTATGTGCTCCATGATTTTGCTTTAGAGTTTGGTCCCCAAGCTAATGATTTAACTTCATTGTTGGTCACTCCATTTCGCTCATCACGAACCTAGATAATCATAAGAACCATTTAAGAATAATTGAATTCTTATTATTGAGTAACCCATACAAGAAAAATGGATGATCAAACTTACATAGTTCCTAAACCATGTTGGAAAGTCTGCATGTATTCGAGTAGAAGAATCTCGATCATTGATCAAGTGAAATTGTTTGTGGCCCTGTCAACATACAAGGTGGTCCATCAAGCTCGGCCTTGTGTCTCGTAAACCCTCTTTTACTCCTTCTGAAGAGGTGATCACTTTGCAAGAATCTAAGATGACAATCAAACCATGAGTTTTTTCCACCATGTTGCAACGTGAAAGCTTTTGTGTCTTCCATATAGTATGGACATGCTAATTTACCATTTGTTTGCCAACCATATAACATTCCATATGCCGAAAAATCATTGATAGTCACATCAAACATGAACGCATGACAAAGTTTTGTTTCATAGAAATATCATACGTTAAAACACCATACCTCCACAACTGTTAGAGATCATCAATCAAAGGTTGCAGAAAACACATCTATGTTTGATTTTGGGTTAGTTGGATCGGGTATTAGACAAGTAAAAAACATATATGACTTAATTATGCACATTTCCGGGGGGGGGAGATTATATGGTGTAACAATTACAGACCAACATGAATACGGTGAAATCGAAGCTTGAATGTAAGGTGTAAACTCATTAGAACATAACCCCAATCTTACACTTCTTGGCTCATTTGCAAAATCAGGATACACATTATCAAAGTGTTTCCATGCTTCCCTGTCCGATGGATGACACAATAAACTATAATCATTTTTGTTCTCATGATACCATCGCATTTGTGCAGCAGACGCTATTGACGCATACAATCGCTGCAACCTTGGAATAATTGGCAAATAGAACATCATCTTCACCGAAACATCTTTTTATCTTTGATAAATACAAATTATAAACATTAATCATCCCTCAAATTTAACTTTTTAATGCATTTTTTGTGCTTAATTAACAAGTCATAAGCATATTATGCCAATTCAGGTTCATATTGGGCTCAATTACATTTTTTCAGCATTAAACTGTTTTCGTATTTCAAGCATAACTTGAGTTCTAGACATCTAAAAATTATGTTCTTTACATTGTAGGAAAGATAAAAGAGAGCCCTAAAACTTTGATGAAGAACCCAAAAGCTAAATCGGATGGCTAGTGAGTCAAAATGGGCTTGGAAGACCGAATAGTCAGCATCATATGAAAACCTGACCAGCACTCAATGATTGGGCCATAACTTGGGCTAGAAAACTCCTTTTGGGCTCAACCCAGCGGAATTTGAAAGCTAAGATCCAGAGCTTGATTTCATATGAAGACAACTCTCTTGGATTCTGCCAGATTGAGGATGATATGCTCGGTGAAAGTGGGAGACAAGTAGGTGAATGATAGCTAGAGTAGGTGAATAATTCAAAGTAATGGACAAATGCATTAGGTAATTGATCAATAAGTCCATTTGTGGACAAAACATGCTTAGTCATTGCTAAGTGATCATGTTTGGAATGACATCTTTTCCCCTCCTATAAATAGGAGGGCTTGCTAAGGAGAAGAACATCCAAGTTGTAGTAGAAATTACTAAGAGTTTCATTTACTTTTGTTCATCTTTTTGTAAAGTCTTCATGGAAGGCTAAGTTTTTATTCAATTCAAGGAGTCAAGCTTATTTTAATCTTGGTTTTGAGGTTTGATCTTCATTTACATGCTGATTGAATTACATCTACCATGCTTTTCTACTCCACTTGCTTCAATTCCATATTTCTTTTATCAAAGCTTGATTGGTTAACATGTTTTGGTTATGAAATTTGTTATTGATGTATGTTGTACTCTTGATTGGTTAATCATCATACAATGATTGAAAAGCATATAGTAAGCAATTAAATTGAAGGTGTTCATTTAATTATTTACTTCAATTGGGTTCCGTTTATAAAAGTGATTTGGATCTAACATAAGATTTTATGGTTATTTGATCTTGTTAATCTTAATCAATTGAATTCTGGGAATTATTTCAGTAGTGAATCCGGGATCATTGTAGGGGTTCCACATTATTCTAAGTTGATAGATTTAATCTCTTGAATGCATGTTATTAATAACCAATGATTTACCATCAAAATAGCCTCTGAATTCCTTGGATTGATATTGTCTTGAATTGATTCAACCTTTGCTTTTAACTTGATCTTTTATTTTCTTCAGTTTATTCCAATCAATCAAACACCCCCTAAAGAAGGATTAATTTGAGTGGATCTTCAGGGTTCGACCCAGTTTATACCATTCTACTACAAGTAGTATGCAGATCGGAGAATTATAAGTATAATTTTGTGCAGGTTCGACAACTGTCAATCTTCCCTTCCCAACCTTACGAGGAAGAAACCTCAGAGCATTACAAAACTTGCATTCGGTTAAATGCTTATCATCCTTGTAATACAACATGCACTCGTTCCTACAACAATCAATTTTTTCAGCCTTCAAACCTAACTTAGACACCAATTTCGTCACTTGATAATAGTTTTTTGGAATGTTGTTAGGTTTTGCAGATAGTAGCATATTATAAAATCATTGGGCATCTGGGTTAGGCGGCTCATGGTCATTATCATGTGTTTCATCATGTATAGACCTAAATGCATCATACACCATCTGAGTCACTAGGGCAAACTGAGGTTCATAACTCATATATTCAACACTATTAGATCCTTCTTCTCCGTGTTCAATCCATACCCAATAGTTTGGTTTAAATTCAGACTTCAACAAAAGAGCTCTAATTAATGGTGGTCTCAGAATTTTCTCACAATTACAATTCGCACATGGACACCTAATCCCTCCTTTAGACATAAACGAAGGTTGTTCCATAGCATTGCTAACAAATTTCGAAACCCCATCAATATACTCATAACTCAAACTCCTAGAAGAATCAATCCTATTATAAATTCATCTACGATCCATTTGTCTACAATTTAAACAATTATATAATTTCAGCATAACAATTTTACATATCACAACACAAACACATGCACAATTCTATATTGTCAACATACAACCAGCACCCTTCATAGGGTCTCACCTATCCACTAACAAACAACAAACAATACAAACACATGCACAATTCTATATTATCAGCACACAAACAACACCCTTCATAGGGTCTCACCTATTGAGCTTAGCTCTCCACTAACAAACAATTCATACAATACACAGAGAAATGCAAATTGCCACAGTTTCATCACACATAGGGGTACAGTACCAGTTGGATGCCCACGACGGAGCTTGATAGCCGGCAATAGCCTCCCACGGTGGTTGACCACCGTCCTCCTCTCCTTTCACCAAAAAATGAGTTGTCTCACAAAAATAATCGGTGAGATTGAAGAGTTTAGGGAGAGGGAAAGGTTGAAGGAGAAATAGAGCTTGAGGGACGGTTGGAGGGGTTGTAAGCGGCAGGCGCGACGGATGAGAGAAAAGAAAGGGAAGAAGAAAGGGAAGTCTTTCTCGTACAAGTTTCAGAATTAGCGTTGGCTTTAGTGACGACCTTGTCGTCGCTAATTTTATATTTACGTAGCGACAACTAGGCTGACGCTACTGTCAAACATGGTCGTCGCTATAAGTTATTTTTGAAATTACGCTCGCATATAAATTTTAAATTTAGTGTCGGCTGTAGCGACGACTTAGCTTCAATTTTCAATTAGCATCTAACTAGCCGATGCAAAACTAAAGAAAGGCCATCACAAATCACTATTTTCATATTAGCGACGGCTAGGTCGTCGCTACATTCATCGAAGCTAGCGAAGCCTGGCCGTCACTATCTTTTTCTGACTAATTTCTAAATCAAATTAAAATATAAAAGCATGTAATGTTGGCTTTGCGAAGGCCAGACCGTCACTATTTGTGTCGGCCTACGACCGTTGCTAACTATTCGCGTCTAATAACCAGTTTTCTTGTAGTGGTTGTTCACTAGAATATTATTTGTCTTTCAAAATGCTTAAAAATGAACGTCTCAATTTGAAGACTAAATCTAAATAGAACATAAGTGTCTTATATGCAAAATATAAAGATTGAAAATTAAGAGGAAAAGCCTCAAAGAAAAGAAACATATTCCCATCAGAATAAAACTACATGAAAAATAGACTACTAAACCATAAAATAAAAAAACCATGGCACAGTCGATTCTCAATACGAAATTATGAATCATATGGCCTATGAAAATTTAATTTATAGCAAAGTGAGATGAGAACTCAATCAATAGTCCCAAAGGAAGAAGAATGAGATCGTTCACGACACATCGTTCCTTAAGCAACCAATGTCTCCAAGGCAGCACCAATTCCCGAATGAAGAAGAAAGGGAATTTAGAGTGTGAATTTGCATTGGTAGGTAATGATGGGAGGAGATTGAGATGACACAATTAAGCTTAGAGTGTGTTTGGTAAAACTAGCTGAAAAACTAGTTGAAAGCTGAAAAGCTATATGAAAGCTGAAAAACTAAAGCTGAAAAGCTAGCTGATTTGATTGAAGGTGTTTGACAAAACTAGCTGAAAATGGTAAAATGACGTACAAGGACATCATTAATTGTTAAATAATGATAAGTGAGGGTGGTTGAGGGATAAACTTATAATTAATCTTCAGCTAGTAGCTGAAAATGAGAGTATTTTTAAAAAAGCTATCTTAAGTAGCTTTTCAAGAAAAACTAGTCGCTATCCAAAAAATTACCTTACCAAAAACAGCTAGAATGGTTTCAACAACTAATTTCAGCTTTCAGCTAGCTGAAACGGCTTACTGATAGCACCTGTCAGTAGACTTCTGAGCTGATAACTGGGAGCTATGGAGCATGGAGAAAGCTTGGACCAGTTTGGGGTTGCTTGGAGCTGAACCAAGCCTTGGTCAACCTTTTGGTGGTCAAGCTATGATCAATATTTAACCTTTGACCAATGACCCAAGTCAACATGAGGACTCTACTTAATTAGGACATTATTAGATTAGGACTTTATTAGAGTTTTAATTGTAATTAGGACTTATTTGTAATTTTCTTAATTTTGTACTCATGAGGGGTGTAATTTGTATGGGTTTATTGGTTAGGAGATTGCCTTGCTAGAAGGCTTAGGAGTCATGGGTTCAAGACTCATTTAGGATAGTTTTTCACTCATCTTGTATTTTCCTTCCCACCACCTAGCCACCTCTTTTTCCTATAAATAGGAGGCCACCCCCCTTGTATTTCAAGCTTGATTTTGAGTAAAGGCATTATGCAAAAATTCCTCCTCATTGTGAGTAGAGAAGGCTTGGTGGTTCTTGCTTAAACCAACCAGAGACTTATCTGATTCTCTTAGGGGCCGTTCGGGGTGGTTGCGAGTTTTTAGTTTATGGGTTTTAAAAATTTTCAATCTAGTTTTTACAACTCAAAACCAAAAACTGAAAACTTGTTTTTGTGGTTTTCAAAATAAACATTTTGAAAACCACAAAAAGTGGTTTTCAAATTTTGGTTTTGAGTTGTAAAAACTTTATTGAAAATTTTTAAAAACCAAAAACTGAAAACTCACAACCACCTCGAACGTCCCCTTAATCAGTGGCGTCTAGCACTTGAACTTATCTGCTGTGGGGGTCGACTGCACCAGTGGCGTTCTACCATCTCTTTTCTCTCCACTTTTTCTTTCAATTTCCCTCTTGTTCTTGTCATTTTGGGCGTGAATATAGCTGCTGCCTAGCTGCTATATTCCGCTTAATAATTGCATGTTCTTGATTCTAACCGGTTGTTTTGCTCAATTCTAGATCCGTAACCTTCCTGCTATCACTTACCAAACACACTCTTAAATGAAATCTCACATGTAAATTTTAAATGAGGTGTCAATTTATGATTGGGGGATACAAAGACATGGGATAGGAAGATGAGACATGTGATTTTCATCTTAAGGCAGATCGAGGATGGATTTTACTTTCCCCATCATTGCTCCCACAAAGGTTGGGGCTGGTTTAGGGTTGTCGAATTTAAAGAAAACGAGTATGAAATTATGAAACTCAACCCCACCTCTACGAGTTCCCCACCGTCAGGTTAGGGAAACCTGTGGGATCTCACCCTACTCTATATTTTCTTTAATTTTAATAACTTAAATACATATTTTTTAAATAAATCATATATATCTAATATAATTTAATTCAAATAATATAAGAAAATAAATATTAAAAATCTTTTAAAAAATAAATTAAAGAATTATATCATATTTTAAAGAAAAAATATATAATATTAGCTTTATTATTTAATTATTATATCAAATAGGGTTTGCGAGTACTTGCATCCTTAAACCTCTCCTCATCTCTATCAAAATGGGGTTGGTGTTGGGTTTCTTTTTAAAAACTTTGTCAAAGTGGATTGGTGGAGGTGGATCGATATCTATAAATTCAGATTTTATTAATTTAGCTACATTTAACTAAATAAAAAAAAATTATAAATTTAATAATTATACATTAATTGTATAAACGAGTTTTATAATTTATCACATAATAATATTATTTCTTAAAATTATATTATAATATATTTAAATAATAAAATATGATAATTGGATACTTGTGTACAACTAATTTACACTGTCCATTAACTGATAATTATTTAGGAAATTTTCCTTATCCGACTTAAGCCTTATGTGGCGCCCCTAGGTGATCTAGTTTTTTCACGATTCGTAAAATCAATCAATTCAACTATGTTTCGTGGTGCGAGGGCTTCAGTTTTATTTTTTTTTACCTTCTAGAAACTTCAACTAAGTCGGTCATCAAGCCATCAACTTATAAATTGATCGTCACAAAAAAAACTTATAAATTGAATAGAATATCATCGTATGTTCGTAAGTGTGGCACACGACTTTTTGGCGGCGCCTCATTCCCCACGCCACAATTACGAAAATGTCCAGAATCTTCCATTGTCTACACTTGGTCATACAAATTAATTGGTCCACTCACGCCACGCGTCTTCACCTTCATATGTTATATATATATATGATCACCCATTTCATTCTCCATTTTCGGGGATCTTTGTTTGTTCTCTCATTTCTTCTTCTAATAAATTCAAATTTTGGTACTATACACATATACGCACATATATACGTGCATGCCTTATATAGTTTGACTAGCTAATTGTAACATGGTTATGGACAAGTTAGAGCAGTATAGACGTGTGTTCAATCACTTCGATGAAAATGGAGATGGGAAGATATCCCCATCGGAGCTGCGGCAATGCGTAGAGGCCATTGGCGCGGAGTTGTCGGCGGAGGAAGCGGAGGCGGCGGTGGCGTTTCTGGACGCGGACTGCGATGGGTTGGTGGGGTTTGATGATTTTGTGGGATTTGTGGAGGGAGGGAAAGAGGAAGAGAAAGTGAATGACCTAAAGGAGGCTTTTAAGATGTATGAGATGGATGGATGTGGTTCCATCACGCCAAGGAGTCTTAAGAGGATGCTTAGCAGGTTAGGTGAATCTAGGAGTATAGATGAGTGTAAAGTTATGATCTCTACATTTGATCTCGATGGGGATGGGGGTACTTAGTTTTGATGAATTTAAGGTCATGATGATGTGATTATTGTGCATCCGATTCTATTCTTTTAATTATTCTTTGCTCTCTTGGGGGTTGCTCTCTGAATAGGTATATTAGGTACATTTGTACCTTTTCTTGTTTGGAGTAGAGAAGGTAAATATGTACCTAGATATTATGGAGTTGATTTTTTTGTTGACCCATTTTTTATATATGGACTTGTTTGGAGCTGTTTTAGGTCTTCTTTCCCAAACGTTCAGATATATCTATATATGATGTTATCGCTTTCTTTTATGTTTCTCTCTTGTTCATTTTCCTTCCTTGCAGGTGATCATGCATGGCTATATCATGCTGATGCATTACTTTAGCCTTATACAATCATAAACGTAGTCATTTCATTTAATTATATTTATACAATGTTGATATATAATGTTGCACAATTATGAGAGCGAGAGATGAGAATATAAAGAAAGTGAAGTGTGGGATGTATGTTATGTTATGAGTGATTTATAGAAAGAAATATAGAGAAAAAAAGATAGAGTTTAATATATATATATATATATATATATATATATATATATACCGTCAGTGTAAAGAAATTTTACACAGATATTCAATGATGCGTTGCACATCATTTATTGAATTTAATAGCACATGAGTGTCATATTCATTAAATGATATAGCGACACATCATTGGATATCTGTGTAAAACTCATTTATACTGAGAGTGTATATCAATTACATCTAAAAAAATATATGTATATTATTGTTGTATGAATAAAGATTAAAGTCAATCATGATGGAGCTTATTTTTCCTTTCATGATATATGGGTGCAAACATCCTTTGATTTGTGTATTGATTTGTATATTTATCTCAGTGTAATTGGGTTTGGGTACCCATTATACTCTAATATATTTCTTTATGTTGTGAAAAAAAATGTTATATGAATAAGTATGATAAAATTTGTTTACAAATATATAAGTTGATGAATTCAATTCTTTTTATTTGATGCTCCGTATTGTACGTACTTTTCTAATTAATGATATAAAACTTATTTTATGCAAAAACAAAATATTATAAAACTTTTTAAAATCAAAATCAGAGGTAATAAAGCATTTTTTAACATCAAATTCAGAGACAATAAAACATATTTAACTGATATATATATATAATACTTTAATTTGCATTTGCGTAATATATTATAACTCATTCATAATAAATTATTAATTAAATTAAAATTGACATGCATGAATTATTACCCAAATACTATCATCAATTTATAATCCAAACGAAACCATTTAATTTCTTCGAACACGAATTAATTTCGTTTCTTTTAAAGAATTGAGAAATTATTATAAGATCCATTTTGAAAAGAGTTTAATGAGTATGTGTCAGTTTTCTTGTGAAACCATTTATTTTCATTATTTTCATTATAGTTGTTAGTGCTTTAATACTTTATATGATTGTATAAAACAAGATTAAAAGTAAAATCTCTATAAATTAATAATGTTGACACCTTGTAATTTTATTAATTTAAATAGGTATTAATTAATCGATAAATTAATAATTTATTAATTTAAAGAGATCTTTTCCGATTCAATGAACCTACATTATTCTTCATGAATAAAACATATGTACATTATATTGACTAATTAAATGATGTTTATGTATAATGTAACTAATTAAATATATAATACATTTTCCTAAAAAAACAAAATTCATTGTTATTCGTGATAACTGTCTTTGGGATGTCAAAATGCACTATAATGTTCTTGCAAAAGAACTTCTAAACCTTGGCCGACGTGATGGTTGCAAGTGGTTCGACCTCAATCCACTTTGTAAAGTAATCCACGGCTACTACTAAAAACTTGACTTATCCCGGGGTGGTGCAAGAGGGCCCAAGATGTCAATTCCCCATTGATGAAAAGGCCATGGGACCGACATGGTGGAGAGTTCAGAGACGGTGCATGGTGTAGGGCATCATGTTTTTGGCAAGCATCGTAACGCCTAATGTAATCCATAGCTTGTTGAAGAAGAGTCGGCCAATAGTATCCAGCCTTGAGTGCTTTTCTAGCTAAGGATTTGCCTCCCTGGTGTCCCCCACAACTCCCCTCGTGTAACTCGGCCAGGATGCATGTATTCTTTTTGTTCTCCAGAAATGCACTTTAGTAAGGGGGAGGAAAAGCCTTTCTTACATAACTGATCGTTGATGATAGTGAACTGAGATGCCATTTGTCTGATCCGTCTTATTTCCTTTTGTTCCTTGGGCAATTCTCCTTTTGAAATGTAGTTTTTTATAGGGGTGATCCATGAATTAGCCGACTCGATAGTCAGGACCGGGGTCTCCAAGATTCTTGGGTTGGAAATGACTTCCTGCAAAACTAATTTGTCATTTCCTATCTTCTTGGTGCTAGCCAAACAGGAGAGAATGTCGGCCTTGGTATTCTCGGTTCGTGAGATGTGTTGGAAGGTGATTTCTGAAAAAGCGTCTGAAACTCGTTTCACTTTTTCCAGATACCTCTAAAGGTGTGGCTCTTTAGCTTGGTACTCCCCTTTGACTTGGGAAACTAAAAGCTGAGAGTCGCTGCACATCGTAACCCTCTTCGCTCCAACCTCATTTGCCATCATCAAACCCGCGATGCAACCCTCATACTCTCAGCCTGTTGTTAAAGGTCTGGAATTCAAACTTGAGTGATTTCTCTATGCATAATCCTCAAGGTCCTTCCAACACTATCCCGGCTCCGGCTCCCTTTTTGTTAGAGGATCCATCAAAGAAAATAATCCACTCTTCTGTAGCATTCTCTTCTACCCCGGGGGGTTAGTTCTGCCACGAAGTTGGATAGAATCTGGCTCTTAATGGCAGTTCAGCCCTCGAAGTCTAGATCAAATTCTGATAACTCAATAGCCCATGCAGTCATTCGCTCAGACAGATCTGGTTTATGCAGAACTGTTTTGATTGGAAGGTCAGTCCGAACTGTGATCTCGTGAGACTGGAAATAATGTCTTAGTCTTCTTGTTGTGATCAAGATGGCCAAGGCAGATTTCTCCAGTTTCTGATAAAGTAACTCTGGGCCCTGCAATGCTTTACTGATGAAACATATGGGTTGTTGGCTCTTTCCTTCTTCCCTAACCAAAACGGATGCCACTGCCTGATCAGTGACTGAGATGTATAGGAACAATCGCTCTCCTGGGGCCAGTTTTGCAAAAATGGGGGGATTCGTCGGGGTTGCTTTTAAACTTTGGAAAGCCTTTTTACAACCAGGAGACCACTCAAATGATTTCCCCTTTCGTAGGAGTTGAAAGAAGGGGAGAGACTTCAAGGTCGAGTTTGGAATAAAATGGCTTAAAGCCGTGATGCGCCCATTAAGCTATTGAATCTCCTTGACCGACTTATGGCTTTTCATTTCTAGTACAACCTTGCATTTTTCAAGGTTTGCCTCTATTCCTTTGCTAGTCAGCAAGAAACCGAGAAAATGGCCCGAAGGAACCCCGAATATGCATTTCGAGGGGGTTTAATCTCATGTTATGATCTTTGAGTCGCACTATGCCAAAAAACAGAATTAAGGGCTCTCCCGTACACGATAAAGGGCGCTTCCGTGCACACTAATAGAAACTGCTCTTGTATGGTTGTTGAGAGGAGGGCGTGTCGGGAAACGCCCTGAAGAAAGACATTTAGGGCACTTAAAAAAAACACGGAAGCGCCCTGATCTTGGTTAACAAGGGCGCTCCTGGGAAGCCCCTTGAAGTAGCTAAAAAATATAAAATAAAAAGTACGAGGGCGCTCCTGGGAAGTGCCCTGGTTTTCTTATGGAGGGCGCTTCTAGGAGCGCCCTCGTGCTTTTTTTTTGGGCTCCTTCATTCTGTTCCTAATATGTTTTAGCATACTATTTTTAGTTGTTTTCATACCAATGAGGTACCTCTAAAACCATGCATATTCCTTATCATTCAAACAATTATTAGATATATGAAGAACCCTTTCATTCCATTTACACATTCACAACACAAACACAAGTAAGTTAACATCGATATTCCATATTAAGAATTCAAGACATGCAATACTTTAAATAGTTTCCTATACAACCACATAGAAGCAACCACAAATCATGACATGGAACAATAACTCAATTGGTAAATATATAACATACATGACCTATAAAAATTTCGGCAAAGTTTCCTCTGTTTATTCAACATTTCCCAATTTAACAAACACCTGTAAAACATCCATATCAGCAGGCAGAATTTATCATTCAACAGATCTAAAAAGTTTTGAATAGAATATGTTTAACACTACTAGCTACTCATCTAAATTTACTTATAAAAATTTCGGCAGAATTTCCTCTGTTTATTCAACATTTCCCAATTTAACAAACACCTCCATACCAGCAGCCAAAATTTATCATTCAAAGAGTTATAATCAGTTCAGAGTAGAACATCAAAGTATACAAAATTTACATAACTTATCATTAATACACAACTTTGTACAACATTTTCAGATTACAAGTACACGTGTTTACTTACCATCAACAAGTACAAAAAAATCACATACAAGTGGTTACTACATGTTTTGCCCATTCTTCTCTAACCTCATCAAGTTGCTTCGTAGTGTAAGTCGAGCATCGGTGTTGAGGAAAGTACTATAAAAGCCAAAAATTGATTTCATTAAAAGAAGTACTAAATGAGGAGAAAAATACTTAATTGTTATAACAATTCCAAATTACCTCTTTTGGTATAATGAGTGCATTTTGATTGATTATCTCCTTCATAAAACGCATAACAAAAAGTCCGCAGTCATTGTTGTTTGTTTGCCGTTGACACTACAAAAATAATTTATAATCAAATCCACTTACGTAATGATAAGTTACGAAGGAACACAAAAGTTCGCGCAACATTACCTGTATGCGGCACCAAATGGGATCAGGGATAATCCTATTCCTTGCTTGCGGAAAAACTGCCTAGCTTTCGATATTCAGAAAAAGATCTAAACCAATATAACAAATAATGTGTATGAGAACTCTAATTAAACAATGTAAGTGTGATAGTATAAAGTTAATTGACATTGAATACTTACCTATTAATCATAGTCTTCATCGGTTCATAATGTGTAGGATCTTTGCGCAAGGAGTCGAAAAAGTAAACATTGCCAAAATCCCTTAAACTCAAGGCCATAAGAACCCAATGTTGCCTACAACCATATTGCAAGATGTGTCAAACGTACATTTTTTTAAAAATAATAATATTGAGAAATAAACATATACTTCATATACCTGTCATGATTGTAAGGAACAAGAAACAACTTATCTTGCCCGCGAGTGTTATACAACACCCTACCCACAACTTCGTCATACTTAGTTGTTGCAACAAAAGCTGTCATGAGCTGTGGAGATATGAAAACATATCTATCCGTGCGGGCAGATGGAAGTAATACCTCCTTGTACAAGTAACTATGCAATAAAAATTGGATATTGTTAACTAATCTTACAATGCTTATCATAAAATGAGAATGACATACTATGAATTTTTTAGAATTCAAAATACCTGCAGTATATGTCTATGACAGTCCCATCTAAACAATCACGATACAACACGGAATGAAGACAATTTGCATCGATCCATGTATTCACTTCATCCGAAGTAACAATACCCGCAACTATGTTGCAATTAATGGCAGAACCACTTTCTTGCATCTTTACTGAGTAGAACATATCTAGTAGTTGCAAGTTCGTGGTGGAAGGATTGGTGGGCCTTGAGGTGACAACCCGTGGAGTAGTTTCTCTAATTGGAGACTTATGTATTGGTGATTCATTTGAAAAACGTGTCTCCACAGGCAGTGCCGCTGGAATTTTGGGGAGTCTAAAAAATCAACAAATTAAAGAATTAGTATTTGTAATTGAACTTATATAAATGAATTTTTTACACAAATAAAACTATAAACGTACCAATACATCCAATCCAATATAAGTACATGGCCAAGCCACGAAACACCCTAATGCATCTCCAACAGTACTCAATTCCCCAAAACGATTTGGGCATGGAAGCGCAACATGTGGTTCAATAGCAATTTGAACCATGACCTTCAATTGGTTGGAGGGAAGTGGGGAATTGTGTAACATCTGGCCTGGGAAATTGTGTGCTTGCCTCTTACCAACCACTTGTAAGACAGAGTCTCCCAAATACATTATACATTGAAATAAACCCTACACAATTTAGATGAGTAAATATGTTTATGGATAAATAATGCGTAAAAAACAAAACTCTTAAAATGTATATTATAAATAAAGATACAAACAATTACCTCAGGCAAGACAGGTCTGGCAGAAGTATTAGAATCTTCATATCTAAGTTCTCTGGTAACTTCTTCAAGCTTTCTTATAGTATCATCAAGTTTTTCTTTCATCTTTTTCCAATCAGTTTTCATTTCCCTCATTTCCTCTAAAATATGATCATATTGCTCTTGAGATACTACATTTTCTTTGGGTTTAGGAGCTTTGAAATATTGTCCAGGATATACACCAAACCCCATAGCCCGAACACGTCCCATGTACACATCTTCTTAAGAACCATGTCAAGGACGTGTCTCTCATCAGAGTTACCAAACTCAGCTTGAGATAATATTTCCTCCTAATAACACAAGTGCAAAATATAAACTCAATGATACAGAAATATATGAAATTTAACACACAATAACATTAAATATATACTTACACATTGTGTGAAGACCTTTTCAACTCTTTCATTGTTGGCATTCCTTGTTAATTTGAGCGGCTTTCCACAACATATGCCGTGAAACTTCAACGCTTCCATCACCCGGTTCTTGTAACTGTATAGTATAATTTACACACTATCAGTACTAACAAAAAACACTATTTTGGCATTTTATGTTAATGACAATAATCACTAGTTGTTGTTCAAGTCGAGCATAACCCAAACGTGAGCCTCTATATGGGTATTCGAGATTTGAAGCTCTAGCCTTATTTTTCCCACTTATTTCCTGCAATAACACATGGTAAACATATTCAAGGAGTTATTCAAGGAGTAAACATATATGTTAACAAAAAAACAATTAAAAAATGGAGCATATGGTTGAATATAGTACCTTGAAATATTCCTGGGTTCGTTGGGCAACAAAGAAATCCAATTGCTCTTGTGATATTACTTCCTCATATCTCTTAGGAGGATGCAAGATTACTTCCCTATTCTCATCAAAAATATGTTGGGTGGATAATGTTGACCTAAAAGCTCTATGTCTTTTACCAGCCAACATAAGTACATATCTCTTGTGGCAATCATCAATTTCAAAAGCGGACTACATAGAAAACAAAACAAAATACAGGAATATTAGATTAGGTGTCCTTATCTTAAAATATAAAGGGGGGACATAGTATGTACCTTTATTTCCTCCCATATCATATTCTTATATTCCTTCATTTCTTCATTTTTCCATTGTCTAATAGTAATTGGTACCCTTTGACGAACAATGGCACCAATGTAACTACTCAATGTAGGGCCACCAGGTTTAATAGGTTGGCCCTGGAATTCCATGCAACTTAAACAAAAGAACAAACTATATAGTTACATATTTCAACTTAATAAACATAATTTGATATAAACGTATAATTGGTTACCTGGATTTTATTTCCCTTGTTCCTCTCTTTGATGACATGGGCCATAGTTGTTGCCCCACGTCTGTGTTGGTCATCCATGTTTTGACCATTATCATTGTCAGAGACTGACATGATAGTTGCATGAGAAACATAAGAGATTAATTAATATATTCTTTTATTAGTATACAAGACAAAAGAAATAGCTATTTAAATAAGTAAAAACATACATACGTTGACTAACTCATTTTTTTTCCTTTTCTAGTTGGTTTGAAACTAGTGGGTCCATTTCTAAGACGAATTGATGGGTTGATCCAAATACCCTCATTATGGTCCGCTCTCATGTACAACCCATCATCTGTTGTGGAGTCACCCTGTAATAATTGTGATGTCGTAACAAAAGGATCATCTTCAACATCCTCCTCTTGGTCATCATCCACATTTGGATCGTCATTGAATTTGTTACTTAACATCACTATGGAGCAATTCACGTCTGCGAGATCAGTAACATAAAAAACTTGTTGAGCTTGGGATGCTAGGATAAATGGCTCATCTTTGTAACCCTCCTTGCTAAAATTAACTTGCATGAAGCCAAGTTCATCAACCCGAACATCAGTATTGTTGTCAACCCACTTTCAACCAAAAACAAGCAACCGAAAGTGAGTATAATCCAATTCCCATATGCAATCAATCACCCCAAAATATGACATATTTGCATAAACCGGATTTCTATCTTTTGCACTTGACATGTATCGCTCAACCAGGTACATCCATCTCATGTAAGCTAGTCCACACAATTGAGTCCCCGAACCAGGTGAACTGTGAGATGAATCATTATGTCAAAAAAAGAGGGGGGGGGGGGATACATTTCAAGCTCGCACAGTGTGACCACTATCTGTCTTTGCAAAATAGGCAACTTCCTAGGGTCAATCACTTTACTACAAATAACTCTGAAGAAATGACACAGTTTAGTTATTGTAACACACACTTTATTGGAAGAATGGAGCGTATTGTAACTGGAAGTAAATGACCCATAAGAACATGACAATCATGAGACTTCACACCTTTCAATCTTTGTTCTTTTATTGATACTAGATTTCTAATTTTAGAGGAAAAACCCTCTGGAACTTTGACTCCCTGTAAGAACTTGCAAAAAATAACTTTTTCTTTTTTGCTAAGAGTATAAGCCGCCGGGGGAAGATATGTACGTGAGCCCATTTTTTCTGGGACCAATTCTTTCCTTATACCCATTGCCAATAAGTCCCCTCTCACATTTATCCCATCCTTGGTCTTGCCTTTGACATTCAGTAACGTGTCGATAACACTCGCACACATTTTTTTCTATATGCATCACATCAAGGAAATGTCTAACAAATAATGACTTCCAATATGGCAACTAAAAAAAAAATAGACTTCTTTTTCCACCCTTTAGTAACAAGTTGTCAGGAAAAAGGTTTGTCGAAGTTGTTGGTCAAGTTACCCACCTTTTCCCACAACTCATCACCCGTCAATGTAGATGGAGGCCTCCCCTCCTCGGTCTCACCATTGAATGCTTTCTTCCATCCCCTATAACGATGGGATAAAGGCAAAAACTTACGATGACCCTGGAATACATTCTTCTTACAATGTGCCAAGCGCATCCAAGAAGTATTTTCATCACAAACTGGACATTGACACTGACCCTTTAAACTATAGCCAGACAAATTACCATAGGCCGGGAAATCATTAATCGTTCTAAACAACATCACCCTCAACTGAAAAGATTCTTCTTTGTAGCCATCATAGACCTCTACTCCAGTATCCCACAACAGCTTCAAGTCTTCAATCAGTGGTGCCAAGTACACATCTATATCATTACCTGGTTATCTGGGCTCTGATATCAACATAGACAACATCATGTATTTGCGCTTCATACAAAGCCATGGAGGTAGATTATATATCATGAATACCACCGACCATGTGTTATGGGTACTAGATTGGACACCATGCGGATTCATTCCATCTGTTGATAATGCAAGTTGAAGATTTCTTGCTTCCTCCCCAAAAGAGGGGGTACTCATCATCTATCTTCCTCCACTGCGGAGAATCAGCGGGATGCCTCAACATGCCATCCTTGACTCGTTCGTTTGCATGCCATGTTAAGTGCTTTGCATCGATGACACTACAATACATCCTTCGAAACCTTAGAATTATGGGAAAATACCAAACCACCTTTGCTGGTGTAGTCTCTTTCTTATAACGAGACACATTGCATTTAGGACACACACTTAATGATGCATTCTCATTTCTGAACAAAATGCAATCATTGGGACAAGCATGTATTTTCTCATAGGTCATCCCAATAGAACGTAACATCTTCTTTTGCCTCATAAGTTCTGTTAGGTAGCACATTGTCCTCCGGCAACATCTCCTTCAACAATGTGAGTAGCTCTGTGAAACTCTTGTCAGACCATCCATTTGTTGCTTTTAAATTATATAACTTCAACACAGCGGACAACCTTGTGTACTTGGTGCACCCGTTGTACAGTGGTTTTTCAGCATCACTAGCTAGGGTATCAAACATTTGGGGACAATCTCTAAGGTCTTCTTCAACCACATTTCGAATCTCATCAATTCTGTCACAATCCTCCCATCCGGTCCCAAACTCATCATCACTAGGTTGTACGTTGACATTATTCTCTCCCATACCACTATGTTCACTTCTAGTCTCACCATGAAATTTCCAACATGTGTAACTCCAATCAATTCCAAAACAGAAAAGATGGTTCCTCAACTCTGCTTCACTTACTCGCCTAGAACAAAAACATTTCATACAATGACACACAATTCTACTAGGATTTGTTGCATGTCAATGACAAACTTTATGAACATTTCCACTCCTTCCTCATACTCATTTTTCAAATGGTTTGCAAACATCCAAGAACGATCCATATTCTAACAAAATAACATCATATCATTTATAATTAGCTAAATATATGACAACCTATATGCTTAACACCTAAATCATTATAAACTATATGCTTAACATCAAATCATTATAAACTTTAATACTAATGTTTAATTATTACTAATTTTCATATATGTATACATTACTAATTTTCATATACAAATTTCAATATTATCTAACCTTAATAACACAAAAAACAATTCAAGAAAAAAATGGTGCAACAGAAAAAGGGTGCAGTAGCAAAAAAAAACACTTTACACAAGGAGAAGGTGCATCAGCAAAAAGGGGGTGCAGGTAGCAGAAAAAACATGTGCAGGAGAAAAGGTGCAATAGTAACAAAAATGGGGTGCATATAGCAAAAAAATGGCAATGAGTGCATCATCCCTTACCCTAGCTAGTCGCCGCGAAGTGAGGGAGGAGAGAGGAAGGACGCGCTGCCAAGGGACGCCGCTGCGAAGAGAAGCTTACACACGAACGGAGAAGCTTGCACACGCCGCTGCCAGCGAACGGAGAAGCTTCAAGGACGCGAGCTACTGCCAACGGAGAGAGAGAAGGGAAGGAGAAGCTCACGGAAGGAGAAGGGGATGGAGATTGTGAGATAAAATGCACGGGAGAAAAGGGTTTAGAGAGATAAGAGGAGGAGGTATGGGTTTAGAGAGAGAGAGACAGAGGGATGTGAGAGACACGGGAGTGAAAGAATAAAACTGAAATGAATTTTATGTTGTAAACGAGGGCGCTCCATAGGAGCACTTATGGAGCGCCCTATACAAAAAAAAGGGTGAGGAGGGCGCTCATATAAAGCGCCCTAAAGAACGCATTTAGAGGGCAACACCAACATATTAAAAAAAATGTTTATTGGGAGGGCCCTTCAAGGAAGCGCCCTCAACAACTGCATTTAAAAAAAAACTGGGCTCATAAGGGCGCGTCTGGGAGCGCCCTAATTTGTGAAAGTAATTACAAATTCAGGGTGCGCAGATGGAGCGCCCTAACTTTTAACTGTAAGGGCGCTCCCATCCAAATTTGAAGCGCCCTGATTTTAAAACGATCATTTTAATCGCTAACCAACATGGGAGCGCCCTAAAGTTGGTGCTCTTATATCCTAAATTTGGCGTAGTGTCTGTGGAAATATTTCCTCCAAGTCGGCCACGTGATCACCCGTTTTTGGAGTTTTGGCAATGATATCGTCATTATACACTTCAACTGTCTTCCCCATGATATCTCCAAAAACCTTCGTCATCATGCGCTGGTAGATGGCTCCAACGTTCTTCAATCCAAAAGGCATCATGGTGTAACAGTAGACCCCTTTGTCAATTATGAAGACTGTCTTTTCTTTATCGTCCTTGTTCATGGGAATCTGGTTGTAACCAGAGTATGCATCCATGAAGGAAAGCCACTGGTATCCTGACGAGTTGTCCACCAATTGATCAATATTTGGCAAAGGGAATGGATCTTTGGGACAAGCCTTGTTCAAGTCGGTGTAATCTACGCACATGCGTCGCTTTCCATTCGACTTTTTCACCAAGACCACATTAGATAGCCAGGTCACATACTTGTACTCGTGAATGAAACCAACCTTGAGGAGTTCCTCTACTTGCAGATGGGCTGCTTCTTGTCGCTCAGGGCCTATCTTTCTTTTCTTCTGGGTCACAGGCATGACACCTAGGTTAATGGATAATCTATGACAATAAAAATTAGGATTAATACCTGGCATGTCGGTCGATGTCCAGGCGAAAAGATCTGTGTTGGCTAGCAGTAATTCCTTCAGTCTTTTTTCCATGTCGGGCTGCATGTCAGTACCAATCTTGGTGGTTTTCTCTGGGGTGTTACCAATCCTGGCGCTTGTATCCCCCCTGATTACGCCCTCCTCCTAACATATTTTGCCAATCTTTCGTCTCTTATCAGCTCCTCAATGAGGTCCCTGAGTTGGATGCACTCATCGGTGGTATGACCATATCCTTCGTGGAAAGCACAATATTTTGTTTGTCTTTCTGTGCCGCAGCCTTGAGGGGCAAGGGTTTTCTGGCATTTTCTAACTCAGTGTGCATGACTTTCTTTCAGTATCTTGCTGGGGGCAACGTTGAGTGGCTGATAATTGTTATAGCACCCCTTGAGCCGAGGTGAATCTTGGTGCCTGTTGTACTTGTCTTTGTGACGAAGCTTATGGTGGTTGAAAGGATCTCGGTCCTGCCTTTAGGGTGTTGTATGTCCTAAAGCCCCAACGAGGTGGATTTCTCTTCTGACAAACTTGTGAGATCTCTGTCTGAATTGTTCCATTGTGTGGGCAGGCTCTTCCGACAAAGATACGACCAAGGGGGATCTTGGGGTAAGGGTCGACACAATATACCAACTGCACGTTCTCGGCCAACTCTGGTATCAAAGCGCACTCCTTGTAAAACCGGCCAAGGAAAACTCTCAGAGGTTCATCTCTGTTCTGGTTACTTTGGCTATAAGGTAAACTGGTCTCGGGGAAGCTTAGTGGAAATGGTAAAACATCCCGTGAAAGCGGACTGAAGATCTTCCCAATGATCAATGGATCTGCGGGGGAGAGTTTTGAATCAAGCAAGGGCTTATCCCTTGAGGGTTCACAAAAAGATCTGTAAATTATTACTTCTGGGGGCCCCTATGAAGAGAATCTCATTACAAAAGGCATCAATATGCTTTACAGGGTCTGTTACTCCACTAAAGGGTTCAATGGGTAAGGCGTTGCGAAAGGGTTTTGGTATCTCGACCCTCGCAAGTTGGTCTGAGAAGAGATGTTTAAAAGGGATGGGCAGACCCAGTGGAGGCCTGTTTTCAAGTTGGGTAACTTCTTGGTGGATCTGAGTGTGATAGCTTGTGTTTGGGCGAGAGTTGGTGGTGGGTTGTGGATGTGGCTAACGTTGCGTTCCAGTTGCCTTGTTGTTTCTTCCAGGTGAACGACAGTGGAGTCGACTTGTGGTTGAGGGATGAGAGGTGGTCTTGGAGCTCTTTCTTCGCGTTCTCTGAGACGGGCCTCGAGTTGATGAATGATCTTGTCTCGTGGGTTAGGGTTATGTGGAGCAGTTTGGTTGTCCTGGGTAGCAGGATGTGAGGTGCCCACTTCTTCAAAGCTCTCGTCGTTGTAGTTGAGATCTTCAACCTAGCCCTCAGGGGTTGGTTGTGGCCTAACTCTTCTTAGTTGAAAGCGGGTGTTGACTGTCATGATGGTATCAGAAAAGGGGAGGCCCTCCTTCTAGCGCCAAATGTTCGAGTATGAAACTCGGACTCGGGTTCCTGGATCTCGGACTCGAGTACTGGTTCCGGTGAATCGCATAAGTCAGGTCACAACGGAGGAAGGATGTACCTGCGAAGACACTCTGACCCCCAAGTCAGTTAAGGTCCGAGATGACGGCAATAATGTGTGATTAATGCGTACCTGACATCTGACATCTACTGTATTTATAAGGGAATATCTTGAAATTTGGGTCATGGGCCATGATCCATAAGATATTATCTTGTGGGATGAGGTGCAGGTGGTACTTTGGTACTCCACATCTAGCAGTCGTCTAGATTGGAGTCAACTTACGCTGTCCGGGCTTACTTGAGCAAGTGGTCGAGCCGACTTGTTCTCATGGGTCAAACTTGTAAATATTTATTAAATACTAAATTCATAAATTTAAAAAATGATTTTAAAAAATTTCATAAACCATTTTTTTCACAAGGTAAAACTAAGGTTGAGATGGTTTGCTTAGGGTTATTTACACTAGTTACTGGTAGTGGACACGGGAGACGATGGGGCCACCTATTTGAAAGAAAATTTGGGCTGCAGTCACACTCATCTACTCTAGAGTCAAGATCCTTCTGCCCTCACAGGAAAAGAAAGAAAGCATGATGAATGAATGAATGAATGAAAGGTTCTTATGGGCTTCTACCTATGGTACACATTGATTTTATGGTCCTCAAGTTTTTGGCCTGTATTGCATGTACCAATCATGTATGATCTCTTTACTGGAGAAATTTCATGCAATTACTACATATGATGTTAAAATGTTTGACCCTAAAACTGAATCTTTATCGGACCACATGCAAATGCAGGATATCATAGAACCTATGGTCACAGGTATATTTGTTCAATTTGTCTAGTAAATATGGCCCCCGAGTTAGTGCTAGGGAAAAGACAACCTATACCAAGATAAAAACAAAAATATCTGCTAAATCGCCTGTATAATTCATATTATGAATTGGGTTTTCTGATCTTTCTCCATCCACAACTGCTATTTGCTAATCTATGGCTTAATCAGTCAAAAATCAAAATAGCTGTCTTGGATGAAACGTAGCAACATTGAGATAGAGGAAGATAAAAAATCCATCCCTGACAAATTTTTTAGCTATTGCTTGATAAATAATTTTTAAAAAGTTTCTCTTTTTATCTCAAGAAAAAGAAGAATAACATAGATCTGTATCTTATTGTGATTTATTATAGACTTATGGTGATTACATATACAAAAAAAGACCCAATTACAAACCAAGATCAAAGGACAGGAGAAATTTTATCGGTAGACGATGCCTATAGGCATTCAAATAAACTAGGATTGAATTTTATGACCACAAACTTGGATCACACTGTGTCTATTTGATTCCTTCAGTGGATTATTCACAGATTGCTTACTATTGCTTCTACAAGAGGTTGCTACTGCTTTCACTCATTATCATGTTCTGTTCCCCTTCTGGTAATTCTTCCACCAATCTTGATAGCTTCTCAACAATTTCCCTTGCACTTGGCCTCAAAGAAGAATCTTCCTCCACACAAGCTCTTGCAATATTGGCCACTGTCACAGCTGCATCAAATGAGTAGTTCTCCCCTAATGCACTGTCTATCCACTCCCTTAGTTCACTCACATTTTCTGACATCAAAATGGTCTTGATTTTATCTGTGAGCCAAATGCTTCCTTCACCCTTATCATTAGGCCTGCTTATAGGAGTTTGACCAGAAAAAACTTCCAACAAAACCACCCCATAAGCAAAAATATCAATGCTTGGGGAAATTATACCTTGGTGCACATATTCTGGAGCCAAATAACCAAGACTCCAAGAGGCAGGGTTGGTGGAATAGAAATGTGGATCCTCAGTGTCATTCTCAACACACCCTGCCATCCCAAAATTACCTATCTTGGCACCAAATTCTTCATCCAAAAATATGTTCCTGCTCTTCACATTTCTATGCACATAGCTTGGATTCATAACATGGTGCATGTACTGCAAGGCACTGGCCACATCAAGACAGATTCTGAGCCTCTGGCTCCAATTAAGGAAACAATAGCAGGAAGCAATGAACTGGTTCTTGATGGCCAAGCCACCATGAAGCCAATCTTTCAATGAACCATTTTTAGCATACTCAAACACCAAAAATGACTCTGGCCCCTCTAACAAGCTTGTTCCTAGTAGCCTAAGTATGTTGGGATGGTTGTGAAGTGCATCATGGAAAAGGCTAAGATCTATCTTTGAAAGCATCTCTGTCTTTGTTCTTTTGATTGCCATGTTCTTCCCATTTAGACGACCATAAAATACTGATCCTTCAATAAGACTGCTTGAACTGAAATCTTCAGTTGCTTTTCTCACATCTTCAATAGTGTATGTCTCCAGCAACATCTTACGAGGTGTGGCATCAATGATTTTCCCATCAAGAGTATCCTGAGATCCCTCAAATGAGACTTTCTTGTCACTGGTGGTTCTTATACTTTGATTCAGATGTTGCATCTCCATATCTCCTTCTTTTACTGAATTCTCTTTCTCCTTCTTTTGCTTCAATCTGATCACAAAAAAGACAGCCACTAAAGCAATGCAGACTCCAAGTGCAACCCCAGCTAGTGCAATGTACAATTCAGTTTTCCACATTGTTGACTTCTTGTCTGGACCACTTACTGGGATTCTGGTTGTTGGAAAACCAGAATTGGGTTCCTTGGGTTTAGCCAGAGGACCAAGGGTAGGTTTATCATTCAGTGGAATCAGAATAGAGGTAAAGGGTGCAAGGTTTCTTGCTCTAAGGCCTTCTGATGATATGTTATTTGCAGAAACAATAGCTTCTTGAGTTACATTAAACTTTGAGGCTAAATTGGAAATAGTATCACCTCTGCTTACAGGATAAGAAAGCAAAAGCCTTGGTTCTTGTCTAACTTCAGATGAAAATGGGCAGGCACATCTCAATGGGATAAACAATCTGACTTTACCATCAAGATTCCAAGGTGACACACCTGGGTTGTTGTTCCTGATAGCCTTGCAGGTTGTCAAGCCCTCCAATGTTTGAGCAATACCATAAAAGCTCTCTCCTTTGATGCTAGTTTTTGTTAATTCAGCCTGAAAGAATCCACCTTTGCATTTACAATCAATCGGTATCAGAAGAGGCTGATCATGTGAGAGGAACTCAGTTTCAGCAGAGAAACCATTTGTTTCTGCTATGACAAACCGGTTGAGTCCCAAGTACAAGGTCAAGTTGGATAGAGAAGAGTAATAAGAATTTGTGAGAAAGAGTGCAAATGTTCCACAATAGCTTTGTGTCCCATTTTCATTGCAAGGGTAGCCTGAGGCATCTGGTGATGTTGCCTCACAGCTTAACAGGTCTTTACCCAATGAGGGGACAAACAGCCAAAGGAATAACACCAAAGCTCTCATGTGGAACCTAATGATCATTTCTACTGTGCCCATGACCACTCAGCTTGCTCTAACATGGAGTGACCTAATAAAATAGAAGGCTTTCTCATTCTTGGAGGCTGAATATTTCGGATCTATAAAAATAAACTAAGTGAAAGATAACAGAATTTTTCAAATTCAGAGACAGGATTCTTGGGAAACACAAAGTTTATTTGTATATTTTGACCCTGCTTCCAGCTGTTCAGGTAAACCTTTGAACTTGATTCCTTTGGCAAAGGTAAGGCTATGAGTAGTACCAACACTACCCCCTCCCCTGCTTCACTTGCTAGTGACTATAGCCAACACTCTTTTAACTTGATTCCTTTACATGCATTTACTTATACATGTGAAGATCACTGTTTTACTTGTCTCATATATGCTGGTGATGAATATTTATATATAGAGATACTATACCATCATAGGATTGATTTATTTATGTGGTGATTCCATGCAGACAATCAAGGAATTTAAAACAATACATAGGCTTTTAAAAGCAATCTAAGAGAAACAATGTTAATCAGATGGTTTATCATATTTGAGGGCCTAGGGGAAGAGTAGGACTAAAGATTTAATTTTCAAAAGGAAAATGATACTCCCACATTTAATTTTTGGGTGTGAGAGTATAGAAAAGAGGGAGATAGAAAGAATAAAGAAAATGAAAAGAGAGAAAATGAAATATGTGATAATTGTTATGATGGGAAAGTAAAAAGAGATAGAAAGAAAAAATAAAGTGTAAAGAAAAGTGTAAAAAGAATGAGTGTGGAAAAATCAAAACACTTGTCAAAATATATGACTTTTGACAAGTGTATTTGTATTTGTACAAATTAATATTTATCAATTCTCTGATAGGGAGTAGGGTTGGAGTTGGGGAAGAAATGATCTCCAGGGTTTAAAAAACAAGTTGAATATAAAACACATGGTTTTGATTGATTTGGGCAAGTAAAATAATTATTATACTGGCCTCTTCTGAATTCTGTTATATATTCTTAGCAAAAATTCCAATGCAATGAAGATGAGTTTAGACAATAAGATAAGAACTACATGGTATTGAATTTAGGTAGAATTATTGAATAAAAGGGGGAAAAATGACATCAATATCGACAATAAGTGTCTCCCATCAATGCAAAAGATGCTTACATGTATGGCACTGTGCTTCCCAAGTACATGCAACTTTGACATACAAAAGCAAAGACTTTGCTGAATTTTCAAAGGATATAAGATGAGAAGTCAGGAGAATGTGATTCTTCTTAAGTGATGGATTCACTTTAAAGGATAAAGTAAGGAATAGTAGCCATTGTTTAAAATTTAACTGTTGATTTTAATCAATGACTATTATTCCTTACTTTAACCTCTAAAATAAATCCCTCACTTAGAGAGCTATATCCTCACATACATATTCCAAAGAATATGATCTGGGAAGTAGTGTGGATAGAAATGATGCAAGTAATGGAAAGTATGGGCTTTTGGAAAGCAGACAAAAGATGATTAACTATAATGCATGGTAAAGTTAAGGCATGAAAGAAAGGCTAGGGAAAGACTGGTCATAGAGACCATTGATATCCTAAGTTGACCAGCACCATTAGCATGGAAAAAGACCACCCACCACCCATGCCAAGCCATATTATTGCACCCAACATGCCTTATCTGTATAACCAAATATAGCTTTCTGATGAGCTTATCCTTTTCATTTTCTGTGTGTTGTTATTGTACATCAGAATCCTAAGACTAACAATAAAATATATGCCTCCATATGAAACCATTTTTTATTTTGATAATTGGAGTTAGGTTACATAATTTAAAGCTATAGTTTTAAATTTAGAATATCTGGTATTGGTTCTTGGCAAGCTCATGAGTCAGGGATGTATGTATACTGCTAAGATGGCCTATGATTGGCTTCGATCAAACTGGATATTTGTGATTACAGCACTTGAAATCTAGAACCAATACATTAGAAGGCGTTCTGAAACAGAAAAATCGATGTGATTGGTACTTTATCTGTAATAAAGTACTCCCTTGTATTATTTATAAGACAATGTTTGCAATTTTTTAATGGTCTTATTTATAAGTCAAAGTACACAAATCAAGAAGCATTAATATTTTTTCTCATATTTGCCCTTGTTCACATTAATGTTTTTAAATTGACACAATTACCATGGCAGTGGAATTTAATTTTAAATAATGGTAAACTTATAATCTTGTAGAGAATTTTTTTGAAAATCAATACATTAATTATTTTTCTTAATAAGTGCGATTTGGTCCGAATTGTCTTATAAATAGGATTAGGGGAGTATACTTGGTGAAAATTTGGTGGAGGTTGGCTCAGATTCTCAGAACCATTACTTGTGTGCCAACTTTTAGCTTAACTTGGATTTAGTGAAGTCAAAAGTAGTGGAGTGTTCAAGATTAGAGAAACAAGGATTCATGGGTATTCTTAAAATATTTTCCTTGTATTTGTCTTCACGGTCACACTTTTTCAAGAACTTATAGAACAAAGTGAAAAAAATTTGTGGCTTTTGATTGTGTAGATCAGGAACAAGCTTATAAACATTTGCCAAGTGGTTATCATCATATCCGTTTATATTGATCTCAAGAATGGACAACAAAGCTGAATTCATTTTGTTATTCACAGCACATATCCTAGAGTGCTCCCTTTTTCTCTCATACACAAGCATTTTTTTCACCACCTTCTTTTAGAACTAAGGGCATTTCCAGTTTACACTGAAACTAATTCTTTCAGAGGTAAAAAGATCGTTAAAGTAGGTAGAACTTCTCCTAATAAAGTCTTTTTCATAGACACAATCAAAACCCTTATCAACCTATTTAAGGAACCTAAGTATCTATCAATTGTGCCAGGCTTTATTAGTTTTTTTCACTACTTATTATTGATGATGTTTCAATATTACCTTGATGGTTTGTAAGTATAATTTAACTAATGATGAAGATTGTTATTTTCTAATACATTTAAAAACAATAATAGTGTCTTTCTTTCTTAGAACTAAAAAGGTATTCATAATTCATTGTATATAATCCATCAAGGAAAACAGTGGCAGGAGGAGGAAGAGCAATAGGAAACCACTCCGTTCATGAACATTAAGAGTGCACTTGTTTAGGATTATTTTTAGAAATAATTACTTTTTAAAAAAATTAAAATTTTTAGTGTGTTTGTTTCAGATTTTAGAAATAATCAAAATCTAAAAATAATCAGAAATATGATTATAGTCAAAAGTTATTCATATTAGCTTGTTAAAATAATCAGCTGAAATAGAAGAAAGAACGTTAAAAGAGTGATTTTTGTCATTGTAACCAAACACAAATTAACTTATATTTTTATAAATATCTCTAACAAAAATCACTTTTTTATACAATAAAAAAATCAATATTTTTATATTTTAAACAAATGGGCCCTAGATCTTGTGACATAATTAGCAGCAATGAATATATTTTTTAAAAAAACATTGTATTTAATTTCAAAACTAAATAAATTTCAATCTGATCTCTCAAACTTTTTTCTCTATTATGTTATTAATAAGCATTTGATTTGACATCAATACTATCTTAAAAAAAATACTAGCAACACACTCTTTAATAAACTCTTCAACGTATTTTTTTAATTGATTGAAAGTCACATGGGTCTCATCACATTGAGAATGTGATAGGGCCCAAATAGAGAAAAGCCCACTTGAACCTTTGGTCCATTCGAATGCTGCAACACCAAGGATGTGGAAAGTATACGTGAGGAAAGGAAAGAGAGTGAGTGATACTGATGCTGAGTTGGCAGGGGCAAAGGAGAGTTAGTTAGAAGAGGGATTACATAGAGGGGTGTGGTGTGAGGAGGAGGGCATTCTATTTTCTGGCATGTTTGTTATGGGGAATCCATATGGATCTCTAGGAGCCTAGCTCTAGGCAGTAGAAGAATCCTTCTTCTTCTGTATTTCATCTTTTCTCTATCAATAATACTGATTCCCCATTGTTTTTTCTTTAATTTTGCTATTATTTCTGTTATTACTGTGAGGAACGTATCATTGCTCCGACCTGCCGGATACCCAAACCGGTGAATGCCACCAAAGAAGACAAAAGGCATAAAAACAAAGGAAGAAGAACTAGCTATCTTTGGCGAAATGGAGGCGAGAATGGAGATGATAGAGGGTGAGATTACGAACCGCAAGACTACGATGGAGGCTATGCGCATCCAAGCAGAAGCTTCTAGGCTCCAAGCCGAAGAGAATCACGCTAAGGTGATAGAGCTCCTAATTCAGAATCGGGGAAAGACGATTGTGGCAGAAAATTCTGGAATCAAGCGTTTACAGGGAGAGGCTCTCGAAGAATTTCGTCAATCAGTCAAGAAGGTTGAATTACCTATGTTTAATGGTGAGGATCCCACTGGATGGATTACAAGAGCAGAGATCTATTTTAGTGTACAAGAAACTAGCGAAGCAGTAAAAATTAACTTGTCCCAGCTGTGTATGGAAGGAGGGACTATCCACTTTTTTAATGCTCTATTAAATGATAATGAAAATTTGAACTGGAATCAGCTGAAAATTGCCTTATTGGAGCGTTATGGCAGATGGGGAGAGGGAAGTATTTTTGAACAACTTACGTCACTTGTTCAGGTGGGTGATGTAGAACAGTACATTTGTAATTTCGAGTGTTTAATCGCCCAGGTACCAAAGCTTCATGATGATCAGTATTTTGCTTACTTCCTGCATGGGCTCAAGGAGGAGATTCGGGGAAGATTGCGCAGTCTACAGGCTCTCGGAGCCATTCCACGAGGACGCTTGATGAATGTAGCTCGTGCTATCGAAATGGAGATTGGAAACAAATGAAAGGCATGGAGCAGTAGAGGGAGGGGAGAAACCAGAGTTGGAGAAGGGTCACATGTAGGGATCCGAACTTCTGTGGGCCGAACTAGTATGGGTCAAGATGGGGGTGTGAATAGAGGAAAAGGAGGAGCTAGCGGATCCGGGCCCAATAATCAAGTTTCTGAGAGTAGTGAAAAATTGAGAAGTGAGCCTAAAGACCGTGGAATTAGATATCTCTCTTACCAAGAGCTTCAAGATCGGAGGCAGAAGGGGCTATGTTTCAAATGTGGTGGGCCTTTTTCCCCTCTTAACCAATGTCCTGAGAAACAATTGCGAATTATGTTGAAGGAGGAGGATAAGGGCGTACATGGAGGAAACCATAGCGGCGAGGAAGAAGTTCTAGAGGAGGAGAATGACGGCGAATGCAGCGTTCTTTGCCTACAAAGCCTGATCCGTGATAGGGAAGCACAGTTGCATACCCTCAAATTACGAGGGTGCGTTCAAGGAGTTCCTGTGTTAGTGCTTATAGACAGCGGTGCTACCCACAACTTTATCTCCAAGAAGTTGGTGGAAGCTTTAGGATGGAAGACCAAGAGAACTTGCTGCATGCGCATATTAATGGGTGATGGACACAAAACTATTACGAAGGGCATGTGCTACGACCTCACGGTGGAATTAGGGGATGTGAAATTTCAATTGGATGCTTACTTATCTAATCTCGAAGACATTGACATTGTCTTGGGAGTTCCGTGGCTGGCTCCTTTGGGAGAGATGATGGTTGATTGGCAAAAGCAAACTATGAAGGTCAACACACAAGGGAAAACAATGGTTCTTCAGGGCGTTTTTCCAGGAGGTGCTGAAATTGAGGCTGCTCTGCATGAGGTCTTAGAAGATAAAAAGAGGTTGATTGGAGGGGTAATGATGTCTACTACACTTCACGTCCAGTAATCTGAGAATTTTGAAGGAGAGCCTTTAACCAAGAAACAAAGGAGGGAATTGAAGGTTCTGTTAAAAAAATTTCATGGGGTATTCTTGGAGCCAGTGGGTTTACCTCCCTCACGAGTTATAGAACATGCCATCATTCTAATGCCAGGACAAGAACCGGTAAACGTGCGCCCCTACAGATATCCCCACCACCACAAAAATGAGATAGAGAAGCAAGTAAAAGAGTTACTAGACAATGGGCACATCAGGCCAAGTATCAGCGCTTTTTCCAGTCCGATTATCTTGGTTAAGAAAAAAGACCACTCTTGGAGGATGTGTGTAGATTACAGGGTGCTCAACAAGGCTACTGTACTAGATAAATTCCCAATCCCAGTTATTGAGGAGCTGTTAGATGAGTTACATGGGGCAAAATACTTCTCCAAGTTGGATTTGAAGTCGGGATACCATCAGGTACGAATGAAAAGGGATGATATTCATAAGACGACATTTAGAACCCATGAAGGCCATTACAAGTATTTAGTAATGCCTTTGGGTTGATGAATGCACCTTCTACTTTCCAAGCATTGATGAATGAAGTTTTTCGAGGCTTATTAAGGAGGTATGTGTTGGTCTTTTTTGATGATATATTAATATATAGTTCGGATTGGGAGTATCATTTGAAGAATTTGGAAGAGGTATTGGGAATTTTGGAGCTGCACCAATTGTTTGCTAATTGGAAGAAATGTCAGTTTGCTCAGACTAGCATTGAATACTTGGGACACATTATAACAGAGTAGGGCGTGGCTGTTGATCCTGCTAAAGTGAACAGTGTTTTACAGTGGCCTACGCCCATAAACGTGAAAGGCGTGAGGGGATTCCTTGGATTAACGAGATATTACCGGAAGTTCATAAAGGATTATGGAAAGGTTGCACGAGCTTTGACAAAACTTAAAAAAAAAAGATGGGTTCGTGTGGAATGAGGCAGCCCAAAGAGCTTTTGAGGAGTTAAAGTTACGTATGACAACTGCTCTGGTTTTGGCTTTACGGGATTTTCAACAAGAATTTGTCCTAGAGTGCGATGCATCGGGTACAGGGATCAGAGCTATTTTGATGCACAACCATAGACCAGTGGCTTATTTTAGTAAGGCTCTTAGTGAGAAAAATATGACCAAATCAGCATATGAAAGGGAGTTGATGGTCGTGGCTCTTGCAATCCAACATTGGAGGCCGTATCTATTAGGGAGACACTTCACTGTATGCACTGACCAGCAAAGTTTAAAGCAGCTGTTACAACAGCGGATAACGACGAGTAATCAACAAAATTGGATTGCCAAGTTGCTTTGGTACAGTTTTGATATTTTATACAAGCCTGGAAAGGAAAATCGGGGAGCTGATGCATTGTCAAGAAGCTTTGAAGCAGGGGAGTTGAGGACAATGGTATATTTTCCAAAATGGGCAGACAACAAATCTATTATAGAGGAGGTTCACAAAGATGAAAAATTGCTGAAAATTATTGTTGATTTACAGTCTGGAAATGGCAGTAAAGAGGGCTTTAACTATAAGAAAGGGGTGCTGTTTTATAATGATAGGTTGGTGGTAGCTGAAAATTCAGATTGGATTCCCAAGTTGTTAGCAGAGTATCATACTTCTCCACAGGGGGGTCATTCGGGTTTCCACAGAACCTACAAAAGGGTTGCTGTTAATCTTTATTAGAGAGGGATGAAGAGAAGTGTTCAAGAGTTTGTGAAGGCTTGTGATACATGTCAACGCCAAAAGTATTCAGCCACGTCTCCCGGAGGTTTGCTTCAACCTCTTCCCATTCCGGATCGTGTTTGGGAGGACATCTCAATTGATTTTACATCTGGTTTGCCTAAGTCTAAGGGATATGCAGCCATTTTTGTGGTAGTGGACAGACTTACAAAGTATAGTCATTTTATACCACTGAAACACCCATATACAGCTCGTTCTCTTGCTGAAATTTTTGTGAAAGATATCGTTAGGCTTCATGGATTGCCCAATTCCATTGTCAGTGATAGAGATCCTTTATTCATGAGTCTTTTTTGGAAAGAGTGTTTTAAGACGCAAGGCACGAGGCTGCAGATGAGTACCGCCTATCACCCACAGTCTGATGGACAGACTGAGGTAATTAACCGCTGTCTGGAGACATATTTGAGGTGCTTTATTACTGACCAGCCCAAGGGGTGGGTCCAATGGCTCCCATGGGCGGAGTATTGGTACAATACCAGTTTCCATGAATCTACTGCAGTAACTCCTTTTGAAGATGTGTATGTGATGAGTGAAAAAAATATATGATAATTTATTGTATAATTACTGCACTCATCAAGGGTAAAATAGTAAATTATTCCCCAAAAATACCTCATTTTAGTAATAAATGCATAATTTGTGAATATTTGATTTAAATTTGAATATGATGCTATTTTAATAGAAAATCTGTTGATTTTGCAGATTTATGAGAGAGATTTAAATGAGAAAAGAAGATAGCATTATTTGAGGATAGGATCTGCATATTTGAAGTTTAAATGAGAGCAAATAAAGATAAGATCAGCAGCCATTTAAACAAGGATTCTGCGGATAACTTCCCCAACTTAAATTTAAAGTCAAGATAAATACAAAATCAAGCCAAAAATAGAGAAACAAGGAAAGCCAAGCAAACAAGGATAAGATCATGAAGAGATCAAGCTGAAAAAGGAGAGAATCAAGGAAAACTGGAACGAAAAATACGCTCCACCTGCACTTAGCGCAGGTGAAGCGAATCTACCAGGATTGCTCTCTGTTTCCTGCGCTTCAGATGCGCTGAGCGCAGGAACACGAGATTTGTTTTCAATTTGAATTCAAGTCAGATTCCTTCTAGATTTCAGATAGCTTTCCTTCATCTATAAATAGGACCTTTTGCAAAGATCAAAGGAGTTTTTGGAGACGAGAGGCCGAGGAGATACGGTATAGCAGAGCAAGGGCTGGAGAAAGTGACAGTTTCTCCGTTGGTTTGTAATGGCTACCATGCGTAGCTAAACTCTCCAATAGGATTGAATGTAGTTGATTCAATCCCCGATTGTATGTGAATTCTCTTTACTATTTATGAATCCCTATTTTTATGATATCGGTATTTTTATACTTTGCTTAATGCGTAGCTTCCGCCTGTGTGCCGAAGTTATAGGTTAATTTTATAGGGCGCATTCGAGAGGTGGTTCTATAAAATTAATAGTGAGTTTGGGGGAGCCTAGGAATAGGAAACTTGAATTCTGATTGGTAAAAGTACTTATAGTAGTTACTATAGGAATATAGTGAGAATCGATGATTGAAGAAGAAGTGTGACAGTCTCTTCATAGTAGTCACTATAGGAATATAGGGCGAATTGATAGTGTTAACGAACGGAAAAGTAGAGCAATCAATCCGGGGTAATTTGTCGCTTGGGAGAACCCGCATGAATTATTTATGAGTATTTTATCACTGTGGAGACCAGGGTAAAATAACATAGTTTGGCTAGGATATCATAATTGTATATTCATAAATAATAATGGAGATCACATACGAAAGGAGTGCGATGATACGAATTTCAATCCTAGTCCAAGTAACTGTTTCTATCTATCTCAATTTATTTTCTGTTTTTATTTACTTTCACAATTCAACAACCAACAACCGTATTCTCACTTGATAGTTGTGACCACTAGTATTTAAAATTGAATCGTTCCCTGTGGATATGCTACTCTTTACTTACTATTATACTGCTGGAATTTTGGTACGCTTGCCTGAATCCCATCAAGTATTTTTGGCGCCGTTGCCGGGGAACGATGTGTCAATTTTTAAAGACTTGGGAAGTCTATTCTATCAAGTTGTATATATTTTATCTTAGGATTTTTACTTTTTTAATTTTTTTAGGATTTTAGGAAAAATTTTAATTTTAATTTTTTTTATTTTTATACAAGTATCTTAGGAATTTATTTTTCTTAGATTTTTATTTATTTTTTAGGATCTTTAGGAAAGTTTTAATTTTTTTTTTAATTTTTTTTTTAAAAAAATTCTCTTCCACACTTATCCTTTTTCCTAGTTTCTTGATTTATGCTTTTGCGAGGACAGGTGTCCCCAAATCAGTTGTAATTTGATCCAGAAATAAAGAGGACATCTAGAAAGAACAGAAGCAGAAACAAGAGAAGGAGACAAAGGAGAGGTGAAGAAGAAAACAAAAATATGACTAAAGAACAACCAAGGAAGAGAGTCTTAGGAGACTATGTCATGCACCAAGGACCTCGTCATTACTCAAGCATAGCTCTATCAGCTACAACGAAGTCCTTGGAGATAAAGATTGCACATTTAAACCTCATCAGTGCCCACCAATTCACAGGATTGGATCACGAGGATCCACATACACATCTTTCTACTTTCTATGCATTGATTGGTGTTATGGGATTTGAGGAAGAAGATTTAGAATCAGCCTACTTACGATTGTTTCCCTTTTCTTTAACAGGTAAGGCAAAGGAGTGGCTAAAATTGCATCCTAGCCAGAGTCTGAGCAATTGGAGCGTGGTAGAAGATAAATTTCTGAAAAGATTCTTTCCAATATCACGCTACATTCAAGCAAATACAAACATCTCCACATTCAGGAAAAGAGAGGACGAACCACTATGTGAAGCCTGAGAGCGATTCAAGTCCTTGCTGCAAAAGTGCGCAAATCATGGTTTTGACAATATTGCACAATTAAACATTTTCTGCAATGGACTCAAACACGATTCAAAGTCATACATAGATGCTTCAGCAGGAGGGACTATTCTGGCGGTGGATGAAGAGCGTGCTCTCACAATAATTGAGAATTTTGCAATGAATAACCAACAAGCTCAATATTTTAGGGAGCTAGTTCAGAAGAAGGAGTTGGTAGAGCTAAAAAGCAATGATGCACTATTAGCAGAAAACAAGTTCATCAAGCAACAGCTAGAGGCACTCAACGAGCAATTAAAAGCACTTCCTCAACAACTGCAAACAGTGCAATCTCAACCTTGTCAAGCCCAACAGTTGATTTGTGACTTTTGTGGAGGCGATCACCCCAATGGTCACTGCTCTTATGAGGATATTCAAGTAGAACAGGTCAACTATGTGGGAGCCCAGGGAAGGCAAGATAACTTTTTCCAACAACTCTGGGAGAAGCCAAGATAGAGAAGCTACAATGCATGACATAAATTCAAGAATTGAGGAAAATCTCGATAGATTCATACAAGATATGAATGTCGATCAAAGAACCATAGAGACAACATTCAGAAACTTGACAACTCAAGTGGAGCAAGTAAGGAAGCAATTTGTTGCGCAAAAAGAGTATTGCAAGTCAATCTCTACCAGAAATTGCAAAGAAACTGAAGAGGAAGAAGAAAACAATGAATGTAAATATGTATTTGGGATACAAGAAGAAGAAAAAGAAAAGAGTGGAAAAAGAGAGGTTGAGAAAGTGATTGAGAGAGGAGGGGAAGTAGAGAAGTACTTACCATATCCAAAAAATCCCTCCAAGAAAGATATAGAAAGACAAGTTACCAGATCCAAGGCCAGATTAAATGACATTTCCAAAATATTTAACATTTCATTTGAAGAAGCTATGGAGAAAATGCCAACATGTGCCAAGACCATGATAGAGCTCCTGACCAAGAAGAAGGGATTCACAGATGAGACAGTAGAGCTTGAGGCACGATGTAGTGCCATAATTCAAAAATCATTGATTCAGGAATCTAAGGATCCTGGGAGTTTCACGATTCCAGTCTCGATTGAAGCAATACCATATCCTGACAGCCATCCAAAAGAAGATGAAGAAAGGCAATCTGCAAGTACCAAACCTGCCTGTGACACCCTTCTACCCCAAACTCTTATATGATCAATGAAGCGGAAGACTTAGGAAAATAACGAATCACATTGGGTAAAAAGGTTCACATTTAGACTCAATTAAAACCTCAATTCTTTCAAAGTCAACTTATTCAAAATAGAAGTTGGAGTCAAAAGGTTTTCAAAGTAAATAAAATATTACTACCTCAAAAGTTAACAGTAAAACATCATTTTAGCCTTATAAGGCACTTAAAATCGTTTACACAAATCTATCCAAAATAGAAATATAAAATAAAACTCATAATACTAATCCCTGATGTCACATGTATCAGAACGACACCCATCAACTCAATACTCGGCACCTGAGGTGCCATCGTCATCACCTGTAAATAATAACCACAGATAGAAACGGTGAGGAAAAGAATACCACTCATACATACACATAGGAGACTACCCTATCCTCACCCTCATGTAAACAACATCATCATATAACTTATTCTATTATCAAATGTAAAACATAATCATCATCATCATATACACCAACAACATCATCAATATCACCACAATCATCATAATCCCCATTATCATCATTATCATCATATCATCATACTCATCATTATCATCATACTCATCACAATCATCAATATCATCATTTCATCATATTCATCATAATCATCATATCATCATACTCATCATTATCATCAATATCATCATACTCATCACAATCATCAATATCATCATTTTCATCATAATCAGCATATCATCATCACCATCATGCACCTCCCTGAGTTGTACTTCACCCACTCTAGGCTTGTACACCTCAGGTACCATATTCAATTTCATCATAATCAGTGTTCACCTCCCTGAGTTATACTCAGGTACAATCATCAACATTATCATAGTCATTACTCACCTCCCTGAGTTATACTCAGCTACCATAATCATTAACATAATCAATACTCACCTCCCTGAGTTATACTCAGGTACCATAATCCATAACATAATCAATACTCACCTCCCTGAGTTACACTCAGGTACAACATTCACCTCCCTGAGCTACACTTCACCCCTCACTGGGCTTGTGTATCCCAAGTACAATCACCTCCCTGAGTTACACCCCACCCTTCACTGGGCTTGTGTATCTCAAGTACAATCACCTCCCTGAGCTACACCCCACCCCTCACTGGGCTTGTGTATCTCAGGTACAACATCATATATATACTCAAGCATCATTTACAACATAAGGTTAATTAAATCATCATCACCATTATCACCTCCCTGAGTTATACTCAGGTACACTATTCACCTCCTCGAGTTAGACTCAGGTACAACACCAACATCATCATCATCCATCATTATAATTAGCACCATTCATCATCATCATGTATCGTCATACATATTCACCAATCATCATTAATCACATTGCATATTATGCACACCAAAACATCATCAATCACATGGCATATTCACCAATCAATATGCACACCCAATCATCATCAATCACATTGCATATTCACCGATCACTATGCACACCAAATCATCATCAACATCATTAATCACCAACACCAATATCATAATAAAGCATTATCAAACAATATCAATCATCATCAAGCACTTAGGATCTCAAAATCCACTCGATTACCAACCTGCTGTAATCGATTACCTGCAAACAAGGTCTCTGGTAATCGATTACAACCACCTTGTAATCGATTACCTGCAACCAAACACTCTGGTAATCGATTACAGCATCCCTGTAATCGATTACCTGCAAGCAATCTCTCTGGTAATCGATTACCACAATCCTGTAATCGATTGCCAGCGAACAAACAACACTTCTGAGCTACCCAGAACACACTGGTAATCGATTACACACCCTAGTAATCGATTATCCGCGACGCAGATCGCAGTTCTCACGATTTTTATCATCTCTAAACCTCTCTTTTCAATCCCTAATCAATCATCTTTGTTAAATAATCATTCTTATGCGTTTATAACATCAAAACTCAGTAAAACAACAATCTTTTCACAGATTATACAACCAATCCATCAAAATCCCAAATCCTCAAATCCCTAATTTCCCCCTTTTCATTATTCTCAATATCCTCTTTAATTTCACCGAATAAATCATCAATATTCATCCAATCAATCATAAATCAACAGTTTTAATCATTCATTCTCAGTTATAACATATATCAATACGAATTTCTAGTCTTAAATTACTACCTAAGCACCCCTACATGCATATACAAGCAGCACCCTCTTCCCCACCGTACCTTATTGAAGATCGATCAATCAGCAGGGAAGGTTCTTTCTTGGTTCCTGATGATCACCCTTCAGCAATCTCTCCTTGAGACATTGTTTCTCCCCTCCTTAGCGTTTCGCTCTCTGACGATTATACGAATAAGGATTAGGGTGAACTGAGAACCCTTCCTTAAATAAATACTTAATTGGGCTAGGCCCATTCTCAACCCACTTATTCTATTTATTATTCTTATTATTTATTAAATAACCTTATGTATAAAACTACTCATAATATTAATCCTATTATTTATTTATTTATTTCTTCTACTTTATTAATTTATTTAATTTTATTTTACTTAATAAAATTCAGGATGTTAGACTGCCAAGCTTCACGAGAAAAGGAAATGTGAATACATTGACATGAGCAAAGGACATAAAAGAAGAACCAGGCTAAGAGAATCAAGGCCTGAAGTCAGAATGAAGACAAAGTGGTTAGGTATATTTCCTATCAAGGATCCTTGTGAAGAAAAAGAATTCAAAGTAGAGAACCATGAATCCTTCAAGCCTCCACGGAAGAAGACCCATGCATATCTGAGCAAGACTCCAAAGAAAAGGAAAGCCAAACCAAAGGAGTCAGCAACATGGTCTAACTCCAGATTCAAGACCAAATGGTTAGATATAAGTCTCATTCACAACTGGTCCAAGGCAAGAAAATGGGTAAGAACACTGCCAAAAGGAATCAAGTGAACAACACAGAGGCTGGCTAAAGGATTTCAGTATCATCCACCTTGAAAGAACAGGCGTCAAGCTATATGACGTAAAACGAGCGCTTCCTGGGAGGCAACCCAGAGATTTTTAAGTTTTTAATTGTTTTCAGTTTTGTTTTCTTTTGTTTTTGTTTGTTAATTAGGATTTTTCTTTTTTTAGGATTTAGGAAATTTTCAAAATTGATTGGAATAAGTTTGTGAAAAATAAATTTTTAAACAATAGGAAGTAGCAGAAAACTTAACTAAAAATTGCAAAAATTTCATTCTGTTTTCTGCGCTTCACCTGCGCTGAGTGCAGGTAAAGCGCAAAAGTACAATTTCAGTCACTGTTTTCTACGCTTCACTTGCACTAAGCGCAGGTGAAACGCAGCAGTACGGAGTTTCAAAACTAAAACCTGTGCTCCACTCCCGCTGAGCACAGGTAGAGCGCAGGTACGCGCTGATGCTTAAATTGAACTAAAAAAAGGGGGGGAAGTCATTCTTTCTCCCTCCCCTGTTTTCCCCTGTACCGTCTCTCTACTTCCTAAACTTTTCTTTTCACTTTTTCCACTTACAAACCTCCTTCATTTTTGAATCTTTCAAAGTAGTTTTCACCAATTGAAATTTTCGTTTTCTTGTGTTTTTATGGTTTGAACTCTAGGATAGCAACCTTAGGATTGTGAATGTGCATATTGTTGATAATTGCTATCTAGGATGTAATTATGGCTGTGCAGAATTTGAAGAACAAGTTTTCTATTGAAATGCTCCTTGCTTTGTGAGTTATTGAAACTTGAAAGTGTTATGCTCTGTTTCTTGCAAAATTTTGAACTTTCACTTTCCATGGATTATTTGAGTGCTTGCAAAACAAATGAGTATATTCTATTTTTAGGAAGCCATTACCAAGTGCAACTGAAATTTTGTTGTGAAGAGATTGATTTCTTTTTTAAAGTATTCTGAATTTTGCATGCAAATTGGTTAATGATAGGTTTCCATGTTCTTCATAAATTAGTGTTTGCAATAAGGCATCATTGAAATGAATGTGTTATTAGCAACTAACTGTTGTCATTTGACTTCTCAGATGCCTAGGATCAAATACATTGTTGGCCTTTCCCGTGGCTCTAGCTCACGAGGAGAAGGCATAGGGAAGAGGGTCAGAGATGAACCCCATTATGATCCCATAAGATTAAAAGGTGCACAGGCTGCTGCAAAGTATTAAGCTTTCAAACCATATCCACAGAGGGATTTCCCACCTTTTGAAGCATTTGTACCAGACCCATACCCAGGCATGCTGCCTGATGAGTTTCGGACATTCTTGCAGTGGCCTGGGGACATGCCTATTCATCCAGGGGGAGGTGGAGCAGCAGCAGCAGGAAAATAGGACAAGGACTTACATGATACAAAGGATGAAGATTGACACTGGTGTTTTTCTTTCTTTTCGTTCTTTTAATTATTTTGTTTAATTAATTAGGATTTTTGTTTTGTATTTCAAATTTTTAGAACTTTAGGAAAAAGGGATTTAAGGAATTAATTTAAAAATCTCAAAGCTAGGCAGTCTAACTAACCAAATTAGGAAAGAAATAGGAATTTTGTGATTGAATCCATAATCAGTTAGGATTAGGATATTGTACAGGAAAATATATCAGGATAGTTAACTAATTTCAATAAGTGATTTCATCAAGGAAAATTAGCCAAAAAGCCGGTGAGTTGTGAGACCAAACACTGATATGAGAGTTTTCACCGCTGCTTGTCAACTGCTATTGCTTGAGTATTTGGATTTTATTCTGCACTTGGAAAATATGGAAGTGATAAAGGCAAAATTTTGTGGTTTAACTATTTGCTCAGTGCCAAAAAGCCAACCCATGAAAAAATTTTCCAATTTTTTTGATAACCCATTTGAGCTTTAATGTTTCTTTTCTTATGCACCCCAGCCAAAGTTAATGTTATATCATGTCCCTACACACTTGGGATAGAGAGCAAAGGTGAAATTGGATAAAATGGGAAGATTGGTTGGTGACTTGAAAGTGAATTGATTCACTTAAAGAATTACAAAGAGCAAGCACAAGAAAGCAAAAGAAAATCACTCCCCCAAAAATAAAAAAGAAAAAGTGAATAAAAGTAAACAAGTTGGGGGAGTGAATCATCAAACAAGAGAAGAGGCCAGCTGAACAAATGCAAGTCAAGAATGCAATGGAGAATTGAGAGAAGGCTTAAAGAACAAAGAAAAATTCAAAATTGCTCTCTATTTTAGTGTTTCTTTGCATATCCAGAAAAACCATGAATTCTTGATAGCCCAACCTCATTACAACCAAAGAAAGACCTTTTGATCCATGTTAACCATGTGCATGTCTAATGACCAGAAACGATAATCATTCTTAGTTGTTCAACTACGGTGAGAAATTGAGGGAAACACTTACCCGAAAGCATGAGAGGATTCATTGATTTTTTTTCTTCACTTATTGTTTTGGTTGCTATTTCTGAAAAAGTTTGAATGCATTTTTATCCTATTTTGGTTGAGTTTTGGAAATATCACTTGATTCTGACTTTCAATCTAACATTTGGAAAGTGACAGCTACCTAGCAAGAGGTGATAAATTTATTTCCTTAATCTTATTTTGAGAATCTTGACAAGGGAATTGAATCCATTTGATTGCAAAAGGTTTTCTTGCTTGAGGACAAGCAAGAAGCTAAGTTGGGGGGAATTTGATGAGTAAAAAATATATGATAATTTATTGTATAATTACTGCACTCATCAAGGGTAAAATAGTAAATTATTCCCTAAAAATACCTCTTTTTAGTAATAAATGCATAATTTGTGAATATTTGATTTAAATTTGAATATGATGCTATTTTAATAGAAAATCTGTTGATTTTGCAGATTTATAAGAGAGATTTAAATGAGAAAATAAGATAGCATTATTTGAGGATAGAATCTGCAGATTTGAAGTTTAAATGAGAGCAAATAAAGATAAGATCAACAACCATTTAAACAAGGATTCTGCGGATAACTTCCCCAATTTAAATTTAAAGTCAAGATAAACACAGAATCAAATCAAAAAGAGGGAAACAAGGAAAGCCAAGCAAATAAGGATAAGATCATGAAGAGATCAAGCTGAAAAAGGAGACAATCAAGGAAAGCTGTAACGAAAAATACGCTCCACCTGCGCTGAGCACAACTACTAGGATTGCTCTCTGTTTCCTGCGCTTCAGATGCGCTGAGCGCAGGTGAAACGCAGGAACATGGGATTTGTTTTCAATTTGAATTCAAGTCAAATTCCTTCCAGATTTCAGATAGCTTTCCTTCATCTATAAATAGGACCTTTTGCAAAGATCAAAGGAGCTTTTGGAGATGAGAGGCCGAGGAGATACGGTATAGCAGAGTAAGGGCTCGAGAAAGTGACAGTTTCTCCGTTGGTTTGTAATGGCTACCATGCGTAGCTAAACTCTCCAATAGGATTGAATGTAGTTGATTCAATCCCCGATTGTATGTGAATTCTCTATACTATTTATGAATCCCTATTTTTATGATATCGGTATTTTTATACTTTGCTTAATGTGTAGCTTCCACCTGTGTGTCGGAATTATAGGTTAGTTTTATAGGACGCATTCGAGAGGTGGTTCTATAAAATTAATAGTGAGTTTGTGGGAGCCTAGGAATAGGAAACTTGAACTCTGATTGGTAAAAGTACTCATAGTAGTTACTATAGGAATATAGTGAGAATCAATGATTGAAGAAGTGTGACAGTCTCTTCATAGTAGTCACTATAGGAATATAGGGCGAATTGATAGTGTTATCGAACGGAAAAGTAGAGCAATCAAGCTGGGGTAATTTGTCGCTTGGGAGATCCCGCACGAATTATTTATGAGTATTTTATCACTGTGGAGACCAGGATAAAATAACATAGTTTGGCTAGGATATCATAATTGTATATTCATAAATAATATTGGGGATCACATACGAAAGGAGTGCGATGATACGAAGTTCAATCCTAGTCCAAGTAACTGTTTCTATCTATCTCAATTTATTTTCTATTTTTATTTACTTTCGCAATTCAACAACCAACAACTGTATTCTCACTTGATAGTTGTGACCACTAGTATTTAAAATTGAACCGTTCCCTGTGGATACGATACTCTTTACTTACTATTATACTGCTGGAATTTTGGTACGCTTGCCTGAATCCCATCAGTATGGGCGGAAACCCCCACCATTGATCAGAGGAATTCAGGGAGAAGTGCGCGTTGAAACTGTCCAGCGAGAATTATTTGATAAAGATGAGGCATTGAGGCAGTTGAAAGCTCATTTACTAAGAGCTCAAACTAGGATGAAGGCTCAAGCATATTCGCACCGAAGTGATGTTAATTTTGCTGTAGGTGATTGGGTTTTTCTCAAATTGAAACCATATCGTCAGATTTTTGTGATGTCAAGGATTAGTCCCAAATTATCTCCAAGGTTTTATGGTCCCTATGAAATCCTTGAACACATTGGGGCTGTGGCTTATCGTTTGAAGCTCCCAGCTGCATCACATATCCATCCGGTGTTCCATGTTTTGCTCTTGAAGAAGGCAATTGGCAACTATTCTGCCGAGGAAGACTTACCAACAGATTTAGGAGCAGAAGATTTGGAGCTCTTGGAACCAGTTTCTGTCCTTGCTACCCGCAGTATTATGCAGCATGGGGAACGCATTAACCAGTGGTTAATTCATTGGTCGGGTAAGCTAGCTGAAGAAGCAACATGGGAAGACGAGTTGGTCATTCGAAGCCAATTTCCTACCCTCAGTCTTGAGGACAAGCCTGTTGTTGATGGAGGGAGTATTGATAGGGCCCAAATAGAGAAAAACCCACTTGAACCTTTGGTCCATTCGAATGCTGCATCACCAAGGATGTGGAAAGTATACGTGAGGAAAGGAAAGAGAGTGAGTGATACTGATGCTGAGTTGGCAGGGACAAAGGAGAGTTAGTTAGGAGAGGGATTACATAGAGGGGTGTGGTGTGAGGAGGAGGGCATTCTGTTTTCTGGCATGTTTGTTATGGGGAATCCATATGGATCTCTAGGAGCCTAGCTTTGGGCAGTAGAAGAATCCTTCTTCTTCTGTATTTCATCTTTTCTCTATCAATAATCCCGATTCCCCATTGTTTTTTTTCTTTAATTTTATTTTTATTTCTGTTATTACTGTGAGGAACGTATCAGAATGAGACCCATATAATTTGATAATACCTATATAAATATTAATCAATCACAATCAGTATATTGAAAAGAGTGTGTTTCGTTGGACTCAATGTTTGTAAAAGCATCTCCAAAATTAAGGCATATGACTAAGAAATAAAAAATGTTTCGGCCAGTTATTCTAATTAGGAAATATATTTTTTTAAAAAAAAAACCTACATAAAAAAGTTGTAAATTTTCTCAAAGTAAACTAATCCAAGACATGTTTGGATTATGGTTCAAACCAATATCATGCATGTAATATTACACCAAAATAAATATTACTTTCACTTGTTTTCTCCTCACATGATGCACAGAATGAGTTCAGGTCAATGTTGGAAATAAAACATGTTTTTTCACATGCCGCCCACTGTTCTTGATAGACAGGAATTTAAGCTGATTTTGGGAATAGTAGGAGGAGACAAAACCTACTCCTACAGAAATTTCTAATTTCTTGTATCGAGAATTTAAAGAGTCTCAACAGAGAAAATAATTAAAAAGAGTATGAACTTAAAATGTATGAACTCAGTTGATGAGCATGATTTGGCACAAATTGTGCGAAAAGAGACATGCTAGGAGATGGAGATTTAATTTGACTTTCATCAATTCAAGGTATTTTAAGACATTGAAGTGGGAGCTAAAAATATTGTCATCAGCATCCATTTAATCAAGATATGCACATGCTACAGTGCACACGTCAAAGTGTGTTGATACACGTGCATCGGTGCATCAAATCCCAAACAAGGAACATGCACTTTCATGAAAATTAATCAAACTTGTAACATACTTTCATAATGTATCTAATATATTTATTTACCCCAAGGAAAAACACGAATCTATTATACGAACTTCAATTAAGAAAACAGAAAATTAGGTAATCAGTGTATAGTTATTTCAGGTTACAATTTCCATATGACCTTAATTCCTCAGTGTTCTGAACGAATATGAAAAATTGAATTGACATGCAAGTGTCTACCATGACACGGACCGGATTACGGGTTAATTTGATATTACTACTGATTTCACACTATCACTTAACCATATAGCACAAGCTGTTTAAGAAACTATTTTAAGGTTTTTGTACCGATCAAAGCATAGGCCTCATTCGGGATGGTTGCGAGTTTTCAGTTTTTAAAAATTTTGAATCAAGTTTTTACAATTCAACCACAAACCGAAAACCATTTTTTGTGGTTTTCAAAAAGTCTGTTTTGAAAACCACAAAAATAAGTTTTGTTGGTTTTGAATTGTAATTTAAAATTTATAAAAACAAAAAACTGAAAATTCATAACCATCCCGAAGGAGCCCTTAGTTACTTCAAATATACCTGACACTCTTATCTACAGATAATGTAAAAATACTAGAAGTGGATCAAAATTTAAATTTAAACTTTAGTACCTGTTCTTTAAGAAAGGAGTTAGGTGACAGCAGCATGTGTTCATCCTTTTTCTGCCTTTACATTTTTATGAAGTGTACACTAGATATTGACATAACAGTATTAAATCACTTGATGTCTTATTCAAGTCATCAAAATGTCAGCACATCAAGCATATTGATTACATGAAGTGTGAAAGTGTATAAAATGACATAACAGTATTAAGTCAATATGTTTGCTGGGCTTTCTCAACAGAATTCCTCAGTAAGGATATTACTTGAGCTGGCTCAGGAGCTCCAAACACTGAACTTCCAGCAACAATGCAATTTGCCCCTGCTGATGCAGCCATTTCTATGGTTGAAGGCCCTAAGCCACCATCAACCTGTAATTAAAATTGGGCATGTTTTGATCACTGCAAAATAATATTATCACTAGTTCGCACAAGCATGCTGACACGAGTGTTTCACCATCTCCATGAATAAAATAATTGAGCACATAGAAATAAAGGTTAAAATGCAGATCAAGAAATAAATAAAAGATCACCATTGATACCTTTGTCATTAAACAAGCAGTGAGAACATTATAAAGTGTATATTGTAAATGATTTAACAAGTTCAATAATGAATGAAGTGAAAAATCTGAATAATTTACGGTGTTTAAAACCATGAAGAAAATATGTATTTAATTTGACAGGAAAGAAATTACAGACAAGAAAATAGATTGAGATATACCTCTATGTCAAGTGATGGATACTTCTTCCTCAGTATCCGTACCTGGTTTGAAAATTGAAAAAGAAAAAAATAATTAACCAAAAAATAAGTTCAATTGCATTATCAACATGAGCTGTCAGCCATAAAACATAATATATGAAGTTGAGAAAGAGTATGATACCTTGTCCATCATCTCTGGCATAAACTTTTGGCCTCCAAATCCAGGTTCTACAGTCATCACAAGAACCATTTCCACAGGATTTTCAGCTTCAACCTGTGCAAACGATAAAGATTATGACACCAAAAAAAACTCAAAAAACTCTTTAAGTCTAAGATCCTCATGTCAGAGATATGCAGCAAAGACTCAGGACACTCACAGAAGACTAATCATGAAAATAAAATCATACTATACATGTACGACCAGATGAGAATCAGAGAGGAAAAAGTGCATACCAGAGGATAAACCTCTCCAATCGGTGTCCCAGGCTTTAGTGCTACACCAGGCCTCATGCCATGTGACTTAATTTTTTGGATAAGTTCTTTCCAGTTATCTGTCCACAAGAACCACTTTTAAGAAGCAGAAAAGGAAACAATATATAAAGGTGCAGAAGAATACAGAATATGAGAAAGACAGACTAAAAGAAGTTAGTATAAGGATGAACCTTTTGATGCCTCTACATGAAATGTAAAACCAGAAGCACCAGCTCTTCCCAAAGTTTCAACATAATCAAGAGGATTTGTAACCATCAGGTGACAATCCAGATATGCCCTGCAAGGGTTGATGACTAATGACTCACATGCACCATATATCATGCCAATAGGCTAAACTTTTTTCTGTATAAAAATGTTTAGATCAGTGAAGAGGGAAGATTGTTACTTTGTGTGCTTTCTCAAACTTTCAATGACTGGAGCGCCAATAGTTAAATTGGGGACGAAGTGCCTGCACAAAATAGGAGGAAAAAGGGAAGGAAAGGAAACACATTCAATAATTTAATGGTTACACTCTCACAGCATAGTAAAGTTTAATAACAAACAAAATCAAACACCATGAGGTAGTGCTAAATCATCACAGCAACCAACTCAAGTCAAGTTGATGAACAAAATTTCCTTCCACTATTATGAATAGAACAAGCACCCAAACAAAAGCTTTAACCTTTGAATGTATGCTTCATAACTTTGCAAGCAGAAGCTTGAAAGATAAATACTGCCAACCTCTGCCGGGGTTTGTCTTAATTTTGTTCAATTAGAAGATCATCCAACTTTATATGTGTTTAGTTAAATGCCCAAATTGCAGTCCCCTCCATGTCACTGTTATGATGAAGACATTCTGCCTAATTTCAATACAATACAAGATAATTTATCTGTTTCGAAGAAGGATGAATTGGATGACAGATAGAAAATTATAATTCAATCAGAAATCTGTGACCAGAAAATAGCCTTAAGATTGAAGGTAAAGAGTTTACTCCTCTGCCACACGTTTAAAAAATTAATGGTCACAAACAATTACTAGGTTACAAGCATATATGCAAGAGAGGAATGTGGCATATATCAAAAATATTTAACAGGGTGCATGAAAATACTATATACGGCAGGATGAGGAGGGGGAAAATCATCATGGCCTCAAGAGTGCGAGTCATTTTATAGAAGACTATGATGGTCTATACATACATTATCTAGTATACCAATGATTGACAAGAGCTTTGAAGATAGAGATAGGGTTAGCTAAGAAAGCAATAACAGTGAAAACTACAACACCATACAGGTAGTTGATATTGGGGAAATTTATAAGAGAGAAAGAAGGATTGATTAGAAATGAATACCCTAGCAGCACTAAGAATTTGAGGTTGCTTTGATCATGTTATTGTCGTTGAACATGCTGAAAATTGATATTCTCTTTCTGCTGACGGAGAGCACTGATTTAGAATGCAGTATTGAGTAATATTCATGACGAACTACACCCCAGCAGATACGATGAGATCATTAGTCATTATACAGGAATTCATACCCCTACCTGTACTATTAAGTGAGATTAGTTTGGTGAATGAACTGGAGAGTATATACTATTCAATGTTAACCCAAAGCCACAGCAACAAAAGAAAAAAGGTCTTTTTCCACTAGGTGGGATCAGCTACATAGATCAAATAACATCATAATGTCCTATTATAAACCATGTATAATGATAGACCATTTAAAAAAGGTCTTATAGTTATTGGAAATCCTTTTGAGGCCCCGCCTTGTGTTCTCACACTAGTTGTGACTCCATCTTACATATCTCTAATTGCTCAAATATAGGCAATTGAACTCTTTTCTTCTCCAAAACCTTCATAATACCTCTCTAGGTATCCTATCATAATCCTACACCTTTCAAAATCAATAAAAACCATGTGTAAATAGTTTTTTTCTTCCCCCAATATCTCTCTAACAATCTTCATAGCAAGCATATTGCTTCCATAGTTGACCTCCTCAACATAAAAAAAATGATCCTGTAATATCTCTCCTATTTTAATCTATGCTCCGTTGCTCTCTCCCATAGCTTCATAGTATGACTCGTAAGCCTAATCTCCTTATGATTTGCACAGTTTTGTATTTCAGCCTTTCCACTCATATAGCATACCCTTAGATCTCATAATCTCCCTAAACAACTTTGTGAGTCATCTAAGTTATAAACAAACTAATTACACCTACTCAATTTTGCTGCCTGTATACAAAAATAGAAACAGAAAGACACAAGAGTGTGCCAGAAACTGCCGTAAAAGTATCCTTCTTCGTGTAAAAGACACTTCATTTTGTTCTTTTTTTTTTTTTTTACTTATAATGGACACAGAAGTCAAATCACAATTTGGTAGATAGTAAACTTTCAAATACCCTCCCTCACCACAACAGCACAACAATGTAACAGGCAGCCATTGTTACATGGGCACATTTAGGTAAAAGAACTATGATCTGATATCCTTGCAGGACACTCAAATCAAACAGAACAAGGAGAATATTACCTGGACAAAATAAGAAAAACACAAGGAAGAGAGTTTAGAGTCTGTTTGTTTTTCAGTTGGTGGGATTCCAAACGCAACGAAAATAATTGTTACTTTTATCCAAATCTATGTTTGGAAGAAAACAGGCTCTAAACAGACACTAAAACTTAAAACCCAGTCAATTTGAACTCATGGCAATCCATAGTTAGGAAACAAAGATAATAGCATGAGGAAATGAGCAAACCAAGACAGTGATTCCTTAGTCCTTACCCATCCTGCAAATGAACCAAAATGAGAAATATCAGGAACCATCATTACCGGTGAAATAAAATATGCTTAATCAGAGATATTCTTGATTCATAATAGTAACAAATACCCCATCAACCCGGTGAACTCAAATAAAAAGAATTTTGAGGACTGCATTTAACAAGGATTAATAACATAATTATAGATTATTATATATACTTTAAAAAATGATGTTTTTTGAATAATAATAATAATAATAATAATAATAATAATAATAATAATGATTGAATGAAGAGATAGGGAAGGAAGGAGTACCATGATGTCCATGTGGAGCCAATCGGCGCCACATTTGAGCATGCGATGAGCCTCAGAAGCCAAATTGGCGAAGTCGGATGAAAGCATCGAAGGAGCAATTTTGGGTGTCACTCCCATCGTTTCTTTCGTTTGTTTTGGGTTCAACTCTCTGGAACGGCCGAGACCAAAAAAGCGTGTTTTCGCGTTGGGAGTAGGTGGTGGTTGGTGTGAGGGAGCAAACAAAGCACAATGGAGCACCAAAAAAGAGCTTCATATGCTGCACAATTGGGGGTGGGGTATCAGTAACGCTGTGTTAATGCCTTCGCTTGGCTGCTTTGTTGACTTCTACTATAAGGACCCTACTTTTGACCTCAAGCATATTTGGTTCCGTTTTATTTACAGTGAAGGAATATTGATTTTATACACGCTTTACGAAGCACGTTAGACGAAAATAATTTAAAATCAATTTTGCAAAACCTAGGTTTTGTTTTTCAAACACCCACCCAAACGGGCACCAAGGTTTAGCCTAAACGTCATAAACTCACGTTTACGAAAAACAAAATATAAACTTGAATTTGGTCGGTTTCAATGTTAAACCAAACACATATTAAATGTTACTCACACCCTCCGATCCTATTTATAATACAATTCAGATAAATACACATATTAAGAAAAGTAATTAATACATTAATTTTTAAGAAATTATTCTACAAAATTATGAGTTTACTCTATTTAAATTAAACTATATTACCATAACCATGACAACTGTATCACTTTAAACTCTTGATAATCGATAAGAGCAAACTCTTGATAATCGATAAGAGCAAATATGAGAAAAAATAATAAATACGAGTTTGAACTCTCTTCCTCCATTGATTCTTGATCGGACTCTGTTTTTTTCTTGTTCTTAAATTTTGTTACGAGTCCTCTGTTCCCAATTAAACCCTAAATCGTAAATTATTTATTGTTCTTCACCTTTAAATTATTTGCCCAATGTTTGTACTTTGTCTATTTAAAATCTAGGTGAAGATTAAGAGTATAATTCCATATTTAAATATTTACACTCAACTCTATTCTATTTCGTTTTTTATTACTATATTTGTTTTGATGTGGTGTTATTTGCTTGTTTATTCATAATACCGTGTTGTTTGTTTAAGTCATCGATTTCTTAGTGCACCAAAAAAAAAGTCATCGATTTCTTTTACTGAGTTATGTTATTTTTATTTACTTTAGTAATTATCTTTAGTTCTCATTTATTTTATTTATGGTGTTTTTGATTGTTGTTTGCAATAGCATTTGTTGAGTTGGATTAAAGCACACCAACCTTTGGTTGAAGATGGATACAATTTGGATTGAGTTAGAACCAACAATGGTAAAGATTTAAAAAAAAAAATAGTTGGTATTTATAATCCAAGTTTTAAGAAGACTTATATAATTACAAATTACTCATATTTTATGTCAAACTTAGGTTCATCTTCCATTTCCTTACGAGTTTTATTCTCAAGGGAGAAACAGATAGGAAAGAGTATTGATGATTTTGATCGTGTGTTTACTACTCCATTGCTTTTGGAAGCAAAACTGTTATAATGTGGCAAGTAGTTGAAAAATTTAAGAGGTTTAATGGTCATCATTAAGACTTTGCAAGTTTATTTAAAATATGAGAGAGGTAATATATTCAACTTTGAGATTAAGGGAATTTAATGAAACTTTGACTCCTGCTTTGGTCCATCTAAGTGGTAGGCAAAGTGGGAATAATCATCAGGTTATTGATATCAGTTCTGGTTCAAGTGGTGATGTTCATGGCAATGTTAATGTTGGAAGTTCAAGTCGTATGAATCATTCTGATGATGTTAGTAGAAGAATGAGGGTCATGACTTTTGAGAAGATTATATCTAAGTCTCAAGCTAAAGCTGGACAGACGCTGGTTAATGTCATTTCATACTTTTTTAATATATTGAACTTCTAATTTTATTTTACAGTTTATGTCTAAATTTTGTTTCTACTTTTTAACATATGTATTTAATTTTTCAATCAGCCTATTCCAAGGAAATTTGTGCAAGGATTTATCTGGAAAAGCTGGAAAGAATTAATTCTGCAGATTGGAGGAGGTTGAACTTACTATTGCAATTTGTTGTGGCACGAAGATAGTTTCAAAGATTATCACCTTGGAAAATGTTGGTACAAGTTTGTGACTGATATGAGATTGTCAAGAGGTGACAAGGTTGTTTTCGAGACTATTAAGAAAGGTATGAACCGGGTCAATGTTAGAATCATTCAAAGGGGGAATTAGCATAGGGTGAGTTTGGCCAAGCTTTAGTACAAACATTTCTAACTTAGTATTTTGATACAGTTATATGCTTTCCTCATGCATTAAAGTTTAGGCCAAAAGTACCAGTCCAAGTTATTTGAAAGTATTTGTACTAAGTACTGTTGGATTTTAACCTTATGTTGATTTAATGCATGGTTATATATTTTGGTGCATTGTTTTTAAAGTTATAGTGATCTTATGTTTATTTAGCACAAAATGAGTGTTTGCCATTATTCATTTCTTAATTCTATTTATTAATGTTGATGATTTCATTATCTTGTCAATAAGAAAACAAATTCAAAATGGCTTCACAGTCCTTTTCATTAAATAGAAAGGGAATCGATGTTTATGAAGAGAGGACATGTCTTTGTGGCCATGTTGCTCTTATGAGGACTTCATGGTCTGAAAAAAATCTCGATCGTAGATACTTAATTTGTCCACTAAAGGCAAACAATAAGAGTGGTGTGAGTGAGACTTACGATTAATTTTTATAATTACGTGCTTAATATATTATAACAATCAATATAAGTAACTGTGTTAAAGATTCTGTCACAGGAGAGATGCAAATATTTTGACTGGTTAGATGGTCTAGTGGAGTACGGCCAGGGTTCACAACAACACTTTGCATTTTAATCACCAAATAATACCTATTTGAAGGAGCTTCATATGATAAATGAAACTTTGAAGTCTGAGATTTTTATTTTGAAAGATTATGTGGCTGAGTCAAGGAGGCGTGCAGAATTCTATTTAATTTTTATTTTAGGTTTCTGTTTGATGAAAATGGTTATGTGTTTTGTTTACTATATTATAGTCCATGATGTTTTCGTCCTTTCAAAATACTAAATTTGGGTTCAATCCTTATTATCACTTTGTATATATTTAATAAATTATAACATTATGGTTATTTAAGTTTCATTTACTTTTTTTATTTTTTTCCATTTATCAAGTCTTACAACTTCATTTTAAGGTTGAAGACTAAAGAGTTCAATAAGTCTATCATAAATATAGCCAAAAAAAAATTCGTCAAAGTAATGGATAGTAATTGACATACAATTTGTAAAAAATCTATTAATAAATTTGTGTTGTTATTGTTCACATAATCTAGTTAGTAAGATTAACTTTGAGGGTGCAATTCTGTTCAAGAGTATTAAACCATCGCATTTTTTAAAGAGTTATATTTAGGGAAACATTGTGATTGTTAACATTGCAAGATTAAGATAGAGCTTTTTAACAATATGAGTAACAGAAAGAGTTCTTTTGTAATGTTGTTGTTAAACTGAACTGAACTGATGATAAACTGTTAAGTAAGACTAATTAACATAAAAATCTTGTCCAAACTCATCTGAACAAACCGATAATAAACTAAACTAAACAAACTGAACTTAAACTGCTCTAAATAAAATATGAAAAAGATGACAATAAATTAAACAAGAAATCCTAATTTAGTCATTCTCCTCCATCTTGCAAGTTCTCCATCCAATTGCGTGCCTTTTGCTCAATTAAACCTTTAACAATATTTGAAGGGTTCATAGCCAAATCAAGTGATATTCTCAATCTTGTTCCCTCATCGACCTACAACATAAAATATTTATTAATTTAAGTTTATTATAAATTAAAGTTACAATTCCATGAAAAGATATTAGTTGTGAATTATTACCTGAATTCTATACCCATTGATTCCCATCTCTACCATCCACATTATCACCCAAGCACCACATTCATTTCTTATTTCAAAAGAATCAACATATAAGTAATACATTTAAGTAATAAAATTCCATTTGTAAGAATTTTACTTACGATTCAGCATTCTGGGTTCTTACATCTTGAGGCACAAAAACTAGGAACTTAGTCACAATAGGCTTTTGTGTTCCTCAAACTGATAAAAGGAGGGATCTTGCAGTAGGGTTTCCATATACAACGCTATGATTCATAGCACATAAAATAATTAACGACATGTTTATATATAAAGTAAGGCAAGTTATGAAATGAAAGAAAGAATAATCAGTGCTTCTGTTACTAGTGTTTGCACACTTCTCATCCTTTTTTCTCTCCTATCTTCACAAGGAAATGAGTCCAGATACTGTTAGGGGTGGAAATTTCACCAGGTCATTTTATCCAATAGGGCCCTGTCGATTGAAAGAATTCGAAAGACTGATACTTATAGAATTGAAGAAAAAAGTTGATATTTATCAGTTTGTGAGGATATGTTTTTGATTTCTAACTTAGTCAAATTTGGATGCATGTTTATTTATGATGCATATTTTTCTAATGTATTTCAAGAAACATGGTAGTTTACGAGATATGAAATGATAATCCTTCAAGATAATTTTCAAGTTGTATTCAAAAAGATGATTCATCTGTTGGATTAGGGAAATTTCACTAAGTTAAAATTGGCTAGGATCTTCATTATGAGAGAGATTTTGAAGTAAAATCCTTATGAGATCTTCAATGGTGGAAGTTTCACTAAGTTAAAAATTGTCAAGGATCTTCATTATGATAAGGATTTCGAGTAAAATCTTCTTAAGATCTTTTGAGAAAGATTGGATTGAAAGATTCTAAGATCATAATAATTCGAAATTTATGATGATTCTATCTTAAGAAGTCGTTGTAATCAATCTCAGAAGATTGGATTCTGTCTGTCATCAGAATTCAAAATTCATGCTGTGAGATGAGTGAAAATCGAATAAAACTTAGAAAAGCTATGTAGAATTCGAGTTTTATAGCTTTAATTCGAAATTTAACTCAAAGATTTTGAATTTTTACAAAGAGAAAGACTTGTACAAGAGGCTAAGGTAATCTAATCTTAAATTTCATTCTGAATATCAAGTTACAGAAGAAAATTCGAACTTGAGACAACCAGAATCCTCATGAAATTTGAATCTGACTTGATCTTTTAGCTGAAAGGTTTCGAATGTTATAGAACCAGGATCATTGAAGAATTCTAATCAAACATTCCTTGTTATGATCATAAGGTTACATCTCGAAAATATGAGAGGAAGTATAATGAGGTTTCTTCAGACTTAGAATATTTTCTGAAGTTTTAGATCATTAGAATTCGAATTCTAAGAAGTTAGAAGTACTATAAGATTTCGAATTCCAACTTGGTGAAATGGGTTGAAAATTTCGATTGTGAAGGCTAGAACAAGTAGCTCAAAACTTCAAATCAAAACTTGAGCATAGGGTTTTTAGATTTCGAAATTCTCAATGTAACAACATGGTCTAAAGATTTCGAATCCTAAGCTTGATAATATTGGACGAGAATTTCGAATACAGACTTGGTCATATTGTCTGAAGATTTTGAATCCAGATTTCATCATATTGACTGAAGATTTCGAACTTCAGACTTAACTATATTGTCTGAAAGATTTCGAAGTGAAGACTTAATCAAATGTATTGAAGAATTCAAGTTCAGACTCTACAAGATTCACTAAAGATTTCGAATCAAGGAAAGAACAAAGTCCATGAAGATTTCAAATTCAGACTTAGTCAAATATTCTGAAGATTTCGAGATCAGACTTAACCAAATATTTTGAAGATTTCGAGTCAAGACTTATCCAAATTTCATAAAGATTTCGAATCAAGGGAAGAATAGAATTCATGAAGATTTCGAATGAAGACTTGGACAAATTACATGAAGATTTCAAGTCAGAATTCAAACTAAAGAAGACACGTGGAAGACATCTGAAGAAGTCAGGACACCTGTATGGTCTTAGATTAGGCAGTTAAGATTCTGTCATACGTGTCATTTGTAAATTAGTTGACCGCTAGGGTCAAAAGTCTATAAATAGGGCAAAGTTGTAAGTCCTAGGGACGAATATTTCTCCATTCTACATACTTAAGACAAACACTCGAAAAAAGCATATTGTCTATCATATTTACAACTACTTGCTCATCTGAGTTTACTCGAAAAGTATGTCATTTTGAAAATTCGTCAAACTTTTTACATTGTTCTTGAACCTTTTCAATACATTTTCTTAAACTTTCTTTTACTTTCTTGCACTTTCTTTTACTTTTCAATTTACATTGTTTCTTTCCCTTTATTTTTTTTTTCTACTACTTACTTTCAATTGCGTGACTCTATTTTAGAATCCTAATCTTTAACTTTGATTTTTACTAAAAATCACCACAAACAAATTGGCACGCCCGGTGGGACTTTCTTCATGGATTTTTAGGATTATTAATCTGGAATATCCCTAGTGCATGGAATTACATAGTGGTAAAATTTTAGGAGAAACAATGGTCAATAACAACAATAATTCTAGGAATTCCAGAAATGGAAATGATAATACAGAAAATTATGGAAGTCCCAGAAATGCTTCTGTTAATAATGAAGTGAATAATGACCAAAATGGTAATGTTAGTACCAATAGAAATCAGACAAATAGTGAAACAATTCCCCATATTTCTAACCCAATGGTTAGTCAAGTATGAGGAATCCCAGTATCCCTTCCTGTTACTCAGGATCCGGGAACAAGTTATCAGATTTCATATGGGATGCCATATGGATTTTTGACTAATATGGGTATTTCCCCATCAACATTTTCAAATATAGTAACAATATAAGCCCATTTGGGAAGAGGGACTGCTTCTGGGTTAAACACTAATTCTGTAGGAATGCCTTTACAGAACTTTTGGGGGAATCCTTCAACATCCATTACCAATACAACTTTAAATTCAATTAGGCAACAGATGGATGAAAGTAATCATGAAATGATCAATATGCTTGCCCATCAAATGACCATATTGGTCAATCCTTTGATTGAATCCACGAATTTGAACTATAATGTTCTTGCAAGAAAAATGACAAGAATTGCTGAAGTCTTTGGGGCCCCAGATGACCCCATTGTTAATCAAATTGCCAATATAGATAGGCAAGCCGAGAATCCTTGAAATGTGGGGATTCCAGACCAAGGGAACCAAATCCCAAATCAAAATGGTGAAATTCCAAACCAAAATCAAGATCAAATTCGAAACCAGGGAATTGGCCCTATGATGATGGTCAATCAAAATCAGAATGCTGATCTTGTCCTCAATAGGATTAGACAAAATAACCTGGGGGCATCAAAACATAGCCAATTTAGTTGAACAAGTTCTGAATAGACATGGTTTAATGTCGGTTATGCCAATCAACCTTACTTTGAATCAACATTCCCTGATTTTATTTTACAAACTGAACTTCCAAAGGGATGGAAAGTCCCCAAATTTTTGAAATTTGCTGGTGAAACTGGTGAATCAACTGTTGAGCACATTGCTCGATACTTGATCGAATCTGGTGATCTTGCAAACAATGAATATCTGAAAATGAAATACTTCCCTAGTTCTTTGATGAAAAATGCCTTCACATGGTTTACAACACTTCCCCCAAATTCCATTCATACATGGAATCAACTCGACAGAAACTTTCATGAACAATTCTTTCGAGGAGAAACCAAAGTTAGTCTAATGGATCTAGTCAATGTTAAAATACAAAATTAGGAATCCATAGATGACTATCTGAATAGGTTTAGATCGATGAAGGCTAGGTGTTTCATGCAAATACCTGAGCATGAATTAGTGAAAATTGCTGCTGGAGGTTTAGACTATTCCATTCATAAGAAACTAGTCAATCAGGAGTTAAGAGATATGGCCCAATTAGCAGATAAGTTAGGCAAATAGAACAACTTACCTTAGAAAAGGAAAAAACAAAAGAAGCCTTTCGAAGAGATAAAATTGCATATGTAGGAATGATCGAAGAAGATGAGGATAGTGACATTGAGGATTATGAAGAAAATGAAATCAATGTTGCAGAATTAAACCAGGTCCACCTTATACCTGTGTATCCTTAAGACCTTATGAATCGAAAGATAATAAGAGAAATATAAAGAAATCGAATTATAGTTTCGACATAATTAAGGCAGATCAAATCTTCGACATTTTACTAAAAGATAAGCAAATTGTTTTAGGAGATGATCATAAATACCCTCTCCAGAACAATTAAAGGGTCGAAAATATTGTAAGTATCATAATACTTTTGGACATTGGACTAACTATTGTGTCCGTTTCGGGGATCTTATTCTGAACGCCATTAAAGAAGGTCGATTAAAATTTGAAGAGAAATCGAAAATGGCCATGAAGGTTGATTCTAACCCTTTTTCTGCCAATGCAAGTTATGCTGAACCACTCGAAATCTTAATGGTAGATTTCGAAAAGGATACCCTCAATGATTCTACTGATGGGATCATTGAACAATTCGAAAAGGAGGTTACTCCTATCTACCCCCAAGGCAGGGGAAACATTGATTGATTTCTTAGCTGAAAAGAAGAAAAACAATCAAGATGCAGTGTCTTCGATGCAGCGCAATCTTCAAAAAGTCTGCTGCAAAGGCTTTCGAAGAATCTGAGAAAAGAAATTTCAGAATAGAAGGGCCCAAAATTATGGTGGACCCCAAAGGAACTTTCGAAGGAGTTATTTGCGAAGAGTAAACACTCCAAACAATCAATGGGTTAATGGTTTCCAACACCAAATGCCGAATCAACATTTCGGATGGAAACCAAATGTTTACAACAGGAACTTCCAGAATCCAAACCAAATTCGGAATGGAAGTTATGGGAAATCTCACTTCAATGGGAAATTTAGTCAAGATACTCCCATGACTAAAACCCAATGGAGAAGATTTCAAAGAATCAAGAAGGCTGGACAGAATGTTTCGAATCAGTCTCAACAACATCCAGGCCCCTCAAACTTTGTACAAGTGTTACAAAAAGAGGTGGGCCCCATCAACTTATGCCCAAGTTGTTCAGAATGGGAAGCAAGTTGATGACAAATCAAAAGCCCCCAGTAGAAGACGTTGATAGTAACATGATTACTGATAGTTTCGAATCTGGTTTTCCTGATGACCTCGAAACTATTTGTGGGGTTGTTTCGATTCTTCCTCGCGGAGTTTGCCCAACAAACATTGGGCCTACAAGAGGAAGAAGGATTTCGAGGATAGTGAGTTCGATTATGGCTCAGGGCCCTCAGAAAGTAAGTTTTGTAACTTGGGTAGAACCCAAGTCAAATTCTGCAATATCTTGATCCACCAAATGATTGATGAAGAATAATTTGAAGCCACTTTTCGTGAGTGGAAGGGTCAATGGTTACTTAGTCCATCAAATGTTGGTTGATGGAGGAGTTGCTATAAATCTGATTCCTAAGAGTTAATTAAGAAAACTTGGGAAAACATAGAGGATCTTCTTCCCCACAATATAGTCATTACAGACTTTAATGGAAAAACTCCAAGTCCGAAGGGATGATTGCACTTGATATCGAAGTAGGTGATGTTATTCGACCTACAGTCTTTATCGTCTGTTCCTTCGAAGGCAAATTATAATATGTTACTTGGAAGGGAATGGATTCATAGAGTTGGTGTTGTACCTTCAACTCTTCATCAGAAACTTTTCCTTTGGAATGAGGAAGGTGATCTTAGAGAAGTTGAGGCAGATTTTACTCAAGTAAGAGCCAATGCTGGTTTGGTCGAATTTGAAAAATTCTTAGGGAATGTAGCACCTCTTCGAATTGAAGATCCTTCTTCGAGGGAAGAAGGAATGTATCCAATATATGTAAGACTCAATCCTGAGTCTGGATTCGTCATCAAATATGAGGTCGAGTATGAAACGACCCTTAAAGAAATTGATGAATAGTTCTTCGAGCTTTCTAACTCGAATTTCGGCCTATTTGGCCGAAAGTAAGTTAGAAACAGGCCTTCGAGGCCGAAAATCTAACAAATAAATTGGCCCCATAGACCAAGAATATGTATGATTCGGCTTTAAAAGAGTCAAGATAATGTTAAAAAGCCAATTCGAGATGAAAAACAACTATCTAATCTCGAAGAGAAATAGTGGCTTATATAATAGAAGAGGAGAAGTTAGATTGTATCTATGATGAATGCTCCTCTTGGGTTCGAAAAAGATTCAAGTTCAAAAGGATTCAGTATGAAAGCTCAGGATCCTTCAGAAGAAATTACTTGGGAGAACAAGGTACTCATAGACCTACTTACATTTCGAAATTACTTGGATCACAATTTAGACTTGAGTTAATTGAACTTCTGACGGAATATAAAGATTGTTTTGCATGGGAATATGAAGAAAATGCCTGGTTTAGAAAGGAACTTGATCGAACACAGACTTCCTTATTTCCTGGAAAAGAAGCTAGTAAAGCAACCTCCTCGAAGGTTTGCACCTGAAGTGGTTTTGAAAATAAAGGAAGAGATCGAGAGGCTACTGAAAAGCCAAATTCATTCGAACACCGCCGGGTATGTAAGATTGGATTTCGAATGTAGTTCCTATTATAAAGAAAAATGGGAAACTTAGAGTATGTATAGATTTTCGAAATCTAAATGATGCAACACGAAAAGATGAATATCCAATGCCTATGGCTGACATGCTAATCGATTCCGCTGCTGGAAACGAAATGTAAGTATGTTGGATGCTTATTCTGGATATAATCAAATTTTTATAGCAGAGGATATTTCGAAAACTACATTCGATGTCCTGGTGCCTTAGGAACTTATGAATGGGTAGTCATGCCTTATGGATTGAAAATGCTGGTGCCACTTATCAAAGGGCAATGAATACTATTTTCCATGATTTGATTGGAAATTTTATGCAAGTTTACATTGATGATGTGCAGTAAAATCGAAATTGAAACAAGATCATTTAACTCATTTAAGAAATCATTCGAAAGAATGAGAGCTTTTGGTCTTAAAATGAATCCAATCAAGTGTGTTTTTGGTGTTATGGCAGGTGAATTCTTAGGTTTCTTGGTTCATCAGAAGGGAATAGAAATTGATCGAAATAAGGCCCAAAGCCATATTCGATACCAAATCACCTTCCACCAAGAAGCAACTTCAATCTTTATTGGGTAAAATAAATTTCCTCAGAAGATTTATTTCTAACCTGTCAGGAAAAACTAAGGTTTTCTCTACCTTGTTAAGGTTAAAGAAAGAAGATGAGTTCTTATGGAAACCTGAACATCAAGAAGCCTTCGAGGATATCAAAAGATACTTAGCAAATCCTCATGTGATGGCTCCTCTTGTTCGAGGAAAACCTCTCAAGTTATATATATCTGCATCGAATGAGACCATTGCAAGTATGTTGGCTCAAGAGAATGAATATGGAGTCGAAAGGCTATCTACTATCTAAGTAGAGTTCTGAAATGATGCAGAAACTAGATATTGTAATATAGAAAAATTATGTTTATCCTTGTACTTTGCTTGTACAAAGTTGATGTATTATAAAACCTTCGAGGTTATTGTATTTTCCCATTATGATATAATAAAACATATGTTATCGAAACCTATTTTGCATAGTAGAGTGGGAAAATGGGCATTGGCCTTAACTGAATATCCATTAATTTGTCAGCCACTTAAAGCAATTAAAGGTCGAGTTGTTGCTGATTATGGCTGATCATTCGAATTAGAATTCGAAGAAATAAATTATGTGGGTACTAAACCTTGGGAACTTTACTTTGATGGTTCGAAACATTAAGGAGGTTAGGAATTATGTATTGATCATTTCACACAAATAAAATTCCCACTAAGTTAATGATCGAAGTAAAATATTCTTTGTCAAATAATGAGATAAGAGTATGAAGTTTGATCTCAGGACTCGAAATGTTGTTGTCTTTAGGTGCTAAAAATGTTATAATTCGAGGTGATTCTCAGTTAGTTATAAAACAACTAAATAGCGAATATAAGTGTATCAATGAAAGACTGATTAAGTATTTTGCTCGAGCAACAAGACTGATATTCAAATTTGATGAGGTGATTATTCATCATATTCCTCGAATTGACAATGAAAAAGCTAATTGTTTAGCTCATATAGCATCAGGATATAAAATTTCGAGTAAGAAACTTCAGAAGTTGATCAAAATAAAGGAACAAATTCCTCATGAAGTTCAGATTTATTATAAAGGCCATGACTTGGATTCAAATGACTGGAGGAAAGGAATATTTGAATATTTGAAGAATCCAAGTGGCCAAGTAGATCGAAAATTAAAATACAAGCACTCCAGTATATAATCTTAGGAGATGAGTTATATAAGAAGTCAGTAGATGGAAACTTCTTCGATGTATTTGGAGAAAAAGAAGCTTATTTGGCTTTGGAAGAAGTTCATGATGGACTTTGTGGAGCTCATCAATCTGGAGAAAAAATGAGATGGGTTCTGAATAGGCAAAGATTATATTAGCCTACAATGATAAAAGACTGTTTGAAATATTCTAAGTCTTGTGAAGAATGCCAAAAACATGCTAACATTCAACATGTTCCAGCAAGTGAGTTGCATTCGATTATCAAACCTTGGCCATTTCGAGGTTGGGCTTTGGATTTGATTGGACAAATACATCCACCTTCATCCAAGTCTTATAAATATATCTTAGTGGCTATAGATTATTTCTCGAAATGGGTTGAGGCGATCCCATTAAGAAATATTGATCAGGAAGATGTTATCAATTTCATTGAAGAAAACATAATTTTTCAATTTCGAATTCCTGAAACATTAACAATTGATCAAGGTTCAGTCTTTATTAGAAGAAAAATGAAAAACTTTGCAGAATCCAGAAATATTAAGTTATTAAGATGAATTTCCTATTATGCTCAGGCTAATGGACAAGTTGAAGCAGCCAATAAAATTATTATTGGTTTAATAAAGAAACACATTGGTAAAAAGCCAAGAAGTTGGCATGAAACTTTGAACCAAATACTTTGGGCTTATCGAAATTCTCCTAAAGAAGCAACTGTAACTACTTCATATAAGTTGGTATATGGTCATGAAGCAGTTCTTCCAGCTGAAATTAATTTGCAATCTATTCGAATTCAAAGACAAGAAGAATTACTTTCAGAAGATTATTGGAACTTGATGTATGATGAATTGAATAATCTTGATGAAGAAAACTTGATTGCATTAGAAAATATTGTAAGACAAAAAGAGAGAATTTCAAGGTTTACAATCGAAAAGCTAAGTTAAAAAGTTTTAAAGTTGGAGACTTAGTTTGGAAAGTTATTTTACCTGTTGATAAGAAAAGTCTTGGATATGGAAAATGGTCCCCAAATTGGGAAGGACCTTTCGAAATTGAAAATGTTCTTTCAAGTAATGCGTATGTTATTCGCGAGTTAAGTTCTAGTCGAATAATATCTATCAACGGTAAATACTTAAAAGAATATAAGCCCATGATGTTGGAAGTACGGATTCCATAACAAAACTTAAAAGTCTTACAATAATCCACAAAAATTCGAACCATAAACCAAAAGTTTCGAAACAAAAGATAAATAAAAGAAACTAAGACAAATCAGATTTTAGAGCTTCGAGGGATCCATGTAGAAGTTGAATGGTTGAAACTGTTGATTCCTTCTCGAGAACTGCATATTGAGCTTGCTTCAAATCTCCTTTAACTTCAAAATTCTTAGTTTTGATTTGAACAAGTGTTTCTTTCTGTTTAATGGCACATTTCTTCACACCAGTCTTGAAGTCAACCTTTTTCTTTCTTGATTCCTCAAGATCATCCTCCAAAGCTTTGATATGAATATCAAGTTCTGAAATCTTAGTCTTCCCAGTCGAAATATGCCCCGAAGCCTTGTCATAGGTCTCCTTCAGAATCATAAGTTAAGCACGACCATTTTGATATTTTTCAGTAAAAGAGGTTGCATTAAGTTTAGCGTTCGAAAACCTCAAAACTGCTAACTTTGATTCAGATATAAAAATATACAATCGGATAAAGGCATTCGAAGAAAGAGATGGAAGCTCATTAAATTTCGAACTTATTATTGTAACCAACCTGTCCAACTTTTGTCTAAATTTTTCGTTCTTCAAATTTTCAAAATAATCTTAAGAGAAAACCATGGTCTTCAATTCATGAAGATAAGGAAGCATAGAAAGACCTTGGACTTTCTTCTCAACCTGGTTCGAAGATTGTTGAGACTTCGAAGAATTAGAAATTTCTTCAGACAAAAATTTATCCATGGCAGCGCTATAGTATCTTCATCAAAAAGCTTATCCAAGTCAGTAGCTGCAACAGGTTGATCAGATTCTACATTCGAAGTTGGGTGGAATTGTGGATTCGAAAGTTGAACCATAATAGACTTGGACTCTGTAAATGAATGGACTCAATCAAAGGAAAGTATTTGAAGAAGCACAAGGAAGTTCACTTAACTTTGCTTCAATATGGGAAATCAAATTATTCGACTTCCTTTGAAAATCATATAAAAAGGATAATACTGAAGGGCCCTGAACTTTCTTCTCCACTTGGTTCGAAGATTGTTGAGATCTTGAAGAAAAAGAAATTTCCTACCATAAATCCTGGTAAAATATTCCATTTCTCAGAACTCAATTTCAAAATGAGAATATTTTGGGGGGCATCTGTTAGGGGTGGAAATTTCACCAAGTCATTTTATCCAATAGGGCCCTGTCGATTGAAAGAATTCGAAAGACTGATACTTATAGAATTGAAGGAAAAAGTTGAGATTTATCAGTTTGTGAGGATATGTTTTTTATTTCTATTTTAGTCAAATTTGGATGCATTTTTATTTTATGATGCATATTTTTCTAATGTATTTCAAGAAACATGGTAGTTTACGAGATATGAAATGATAATCCTTCAAGATAATTTTCAAGTTGTATTAAAAAAGATGATACATCTATTGGATTAGGGAAATTTCACTAAGTTAAAATTGGCTAGGATCTTCATTATGAGAGAGATTTTGAAGTAAAATCCTTATGAGATCTTCAATGGTGAAAGTTTCACTAAGTTAAAAATTGTCAAGGATCTTCATTATGATAAGGATTTCGAGTAAAATCTTCTTAAGATCTTTTGAGAAAGATTGGATTGAAAGATTCTAAGATCATAATAATTTGAAATTTATGATGATTCTATCTTAAGAAGACGTTGTAATCAATCTCAGAAGATTGGATTCTATCTGTCATCAATATCATTAACCATCTCTTTGCAAAATATGTATGATGCGACTTCTAACTCTTCCTTAATCAGAGACATTGGTTTAAGTGGGTTAAACATATCTCTCAAAGACTAATATGAAAGTTAATTAAAACATACAAGTATTAAACATTAGAATAGTTTCATATTTATTTAAAAAAGACTTTATTTATAGCACAAATAATGCAATTACCTTTTGGATATTTGAACCAATTACAGACTCTGTACTTGGATTAATATAATACCTTATTTTAGTAGTTGTGGCAAAAACCATGTTGTTTCCTTTCTTGTTACTACCACCTGGGGTAGAGAATAGCTTCTTCACATAATCGTTTTGAACTTTCCTTTTATCAGCCTGATTCCCTGATTGAGTAATCTCATTGTCTCTCTCACAAAGCTTTTGAAGGATTCTTTCAAGGGAATCCTTTAAACTTCTATCAATTTTATGAAAACCACTAAATTCCTTCTTTATTGATGGGATTAGATTCTTAGGACTCTCAAATGTGGCATCCTGACCTGGCTTGTTAATTATGTGTTCTGCTAGTGTGTGTAGAGACTTAATGACAACATCCAATTTCATCTCAATGTTTGTTACTCTATGTTCCAAATTGCTCTACATTATATTATTTACACTTAAACCCAAATACCAACGTAAACTAAAATTCCAAGAAAGTAAATTATAACTATTATATGAAAATAAAACAAAATTAAAAACATATTTAGCCCGTGTCTCATTCATTCCAGGGTTACATTCATCAGCAAACTCATTCAAATTGTTTACATTGTATTGAGATTCTTGTTGGCTAAGTTTCCAGGAAACAAATAACACAATAAGAAAATCGGTACTTTGAAATGGAAAATGTAACAAATATATGCAAAATTATTGAAATTCTGACCTGGAAGAGATTTCAACTATCTGTGGTGGTTTCTTCTTACAACGCAATGAATCTATAATCATTCCTTGTGATCCTTTAGATTCAACACAAGGGTTTGTTCATCTTGCCCTTTTCCTGCTTTCCCTAATTGGAGTTTTTTCGTTGGACTTCATCTTCTTGAAAGTGATTTTTTTTTACAGAATATTCTTCAAATTCTAGAAGATGAGAAATGAACGAAGCATTGCAATTAGTTGCATGCCAATCATCTCCATTTCTTCTGGAAAACAACGCGACATTCGGACTCTTTGATTCAATTGAATATGATGGGGACTTGAGGTTTAAATGTCAAGGAGTATGAGTTTCGAACAGAATGTGAAGAGTTTGGCAAATATATTGCGCGGAAAAAAATATTAGCAATCATAATATGACCATTTTACCCTTATGATTTTATTTTTGTATATAATATGGTATCTTGTATAATATTATCATACTTTATAATAAAAGATAGGTGAAGAAAAATTAGGAATACGCATTATTGGTATAATTTATAATCTTAAGGACACTTACCCTTTAGGAGTCCTTCAGTAGGAGGATTAGTCCATTAGAAGAATCACATTAAGGACACTTACCCTTTAGAAGTTCTTCATTGATAGGATTAGTCCATTAGAAGAATCATATTAAGGACATTTACCCTTTATGAGTCCTGCAGTGGGAGGATTTGTCCATTAGAGGAATCATATTAAGGACACTTACCCTTTAAGATTCCTTCATTAAGAGGATTAGTCCATTAGAAGAATCATATTAAGGACACTTACCCTTTAGGAGTCCTTCATTGGGAGGATTAGTCCATTAGAAGAGGAAGAATCATAGTAAGGACACTTACCCTTTAAGAGTCCTCCATTGAGGGGATTGGTCCATTAGAAGAATCTGAAGGGAATCAAGCATGGTCAGGGTGCAGCGGAACAATTGGATTTCCCCTTTTTAATCGCTATTGTGAAAACATGGATTAAGGTGTTAATATAAAATGATTTATTATACCTTTCCAATCGCAAACGAGGCAGTTGTAGTCACGTCTCTAGAGGTATCCACGCTGAGCGAACTCGGAAACCCTCCTCACCTCTGCTAGTAGTGTTTGGAGAGTAAAGGGCAACTACTAATGTATCTCGGGTTGTACATCTTATGCAATATATATAGAGTTGTGGCTAGGGTTTAACCGTCACTCATTAACCCTGTCACTTATGAGTCTGGCCCATTATGTTATTATTCTAATCCGATTATAATGTCTAACATTCCTAATGGGCTTGTTGTATGCGTGAGACCTTATAGGTTCTATTAATATCTGGTTATGATATTAAAATAAAACCTTTTATATTTAATATCATAAATAGTGAGTGGTATCTAGCAATACATCACTAATGCCCAAATATTGAGAATGTCAATGATTTGACGTATCCTATTTTGTGATAATATTCTATATGAATTGTCCCTTTATACAAATACCTAATTGAACACAAGGGCATGAAATGTGTCATCCTTGTATAGTTTAATTTATGTTTTCTTGATGCCTAAGCAGACTATATAGAAAATAAACATCTCATGTTTACCCTTTTGAGCATGGTCAAGTATTTTGTAGTCTAACTTTATCAAGAGGCCCACAGATATAACTTTTGTTACGTAGGAGGGACAAATCCCATCTAGGTCACTCACATTCCATCACATAATTTTTTATATGTCCAAAGTCCAACTTTATAATCACCCTATTACAGGTGACATTTAATAATATTAAAACATATAATTCCTCATGTAGAAATTGTAGTGATTTCATGTCAAAGGACTTCATATAACATTATCAATTTAAGAATCTTTCATGACACTTATGTGACAAACCATGTGTTGGGATTTGATTTTCAATTGTTTCGAATTCCACAAGTGACAAGGGTATGATGCCATTTCGAATTTACAGAAGAGGTAAAATCACCTCATTTCGAATTTTGATAATAAGTCTGTTAACTTAGAAAAATTCTTGATCGAAGTTAAGGCAAAAGACTTTAGAAATTCGAAAAGAAGACAAGTGTAAATTCGAGAAATAATACATTACAGATATTCCAAAAAGGTACATGATAGTTCTTTATTATTCATAATCCAGATTCGAATTACATTAGTTCGAATACATTGGAAATATATTAGAAAAGAAACTGTCCTAAGTACCTAAGATATTAGAAAGGAAACTGTCCTAAGCTAGAATGAGTCCTTGACTCATGTATTCCATGCCTCTTTCTCTTCTTCCTCCCCCACAGGCTTTGATAGAGCCAAGGCAAAGGGAAATTTGTTTTTCATTCTGTTGAACCACCTTCGATTTGGGGAAGAAATCAAGGTCAGCATGGAAAACAATAAATAAATTCATTTATTATATAAATGAACCTATATTTGGCTATCACGTCCAATCCAAAAGGAAAATTTTAAAGAAAAAAGTTGGAAAACCCAATGGCTTTGGCCATTACTTCAATCCTATCAAAAAATGAAATCATTCCAGATTAGATTGAACGTAATAGCCAAAGGAATTAACTTCTTCATATTCTTTGAAGAGTTTCTTTGAAGAATTTAGGAGAAAAGAGAAGAAGAGAGAATGAAGAATTATGAAAAGAATGTGCAAAAGACTCTTATTTATAGGAGTGAAAAGAGGCAGGCCATTAAAACACTATTTAACGTCCAATGAGACGAAGTCTTATAATGAAGTTAAGTGGACGGTGGCCGGTGGTCTCCATAACCTTTGAAACGGCCAATTGGAGGTTGACACGTGGCATAAGGGAGATTGTAATCAAAATCTCGAAGAAGAAGAGATTTATTAAGTTCAGATATCAAGAAAGGACTAAGTGTCAGGTTGGAAGACGTTTTCGAATCCATGAAGTCAAAACTCCAGAAAGAAGATTTCGAGAAAATAGAAGAAGATTTGAGAAATCAGAAAGCAAGAATTTGAGAAACAGGAACAGAGAATTCGAAAGCAAGATATTTGAAGACTTAGAAGATTTCTGAAGAAAATAAAGGAAGTTTTTCAAAAGACGAAAGACACCAGAGAAGCAGTTAATGGAAGTTACAAAAGTATTAGACAAAGACAGGTGTCAATAAGATAGTGGTTTATTTTGAAAAGATAAACAGTTTTCTGGATAGCAGAAGACGTGGCAAGCATATGTTGCCAACATAAATAGGTTGCTGATGTGTCAAACATGCATTAGTTAGCCGTTAGGATTAGGAATCTATAAATAGGTGAACTCTTGATGTAATAAGGTTGGCAATTCATTACACTCATACCCTTAAACACCTTCACGTCCGATCACACTGCGACTAACAGGTTTACAAGGATTGACTGTATGTGATGAACCCATCCACTTTTATCTTTATGCAACTTTTTCTTTCAATTCTTTTACTTTCTGCACTTTACATTCTGCATTTTATCTTTCGAGCAATTTCCTTTCTTTACTCTGAAATTTGCGTTCATACTTTTGTGAATCTAACAGAAGTCAAGTAAAAACTTAGAACTTTGATAAAATTCTGAATCAAGTAGTTCTAACTCTTTGTAAAAGATAAGTTTTTTGATAGAATTCTGAATCAAACTCTTTGAAACTTATCATTTCTGGATATTTGAAACATAACAATTGACTTGGTGAAATTCTGTACCAATCAATCATTTTTTCCAGAAAATTGAACTTTTGAAAGCCTTTTACAAATCTGAAGCACCATAAACCTACTTTTTCAAAAGAGTCCCGTAAGAGGATTCTAATCCCCAGATTGTTCTTAGAATCAAAGTGATAAATTCAATTTTCGAATTTGTATTTTATCACCACAAACAAATTGGCACGCCCGGTGGGACAAAATTGCCAAAAAGTAGTGTGTGTTATAATTTTCTGAAAAAATTGTTCTTGCATGCGCTTGAGAAGTGGAAGAACAATTTCTGTTCAAATGGCTAATAATTCAAGACAAAATGCAAATGGAAACAACAATAGGGATAATACTAATGTTACGAATTCTGAGAATTCATCACCCCAAGAAATGAGTCTGTAAACAACAATGAGAATGGGGCAAATAATAGTGTTAACAGAGAACCATCAACAACTACTACTATGCCAGAACAGCCTGTAGTAAGTCAAATTGGTTCTACTATCCCTATACCCAATTTTGTTTCTATGTCTCAAAATGGACAACCAGTTTATGGGTTGCCATATGGATTCGTCCCAAATTCTGGGACGGCCCCTCTAACTATGTCAACAGTAGGTCCTACAGTTACTCGTGGACCCATTTTTAATCCCTTTGTGGGAAGTTCTTCTTCATCTATTACAAATTCTACGTTGCAAACTCTAAGGCAACAAATGGATGAAAGCAACCATGAAATGGTAAATATGTTGACAAGGCAGATGGCCACAGTGTTTGATCCACTAGTACAAACAACAAATATAATTATAATTTGTTGGCTAGGCAAATGGAGAGGATTGCGGATGTGTTTGGAGCACCCACAGATCCTATAGTAAGACAAGTGGCTAATATGAATCCCCTGTGAATCAAGAGGATCAAAATAATCAAATACCAAATCTTGTTAATCCTGTCGAAAATAGGGAAGAAAATGCTCCTAGAGTTATCCTAAATAGAAATCAGAATGCTGATGAAATCCTCGAAAGGATAAGAGCAAATAACTTAGGGGGGCAACAAAATGTTGTTGGAATTGTCGAACAAGTCCTAAACAGACATGGGTTTAATGTAGGATTTGCGAACCATCCTTATGTAGTGTCCTTTTACCCAGATGGTATTGCAAACTGAATTGCCAAGGGATGGAAAGTTCCCAAATTTACCAAATTTTCTGGAGAAGTAGGAGAATCTACTGTCGAACACATTGCTCGATATCAAATCGAAGCAGGTGATTTGGCAAATAATGAAGAACTGAAAATGAAATATTTTCCTAGTTCTTTAACCAAGAATGCTTTTACTTGGTTTACAACTCTTTCCCCAAATTCTATTCATTCATGGAATCAATTAGAAAGAAGTTTTCATGAACATTCTTTAGAGGGGAAACAAAAGTTACTCTTATGGATTTAGTGAACATTAAAAGATCTTCGAATGAATCCATAGATGATTATTTGAATAGATTCAGGCAAATGAAAGCAAGGTGTTTTACCCAAATTCCTGAATATGAGTTAGTCCAAATGGCTGCTGGAGGGTTGGATTATTCAATTCGAAAGAAATTGATTAATCAACAACTTAGAGATATGGCCCAATTGGCTGATAAGGTTAGGCAAATTGAACATCTTAAGAAAAAAAAGAGAGATTTCGAAAACCTGAAAAGACTTTTCGAAAAGATAAAATAGCATATTTGGAAGTATCTGATGATAGTGATTTCGAATATGACATAGAGGATAATGATGTTCATGTGGCAGAACTTAAGCCCGGACCTCCTTATGTTTGTCAATCTTTGAAACCAGTGGAAATACTAATAATGATACTAAAGATAGATTTCCTAAGAAAAATTATGGTTTCGATATTTCGAAAGCAGATCAAATTTTCGATATATTGGTAAAAGACAAACAAATAACTCTAAGTGATGACCATAAAATTCCTTCTCAAGAACAGAGAAGAGGTCGAAAGTATTGTAAGTATCATCATACTTATGGACATTGGACTAATAGCTGTGTTCGTTTCAGGGATATTATCCAAGAAGCTATCAAACAAGGTAGATTGAAATTCGAAGAAAAGGTTCCAATGGCCATGAAGATTGACTCTGACCCACTCCAGGTGAACGCGAATTACGCTGAACCTGTAAGTGTGAACATGGTCGAAGTGGAGGATTCCAATTCTGTGGGACAGGCCACAGAGATGGCTCTTGATGGAGATCAGGAATTACATGATGTTTACCCAAAAGGGGGTGAATCCTTGTTGGAATTTCTGAATCGTAAAAAGGCAGAAGATGCCTCAATTGAACTTTGTCCAAGGTGTCATGCTGTATTCGATAGGTCTGCAGCCAAGGCTTTTCGTGGATCAGAAATGAAGACACACTATCAGCAAGTGGCTGCCCAGTCAGCAAAAGAAAATAAGCAGAAGAAGCCTCATCCTTCTTATGGGGGTTGGATTTCGAAGTCTGAATCCATTTCTGGAGGAAAGGCACCTGTTAATATGAATAGGTTCGATAAGGGAAAACACCCATGAATCCAAAATTTCATGAAGACAGGAAGCCTCGAACTTTTGTACCATCATCATCAACTCCCCCGAATCAATGGGTTCGTCCTGGCTACATGAAATATCAGAATAATTTCCAAGGTTTTCACCAGAAACCTTATTATGGAAATAGGCCTCAAATGACGAAGACCCAGTGGAGAAGGGCACAAAGAATGAGAAAAGCTGCCTTCGAGAAACAAGGTAAGAAGAACATGATTGTTGAACAAAACAATCAACAACCTAAGCCTGTGCAAGCAAAAAATGCTCAAGTAATTCAAGTCCAAGCAAATTCTAATCACCCATCTTATGCTCAAGTGGTGAAAAAGAAGCCTTCATTCCAAGTTATTGGAGGTTTTGATGAGAATGAGATGACTTATTAACAGAAAATTTCGAAACTGGGTTTGCAGATGGTCTGGATGACATCTGTGCAGTTGTTTCTGTATTACCTGCTGAGTATGCTGAGGAACTTGAAAAAGGCTTAGAAGATGAGGACTTTGAGGAAGATGATATAGGCGAGGATCCAATATGTTATACTTACATTGGCAAACAAATTTGCCAGAATACTTCTGCAGTATTCGAAAAACCAACTGAGGAAATGCAGATGCACATGAAGCCTTTGTTTATCAGGGCTTTAGTTGGGGATGTAAGTATTGGAAAGGTACTCGTAGATTCTGGAGCGGCAGTGAATCTGATGCCGAAATTTATGATGAAGAAATTAATGAAGACCAAGTTTGATCTGATGCCCCATCAGATGATTATTACAGATTTTAGTGGCAAGACTTCGAAATCAGAAGGTGTGTTATGCTTAGAGTTAACAGTGGGAACCATCATGAGACCCACTATGTTTGTTGTGGTTGATTCGAAGGCAAACTATAATCTGTTACTTGGAAGGGAATGGATCCATGGGGTAGGTGTTGTTCCATCTTCAATGCATCAGAGGCTTTGCATGTGGACCAAAGAAGGTGTACCCATTTACGTTGATGGGGACAAGAATTATTTTAAAGTCGAAGAGGATGTGTGGATGTGAGGAGTACAGAAAAGAAGGTTATGAAAACTAGACCATATGAAGTAATTGATAAGTATATGTTGGTGCCTACCAAGGTACCTTATTCATTGAGATTGAATCCTGATTGTGGTTTTATGTTACAATGTGATGTCGGCCCTTTCGAGGCCGCAGAAATAGCTGAATGGTCAGACCCAGAATAGATTCGAGCTTTTGGGCTCGAATTTCGGCCTATATGGCCGAAAAAAGGGTAGAAGCGGCTCTCGAAGCCGATTTAATCAAAATAAACAGGATAAAGAAGAAACGGCCCCCAAGGCCGAATGGCAAGAAGGAAGGATGGTTATTGAGGAGATAATAGAAGAAAAAATTTCTGAAAAAGATAAAAATTCTACTGAGAAAAGTAAAGATTCTGAGAAGGAATATCTTGAGGAATGGTCAAAAAGGTCGAGACATATGTTCAAGAAACACAAGGGTTTGAGTTCGAGAAACTAGATTGCATTTATGATGACTCCCCTTTAGGTTTTGAAGGATTTTTGTCTCAAGGCATTAAGAAAATGGAAGCTCAGGATCCTTTAGAGGAAGTAAATTTGGGAAATAATAATGAAAAAAGACCCACGTTTATAAGTCAGAATCTTGAAGGAAATTTCAAAGAGAAAATTATTGATTTGTTGAAAGAATATAAAGATTGTTTTGCTTGGGATTATCACGAAATCTGGTTTGAGCCGAGAACTGTAGAGCATAGACTTCCAACCTTTCCAGAAAGCGACCAGTAAAACAGGCTCCAAGAAGATTTGCTCCAGAAATAGTTTCAAAAATCAAAGAAGAAATAGAGCGTCTTCTAAAGGCTAAGTTCATTCGAACTGCCAGGTATGTTAACTGGATTTCTAATATTGTGCCTGTTATCAAGAAAAATGGATCTTTAAGGGTATGTATTGATTTTCGAGATCTTAATAATGCAACCCCTAAAGATGAATACCCAATGCCGGTTGCTGATATGTTAATAGATTCGGCAGCAGGAAATGAACTTTTAAGTATGTTAGATGGGTATTCAGGTTATAATCAAATCTTTATTGCTGAAGAGGATATTTCGAAAACAGCTTTTCGATGTCCTGGGGCAATAGGCACTTATGAATGGGTTATGATGCCCTTTGGCTTAAAGAATGTTGGTGTGCCACTTATCAAAGAGCCATGAATTCGATCTTTCATGATTTAATAGGAAAATTTATGCAAGTCTATATAGATGATGTTGTGGTTAAGTCTGAATCAAAGGACTTACATTTAGATCATTTGAGAAAAGCTTTTGAGAAAGTGAGAAAGCATGGTTTTTAAAATGAATCCTATTAAATGTGCTTTTGGTGTATCTGCAGGAAATTTCTTAGGGTTTCTTGTACACAAGAAAGGTGTTGAGATTGATAAAACAAAGCTAAAGCTATTCTCAAAGCATCTCCACCTACTACCAAGAAGCAATTGCAATCTTTTCTTGCGAAAAGTGAATTTCCTTCGAAGGTTCATCTCGAATCTATCAGGAAAGACTAGGGTGTTTTCCCCATTATGAAATTGAAGAAAGAAGAAGAAACTTCAAATGGGAGGATGAACATCAAAGAGTCTTCGAGGAAATCAAGAAATATTTGACAACTCCTCCCAATTATGACTCCTCCTTTGCCAGGGAAACCTTTGAAGTTATATATTTTTGCTTCAGAAGCCACAATTGGAAGTATGTTGGCTCAAGAGGACGAAAATGGCGTGGAAAGAGTCATTTATTATTTGAGTAGAGTCCTTAATGATGCAGAAACTAGATACTGTGCTATAGAAAATTATGTTTATGTTGTACTTTTCTTTGTACTAAACTTAAGTATTATGTCAAACCTCATGATGTATTTGTAATTTCACACTTTGATATAATAAAGCACATGTTATTAAAGCCTATATTGCACAGTAGAGTTGGAAAATGGGCATGGCATATAACTGAGTTTTCATTAAAATTTGTCCCTTTGAAATCTATGAAAGGACAAGTGGTTGCAGATTTCTTAGTTGATCATCCCCCAATTCCAATTGAAGAATTAATATATGTAGGCTTGGAGCCCTGGAAACTATATTTTGATGGATCCAAACATAAGAATGGATCAGGGATTGGAATTCTACTAATTTCACCCAAAGGATTCCCAACTCGAATGATGTTTGAATAAAACATCCTTGTTCGAATAATGCAGTAGAGTATATGAAGCTCTTATTGCTGGTCTCGAAATGCTGGTTTCTCTAAATTCGAGAAATGTTCATATTCAAGGAGATTCACAATTAGTTATCAAACAGGGTAACTAAGGAATATAAATGTTTAGATCCAAAATTGGCTAAGTATTTGGTTCAAGCCAATAAACTTCTGGAAATGTTTGATGAAGTAAAAATGAACATATTCCCAGAGGTCAAAATTTCGAAGCCAATGAATTGGATCAAATAGCTTCAGGATATAGAATTTCAATTGGAACTCTCAGAAAAATCAGTGATATTCAGAGAAGGTTTCCAATGAAGGAATTTGATATCCATAATATAAATCTTTTAGATCAGAATGATTGGAGAAGTGAAATTGTGAATCTTATCCAAAATCCTTCCTTGGTAAATAAAAGACACTTGAAATATAAAATTCTGAATTATTGTATTTTTTGGTGAAGAGCTTTATAAAAAGGCTATTGATGGGAATTTACTTCGATGTTGGGAGAAACTGAAGCTTATTTGGCTTTAGTTGAAGTCATGAAGGAGCTTGTGGCGCTCACCAAGCAGGAAAGAAAATGCAATGGATTTTGAAAAAAAAATATTCTTTCTGGCCTTCAATGGCCAAAGATTGTCACAATTTCGAAAAATCTTGTGAAGAATGTCAAAAGCATGGAAATGTGCAAACAAGTTCCAGCAAGTGAATTGCATTCAATAATAAAGCCTTGGCCTTTCAGAGGATGGGCTTTAGACTTAATTGGAATGATACATCCAGCTTCTTCGAGAAATCACAAGTTTATTTTAGTTGGAGTTGATTATTTTACCAAGTGGGTAGAAGCAATTCCTCTAAGAGAAGTTACTCAAGAAGATATCATTCGTTTCATAGAAGAAAATAGTATATTTCGATTTGGCTTACTAGAAATCATTACAACAGATCAAGGAACAATGTTTACTGGAAGAAAAATGGTTAGGTTTGCTGAATCAAAAGGAATAAAATTACTTTCTTCTACACCTTATTATGCACAAGTCAATGGTCAAGTTGAAGCAGTTAATAAAACTATTATTGCTTTGATTAAAAGGCATATTGGGCAACATCCCAGAAAATTGGCACGAGACTTTAAATCAAATTCTTTGGGCTTATAAAAATTCTCCAAGAGAGGTTACTCGAACTACCCCTTACAAATTGGTATATGGTCATGATGCTATATTACCAGTTGAGGTAAACTTACAATCAATAAGGGTTCAAAAACAGTTTGAGTTACCTTCTCAAGATTATTGGAACTTGATGTTTGACGAATTAAATCAACTTGATGAAGAAAGGTTGGTTGCAAGAGCAAATTACTCGTTGTTACAATAGAAAGGTTAAGAAAAAAGAATTCAAATTTGGTTATTATGTGTGGAAGTTAATTCTGCCAATTGATAAAAAGTCTAAAAGGTTTGGTAAATGGTCACCTAATTGGGAGGGACCTTTCGAAATTGAAAAAGTATTTTCCAGTAATGCGTATTCAATTCGAGAATTAGTTGGTGATTTGCGTATAATGTCAATCAATGGAAAATATTTGAAATAATATAAACCAAACTTGCAAGAAATCAAAATTGTGTATAAAGGAAAATAAATTGTTCAGAGGACAATAAAGATTCGAGCCCATGCTCGGAAAACAAAGAAGTTAGAGAAGAAACAGGGAAAAAACAAAAGAATAGGCTAAAAAGGAGCTTCGCTCTTTAACTTAGCAAAGTTATGCATAAGGTCTTCATAGTAGATCTTCAGGCTGCTGTTATTTCTTTCGAGATTATCAATGTCTTTGACAACTGTAACAGCATCCCTCGAAATACTTCGAACAGAGTTGATGAGGTCCATTCGAGTAGACTTCTGCCTTGACAATGTGGTTTCGAGCTCACTTTTTGCCAACTTAGTTTTTTCAACTTCTTCTTGATATTCTTGATGAGGCCTTCGAGCCTTAAATTTTCCTTTTGGAGCTCTTCAATTTTCAGAGTATTCTGGTTGATGGATTGCTCATATTTGGCAACTTTGGTCTTGCTATCTTGCATCTTATCCATCAACTCAGCTTTTTCGTTTTTCTGCATTGCTAATTTCGAAGTGGTTTGTTCGATTTGGCCAAGAGTCTGAACAGTACTCTGATATAACTCTGAAAAGCTCTTAATCCACTCTTGTGAGACTCAGAAAGATGAGAATTTTCTTGTCAAAGAAGATAAGGTAACTTTCAATCTCTTCTCTATAGAGACGATCCTTGGGAATCTCTTTCATCATGGGTTTCTCGAAAACCAATTTCTTGAAGCTTTGGAGAGCTTTATCAATAGAGTCTTCCTCACTCAATGGATTCTGAACTGTAGCTTCAGAGTGAGCAGATGATAAAGAGACTTCCCCTGAAAGCACTTCAAGCATCAAGAATGAATTCTCATCCAGATCTTTCAGACTATCATCTAAGTCTTTGGCATTATACACATGTGTTGACCTGGATGAATCCCTCGAAAAGCCAGGAGCTTTTTCAGGAGTGCCTGATTCAGTCTGAGTGATTTGGATTTCCTTAGAGGAGATTCTTTGGTTCCTCGAGAATCAGGATTTTGAGAAGGTGAAGGATCATCTTTCTTGTTTCTTCTTCTCGAGAATCCCCATTGTTTGGATCAGAAGGAGATTGAACTTCTTCTTCTTCCCCTTTTTCTTCTTGTTCCTCACCACTTTCTTCGATATTGGCCAAAGGTCTTTTCTGTGGTAAAGACTTCTTCGAAGAAGTAGCCTGAAGTGGACTCTCTATGGTTTTCTCTTCGTTATCACCACTTTCAGCTTGGGAACTCGAAGAAATGTTTATCTGAAATCAGAAAATGACTTAAGTTAGATAAACAAGAGTAGAGAAGAAGAAAATTAATAGTTGACATTTTTTTCTTTCGAAAAGAGAGTTAAAAGGTTTACTTGTTCCATAACCTCACTTGGGATTTGTTCCTTATAGGCCTTAACCTTAAACTTTGGCCAACTCTCTGATGTTTTACATAGAGAAAGCAACTTTCAAAATCAGAAAGAACAGAGAGGAGTTCTAAAGATGACTCGAGAGAAAGAGAAATTGAAAACTTACTGCTCCAATGGTCTTTCCGGGAGGAATGACTGAAAGAACTTTTTGTTTGGGAGTTTTCTTTTTTGTCTTCGCTTTCTTTGTAATTTTTGCTCTCAAAGGAACAACTTGTTGTTCAGGAGTGGTTTCCTGTTAAAAGCAACAAGAGACATCAGATTTCTCTAAATTTATAAAATTTCGAGATTGATAATAAAATTCGAAATTACCTCTGAGAGAGATTGTTCTTGAGATTTTTCAGATGGACTCTTCTCTTGACCTTTTGCTGCTTTTATTAGTTTCTTCTTGGAAGATTGGGAAGCATCTGCTTGATCCTTCTTACCCACTGAAGCAGATTGGCTTTTGTCAGATGGTTCGTTATTCTTTTCGACCTTACTGGACGCAGCCTTCTTCCTAGATTTAAAAGCAGTAGTCCAAAAGAAATAAAAGGAAAAGATCTGTTAAGATTTCAGAAGCCAAGGTTAACATAAGTTTAGATTTTGAAATGAAACTTACAGAAGGTTTTTGAGAAGAGGATGGAGCTTTCCTTTTCTTTGATTTCTTTTCAATGACTTCTTCCTCCTCACTTTCCTAATTTTCTTCTATATCCTTCGAGATTTTACACTCTTGAGCTAAAATAAGAGAGAAAATTATAAGTATAGAATTGGGATAAGTAAGAAATATAAGGAAAAATATTTTCATGTTATTACCATGAACTATAAAGTCCTTAGAGATTATTCTCACATGTTCTATATCCACATGGGGTATAAAAGGGTAATTGTCCAAAGTGTATTTGGTTAAAGTGACTCTTTTCGGAAGAGGTTTGAGATGATTAAAAAGAAGATCAATAGGTACAGGTCTAGTCCATTCAGGACCATATAAGCTTTTTACCAAACCAAATTTTGCTGTTGGTAAAGAAGGAAACTTTGGAGAATACTTTTCGAAGACAGTGGTACCATTGGGATTTACAAGTTTAAAACTTTGTTGATTCAAAGAAACTTTTTCTTTTAAAGAAGAAGCTGCTTCAGAAATAGTTCTATGAATTTTTATGGGAATATAGAACACATGAAAATATTTCTCGAAAGCTTCAATTTCTTTGATGTGCGTACCTTTAGACTTCTTGATAGATTTCTGCGGAGGAGCATTGTTAGTCTCGAAAAGCAAGTATCTTCATCCACTTGAATACTAAGAAAGTATTGAGACCACCATTCTTCAAATGATAAGGTACAGTAGTGTGAAATCTCGAAGGAGACTGGCTCAATAGACAAAGGCTTTTGAGCCTTCGAGAGTTGTAATTTCTCGAAACCTTCTTCACCCTCAACTAAATCTTCAATCAGAATTTGATCTCTCAAAGTGTAGAAGGGTGTAGGATGAAGCTGACTTAAACCAAATTGACGAGCCACAAACTGTGGTTGGTAATGAAAGACTCTAAAGTCTTTAAGTTGGAAGCCACAATATAAAAGGTCAAGGGACAAGAATTGTTTCCAAATTTCTAAGCTCTCAGATTGTACACCTGGGGTATCACAGGGGAACTTTCGAGTAAACCAATCAGGTCCTCGAGTTCGAGAAGCAAAAGGTGCAAGATTGGGAGAATGTTTTTTGATTTTCAGGAAAAGAGAAATATAAGACTTGAAGCGTTCGAGCCGGTTCTTTTTCGAGGAAGGTGTGAGAAAAGACAGCCTATAACCCTCAATTGAAGTGGGAAGTTTGGACTCTGGAGGTTCAAAACTTTCGAATTTATTTTGGAAGATAGCATTCAACCAAAGTTGAAGGAACCAGAAATGACCACAAAGGTTTCGAACAGGATCTTTTAACTTAAGTGTATAAATAGCTTCGGAAAGCAAGTCATAAATATGGGCCAAAAGACACCTATTTAAATCAATTCGAATACCCTTGGCTAACATCTGAGCCATGGGAAGGAAAGATTTAGGAATTTGGTTGGATCTGGAACAGAAAACAAAAGCAGACAACCAATATAGGAGAAATGCAACATGTTCATTTTCAGAAACTTTACCAGATTTGGCATTATTCTGAATGAAATTCGAGTAAGTCAGTTTGTCAAAATTTGGCTCAACATGTGGTTCAGGGGCTTTCATGAATGGAAGAATTAATTGGCCTTCAGGTCGGAGGCCAGTGATGGCAGTAACATCAAAAAGTGTTGGTGTAATCATGCCATAAGGCAAATAAAAAGAATTGGTAGATCTTTCCCAGAAAAGAAAGGAAGAAAGAATAAGAGAAGGGTCGAAACTAAGATCAAATTTACTTAGTTGAATGAGATAAAAATACCAAGTTGCTTCCATAAAGCTCCCATAGTACTTTTGATCCTATTCAACCACATGACATAGGAATCTTTTCGAGCAGGAGGAGATGCTCGAAAAACATCAGTAAGGTTTTCGACATGATCAGTTCGAATAACAGATTTGAAAATTCGAATTTTCTCTTCTGGAAAACTTGGGAAAAATTCATCGTACTGATCAAGAGAAGAAGGAGGTGTATATGGACCAAGGAAAGAAAATTGTTTCTTCCTAATTGAATAAGGGATGAGTACCTGGGAATTCTAGATAGCTAACTTCTCCTCAGCACTTTCAGGCTCAGGGACATAAACTTGGTCGTCTCTAGCAAGAAGATCACCTTTGCAAACAGCAAGAGGCACTGGAACAGAACCTTCAGAAGCCATTAATGGTGTTTCTTGGAGTTCTTGAGCGAGAAACATAATGTGACAGTGCAAAAGAGCTGAAAATGCATCAAGAAAAGTAAAGTCAAAACCTTTGAGATGTTAATCGGTGAAAATCAAGTCAAAAACGAGGAAAAGTGATTAAGAAGGGATAAAAATCATACCTCGAAGAAGAACAAGAAGACGTCGTAGAGAGAAAAGTTTGAGTTCTTAAGGTTGAAGGTGAAAAGTGAAACTGAAGGGTTTTTACTTGATATTTATATGAGAGAGAAATAACATGATTACAAAGAGGTTTAAAAAGTAACCATGATTACACGTTTCTTGGAACGTGAGTTAATAGCCCAAAAACGTGGGAAAGTCAGTTAGCTTTCAAAAAGTAACTGAAATATTAATTTAATTGGAAAATGAAAGGTTTTTTTATCTGAAACATGTATTTAAGTTTTCCTTTTAAATTTTGAATAATTGTTATTTGGAATACCAAAGGTTTTGTTCCAAAAATATCTCTTTCTGCAAAAACAGATTATTACTTGAAAGAGACTATTTTTGGGGGGGCATCTGTTAGGATTTGATTTTCAATTGTTTCGAATTCCACAAGTGACAAGGGTATGATGTCATTTCGAATTTACAGAAGAGGTAAAATCACCTCATTTTGAATTTTGATAATAAGTCTGTTAACTTAGAAAAATTCTTGATCGAAGTTAAGGCAAAAGACTTTAGAAATTCGAAAAGAAGACAAGTGTAAATTCGAGAAATAATACATTACAGATATTCCAAAAAGGTACATGATAGTTCTTTTTTATTCGTAATCCAGATTCGAATTACATTAGTTCGAATACATTGGAAATATATTAGAAAAGAAACTGTCCTAAGTACCTAAGATATTAGAAAGGAAACTGTCCTAAGCTAGAATGAGTCCTTGACTCATGTATTCCATGCCTCTTTCTCTTCTTCCTCCCTCACAAGCTTTGATAGAGCCAAGGCAAAGGGAAATTTGTTTTTCATTCTGTTGAACCACCTTCGACTTGGGGAAGAAATCAAGGTCAGCATGGGAAACAATAAATAAATTCATTTATTATATAAATGAACCTATATTTGGCTATCACGTCCAATCCAAAAGGAAAATTTTAAAGAAAAAAGTTTGGAAAAGCCAATGGCTTTGGCCATTACGTCAATCCTATCAAAAAATGAAATCATTCCAGATTGGATTGAACGTAATACCCAAAGGAATTAACTTCTTCATATTCTTTGAAGAGTTTCTTTGAAGAATTTAGAAGAAAAGAGAAGAAGAGATAATGAAGAATTGTGAAAAGAATGTGCAAAAGACTCTTATTTATAGGAGTGAAAAGAGGCAAGTGTCATTAATAACACTATTTTAACGTCCAATGAGAAGAATTCTTATAATGAAGTTAAGTGGACGGTGGCCGGTGGTCTCCATAACCTTTGAAACGGCCAATTGGAGGTTGACACGTGGCATAAGGGAGATTGTAATCAAAATCTCGAAGAAGAAGAGATTTATTAAGTTCAGATATCAAGAAAGGACTAAGTGTCAGGTTGGAAGACATTTTCAAATCCATGAAGTCAAAATTCTAGAAAGAAGATTTCGAGAAAACAGAAGGAAGATTTCGAGAAATCAGAAAGCAAGAATTCGAGAAACAGGAACAAAGAATTCGAAAGCAAGATATTTGAAGACTTAGAAGATTTCTGAAGAAAGTAAAGGAAGTTTTTCGAAAAGACAGAAGATACTAGAGAAGCAGTTAATGGAAGTTACAAAAGTATTAGACAAAGACAGGTGTCAATAAGATAGTGGTTTATTTTGAAAAAGATAAACAGTTTTCTGGATAGCAGAAGACGTGGCAAGCATATATGTTGCCAACACAAATAGGTTGCTGATGTGTCAAACATGCATTAGTTAGCCGTTAGGATTAGGAATCTATAAATAGGTGAACTCTTGATGTAATAAAGGTTGGCAATTCATTACACTCATACCCTTAAACACCTTCACGTCCGATCACACTACGACTAACAGGTTTACAAGGATTAACTGTATGTGGTGAACCCATCCACTCTTATCTTTATGCAACTTTTTCTTTCAATTCTTTTACTTTCTGCACTTTACATTCTGCAGTTTATCTTTCGAGCAATTTCCTTTCTTTACTCTGAAATTTGCGTTCATACTTTTGTGAATCTAAGAGAAGTCAAGTAAAAACTTAGAACTTTGATAAAATTCTGAATCAAGTAGTTCTAACTCTTTGTGAAAGATAAGTTTTTTGATAGAATTCTGAATCAAACTCTTTGAAACTTATCATTTCTGGATATTTGAAACATAACAATTGACTTGGTGAAATTTTGTACCAATCAATCATTTTTTTTCCAGAAAATTGAACTTTTTGAAAACCTTTTACAAATCTGAAGCACCATAAATCTACTTTTTCAAAAGAGTCCCGTAAGAGGATCTGATTCTAATCGCCAGATTGTTCTTAGAATCAAAGTGATAAATTCAATTTTCGAATTTGTATTTTATCACCACAAACACCATGCAACGTTCTTATAACGGGTCGGTCCAGTATATCATTACTCTTTGATGGGAATCAAGCATGTGGTCAGGGTGCAGCGGAATAAATGGATTCCCTCCCTTGTTGTGATCATTAATGCGAAAACACAAATTAAGGCACAAAAGGCATGAAACAAAAGGTCGTACCTTTTAAGGATTGTGAATGAGGCAATAGCAGCCACGTCTCTAGTGGTGTCCACGCCAACAGCCGGACTAGGAAACCCTCCTCAACTTTGCTAGTAGTGTTTAGAGAGTAAGAGCGACTGTTCATCTATATAGGGGAGTGCATCTCATGCTATATTTATAGAGTCGTGGCTAGGGTTTTAACCCGTCACTCTATTAACCCTAACACTTATGGGCCTGGCCCATTATGTTATAATTCTAATCAAATTAGAATTATTATCCTTTCCTAGTGGCTTGTTGTATGCGTGTGACCCAATAGGTTTTTAATATTAGGTTATGATATTAAAATAAAACCTTTTTATATTTAATATCATAAATAGTGAGCGGTATCTAGCAATACATCACTACCCAAATATTGAGATTATCAACAACTTTGAAGAATCCTATTTTTATGATAATTTATATGATCTGCCCTTTTGTCCAAATATCTAATTGAACACAAGGGCATGGAATGTGTCAACTTTGTATAGTTCAATTTATGTTTTCTTGATCACCAAGTAGATTGTACAGAAAATAAACATCTCATGTTTATCCTCCTGAGCATGGCCATGCATTTTGCAGTCTCACTTTATCAAGAGGCCTACAGATATAACTCCTGTTACATAGGAGGGACAAATCCCATCTAGGTCACTCACATCCCACCATATAATTTATTATATATCCAAATACCAACTTTATGATCACCTTGTTACAGGCAACGTTTGAAGATATTTAAAACATATAATTCCTTATGTAGGAATCGTAGTGGTTTTAGGTCAAAGGACTTCATATAACATTTATCAATTTAAGAAACGTTTATAACACTTATGTAACAACACATGCAACATTCTTAAGGTGGGTTTGCCCAGTACACTATTACTCTTAATATGTACCTATATGAGTACATGATATCTCATATCCATGATCCGTGAGATGTGATTATCAATGAACTCGCATACTAGTCTAAATGCATCTTTGTCCTAAGTTGATACTTGACCAGGGACTATTTTAAGAATAGTTCTTCATAAGATCTCACAATCAAGTCATCTACTTGATTTCTTATGAAGTTTGAGCTTACTATTCTAAGGACATTAATTGTATTCTTAAAAGAATGAATTGCCTTTATAAAATAATATGATACATGTGATGGATGTTTCAAAAACATATAAGTCTCTAGTGTATATACCTAACACTCTTAATATGTACTTATGTGAGTACTTGAGAAAAAAATACTTGAGTGGATCCTGAAAAGGCTAGGTGAGCAAAAAATACTTGAGAAGAGCATGAAGAGGCTAAGTGGGCAAAGAATACTTGTATTTGAGCCTAAAGAGGCTTGTCTGAAAAATAATACTTATAATCTCTTGAGATTAGTAGAAAATTCAGTAGCTTGTTTGCACTGGGACTAGACGTAGCTCACAGTGGTGGTGAGTGAACCAGGATAAATCTCATGGTTAAGTTTCTCTATCCCTGAACTCTTAAATTACATATTATCTCTTCACTAATTGAAAGGGAATTGAAAAGATAAGTTTACAAACATTTTTTGAACGTGTTTAAAATCAATTAACTTCAAAAAGCTCTCTTGTCTGAACTTTTCAAATAAGAGAAATAACTTCAATCAACTTTAAAAATTGTGTCTGAAATTTAACTTACTGTTGCAAAAGGTTTCTGAAAAATCGTATAAGTTTGTAAAACACTATTCAACCCCCCTTCTAGTGCTTTCCCTGTGTTCCTTCATATAGAATCCAAACAGTTGCATAAGTCACCTAGACTATCTTAAAGTATGTTCTTCAACCTTGAATGAGCACTCTCAACCCTGACACGACAAAGATTACATTAATTTGTCCACATATGTAGAAATAATTATGAAAACAATTGCATCCATTTTATAAATAAAATACCTATTAGTTGTGGTCGTGCCTAGATGCATCACCTTATTTATTCATGCATCTACAAACTTTTCTTTATGAGGAATTAGCCATGTATTTTTCACATAAGTCAAGAAAATGCCAAAAGGTTAACATAGTTGTTCAAAATAAGCCAAATGCATCTCATAACCCCTTTCTGTGGGTGAATGCATTAAACTCATCCAAACATCCATAATAGTTTGCCAATCATGTGTGTGAGACAAATAGGTCTTGCATTTGGCCTTGACATTCTTAGCAATATGAAATTGACATAAAAGATGAGTAGCCACGGGAAAAACTTTCTCCATTGCATTCATCAATGCAATATCCCTATCACTAACAATAACCTGAGGTGATACATCAGATATAAGAATCATGCTTCTTAACTTCTCTAACACCCACATGAAGTTATATGATCTTTCTTGCTCCATATAAGCAAAAGCCACTGAAAAAGTGATTTCAGTAGAAGTAACACCAACAACCTCAAGCAATGACAACTTGTTTTTGTTGGTTTTGTAAGTGGTGTCAATAATTAACACAATATGAAATATATTTAGCAGTTTCATGGAATCCGGATGTGTCCATAATATGTCTCTAACAACATCAGAGTCATCATGTCTTCTATGCCAATATACATAGTTATCTCTTTCCATTAACTTCATCAGGTGTTGCAACCCTATCTGAGGACCCCTTAGTGATGTTCGAAAGGTTTGTCAGTCATTATAAATTTGTTTGATGGCAGTCACATTATCCTTATTGTGATCCTTCAATGTCAGTAAGATATCCATGGGCTTCACCATGTTCTTGGTCATGTCATTAAGTAAGGACAATTCATCAGCATTTAGACGACCAACATAGGCATAACCCTCCAAATTTCTGCTACATCATGGTTGTGATAACCACAAACTACATTAAGCCTCCAACCATCACCTGTACGTACTGGTCTCCCTCTCAGCCTAAAAGGACAATCACATTTTTTGGTTCCTGTAACATTACGGGTCAACTCAGTCTTGTATGGTTTATACTGTCCACTCCTTTCACAACCAAATACTAGCGTTGTTGTCCGACCATTCCCTCCTGTGTCTGACCTCAAAATAACCACAACAAATCCATGTGCCATTGCTGTTTCACGCACCCATTTCAACAAATCATCTCAATTTCCAAATATCTGGTGAAACCACATTCATCATTAGCAAAACAAAAATCACTTAACATATGTATCAAGGACTGATAAATTGAGTTAAGTTTCCTCATTCGTGGTAAAAGTATCAGAGTAATTAGTCTTATCCTCCATAGGGTTCTCTGTCACATCATACATCTGCGTTGAGGTAACATTTAGTTTATAATTTATTTCCAAATTCTATATGTATAAAAAAATATTACCTCTACATCATTTTCAAAATCAGTTGTTGTGTTGTATTCTTCATCAATGTTATTCCAGCATGATTCTTTCATTGTTGCATAGTCCTTATAGGTTAAAACCCAAAAAAATTGACAAAAACCTATTCCGGACATTAAAAATTTACAAACATACATATCCGTCAAGTGAAAAAGCATCAAATTTAGTTATTTGGCAATTACCGGACAAGGAATGTCTGGAAGTTTACAAAACTCATATCCGGAACAATCTAACAAAAAATACTATTTTTATAAAACTGGACATGATCGTCCGTATACCGGCGGACAGGCCTGTCCGTTAGATTTCCGGACATAGGGTGTCTGGGAATGTGTTACGGACAATGATGTCCATAGTGTTCATGAAATACGGACACAAACCCATTTGTCTGAAACACATTTACGGACATCCGGTGTCCGAAAATGACGAAAAAATAGATAACATACAACTGAAAATAGTGTAAATCTAATTGGCAAAAAAAACACTACTACAATGAAGCAACTTACCTAAAATATTGATCAAAGTGAAAAAAAAAATCTTGAACTAGTAGTATATTACTTACCAATCTACACACAATCAACAAAGATCAACTAAAGAGGGAAAGAAAATGTTGTTTTCAGAAACAATGTGAATAGTGAAAAGGGGACAATGAAAAAGAGGATATATACGTAAAACGAGACAACAGTAAATTAAAGGAATATTTTTGGATTTGTAAAATTTTCAAAAATTGGGGGTGAGAATAACAAAAATTGGGTGGGAATAGCAATGGCCTTTTGGTTATGGTGTAGTTGAACCAAAATAAGGATTAGTACCGTGGTGAAAAGATGTGAAGACAACTCATGAATATGAATGATACCTTGTGGCCTTACCAAGAAAAGATAACTACTTATAAATATTTCAACTAGCTTGTGGTTAAATTAGCCTTACTATCTAATAGTTATTTGTGCCTAGTTATGTAGTACCTACATATTTCTGATATTTAAAAATGAGAAATTTCTAATTTACTATCTTCAATTCAAGGTCCTTTACACTTTGATCCTAAAATTAAAATTATATAAGACGACCTTCAAACTTTTTAAAATGTGAAACAATGACAGAAAATTATCACTTTCACGTAAGTTTGAAGACCAAATTGTACTTGAATCTAAGTTGAACCTTTTTCTTTCATGAAATTCAATATAAAAAATGGTTACATAATTTTAGTAAAATAGTTTATGTTACGTGTTTGATAAGAAATTACATAGAATGACTAGAAATACACACTTTAAAACATTTATGATTTTAGATTGTCTTGTATCTCTAAAAGAATGGATTGTTATGTATGATTTTATAGTTTGAGGACCAAAGTGTACACAACCACGAGTTAGAGTGGATACTTTAAATTTTCCTTCTTAAAAAAAATTACATTATTTTTTATTTTTATTCTCAAGGTTCACTTGTATTGTAGGAATTGTTGGCCAATGTCTTTTAGATCCAGAAGATAGTCTGGCATCCATTAACCCCATTTAAGAAGGTGGACCAAAAATAAAACACATTTAAGATGAACATTATGGGCTTAGGGGAGTTTCTTTTAGCATCCTTACTTTTTGCTATTCACACCCTTCCATTTCTCTTTTTTAAAATATCTTTCCCAAATTACCCCAGTCCATCTCCTCCTCAATCTCCCCAAACCTCCATGACCACTCCATTCCACTCTCTTTCTTTCTCTCTTTGTCTAGAAAAATTACATTTCTAGAAATTAATTTACGAAAATAAATTTTTTTAGAAGTTTCAATTTTTAGAAAATGAAAGAGTCTGTGTTGAATTCTTTTTCTAAACTTGTTAGAGATAAACTTTTTCCATCTTAAAAATTGTCACTTTTACAAAAAAATTCTTTACTTTTGAAAATTAATTACATTTTAGGAAATTAATTTATGAAGGTGAAAAACTTTTTTTTATGAAGTTTCAATTTTTAGAGATGAAAAAATTCCTTCTATAATATTTTTTGGAAATGAAAAATTTTATTATAAAGTTTCAAAAATTTTATTATAATATTTTAAAATTTGAAATTTTGATAAAAAAAATCACTTATAAAATTTAATTTTTGAAAGTGTATTGATTTCCAAAAATTAATTTTCATAAACATAATTTCTGGAAATAGGTAGAGGGTATTTTTTAAATTAAATTTTTTTTTGTAAAAGTAACTGTATAAAAAGCAAAAAAGAGGTGTAGAAAGCAAGACCCTGCGCTTTCAACCTAAAAAAAGAACATTATGGGCTATATAGCCAGCCTGCACAACTAAACCTCATAGTCTCTCACCTCCATATAAATAGGGCATCGCCACCTGAAATGGTTCATTCTTCATTGGTTGCTTTTAAATTTTAACTTGCCATGTGGATCGAAAAAAAACCTTGTCTGTGACTGTGGCCATAGAGTTGTTTGATTAATTTTAATACTGCTTCATGTAAAAACAATATAGACACGTTCCATTATTATTATTTAATGAATATAAACCAATCATTTGCATTGTTACCATATTTGATGAGTTTAATTATTTAAAACTATAATTTTTTAATAATATATCAATAATTGATATGATAATTAATATAAACATTTAAGTTGAAACAAAATTAAACTCCGATACAATTTTACATAAATAAATGCATGTCTAAAATAAAATATAACTGAATCGTCCTAAATTGTTACCACTTCTTCTCCCTTTTTTTTCCGTCACTAACTTGAGATATGAATAATAGAATCGAAAGAAGAAAGGATATATACTAGGCTGCCCGAGGGTGGATGCTCAGATAATTTTCAAGAAAAATAGAAGGAATGATTGCACGTGTTTGATCACATAATTAAAAAATGTCAAATTTTGTGGCTCATTTGTTGCCGACTAACATTGTCACTTCAAAAGGGAATGTCACAATCGATTAATAACACCATATCTTCTTAACAATTTTTTTTATATTCAATATAAAAAAGATTAAATAAAAAAATACATTTAACATTTTGAATTCATAAAAATACTTAATGATTTAAAATTAATAATAAAACATATCTGAAAATTGAATAAAAACTGTTATATTATAATTAAGAGATTTTACATGTAATATTTATTTTTAATTGTTTTTATGAATAAAAATTAATGTAGCACAATATATATAAAATATAGGAATCAAATAAAAATAATTATTATATATAAAAGCGGAAAATATAATTAATATTACCATACATAAACATTATTTTTAATTTAATCTTTATATTTCATAAGCACTTTATATATTAATCTCACAATGTTATATCGATAATATGCAACAAAAATGACATAAACAATTAGTATACAGTATAAGAATTAAATTCATTTTTTGTGATGAAATTAAAAAATATAAAAAGAAAAATTAAATTCTAACCTCAAACTATTCATCCTAACTACCTTTACCAAGTATATGGCTCTCAAACTTCAAATTGTCTTTTGCACTTCATCAAATCAGAGTCATTAATTTCCTTTGGAACAAATCAGTGAACAGAACGGAATAATTTATATAACATACTATATTATTATATATTATCAGTGTATATATAAAGCTGAGAGGGCCCACTCTTTTGTCTTGCACAAACAAGGCCCATGGCTGTGATAATAAGCAAAGTGGAAACTAGAAATATCTCACGTTCACAGAATCAACAGCAAGAATAATAACATATATTTTAGAGAATAGGAAACTTGAACCACATGATGAAGACACGTTGGAGAGAGGTCGGTGACAACAAAAAGCATGGCCCCCACACCACCAAGCTGATAACAATTCCTAGTGACACTATAATCTTTATTTTTATTCTTGTTAATTTGGCATTTAGCACTTGGATTTCATGGTGTTTGAGTAAGCACCCACGGGGACTTGAGGTGGGATCACATCACTCAAACTTCTTTATTTCATGGGCAACGAATCCCTCCACCTCCAACCCATGTGTTTCTGATTCTCCTACAGTGCCTTCTGTTATGCTCATGTCTTAAAGGGCAGAAGAAACCTCCATCAATAAAGGATATAACAACAGCTGGTGAATACCAAAAGTGATAAAATAAAATAAAAAATAAAAAGAGTTCGGCGGGAAATGGAGAATTTTGTCAAGTTTCTATTTTAAATTTGGTACATTTTAAATTATTTTAATCAATTTTTATAGATTAAATTTAAATACAGAGACTCCTAAAAGTATCTCAATTTGTGCACCTTTCACTTTCATTTTTTATCCTATAGTATAGCATATATAATATTAATTTCAAAAAGATTATCATTGTTCTCGAGTAGAATTGTGACTACCCACCCACATCGTCACCGTTATGCCGACATGCATATCGACAAGCTAAATATGTCATCATTAACCCTCTCACGTGTAAGCAGACGGTGTCAACAGGATATTACCTTCCAAGAAATCGACGTTCGTAAGCATTGCGATCGACGACATACAGGACTACCTGATAACGATGCATCATCTCGACACTGTGAACAGTAACGCATCCCGACACCTTGACAGTACGAGGCGCGTGACACTACACCCTGATCAGCGCGTCACCTCGGACATGTCGAAGACCGTTATTTGCCGTAACGGATTTTCCCGCCTAATTCTCACTATATATACCACGGATTTCACTTCCAGGTACGCATTCTTTCTAATATAATATCGTTACCCTGTGGAACTGATATCTTACGTTGAGCGTCGGAGTCTCTGTAGGTACACCCTGCCCCGCCGTGGAGCCGCCGTCAAGTCCGTCGTTGAAGCTCTACAAGATCATCTTGAAGCTCTACAAGATCATCTTGAAGTTCTCCGAAGATCAATCATCAAGAAGGTTCAAAAGTAATATAAAAGATTATCATCAAGAAGGTTCAGGAATTTAGAGGATTTCCATGTTGAAAGAAGTAATTTTAGAAAACTCAATAAAAGGACATGAAGAATTGATGAACCAGTATCCTAGAAGAACTACAAGTGATCATTGACAAAAAAAAATTGACAAATTTCAAAGGATTGAAATGCAAATTGCAGAAACAAGATGTTTCTAAAGTTGAGAATGGTTACATATGAAAGACTAGCTAGGAAATTTTACAAAGCTAATCAAGCTTGGAATGAAGGAACCATACCTGACTTCATTTGATCATTATAACGTCCTAATTTCTAAATTTAAGAACAATGTCCGTTGGAGACATTGTTCTCAAATTCCTGAAATTATTTCGCGCCATTACTGATATCTTTACATACACATTTATTAAATGCTTAAGTAACTCCAACGATTACATAAGCCCAAACAACCATCAAATACCATAAATCCCATAATACAATTGTCACTCTATGGCTCAAGATAACCATCATTCATAGATACATAATTTCTAACCTAACTCAACATAACATAACTCAAATACATCAGTTTTCTTCACGGGATACAGACTACAACTAGGGGCGAAGTGATCCATTCTATGAGTCTTAAATCCTCGTCCAAGCATTCGGCCAAACAATCCTGCATAACTAAAATGTATCCCACAAACAAAGGGTGAGACTAATATCTTTGTAAGTATAACTATGCATGCAAGCAGTATGGGGACTGGGGAAGTCAGACATATGAGATGCAACATATAGTTCAGCAAATCATACATAACTAGTTCAATCACAATTCATCATAGCATCATAACTCTACTCAATTTACCATGATATCTAATGCCAAACACAAATTAGATATGTTATGCATGACCTGCATTGCCCGACAGACGGAGTCTTTTCATTGATTCTAGGGCTAGACCTGAGCTCAGACTATAAGAAGCATATTTCTTGGGGACTATTCCCGCCATTACTCTGGGGACCAAAGTCCAATTATTCTGGGGACAGGATGGGTGTAGGATCTAGAATTGAGCAAAAACAACCGATTAGAATCAACAATTAGCAATTAAATTGCGATTTATAGGTGCTGGGCAGCAGCCTATAATATGCAAGAAAACACAAGAAAATGAGAGAAAATGAAAGAAAAAGTGGAGAGAAAGAGATGGTGAGGACGCCACTGAAGCAGGAATCCACCCATAGCAGATAAGTCCAATGCCAGACGCCACTAATTAAGGAGAATTAGATAAGTCTCAGTATGGTTTGAGCAACAACCACCAAGCCTCACTCAACTCACAAAGGGAGGAGAAATTTGGGCATAATGCCTTTACTTCAAAATTCAATGTGTCATACAAGAGGAGAGGATTCCTATTTATAGGAAATGAGGGGGAAGGGGGCGACCACTTAAGTGGAATAAAGGGGGAAAATAAAAAGATGGGTGCAAACCCATCCCTAGTGGGATTTGAACCCATGCCCCTAAGGTTTATGGCTAAGCCAAGCTTTAAGCCAAAAAATCTCCTAATTAGCGCCCCACTTACAAGGAAAATAAAAGGATGAGTAAATTTCCTATCCTAGGTTGGATTAGAACCCATGACCTCCTAAGCCTTGTAGCAAGGCAACCTACTAGCCAATAAACCCATACATGTGGGGCGCCCCTAATTAAGAAAAAGACAAGTATATCCTAATTACATTATAAATCCTAATTATATTGATTCCTAATTAAGTTGAGTCTTGCATGTTGACTTTGACTTCTTGGTCAATGATAAAGGTTTGACCAAGGGTTGACTCTCATGAAGGAATACTCATGCTTGGTTCAGCCCCAAGCACTTCAAGCAGCTCCAAGTTGATCCTAGCCATCATCTGTCAGTTCAGAGGTCCACTGACAGGTTGTCATCATCCCCTCCCCCTTGAGAAGCATTTGTCCTCAAATCTGAAAATTGAGAAAAGTATAAGGGGTAGAAGAGAAATAAAGGGATGGATGACAAAGAAGAGAAGGTGGGTACTTCCCTTTAGGACTACTGAAACCTTGCTAGGACCTCAACCATGGACATCCTTGCGCACCCTAGCCAACAAAGAAGAAGACTCATTATTCCCAAGCATGTATCCTCTAATGCTCATAACAATAGTACTTGGGAATCATGTAGGGAGTTTTGGTGAAAGAAAGAGAGGAAATGGAAGAAGAAGATGAAGAAATAGGAGAAAAGGTTAGAGGAAACTCCCTTGTAGTGCAGCTACTTCCTCCGTCCATATTCAACAGCTCCCTTTCTTGATCTCCTTCAAAACAATCATGGTAAGCAGTTTTGAATTGATGAAGTAATAACATGACTTCCCTTTTATTTTTTTTTTGTTTTTCTTTGGTTTTCACCTTTTCTATCATCACTCTTGATGTTTCTTCTTTCTTCTTTTTATCTTCACTCTCTATCCTAAGCCTCTTAATTCTCTCAAGCTCTATTTCTCTATTCATGTGGGCTTGATCCTCACATATTTCTTGAATTGACATTGGCATTAAAGTGATTTTAGTTCCATCTTGTTTAAAAGTTATTTGATTAGAGTATCCATCATGAATGACCCTCTTATCAAATTGCCAAGGTCGACCCAAAAGAATATGTGTGGCATCCATAGGCACAACATCACAAAGAACATTATCATCATAATCACCTATGAAAATAAAGATGAGAGTTTGCCTTTTTACTTCCCTTTCCCCATCATCACATATCCAAGATAACTTGTATGGTCTGGGGTGGGGTGTGGTAGATAAACCAAGTTTTTCCACCATTCTTGCACTTTCAATGTTAGTGCAACTTCCACTATCAACAATTAGGGAACAAATGCGCCCCTCTACCATGCATCTAGTGTGGAAAACTGTTTGTCTTTGTTCATCTTCTCTTATTATTTGGTTTCCTAAGGCCCTTCTAACCATGCACAGTTTACCTTCGGCCCTCTATACTTCTTTCTTAACTTCATTTTTATTTTCTTCCTCACTAGTTTCTTTTTCCTCATCCTCACTTTGCTCATTCTCACTTTCACTAGTGTATTCACCATTTTCTTTAACCAACATTGCCCTCCTATTTGGGCATTGGGAAGCTATGTGTCCCTTTCCATCACACTTGAAACATTTGATGTTTCTTGTGGAAGTAGTGGGATCTTCCTTTTTAGTAGAAGGAGTGGGGTTAGAAGTAACCCTAGAACCCTTAGGTTCTTCCTTCTCTTGGCTCTTTCCCTTATCTTCCTTTAGGGTTTCCTTGTTCCTAGTTGTAAAACTAGTGTTTCCTCTTTTATAGCTACCATTTCTTTTAAGTTGAGTTTCAATTTTAATGGCTTGATGTACCAAGTCCTCCATTTCAACATAAGGATGCAACTCCACTATGTCCCTTATGTCGAAATTTAGTCCATTGATAAATCTAGCCATAGTTGCTTCACTTTCCTCAACTATATTGGCTCTAATTAAAGCAAGTTCCATTTCTTTAAAATATTTATCTACACTTTTAGAACCTTGCTTAAGAGTTTGGAGTTTGATGTGCAACTCCCTAGTGTAATGTTGAGGTATGAACCTCTTTCGCATGATGGACTTCATTTCCTCCCAAGAGGAAACTAAAGGAGCATTGCACCTTCTTCTATCAGCTTGTAGCTGATGCCACCAAACTAAGGCATAATTCTTAAACTCAAGAGAGGCAATTTTGACTTTTTCTTCTTCCTTATACCTATGGCAACTAAAGATTTTTTCAATTTTAAGTTCCCATTCTAGGTATTGTTCTACATCATTTCTCCCATTAAAGGTTGGGACTTCTATTTTTACCCCTCTAAACCCTTGTTCCCTTATAGGCTCTTCTTCTCTCCTATGTTCCCTCCTATGCCTCCTAGGGTTCTCTTCATAGTACTCTTCTCTTTCCCTTATAGGGGTTTCCTCATAGTAGTCTTCTTTAAACCCTCTAGGTTCCTCACGCCTCCTAGGCCTCCTATGCTCCCTTTCCCTTCTCCTATAGGTATGGCTAGAGTGTCTCTCTCCCTCATTACTCTCTGCATGGTATCTATCTTCACTCATAACCACACTATACCTATCCTCACTTCCTCCTTCTCGAGAAGAATGTCTTCTCTCCCTCTTATTCCCACTTAGTTCCTTCCTAAGTTCACTCATCTCATGCCTCATCATTCTGGCCATGTCATGAATTGCATGTTGCAACTCGGCCCTATATCTTAAAGTTCTAGGTGAAGGAGGTGGTGAGTTCCTACTACCCATTGTTTTTAAGTTTTTGTTTTTAAGATTTGGACCTTTCCACTCAACTAAGTGTTTACACTCAATGGAATGTTAACACTCGTGTATGTCACTCTTTTTAGGTTTTTTCTATAATGAGACTCTCTTGCCTCTTCTACTTGGTTGGAGGTTGATTAGAAGTTGCAAAGACCAACGTGAGTCTAAGTCTTAACCCTTACCCAAAATAGAAGCGCACTAACAAAGAAAAATACCTACTGGAAGAAGATTGGAAAATCCTAAGACAAAACAAAGGAATTGATATGACAAACAAGAAAAGCTGGAACTCAAATAAGCTTATACACAAGAGCAGACAACAGACAAGACAAGACGGAAGAAATTGCAAAGAGAATTGTTTTTGGTGATTTTTGAAAAAGAGTTGCCAAAATTGTTGTTTTTAAGAAAACAACAAATACAACTCAATTACGGTATACAGGGAAATGAAACAGAAAAATTACAGTAAAAATGTCACTGTATTGTTGGGATACTTCTTTGTTTTTGTTTTTCTATTTTTTTGATTTTTTTTAATTTTGACTCTTTTTTTGGTGTCTTTTGACTTTTTTCCTTGTTGTTGACTTTTGCACCCTTTTTTGCTTTTTACATCTCTTTTTGTATTTTTGGCACGTACGTACTTTTTGTATTTTTCTTGCCTTTTCTTTCTTTTTTTGTCTTTTTCCCCAACAGAACATTACAAAAATTTGTACACAATGAAAAGAAAATAAATTGTACCTACTGTAATATTTTTGGAATTTTCTGATAGTAAATTGGTTCAAGTGGCCCAGAAAAGCAAAAATAATGAATAAACTGATTTCTAAAAACTGTAAAAACGTGATGGAAACTTGATTTCAAAAATGGCCAAAAAAATTGCTTAGCACTTCCTTGTTGATTATACAAAACCGGTATGGTCACAGAAACGCGCTTGGTTCAATTTTAAGATTGGAATTAAAATTTGAAGGAAAATCAACAATTAGAATTTATTGATCTTCTTCCAATACTATGAACCAAAAAAGATCCTACAGGTGAGCGTTTTGCACAATCAAACAGGGAAAGTCCAAGGTAGAGATAGCAGTCAATCCAAATTTGCAATCAGAATGCCAATCAAACAGACATAACAAGAGTAGGAAATTGAATAACACAAGAGCCCAAAATTGCGCATAAAATGGAAAAAATAAGAAGGAAAAATTGCGCAAAATAAATGGCAAGAAATTAAAGGGGGAAACTGAAATTAAAAGGATGAGGAGGACAGAAATGTAAATGGCAGAAAGTAGAAGGGGATGGCAGAAAGTAAAAGGGTGGGGAATGACTGAAATTAAATGACTGAAAGTAAAAGGGGAAGCAGAAATTAAAAGGATGGGGAGGACAGAAATGTAAATGACAGAATGTAAAGGGGAAGCAGAAATTAAAAGGATGGGAGAAGCGGAAATTAAATGGCAGAAAATTAAAAGCGGAAAGTAAAGAAATGAATATAGGGGATGAACAATTAATGGTGAAGGGGAGAAATGTAGGTGAACGATCTTTGGAAAAATGAAGACAACATTGCCTCCTCTTACCACACTTCACCAACAAACAAGCAGTTTATAGCAATCAATTTGCAAGAATCACTCAAGAACAAGTATGAGCAATTAGAATAGGCATTTTATCAAACACCTAGGGGCTGGTATTTAGTGCACCAAAAGCCCCACTAATTCACACAATTGCAAGCAATTCAAGCAAGCTGACAGCAGCAGAAAGGCACCTCGGGCCCGAGAAACAGTCCAAGTCCAAATTACAATTGAAAAGAGGGATGAAATTACACTAATTGAGTGAAAATTCTACACTAAATAGGTGCAGTACCCGCGGCCAAACAGCCCCCAAACAGCTCCAAATTTGCTCAAATTCAACAAGCGCTGATGACCAATTGATAGTAGGATGGGTGTAGGATCTAGAATTGAGCAAAAACAACCGATTAGAATCAACAATTAGCAATTAAATTGCGATTTATAGGTGCTGGGCAGCAGCTTATAATGCGCAAGAAAACACAAGAAAATGAGAGAAAATAAAAGAAAAAGTGGAGAGAAAGAGATGGTGAGGACGCCACTGAAGCAGGAATCCACCCACAGTAGATAATTCCAATTCCAGACGCCACTAATTCAGGAGAATTGGATAAGTCTCAGTATGGTTTGAGCAACAACCACCAAGCCTCACTCAACTCACAAAGGGAGGAGAAATTTGGGCATAATGCATTTACTTCAAAATTCAATGTGTCATACAAGAGGAGAGGATTCCTATTTATAGGAAATGAGGGGGAAGGGGGCGGCCACTTAAGTGGAATAAAGGGGGAAAATAAAAAGATGGGTGCAAACTCATCCCTAGTGGGATTTGAACCCATGCACCTAAGGTTTATGGCTAAGCCAAGCTTTAAGCCAATAAACCTCCTAATTAGTGCCCCACTTACAAGGAAAATAAAAGGATGAGTAAATTTCCTATCCTAGGTGGGATTAGAACCCATAACCTCCTAAGCCTTGTAGCAAGGCAACCTACTAGCCAATAAACCCATACATGTGGGGCACCCCTAATTAAGAAAAAGACAAGTATATCCTAATTACATCACAAATCCTAATTATATCATAAATCCTAATTATATTGATTCCTAATTAAGTTGAGTCTTGCATGTTGACTTTGACTTCTTGGTCAATGATCAAGGTTTGACCAAGGGTTGACTCTCATGAAGGAAGACTCATGCTTGGTTCAGGCCCAAACACTTCAAGCAGCTCCAAGTTGATCCTAGCCATCAGCTGTCAGTTCAGAGGTCCACTGACAGGTTGTCATCAGGACCGAAGTCCAATCTTGATTAATTAAGGTGATCTGGGGCCGAAGCCAAAACTAGGGCCGAAGCCAAAATCTGGGGCCAAAGCCATTATGTTAGGCCGAAGCTGAACTCATTTCTTGGGAGCCTAAGCTCAAACTCATTTTCCAATTAACTGGGGCCAAAGGCCTTAATGCAAATTCTCACACATAGCGAATAACACATACCTCATGATAGATCTAAACCTTGTCATAGTAATAATAACACCCTAACATGTGAACCCCATGGCAAAAATCCCCCACAATTTAGGACTCAAGTGTGTGAGCTAACTCGCCTCAAGAGAACTCTAAGAGAAGGGAAAACGAGTTGGGGAAGATTGGGGAGTGAGATCCTTGGCTCTCCTCCTCTTCCTCCAAGCTCCATTGTGTTTTCTCTCTCTAAAACCTCTCTCTCTAGAATAAAAGGAATGGAAGGAAAGAATGAGAAAAGAAACCCTAACTTAGTGTTTTTAAAACTGACACACGCATTCTCGCTTAAGTGAGCCCTTCTCGCTTGAGCGAGAATGATGAGGGAATTCTTGATTTGCATTTTTCACTCAAGTGAGAAGCCTCTCGCTTGAGCGAGAATACTTTAGAGAGCATCCCCCCTCTCTGGAAAAATTTCGCTTGAGCGAGACCCTCCTCGCTTGAGCGAAATTCTTCCAGAGAGTATTCCCCTCTCTGAATGAATTCCGCTTGGGCGAGGCCCTTCTCGCTCAAGCGAAATTCTTCCAGAGAGCACTCTCTTGCTCCCCCGTTTCTCGCTTAAGCGAGAAAGCCAGATTACAAGTTCCTCATTTTTACTGATATGCTCGCTTAAGCGAGCCCTTCTCGCTTGAGCGAGAGCATCAGAACTTGAAATCCTGATTCTCACTTCTAACCACTTCTAACTTAGTTCCACCTACATTTTTCCTAATTTCGTCTGATAGCATACCTCTCTGACTTAGTTCCTCTTCATCTAAACCTCTTCCCTTCATCTTTATGCCTTATAATTCTCTCTGGCTTAGGGTGTGCTTTCTTCTAAGTTCGGTCTACAGTTGTTTGACTTAACACTCGGTCCCTCTTATAAAATCTCTTAAAACTCACGGTTCTTAATATATTCCTTAATCTTTGTCTTAATTCACACCCAAACCCCCAAATTTTCATCCTACTTCTAACCTTCCTCTCTTGGTCGAATTCACAGTCTAAGGCTTCCACTATATTTTCTAGGCCCTAATTTTCGGGATATTACAATCTTCAATTGTCATACTTTGCAAAAGCTTATTTCACTTTTAAGAAAGGAAATGTCATCAAATTTGATGTATCAAAAAAGTTCAAAAATGATGTATCAGGATGCTTCTAAAAGTTGAGTTTCTCAAATTCAGAAAGATCTAAACAAATTTTTTTTTATAGTTCTTAAATGTTGAAATAAGAAAATTAAAGTGTTCTAAACCCTAAGGTCATGGAAAGGAACAAACTTGGAGATATTCCAATTTGTAGCAAAGTTCAGAGAGGACATGACAAGAAATCATTTTGAATACCAGGATATTAATGATTTCAAGACCTACAACCATAAAATTAGAGGTGAGTATTCCTCCACACAACCCAAGAACACATTCTCGAATGAAATTCAAGTCATTGAGGAATCAATCTTAACTTAAGAAAGATTGACTTTAGAAAGTTTCATCAGAAAGATTAAGTTTAGAAAGGTCAACGGTCAAAATGCAACTCTGATAGAAGTTCAGAAAGGTTAGAAAAAATGAATGATACTTGACTTTTTGAATTCAAACAGTTGTCCTTTGACCCCAAACGAATAGCAAGTGGTTGGACTCTACATAAAACAGTGCCAAAGTAGGAAAAAAACATAAGGGACCTGAAGAGAAAATTAGAGAGATAAGATTAAAAAAAATTGGTGCTCTTCTTCAACCTTTCTGAAGTCTCTTCACTACTCATATATTTGTTGTTTTTATTCTAAAAATCATATTGGAATAGTTCTTAGCCTGTGTCTCGAATAATACTCAATGGTTAGCCTAAAGAGGTTGAGTGGTACATAGAATACTTAGGGTTAAGCCTAGAAGAAGCTCATACAAAAAACTCACTGGTTAAGCAGGAAAGGGTGTAGCTAAAGAAAAATTGTATTGGATTTGGTGATAATGAAAAATCTCGCAGGTTGTGAGGAATAAACATAGCCTAAAGGAGTTTATTGAGTGAACCACTATAAAATCTTTACGTGGCACTCTCTTCCCCACTCTCTCTTTACTAATATCAAATATTTTCAACTTGAAAACATTAAAATATTTTTCCTTTTAAAAATAATTTTATATAAGATTTAATCAACTTATATATCTATGATTATTTGATTAAAAGGATTAAGAAAATATAAGATGATTAATCATTAACAACATATACATTAATTGCATAAAGTTTAGAAAGGTTCTACTGATTTACTGCTAAACATTCTGAACAAGGTTCATTAACTTAACTTAAAGTTTTTTAAACCTGCACATAAATTCTTGTGAACTGCATATACAATAGAAAGGTTATATATTGATGTTAATATTCTAATCATTCTTCTTTGAACAACCTTTCTAATCACCAAGGTTCAAGGTTAAGTAGAAGTTCAGAAAGTTTCTGAACTGCAAGTTAAGAAAAAAAATTTAGAGCCACAATTCAAACCCTCTTGTGACATTTTGAATCAGTTCAATATCAACTGACTATTAGTTCATCAGCAAGTTCACCAATTTTACCAATTAACATCATTAGTAACATTTTCAAAATGTTATCAACGACTAAGTCATCGATATATGACTATTTAAATTAATGACAATCAATGCCAACAATTACTACATTTAATTTGATGTGCAGATTATAACCAATAACCAAGTTGCTGATAAATTACCAACTTTCATGCATTTAATTTGACGTGTAAATTACCAATATACTGGGACGAATCCAAGAATGATTTAAATGGGGGCCGAAATTTTTTATAAGTTACTAGATTAAGGAATTTTATTAAATTTTTTTATAAAACATATTAGTTGTAGATTATTTTTTTCATAATATTCTTATAGTCTAATATCAATAATAAAACAAAAATTGATATTTGATATCAAATATGCTATGAATTAGGAGTTAAACATAATTTTTATATAACAATACATATGATTTGCTCATGTTAACCATACTTAAGGAGCAAGGGAGGGGGGGCCAAGGCCCCTGGTTGCCCCCCTCTCCATCCGTCCCTGCCAATATATAATTGTTTTTTAATTGTCACATATTCCTTCGCATCTATCTTTCTTCCCATTTCCTCCAATCGTCCTCGAGCATGTTTGGTTTAGCATTGAAACGTGATAAACTCACGTTTCCAACGTTAAAAACAGTTGTGTTGGAGAATTCAAACTTGAGTTTGACCCGTTTCAACACTAAACCAAACACACACCTCCTCTACCCCACCATGCCACCACCCTTCTAATGCCATCATGCTAGCAATGCGGGTTCAACCCGCCGGGTTGACCCGCCAAAATAGCGGGTTGATTTAGGTGACTCAACTCGCCTAACCCGCCTCAACTCACTAACTTGGCGAGGCAGGTTGACTCGTCCGGTTGAGGCAATTTGTTTTAAATTATTTTTTCCTATTTTATCCCTTTTTTGGGGTGTTGATGGCGGGTCAAACCGCCTCCAACCCAACATTTTTATTGTCCATTTTTGCATTTTTCATAATTTTTGGGTGGGTTAGGCGAGTTGACCCGCCAACCCGCCACTTACAACCGACCCAACTCACTAGTTTTTTCTTATTATTTTTATTTTTCTGGCCAACCAACCCACCACTAGGCGGGGTGGGTTGAATTTTGCAACCCATTTTCTTTAGCGGGTCGACCAGCCCACCCGTTTTAAGGGGGTAGGAGCGGGTTGGCTCGTTTTGCCACCCGTAGCCACCACCTTGGAGAATCTTGTTGTCACACCCATCAAAGTGTTGTTCTTTTTTTCGATATTTTGTATTTATTTTTCAATGCTATTTATGTTTTTTGATTTTGAAGTTGAAACATAATCGATTATCAAGTGCAGTAGATTTTGAAGTTAAACCGTGTTATGATAGATAATGTTGAAACTAGAGTCGGAAAAATAAAATGCAGAAAAAACTAGACAAAATTTGTGTGGAACAGATGGACAACTCCAAAACATTGATTTATCTCTTGGCTAGTGTAGAATAGGTTGCTCATAAAAGATAGAATGGCCATACTTTGGCAAATCCAATTGGATGCAAATGTGATTTATGCAATGTTGACGATGAAATTAGGAACCACTTATTTTTTGAGTGCAGTTACTCTGCTCACATTCTGGAGGAAACTTGGAAGTGGATAAACAGAAATATTGCTTGACTTTCTACTAGTAGTGGCAGCAGATCTTCTACTGGCACCAGAAGAACTCAACTCATGCATCAGTGGCCTATATAGTATTAGGTGCTCAAATTTGGAGAGAATTAAAGAATAATAGGATACATTCATAGCAATTTACAACAACTGATCTAGTTGCAAAACATATACAAATAAAAACACGTGTTAGATATATTACAAGAAATGGGAAATAATATTACAAAGGTTAGGGACAAATGTATATTCAGAGTATAATTGTTGTTTGAGTTTTGAATAGGATGGGTTAAATGGTCTTGTTTCTAAATTCTCCTTAAACTATGTTATAAATTTGGTTTTGTTAATGGTATATTTTACACATTCTATAAAAAAAAATTATTAAATTAATATTTTAAAAAATCAGCATGTTTTGTTAATGCGTGTTTTATTACCATTTTCCATATTTACTCTTATTAATTTTAATGTCTTTTAATTATCAGATGGTAGTGGAATGGAAATAGATCGAGTCGAGCTAGGTTTTCCAAGACCTGAGCCTGACCTGCACTTTAAAATCTTGGCCTGAGTCTAGCCTATTTAAAGTCTGACATGGCATAAAAACCTACTTAAAAGTCTGTTTTATAGTAAGGTACTTGAATATATCATAAGAATATATTTGAATAGATTTTATAGGCCCAAGTTTTTTTATGTAAAACAACATATTTATATATTTACACAAGCTAATAAATATATAATTATAATGCAGTATAATAAAAATATTTATAATAATGATAGCAATATAAAATATATTAGTATTTTACTTATATTTAGTAAAATGGGCCAACCTAATAGGTTCAAAAGGTTTTTTCAATGACCTGAAGTCTGGCCTGTTTTGCTATATAGGCTTTCAAAAAAACTTTGACCTGATATATTTAATAAGTTGGTCTGGCCTGACTTGGGCCTGATGTAAGCCAGGTTGTAGTACCCTGATGAGCGGCCTGACGTGTTCTCACCCCTAGTAGTGGAGTTAGTTAGTGATATTAATTAAGAGTAAAACTAGAAAGTTAAACTATTTTTTTCAAACTCCAATAAAATTAAATAACTTTAACCACTTGTAAAAAGGATTGGAGAGGGAGTTCATTTTTTTTTCCATTCTATCCTTTTATTAATAAATGACTCACTATTAAAATTAATGTGACCGAATAATACTAAAAGGGATAAAAGGTAAAATAAAAAATTTAAAATTTATTTTCTTGAAAAAAGAGTAATGATTGTATGTTTTTTTCTGTATATTTTTTATCCTAATGAATAATTAAATAAAAACAGAGGTATAATAATATTTAAATGTTTATGAACTTATAACAAAATATAAACAAAATCTTAATGGGTCTGATGTAAGTCAGGCTGTAGTACCTTGATGAGCGGCATGACCTGTTCTCACCCCTAGTAGTGGAGTTAGTTAGTGATATTAATTAAGAGTAAAACTAGAAAGTTAAACTATTTTTTTCAAACTCCAATAAAATTAAATAACTTTAACCACTTATAAAAAGGATTGGAGAGGGAGTTCATTTTTTTCCATTCTATCCTTTTATTAATAAATGACCCACTATTAAAAATTAATGTGACCGAATAATATTAAGAGGGATAAAAGGTAAAATAAAAAATTTAAATTTTATTTTCATAAAAAAAAGGTAATGATTGTATGTTTTTTTCTGTATATTTTTTTATCCTAATGAATAATTAAATAAAACAGAGGTATAATAATATTTAAATGTTTATGAACTTATAACAAAATATAAACAAAATCTTAATGGGTGCATACTTCCAAGAAGTCATGATTGGTATTAATTGGGCAACAAATCATACAAATTAGGCTAATGGGTAAAAGAAGGCGATGGATTACTAACATTGTAACATAGTTGCATTTAAGGTTCAGAATCAGCATAGTCCCCTCTTGATAAATGAAGTTACAAAATTTATAACTGGGTTTTTTTAAGTATTACATAAAAAATTGTAAGAAATTTTGATCTCGAATTTTTATGTCCAAATTTGAAAAGTCAGGATTAATTGTAGACAATATATATAGAAAAACTTTAAATAACTTGTAAAGAATGATGTAGCTAATAATTTTCAAATCTGTAACAAAAAAAAAAAATTCAAATCATAAGAGAGACAAATTTCTATCAATGCTTTTGTTGCTTAATACGTTTATGGACTAATTGCCACAAGAAGACATGAGACAGCGACATACTTGCCGACCATTCATATGCTGTGCTCATGGCACATCAATTTTTTAAAAAATTTTTATTAACCTTATACTGTTATGAATGTAAAACTAATAATGTCTTTTTTATTTTTTTGTAAGATTTTTAAATTCTTGAAATGGATATAAAACTTGCCCATATAAAATTTAGATTTGCAAATTGGGATGGAAATAGGCAAAGTCGAGCTATAGGTTTTCCAAGGCTTGAGTTTACACCTTAAATCCATGATCTGAGTCTGACTTGTTTACCTGATATAGACTTTTATTTAATGTTTGAGTCTGACCTATTTAAAGTCTGACATAGCCTGGACGTATGCTTAAAAACTTCTTTTATAATAAGATACTTGAATATAACATAAGCACGTATTTGGATAAACTTATAAGCCCAAGTTTTTTATATAAGACAACATATTTATATATCTACATAAGCTAATAAATATATAATTATAAGATAATATAATAAAAATCTTTATAATAATAATAACAATATAAAAATATTAGTATTTTGTTTAAATTTAGTCTAATAAGTCGGTCTGATAGACTCAAAAAGACTTTTTTGATTACCTGAAATCTGACCTGTTTAGTTATATAGGTTTTTGAAAAAGTCTTGACCTAATGTGTTTAATAAATTGACCTAATCTAGGTGTAATATAGGTCAGGATTAATATAGGTCAGAATTAAGCCCTAACAAGCGTTCTGAATTATTCCCACTTTAATTTTGCAAGTGAACAATACCTGTCAATTAATATGAGCTTTTTTTTCTTTGCTAGATACTTACATATCTCAATTATGGCTGCCATAAAGTCAATATCCGCATTCAATTATATCAAGAATGTACATGTATTCCTTTTAATTGTCCAACCACGCGTTCAGTACATATCTTTTTGTTCATTATAATTTACATATATATATATATATATTCAAAATAATTTATATAAATATCTACGGGATTATTTCAAATGGTACATGATTGTAGGGGCGTAGCCAAGGGCTGGCAGGGGCCACGACCCCAGAAAATTTTCAAATTTTTTATTAACTATATAGGTCCCGTATAATATATTTCATAAAATATTACTTCGGCTCCCCTAAAAATTGGGAGCAGATTCAGTGACTTTAGTGCTCCAAAGTCACAGTGACTTTGTTAATTTTATAGCCATTGGATCAATTAAATGCTTTAAATTTTGCCACTTGTCCTTAAAAAAAGCTTTTTTCTTTAAAGAAATCATCTTTGTGTATTTGTACTCACTGCTCAGCAAGATTGAAAGGTACATTGGAGTGTTTTGTTTGATGTCCAAAAGCTTCAACGATGAATACAACATTGACTAATCTGCGTGGCCTCCACCTCTTAAATGGTTAAGCTGTTAAAAAAGTAATGCTTCTACATTGTAAAAAATTGAAAAAATTAACTAAATTTTGTCAAAATTCAAGAATTGTTCATAATAATAATGTAAGTTCACTCTTGTAAAAAAAAACTATGTTGTATTTTGCATGTCGTTAAAACTTAAAAATGTACGATTCATTCAAATTAATTTCCTATTTGAGACTTTGCTTGCTTTTATTGCATATGACTAGATAAATAATATAGTTTCGGACCCTGATGGTTAGTCTCCACTGGACAACTATGAATTTGATGAAAATGGTGAGACGATTTAAGCCTTCGGACATCCAATAAAACACTGCAGTGTACCTTTCAATTTTGCTGAGCAGTAAGTACAGATACACAAAAATGATTTCTTTAAAGAAAATTTTTTTTTAAGGACAAGTGGCAAAATCCAAAGCATTTAATTGATCTAATGGCTATAAAATCAACAAAGTCACTGACTTTGAAGCACTAAAGTCACTGAGTCTACTCCCCTAAAAATTTCGTAGATTTTGTAGTATTAAGTACTTCTTTACGATTCTTGCTACTTATCTTTATTTTATAAAAAAAAAGTTTGAACTTTTTATTATTTCATTTTTTATATTGGTTATTTTATTTTTCTTATTTAGAGAAGATAAGATAATATTCAAAATTATACATAAGATTTTATTAGAAATATCAGTCTATAAAAAGTAAAAAGATTAAAAGGGGAAACATATGAGCATTTCAAAGAATAGGAAAGAAGGGAGAAAACATCATTAGGTAAAATAATATAACATTAAAAAAGATTTTGTTTAATTTGAATATTTTTTAGAATTAAATGAGAAAAAAAACTAAAAATTTGATTTGCAATTATATGAATTAAATAAAAGATTTAATGAAAAAGAAGTTGAATTTCTTGTATCCGGTTCAACTTTAGATCCCAAATACTTTTTAAAATCATTTGATATTGAACAAATTTATCAACTTGTTGAGAAATTTCATGCAGATGAAAGAACGAAGAGTCTCATTTAAAAAAAATTTACTATTCTAAACTGAAATTATTTAATATTTTTATCATAATATTTAATAGGGTTAAATATGTTTTTAGTCCCTTAAAATATAGAGAAATTTGATTTTGGTCCTCCATTTTTCAAAATCACACGATTTTAGTCCTCGTCGTTAGTTATATTTCGCTAAGTGATGACGTATTAATATTTCTTGTAAATTTTTCTATGTATTTCCTTTCGCAATTTCCTGCAAATTTCAAAATTTAAAAGAAATTCCATTTAGATTCTAAAATTTACGGGAAATTTACTATATATTTTTTTATAAGAAAGCAAAGAAATTTTATAACAATATTTTTATGTAAAAAAAATTGTAGTTTTTTTGAAAATTTGTTACACATTAATTTTCTAGAGAAAAAATCGCAAGAAATTCCTGTAATTTTTTACTTGTGAAAAATCATAATGAAACTGTGAAAGTAACTTAACATAGTACATTTAATAAGGAGGACTAAAAGCATGCGATTTTAAAAAATGGAGAACCAAAACCAATGAAAAAATAAATGAGGGACCAAAACCAAATTTCATCATATTTTGAGGGACCAAAAACATATTTAACCCTTTTTGTTATTTTATTCCGGCCCCCCAATGAAAAATTCCTGGCTACACCCCTACATGATTGATTCCCCTTAAATAAGGTCCCGGGTTCGAGTTCGAGTCTTATAGATAGAAAAAAAAATCCTGCTGGGAGAGTTAACCCCACCATGATGTGGATGTTCTCGGTGTCTCCCTCCCATATAGAATACTTGTGCTTAAATAAAAAAGCATTTATAAATGTTGACTCAATTAATGAATTAGATAAGAAGGAAAAAAAAAAGTATACAAGGACACCATTGGACGTAGGGTAACTGTGTGCGGAATAAAGAGAATTAGAAAGGAATGCGGAAATAGACAAATACTCAACCTTCTTTAATGAGCTCGAATGGAAGAACTTAGGTGTGATTTGAAAGGATTTATTTGAGCTTATCTTATATATAAGTACTTATGTAATTGTTTGGGTAAACTTATAAAAAAAAACTTATGACATGCTCATAAGCTGTTTTCAACTTATTTTAATAAGTCCCTAAGAATAGCTTATGGAAAATTTAAATACACTACACCCTCTTCAATTTCATCAATTTTTTAATAAATAATTCATTAAATGCTTATTAAATAAGAGCTTATGTTATAAGCAATTAAATAATTTTTATACTTAAAGTGCAAACAAGTGGTGTGGGCACTAATTAAGAAATTAAAAATTAATTATTTTATAAAAATATGTAATATTTAATATTATAAATATAATTAATGTCATAACTTTTAATTAAAATTTTTTATTTATTAATTCTTTAAACAATATTTTTAATCGGACATTTATTAGCATGACCCTTATACTTATTGGGGTGCTTGATGTGAGTTCACGTCAATAAATATAATGATTAATTAACATTTACGATAGTAGTTGGATGAGAAATAAATAAATAAGTAAGAAAGGTCAACTAATAAAATAAATAAAATAAATAAGATAGTTATTAATTATAAAAAAAATAACAATAATATAAGACATTTTTTAATAAAAATAGTTTTTAGTAATTAATAAATTTTCAAGGACTTATTATATATTTATATAAATTTTAAATATAATTATAACTAATATAAGTATAAAATTATGAGGCCTATGTAACAATGGGAGTCTAAAGCAATGGCTTTAAGTGCCTCGCCCTTGGGCCGACCCTGGTTAAGAGTGCACTCTTTTTGCATTCACCACAAGAAAATGCACTTTTAGTATCGTTGAAATGCAAAAATGGTGGTTTGGAGTGTGTTTGGTAGAACTAGCTGAAAAGCTAGCTGAAAGGCTCGCTGAAAGCTGAAAAATTACTGAATGTGTTTGGTAAAACTAGCTGAAAATGGTAAAATGACATTTAAAGACAACATTAATTATTAAATAATGATAAGTGGGGGTGGTTGAGGGCTAAACTTGTAATTAAATTTCAGCTAGTAGCTGAAAATTGGAACTTTTTTAAAAAAGCTACCCCAAGTAGCTTTTCAAGAAAAGCTCGTACCTACCCAAAAAAAGTACATTCCAAAACACTACTGAAATGGTTTTAGCTACTATTTTCAACTTTCAGCTAGCTGAAATGGCAAGTCAAACACATTCTTAGTGTCATTTTAGCGTAAGTCATGTGGGTAACACAAAATTGTTGGAAGCTAATTATTAAAGTGTGTCTTGTTGCTTTTCAGTTGGAAACCATCAGAATCAATTCTATGAAATTTATTTTAAATCACTTCCGTCCAACGTTTTCGTAAATCATGCATCATTTATTTCTTATCATTGATTTTATAAATCTATCAAAATCGATTCTACACAACTATAAACCAAACGGATCCTAAGAAAGTTGTTACTCATTGAACATTTGTGCCAACCATTTTTATTTTATTTTTCAAATTTTAATTTAATAATGACTTTCATTTCATATTTTTCCTAGATATCAACATAATTATAAAAACAAACTAGTTGGGGGACCCATGCTAAGCATGAATCATCTAATATATATTATGTAAAAAAATAACATATAAAAGTAAAAAATTGTAATCTATATTTTATATTATAATAAAATAGGGTATTCACAGCTAAAGTGTTCCCACCAATTGCACTGTCCCTCCCCATTTTTTCATTTTGTTTTATTTACAGAATAGGATATTGTTTACAAAATTTCATGAAGACAGCTCCTACGAGAGAACTTCTCAATTTTCCCTTGTAAATTTTTATTATGATAGTCTCCTGGGTTCAATTTATGGAAACTACACAGGACCTTGAAATTTGATGGTTCTCACATATCCATACAATGATGAGAATGGTAAAGAGACTTACCTGGATCCATAATTTCTCTTCTTTACTTGAATTCTCTGTGAAAATTGCAGACCAATTTTCCCTCCCCTTTTTCTTTGCTTTTTCTGACTCTTGATGGTTAGGAGGTTTCCTTTTACATAGTTGGTTTTATTTTCTTTCTGTAACTTCTCCTTTTATAAGGAACGCGAGAGGGATTATAAAATAACCCCTTTCTGACTCTATTTTCCATACTGGGTCAACAACCATCACATTGGGGCCCACTTTTATTAAAGTCAGACTATTAAATTACATGGGCCACATTAATTAAATTAATTAAATAGTCTAACAATCTCCCACTTGGCCCATGTGATGACTTGAAGATTCAATAATGAACTATAAGCGTGCACTATTCAATGAACAATCAAGTCATCATCCTTAAATGAATTGAAATGATCGAATCATGGCGGGCACAAGTGATCAACGACAAGATTCCATCCATGTATCACATAATCAAAACAACCCAACTTAACTTTAATCAACTTTTAACTTTCATGTCTTTAAAAGACATAACTTGTCACCACACTCAATAATACATGTATATAACATAATGTGGATAACAATGAAATAAACAGAAACACAACTTTAATTGAATTCACAAGTGTCATAACAGTACAAGCAAAATAACTATACATATGCATACACATAGATAACACCATCATGTTAACAATGACTTATCCATAACGCCCATACTTTCAACATGGCCAATAAAAGTTTTGGGTGGCAGTCCCCTAGTTAACGGATCTGTTATCATCAAATCGGTATCAATATGCTCAATTGACACTCTCTATTTCTGCACTTCTTCTTTGACTGACAAGTACCTCAAATCCATGTGTTTTGCACCCTTTGAGTACCTGTCATTCTTAGAGAAGAAGACAGCCGCAAAATTATCACAGTAAATCCTTAGCGGCCTAGCTATACTGTCTACAATACCAAGCCCGAGATAAAGTTCCGCAATCACAATGCATGAATAGTGGCATCAAAGAATGCCACAAATTCAGCCTCCATGGTAGAAGTAGTAATGACAGATTGTTTTGCACTTTTCCATGAAATTGCTCCTCCAGCCAACAGATAAACATAACCAAATGTGGATTTCCTTGAATTCACACATCCAACATAGTCTGAATCCGAGTAGCCAATCACTTCAAGATGATATGACCTTCTGTAGGTGAGTATGTAGTCCTTGGTGCCTTGTAAGTACCTAAGAACTTCCTTTGCAGCTTTCCAGTGGTCCATTCCGGGATTACTTTGATATCGGCCTAACATTCCAACAGCAAAACTGATATCCGGCCGAGTGCAAGTTTGAGCATACATCAAACTCCCAACCACTGATGCATAAGGAATAGACTCCATGGCCTTTTGTTCCAAATCATTCTTAGGACATTGCATTTGACTAAACTTATCCCCCTTCTGAATTGGAACTACTCCAGCAAAGCATTTTTCCATTATGAATCTCTCTAACACTTTATTAATACTGCCTTTTTGAGACAAACCAAATAGTCCTTGTGGTTCCTTTACCACTTGCTCATTTGTGACTTGCACATTGTCAGCTGGTTCATCATCTATATGTTCATTTTGTGGGTTTGGAACATTAACTTGTTGTTTAAGCATGTTGTGTGACTGTGATACAACAAGAGGGATAACAACTTGAGAAGAGACACTATGTATAGAAACATTACTAGTAGTCTCTCGAATGTCCATTTTTCGTGATTCCTCACTCCCACTGAATTGACCATTCTCAATGAACCGAGCATTACCAGACTCAACTATTCTCGTACTATGGTTAGGGCAATAGAACCTATATCCCTTTGACTTTTTAGGGTAGCCGATGAAGTAACCACTAATGGTTCTTGCATTGAGCTTATTTTCATGTAGATTGTATATCCTTACTTCTGTCGGGCAACCCCAAACATGAAGATGTCTTAAACAGGGTTTCCTTCCAGTCCACAGTTCATTAGGAGTCTTAGGAACTACTTTACTAGGAACCCTGTTAAGTAGATATACAACAGTCTTTAATGAATGCATCCACAAAGATAAAGGAACATTGCTATGACTTAACATACTCCTAACCATGTCCATAAGAATACGATTCCGCCTTTTTGCAACACCATGTTGTTATGGTGTACCAGGCATTGTATACTGTGCACATATGCCCTGACTTTCGAGAAACTTTGTAAATGGACCTGGACATTGTCCACTCTCATTGGTTTTACCATAATATTCACCACCTCTATCGGACCTCACCACTTTTAATTTTCTATCTAACTGCCTTTCCACCTCATTAATGAACACCTCAAGGACATCCACCGATTGAGATTTTTCATGCAATAAATATATATAACAATAATGTGAGAAGTCATCGATAAAAGTGATAAAATATTTGTTGGGGTGAAATTTACAAATTTTACTAAGTTATTACAGATTAGTACCTTCGAATTCGAAGTATACAATGAAAGATTCGAAAAGTCTATTAGGAATCAAATGCATTATAACTTAGTGAAGTTTGAAGTTTTTTGTATTAAGAATTCAAAATTTGAGGCATTGTTCTATACATATTCAAAATGAATACAGATACTTGAATAAATGCCTATTCGAATTCGAAATGTCCTTTGAAGACAAAGAAAAAGAAAAGGGGTTCTATAAAGTTTTAGAGTCTGAAGAATAGTAAGATAAACAAACAAGTCTTTTTATTCATGTACGAATGGAATTCGAATTACATATCAAGAGTTCGAATGAAAATACAGAAAATATAAAGGTACATGAAAATAATAAAGACTATTTTAAATCTTCAGAAAAATTGACTCCTGCCTCCCTGGGTCTTTAGGAAACTTGACTCCAGCCTTCGTGTTCTTCATCTGACCCTCTTCCTCCACCTCTTCTTCCACAAGCTTTGATTGAAGCAAGGCAAAAGCATTATATTGACTTGATTGCGCAGCCCTTGGTGCTTGGGATGTACTTAAAGAAAGAGTGGGGAGGGAGTGAATGGAATTCATTTACTGTGTAAATGAACCCTTGATTGGCTAGTACGTTCAACCTAAGAAAATCATCAATAAGGATTGAAGAAGTTTATGGCTTTGACTATTTCGTCAACCTTATAAAAAATGAAATCATGAAAGATTAGGTTGAACGCAATAGCCAAAGGAAGAAACTTCTTCATTTTGAATAGAGAAGGGAATGAAGAAGAACGTAAAAGCCTAGGGGTATTTATAGCGAAAGATTTGGACGGTGCCATTAATGTGCATGCAGAATTGTCCAATCAGGTTGAAGGTCAAACCCACGTGTGGTCGGTGATCAAAGTCCACCAACATTTTGACTAATCAGAAATACAACACGTGAAAGTATAAGGAATTAATCAATCGACATTTGGTTAAGTTTCCCAGTATGGTTCGAGGTTCAGATGGAAATCGAAGACTTATTCGAAATTGAAAGAAGACTAATAACTTAGAAGAATTCATGAAGTCAGAAGTTTGAAAAGCAATTCGAAGACCCATCAAATTTCAAATGAAGCAGTTATTGGAAGTTATCATTCAGAGACAAGTGTCAAGACCTCAGGCCATCAGTTATTTGGCAAGTAGAAGACCATTGTTGCTTTTAATACGTGTCACACTTAGAAATTTGACACCTCAATTAGGCTTGTAAATGTGTCAAAATCTTGTTAGTTAGCCGTTAGGATAGAAATGTATAAATAGGCAGAATTCTTATGTAATAAATGTAGGATTTCATTTTACTGAAACTTCTCTGAAAACACCCAACGTCCATCCTTGTAAGCGACTAATAGGTTACTAAGGAGATCAAGTATGTGTGTCCATACCAACTTTTCATTAATGAAATTTTCTTTTCTTTGATTACTTTCTTTGTTTACTTTTACTTGCTTTTACATTTAAGTTTCTGCAATTTGCTTTCAGTTTTCTTTATTGCATTTACTTTAATTTCTTTTCAAGTTTAAAATCTTTATTTTCATTCTTCTTTCTCTGTAAAATTCTGTTTGAATCTGCATTTCACTCTTTCGAATTATCTTTCGTAAAGAACCAAGCAATTCAAATTTCTGTTACTTCTTGAATGCAATTTCTGAGTAAACCTAGTTCTTAAAAAGAACCTTTAGAGGATTCAGATTCTAGTCTCAAATTGTACTTTCAGAATCAAGAGAGTTTTCGAATTTGATTGAAAATTTTCATAACAAACAATATTTTTCACCGCCCCAAGGCGAAACGTCAAAAAGACCACAAATATCAGTGTGTATTCATTCAAGAAGTTGACTGCTTCTTGTGGCAGGATTCTTTTATATGTGTTTGGTTTTCTTATCCTTAATGCAATCAACACACATATCCCAGTCATCAAAATCCAATTGAGATAAGATTTCATTTTTCACTAACCTCAACATCCGTTCTTTGGATATGTGACCCAATCTTTGATGCCATAAGAAAGTAGAACATTCATTACGTGCACTACGTTTACTACCAATAACTTGCTCAACACTAAACAGAGATTCAGAAAAATTAACATCAAGATTGAAACGATATAAACCATCCAATAAGGTACCAGAACCATAACAGTACGAAGTTTATACAAATGAAAAATACCGTTTTCAATCCTAAAATTAAATCCTAAACAATCCAACTTTGCAACAGAAACTAAATTCCTAGCACAACTAGGAACATAAAGACACTTTTCAAGATCTAGACAACAACCAGTGTCTAGAATCAATCTATAAGTCCCAATTCCTTCTATCCGTGCCTTTATTTTGTTCCCCATATACAAATATTTCTCAGTTCCTTTTATGGGCTGAATTGAAAGGAATCCCTACATAATATTAGAAACATGAGTGGTAGCACCAGAATCCAACCACCAGGTATTACTAGGTACTTTAATAAGATTTGATTCAAAACTTACAAAAACATAAAATGTACCTTTCTTTTTGAACCAAGATTTTCTTTTTGGACAATCTTTCTTGAAGTGACCAACCTTCTTACAAAAGAAGCATTTATGGTCCTTCTGGAATTTGCTCTCATTCACTTTCATTGGGGCTTTGTCCTTCTTATTCTTCTTTCATGGTTTGGTCTTGCTGCTGCTAGCACCATCATGAGTCATAAGATGGATAGAATGATCCTTCACTTTCTTCAGCCTCCCTTCCTCTTGAACCAACATAGCCTTGATTTCTTGAAAGTTTCATTTATCCTTAAGGGTGTTATAATTCACCTGGAACTGGCCAAATTCAGGAGGGAGAGAGTTCATGATAAAATGTACTAGAAAGGATTCATTCACTTACATTCCCATTGACTTCAACTTTGCTGCCAAATTAGCCATTCCAGTCACATGATCATGAATGGGTTGTGACCAATCAAACTTTTTAGTCGTCAACTCACTCATAAGAGTTCCTACTATAGACTTGTCAGTTATGTATGATTGTGAGTACTCCTTAATCATTTTCATGAATTACCTTGCATTTTCTATTTTCGGCATAGATGCTTAACATTTTCAGCCATGGTCATGCGCATCAAGTTCAATGACAGGTTGTTAGACCTTTTCCAAGCCTCATAAAGAGACTTGTCATCATCCGTACTAGTCTCAGTAATGGCTGGGGGTATTTCATCTATAATTATTGCTAGATTCAGGTCAAACACACCAAGTTGAAACTGAATTTGTTCAGACCAATCAGCATAGTTTAGCCTATTAAACTTGACTACACTATTGCCCAAAGCAAATAAATTCATGGAAGCTGCAAACAATATACAAGCTCATGCATTAATGCGTTGAAAAAATTTAGTGGATTCAAACAAAACAGCTATAGTAGTCATGCATTTAAGTTCGCCTTCGGGTGATACTTAAACTGGCAATTTCAACTAAATCATGATGTTAAAATAAACATATTTTAATAGACAATTAATCATACTTAAGTCTACATGCATGCTATCTTTGGATATGCAAACATATTTACTAAGTATGTCAAAGGTCTCTTTAATGTCATTAGTTATAAGCAATGGTCCACCTTTGGGTGACGCAAATATTCCTTATAAAATAATAAGCAACAATCATTTATAAACCAATGAATATTGTTTCCTTAATATAGCATCAAAGTCATTGCATTGCAATAAAGTACAATTATCATAATTTGGAATTAAACAAATTAAAGAATTTGACCACTTTGGTGATTAACAAATCCACTCTACATTTAATTCCAAATTAAACATATACCATTTCATAACTTTTCTAAGGCGGGATAAATAAATTATTTATCATCACAATATAGGATTTTTTCTCCCAATTAATATAAAATAATATTGGCATTTCCAATCAACTTCATTACAAATAAATTACTATACATCCCAAATAAATGAAATAAAACAATTGCATTCCATTCATTCATTCATTCATTTATATATCATTTATATATATATATAACCTCTTACAAAGTAACAATCAACACATAAAAGGTAAATAAATAAATAAAATTTATTCCTATGATGTACATGTTATATATTAGAAATGGAAGCGTAGTACAAATTTCCTTTCATCTTTTATGAATTGAAATGGTGAAGAAAATTATCGCACAAATTAAAGCAATACATTTCCCTCTGTAAATGCCAACCGCTTTTCAAATATGTATTCTCAAGTTGCATCGAAAAATGTTAAAGTCATACTAACCCTCTACAAGCAGTAATTCCTTACACAAGAAGCAGAAAACAAGCATTTTTCAAACAAAACTTCCATGAAAAAGATTCTGTAAAGTGGAAACTTACTTTTCCAAATACCTTGCATTGGAAACCGCGAAATCCTTTCAATTAAAATATGAAATGCGTTTCAAATCGTAAAGCTATGTAACGTGAAATCCTTTACTAAAACCTTTTGTTTTTACATGCAAATCAATAACATAAGATACTTCAAGAAACAAAATAAACATAGCATACATAATCGAAACAATGTTCCGCTATAATTCCTAATTTTAAAATTAGGGTTTACCAAAAATTGGGAAATGATAACCTTTAATCTTTTATGGAGAATCATAAAATTCACAACACATTGCTTTGATACCACATGTAAATTTCTAATATGATAGTCTCCTAGGGTTCAATTTATGGAAACTACACAAGACCTTGAATTTTGATGGTTCTCACATATTTATACAACAATGAGAATGGTAAAGAGACTTACCTAGATCCATAATTTTTCTTCTTTATTGGAATTCTCTGTGAAAATTGCAGACCAATTTTCTCTCCCCTTTTCCTTTGCTTTTCTGACTCCTTGATGGTTATGAGGTTTACTTTTACATAGTTGGTTTTATTTTCTTTATGTAAGTTCTCCTTTTATAAGGAAAGGGAGAGGGATTATAAAATAACCCCTTCTGACTCTATTTTCCATACTGGGTCAACAACCATCACATTGGACCCACTTTTATTAAAGTTATACTATTAAATTACATGGGCCACATTAATTAAATTAATTAAATAATCTAACATCTCCCTCCTGCAATGCTATTAATTCTTTGTTGTGCCTTCTCCACTCCGACTCCTCTAATCGATAATGGAAAAGTTGCGATGTATGCTAGCTAATTTTTGCAAGTCCACCTTTCATAGGAGATGACAAGTGATGCCCAAAAATAGGCTCTTCATAAAATAATCAGTAGCCAAATCACCTCAAAAAATTGTTTTTCTTTTTCTCAATATAGATCTTAGGAAATAAATTACTATTGTGAATATCTTCACAAATAAAGTAACAAACTATTCTGAATGCTATTATTATTATGATATGCTTCTTCCTTTCCCCTTTCTTCTTTCTTGTGCATATCTTCACAAAAATGGCACAATTTTCTGATGACATGAGACACGTCTTATATTAATAAAAAGGAGTTTGCTTAGGGAAAATGACTATATTCATGAACAATGTCCTTGACATGCGAATATATAATATATTTTGCAACTATATCTTTAATTTAACATTATACATGTTTTGATCATTCACCAAAAGTTGGAAATGACTATAAAGACTACATTTTCTTGTGAGTGTGTGGGAAATTCAAATTGTTTTATAGTGTTATTTGTATTAAAATGTAAGTGCAATAGATTTGAATATAAATATATAGATCAAGTGCTCATTTAATCATACTTTCATATATTTAAAGATTCACTACAATATGTGTTGTTTATGCATATAGATTGTATGTCCTATTTGTATCACAAGCTTTAAGGGACTTCTCCTTAATGATAAAGAAAGTATAATATTTTTTTATGGTGTTGTGCATTATTAACCATTTTCAATGTTTCATAGGAAAGAACAAATCGAGTACTTTGGACAACAATTTTACATATAAATCATCAACCAAAGCCACAATAATGGTGATGTCAAATTTTCCTATATTTTTATCATTTGTACTTTTTGTAATGTCACCTATTTCATGATATAATGGGTTATGAAGTTTGTTTCCTTAATTGGACTCCATTTTAATAACATGGATATTTGTTGACACATTCAAAATATGAAAGTATCTTTTTGTGACATGATGACAGATGGAAACATATGGAAGACACATTAAATGGATAAAAGAAGAGTTATATTATTCATACAACAAATCCATATAACATTTCATACAAAATGTAACGTACTAATTCCGAAAATATAGGATTTATGCCCGTTGGAAGTACAAGTCCCTAATTTAGGGAATTATTTTTCGCGACATTAACGATATCAATAAACATAGACAAGATTCACTTAAGCAGTCCAACATATACATAAGCATAATCCGAATACATAATACATAATACATAAGCATAATTGAGATATTAACATACATGTGTTCTCAACAAAATAGAAATGCCCCCAAGGGTTGCACATGTACACTAATATCCCCAAAATAAATGTAACATCAAGTGTAATACAAAAGACAAAATATAATAATCGCTCCGGCTGCTCCAGCTCCTTTAACGGCCATCCTAAGGAGGATCATGGACATCTAAAATGTAATCCACAAACTTGTGGTCATACTAATGTCTAAGTGAGCATAACTATGCATGCAAGTATAGGAAGTAAAGCAAATGCAACGCAACAACATATTTAGAATAACTTGAACATGAATAGATAAACACATAACTGATAACTTGATCCATAACTCAACATGAACTACTATACCCAGCAGCAGGGGTCTTATCACTTGACGCGAAGCTAGACCTGAGCTCAAACTACAAGGAACATCTCCCTTGGGGACATATACTCCCGCCATTACCTGAATCGATTATTATTGAACATGAAACATGATATTGTGTTCTTAACTAAAACATGATGGTCCTAGACTCATGAGGCTGAAACCGAACAATGAAATTAGTTATTCCCTTATTACTTGAAACTATGAAACTTGAGGGTTTTACTTGAAATTCATGACAACAATAAAGATACAATAGCATGGTATGGAAACAACATGATGTGAAACCCAAAATCCAACTCAAACTTTCATACAATCAAACCTTAGGTCTAGGCATACCATTCCAACATTAAATTCTAATAAAGGGGATAACCCAGGGCAAACATCAACCAACAACCAATAATCATAACACAAGCAAGAATGTAAAGGGGAACTAGAGAAAAAAGGTCATGGATGAGTATAGCAAGCAAGATGGGGGTGAGTGTGTGAGTTATACTCACCTATATCAAACTCAAGGGAAAAGGGGAAGAGGTTGTGAGGTGTGGGGATGAGCCCTCTTCTTCTTCTTCTTCTTCTTCTTCTTCTTCTTCCAGACATAGAAACTCTCTGGAACATTCCTGCTAAGGAGAGAACACGATTTTTGCTTGAGCGAGCCCCTCCTCGCTTGAGCGAAAATCGTCCAGATAAAACACACTCTCTGTCTTTTTTTCGCTTCAGCGAGAAGGCCCTTGCTCAGGAGAAAATATCAGTAGTAAATTTTCCCATTTTGACTGATATTTTCCCCCAAACGAGAATGGCCTCGCTTCGGCGAAAAACCCCTAGAATGGAAAGTCCAAATTTCCATCCCCCCTCGCTCAAGCGAGCCAATTCTCGCTTGAGTGAGAAAGGGGCAGTGTTATGTCCTTAAATGCAGTTTTAAACCCCTTTTTACCTAGTTTCTTTTATAAAACCTTTTTTCTATTCCTAATTTTACTTATAACATGATTTATGAAAATCAAGATGTTACACAAACACTTACCTTTCTCTTTTTCATCATTTTTATGTCATTTCTTGTGAAAATTATTTGATTTTTCACTTGTTGTTACTTTCAATTAAACTTGACAATATTATCATGATATCAATAAATTTGTTATTTTGTGTTTGAATATGAATACATTTGTTTAACTTTTACTTGAAAATATGATTTTTTAAGAATCACTTTTAATATTTTTTTAACTTGTTTATTTAAGTTTTGTAAAAGACCTAAATATAAAAAAAATATTTATTTGAAAATATTACTTTGAGTAACTCTTGAGAAAATTATAATTACTTATTAAAATAAAGATGCTTTTACAATTATAGTAAATTAAAAAATATCTTCTATTTTATGTAAAATTTCTAAAATATTATGAGATTTTTCTCGTTCCCTATGCTTATTGTAAATGTGCAATACCCACGTGGATTCGAGGAATTTCCACTAATTTTTGTACAATGGCTTCGATGCAAAAAATACAATTTGAATTTTTTATAGGCATATTTGTCATTTGGGTTAGGGGTGGGCTTCGGTCGGATTTGATTGGTTTTAGGACAAAAAATCCCAAACCGCCAAAAATCAATGCATGTATTTTACAAGTCGATTCCGTCCATATGCTCATTCGGTTACATCGGGTCGAAAATTTTGCCTGTTGTCGGGTTAGGCGGGTGGGTTATCACAGGTTGGTTCTATATCAATATTTTTCCTAATACAACCTTATTTGGACAATTTTCTGAAACAAAATAAAAATTAAAAAGAAAGAAGATACATAATCACAACGGAAGAGTATTCTACATTTTTCTGAAACATAATACAGAAAAATAGAAAGGAAGAAGATACAGAGTTACATAAAAACGGCAGAACAAACAGAAAAAAAAAAAGAAACCACAAAAATAGAAAGTGGGCACGTGCGACAGATCTGCTACATGGTGGAGGTTCTAGATGCTCTTGGCAGATCCGCTACGGAATCGTTGTTTCAGCGGCGGCAGTGGCATTACATGGTTGGTGGTGGTCTTGTACAACTAGAGAAGGAAGACTAGACTCCATAGCTCCACCTCCATCACACACCTCGCTCACCACTGTAAAAGAATCTGAAAAATCACAAAAGCTTCCAACTTTAGTGAAAAGAAACACAAAGTCGGTTCAAATTAAACAAGGAAACACTTCAAAAAACTAGAAAGACATAAACTTTCCATCTTTCATAAATAAAAAAATTCAATTTTCTAGAAGTAAAAAGTATGAACAAAGAAGAAAATGAGGGAGGAGAAGGAATAGGTGTTCTCTGCCACCATGACACCCAACCCCATCAGTCGCAGCGGTGTGTCGTCCCAGTCACGTGCACACCACTATTTGGTCACCGTGACCGTGAGCCTCCACACCATTCCCTTTCGTCCATGGAACTACCTGAAAATGAGAAAGAAAGGTGAGATAATAGACTAAGATCAGGAAAATAAAATGGATAGAGAAAAATTAGGAAGAATAAAAGAAAAGTTAGGAGGAAAAGGAAGATGTGTCCTCACAGCCGCAAGAGAGAAACGGGGCCAGGAGAGGGGTTTAGATTTTTTTTACAGAGGAGAAATGAGAGGATGGGTTAGGAGTTGAGGGAGGAGAGGCGGCTAGGGTTAGAGTGATTCACTCACATTTAGCTTATATATGAGGCCTCTAGGAAACTCTCATTAGCAATTGGCCTCGACCTAAAATTGGTGTTTGTTTTATGCTATGTCGGTCGGGTCGGTTATCGATAGATTTTTTATGTCACCCGGGCCCGGCCACAAACAACCGCCCAAACCAATTTTTTCACCCGCCTGCACCCACCCAACTAGAATTTTTCATCTCGGATTGTTCGGGCCTGGGTCAGATTACGGGTTCGTGCCCACCCTGAATTTGGGTTATTTTTTTATCTTAAAGAAACCTATTATAGTGGAATAAAAATTCCTAACGTGAAAAGCAAAACAATGTGAAAGTGACGTGTGGAATAGCACAATGAAAAACAATATAGATTTAATTATAATATAGATAAGGATTAAATATGTTTTTAGTTCCAGAAAATATAGTGAAATTTTGTTCTGGTTCCTCATTTATTTTTTCATTGGTTTTAGTCCTTCATTTTTTAAAAATCACATGCTTTTAGCCTTCTTTGTTAACTATACATTGTTAGGTCACATATATAACTCCATTACGACTTTTCCCAAATAAAAATTCACAAGAAATTTCTTGTGTTTTTTAGAAAAGTTAATTGTAGTAAATTTCCAAAAAAAACCAATTTTTTATGTCAAAATGTTGCTGACTTGCTGTGAAATTTCTTTACTTTGTTGTCGAAAATTCCATAGGAAATTTTCCGCAAATTTTAGAATTTAAACACAATTAATTTTTAATGAATTTCAAAAATCAATGAAAAGATAAATAAGGGACTAAAACCAAATTTCATTATATTTTCTTGGACTAAAAACGTATTTAACTCTGTAAATAAATTACTAAATTAACAAAAAAGGTAAATGAATATAAAAGGTTTAAATATAAAAAACTTAAATGAATAAGTAACTAATAAAATTAAGTACAATAAAATAAATTCAAAAGTGTATGATTTATAAATCCATAAAACATAAGGTCAAAAACAGTCACGGTCATCAGTGACAATCGGGTGGGAAATGCTCGTGCTTGTCCAAGGATTGATCATACGAGTCCTAATCATAGTCAACATGTGGTCTTTCAATGTTACTCACGCAGGCGAACCACCGTCTAAACCACACTCAAGGCTTTGAACACACTCTACAATGATGAATATCTGTTCCCTTAGTTAGGCCGCCTTTTTATGAGCATCCTCTACCTACTGCTCAGCCCGTCAACACCTTTCCTCAATCTCAGTCGAATGGTGAATCCACTCCTAGTATGCGACACAATACCACGTCTGAGTATGCGACGTAATACCATGTCTAGTCACAAAAACAAGCCCCCAATGCCATAACAATGACTCCACATCCCACTCACAAAGGTCTCGCCAACTTGTGATTGCATCTCCCTCAGTTAGTCATTATATTTCGTCTGGTAAGAAGATAACATAAAATTTTAGGAACTTAAAACATAAGTGCATAATGTTAGTGGTAAATAAGAAACTTACATAAGTCGACTTAGAGCATTCATCAACCCAATTGCCAAAATGCCTAGTGTGGGTGGACAAAAAAAGTTCATTAGGGTCCAATGATCGCTCAAATTCTCAAGCCTTAAAAAATTAAAACATGTGAAAAAAGTATCCTAAACATTGTATTATAATGAAATAAACAAGAGTGAATAAGGAGACATACCTTCCTAAGGGCCAACTCAATATGGGCCACACGACCTGAAGTATGGACTACTCTTCCTCTGATAAAATCCCGGTTGGCCTTATTCAGGGCTGGCAACCTTTAAAACTCTACACTCTGGCAGTGAGCTAACAACCCATTCCAAGCCTCCTCCCCCATCCAGTTAAGACGGGTTTCCCTTCTTCCTTGCCAATGTCAGCATATCAAAAACATATTTTGACCCTCTTTGGTCAAATGTCCTTCTAATAGGAGCATGATCAAGAGGGCTTCAAGAAACTCGGTTCTTTAGAAAAATGGGTTAGAATGGTTAGCCCTTTTCTCGCTCAAGCGCGCTCTGAGCGAGCCTAAGTTGAATTACACACAGAGACCCCTAATTTGACTCTGTTTTTCTCGCTCAGTCCTCGCTCGAGCAAGCCTAAGCGAGGAAACCAGAATGAAAATTTCCCTTTTTGCTGATATCCTCGCTCAAGCGCGCTCAAGCGAGCCTGAGCGAGGGTATCAGGTTCCAATTTTCCTATTTTTAACCCTCTTTGATTCTAACTCCAATTTCTCCTCCCCTTTTCTATTTCTTTTTATAAAATCCTTTTCTATTACTAATTTAATTCATAAAATGGTTTAGAATTTGGGATGTTATAATTCTACCCCCTAAAAATAATTTTGTCCTCAAAATTGACTAAGAATACAAGACTAAAAATTACCTCAAATGAATAACTCCGGAAATTGAGAGCGAATCTCGTCCTCTTTCTCCCAGGTGGCCTCCTTAGGCGACTGACCTACCCAAATTACCTTCACTAATGGAATGGTCTTATTCCTCACGGCTTTGACACTCTGGTCAATAATCTGTGCAGGCCTACTTGGAACTGTCAAATCTGAAGTAAATCATAGAGTCACAAGAAGGGGCGTTGAATTGTGACCCTTGAAAACTTTTGGTCCAACCTGCAAGTACTTTGAACAACTTACTGATCTCTGCTCAAGGAATGCCTTGGCTATCGGAAGTTCCTTCTAGAAGATAGTGGTTAGTGTATAATGCCAACTAAGTAGATTAAAACTATCTTCTTAAAAGCAAGCAAAATCATAGGGACTGATATCATCAAAATTTATTCTTCCATATAATGTATTTAATGTAGTTACAACTCAGAATAAGGTTCAGAAGAATAATATAATGTTTATGCAGTTATGCAGAAGCAAAACAATGAATCTGTCACTTTAAACCAATCTTCTGAAGGGTCAAATGATTTTGTATTTTAATAAAACTTTCCAGAATAGTTATTTAACCAATAACTAATAAGATTATGTGAGAAAAACTGTTCAGAAGAATAGTATAAAGTTTCTGCAGTTGAACAGAAGCAATACATTGAATCTGTCACTTTAAACCAATCTTCTGAAGGGTCAAATGAATTTGAAACTTGATGAAACTTTCTAGATCAGATATTTGATTAGTAAACAACCAGAATATAAAGTTAAATCATACTGAAATCAAGTTTGTAAAGATCTGGTAGTTTGAACCCCAAGTTCAATGTTGAACAATGGACAAATTTCAAGAAATGTGCTTCTGAAGCACCAAAGAGTTTCATAATTTAATGAAACATTCCAGATCAGTATTTTAAATGATATGGATGTAATTTATGTGAAAATATTAGTTCAAAAATAGGTTTATCAAAATCTGGTTTATAGCTTGCTAAATGTTTAAAGTATGAACAATAGCTAACCAAGCAATAGCTGTATGTGCAGAAAATTAAAGAGAGAAAGGGTAGGAGTCATTGCACAGATGATTTTTATACTGGTTCACCTCTCAACCATAAGGCTACATCCAGTCCCTACTCCCAGTAGGATTTTCCACTATATCAACCTTGATACAATGACTTCTTGGGTGCACCTCACCACTAGTATTCTTCTGCAGCCTCTTCAGGCTCAACCTAGTATTCTTATGCAGCCTCTGCAGGCTCTTACAACTGATTTCTGCAAATATCAGGGCACACCTCACCATTGCAGACTCAAACTTACTATCTCTCAAGGCTTCACACCTACTACAGCTTCTTGTGCAGAAAGTACAGGCTCAAAAATACCTTATAGATTTCCTTCTGCAGGAGTTACACCTCTGTTTAGCTCACTACACCAGTGCAGCAACTCACAACAACCATTATACACTCTCTCAAGAGACACTAACACTCTTAAAGCACTCTTGAGAGTTTACAGAAGATGTATTTGCTGAGGATATAAAAAACAGGCTCAAAACTACTACAAATTAAGCACAGCAGCAAAAGGTTGAGCCATCTCTCTCTTACTAAACTTTTTAGAGCAGAATCTGAGAAAATGTGAAGAGAGAGAAAGTCTCCAGAAGATGGATTTGTAAATCTAAGCTCGGATTCTTCTTCTAGAGAGAGGTGTGTCTTCAAATGTGGGAGAACACCTCCTTTTATAGGAATAATGGGCAGCTAGCCGTTGGAGAGATTCCTTGCACCTCCAGCTAACTCCTCATGACAAGTCTCCATCATGCAGCAGCTTTCACAGGCAGGTACAACTGTCTCCTTTGACTGGTCACATCTTCTGGAGCCTATCTTCTGCAGAATGTGAAGTTTGTGGATTTTGCAACAGTTCCTTCTGTATGCATACTGAGGGCATTAAATGGATTGATATATATTATTTCAAGTGTATTTGATTCATTTGCATCCTCAGAAATGATAAAATCAAAATTTAATGAATTTTGTTTCTTCTGCAGCAGTCTGACATCATATTTCTTTTGCAGAGTGAAAAAACTTGTGGATTCTGTGGCCATTTCTTCTGTAAGCATTCTGGGAGCTTTGAATTGATTGATATAAATTGTTTCAGCTATATTTGCCTCAGCTGTAACCCCAGAAATGAGAAAAAAATGCATTTACTGCATTCTGCTTCTTCTGGAGTATTCCTGATAGCTTAAATCTTCTGCAGACTTTCCTTTTTCTTATGCAGAGATTTGGCAATGACATGTGATCATTTTACAGGACTCCATAGTATGTTTATACTTGACTGCAACTCTTGGGAAGCTTAGGAAGTCATGATTCTTCAAGCAGAGAGCTTCTTACAAAGTGAATATTCCCTCTAATATGTCATAGCTTGATCCAAGTCTGGGAATCTTCCGTATCTTCTGCAGACCAGTTGTAACTGCTTCTTCTGCAATGTGCAGCAATTCTGTTTCTTCTTCTGGAACTTCAAATATGCTTGTAAAAGCTTCTAATCTTTTATCCTTGCTTTATTTGAATTGTGAGAGAAGTTATTATGATTCTTGGAAGCTTCTTTGAGTGTTCTTCAACTTGAAATATTCAAGGATAATAGCTTGAGGAGTGTGGGAACTTGTTCAATGCTTCTAGAGATACTTTGAACATGTTTACAACGTGAAATAAGAATTTGATGCTTCTGTAGAAACTTTAAGTTTTGCTTCTAAGGACAAAACTGTGTTTCTAGTGATATTGATATTCTCCAATTGCTTTGTTTGCATCAGCAACACTTGGAATGAATATGCTTGAATTGCTTAAGTGTCATTTCATATTTAGAAGATGTCATGTCTCATGAAAAGCTCCTTCTCATGCTTCTAGTGGTCTTGAATGATCCTTCCAAAGCTTCAACTTTGCTTCTCAAGCTTGATACAACTCAGTTTAATGTTCATGGGATCTTAGATGAACTGTCTTGACCTCCTTGAAGCTAAAAAGCTACTTCTTCAACTTGTTTCATCACTTTTGACATGAAAGCTCTTTGTAACATGCTTTTGGACACATGTTCTAATGTTAAATGATGTTTATGATCTTTGCACCTTCCTTCTGTAACTTTTCCTGTATTCTTTCTCAAGTGAAAACATTAGTACCAAAGTATTCAAAACACTTAGAATATTGTTGTGAAAGTTTGTTGTCATTAAAACCTTTGCCCAAAGGGTCTTGGACCTTACAAAATCTTCCCTTAGCTGAATTGATTTTGTGCTTATGACGTGGGAAGGATCTGAGTTGGGTTACATGGAAGACATCATGAATATTGGATAGGTGGGTGGTAAGGCTATCCGGTATGCAAGGGGACCAATCCTCTGTAGGATTTGGAAAGGACCTATGAACTGGGGATTCAGTTTCTTGGCTTTGATTGCTCTTCCTATGTCTGTGATGGGTGTGACTTTCAAAAATACATGTTCACTTTCCTCAAACTCTAGGTCTTTCCTCCTCCTATCTACATAACTTTTATGTCGGCTTTAGGGAGTTACCAATTTTTCCCTAATCCTCTTGATTTTCTCAGTGGTTTCAAGAACCAACTCCGGACCCAACATGTTCTTCTCCCCCACCTCACACCAACAAAGTGGGGACCTACATCTCCTGCCATACAGGGCCTCATAGGGTGTCATACCTATACTGCTATGAGAACTGTTATTGTAGGCAAACTCTATGAGTGGCAGGTACCTATCCCAGCTTCTCTTTTCCTCTAACACATAAGCCCTAATCATATCCTCTAAGGTCTGGATGGTCCTCTCAGACTGATCGTCAGTCTGAGGGTGGTAAGCAGTACTAAATCTCAATTTAGTACCAAAAGTATTGTGTAAGGCATTCCAGAACCTAGAGATGAACCTAGGATCCCTATCTGACATAATTCTAGAGGGTACACCATGGAGTTTCACAATCTCCCTGATGTACAGGTCCACTAATCTGCTCAGAGGGTAGGTAACCCTAATAGGTAGAAAGTGGGCCGACTTGGTCAGCCGGTCCACTATGACCCAAATGGCATCAAAGCCTGCAGGGACTCTAGGTAGCCCTATCACAAAGTCCATAGCTATGGCCTCCCACTTCCACTCATGTATTTCTAGGGGTAGGAGTGTTCTTGAGGGTTTCTAATGTTCTATCTTAACTTGTTGGCATACCACACACCTAGAAACATACTCTTCTACCTCCTTCTTCAAGTTATCCCACCAAAACATACTTTTCAAGTCTTGGTACATCTTGGTAATCCTAGGATGCACCGTGAACTTGCTCCTATGAGCCTCCTCCAAAATCTCCTATCTAAGACTACCCCCTTAGGGTCACAGACTCTTCCTTGGAAGAGAATCATCCCATCAACTGACTTGGTGAAACACGGTTGTCCCTTCCGGGCCTGGAGGTCTAAATCTAATGCCTGGGCTTCCTTAACTCAGATCCTCAACTAATTGGTTACCTCTAGCCTGAAAAGTCTACAACTGCTTCCCTCAATGCTCACATCTAACTTGAGGTTTCTAAACTCCTCCAAAAGCTCTATCTTGTGTACCATCATAGATGACACATGTAGAGATTTCCTACTTAGGGCGTCAGCCACTACATTGGCCTTGCCCAGATGGTATTCCTTCCTATCATTTTCATGCCCATTTTGATGGATCACAAAAGGGGGAGAAGAATATAAAGATTCAGTCATAACAAATTTCTATCTTAATGGCACAAATTCAGGGGGAGAAATAATTCTTTATTGTTAAATCCCATTTTTGTTATATGAATGTTATAAATGACATAAATTCAGGGGGAGATTTAATTCTTTATTGTTAAATCACTTGATTATTATTTCCCTCATTCAGAAAACTTAGAATTTGTTCATGAAAGTTTGTCATCATCAAAAATGGGAGATTGTAAGGTCCAAGACCCTTTGAGAAAAGGTTTTAATGACAACAAACTTTCATAACAATATTCTAAGTGTTCTGAATACTTTGGTACTAATGTTTGCACTTGAGAATGCTTGAAAGAATACAGGAAAAGTTTCAGAAGGAAGGTACAAAGATCATAAACATCATTTAACATCAGAATATGTGTCTAGAAGCGTGTCACATAGAGCTTCATGTCAAAAGTGATGAAACAAGTTCAAGAAGTAGATTCTTAGCTTCAAGAAAGTCAAGACAATTCATCTAAGATCCCATGAATATTAAACTGAGTTGTATCAAGCTTCAGAAGCAAAGTTGAAGCTTTAGAAGGATCATTCAAGACCACTAGAAGCATGAGAAGGAGCATTTCATGAAATATGGCACCTTCTGAATATGAAAGAACACTTAATCAATTCAAGCATATTCATTCCAAGTGTTACCAATGCAAACAAAGTAATTGGAGAAGAAGCATTGAACAAGTTCCCACACTTCCAGAAGATGCAGTTTGCTTCAGAAGAAGAAACAAAATTTCTGCACACTTCCAGAAGATGCAGTTTGCTTCAGAAGAAGAAACAAAATTTCTACAGAAGAAGAAACAGAATTTCTGCACACTGCAGAAGAAGCAGTTACAACAAAGCTGCAGAAGATGCATTTCTATAGAAGAAACTTGATAGGAAATTCAAGAAGAAATCCAAAGAGCAAGAAAGGGAAGTCTGGACATAAAGATAATTGGAATAAATTCAATTTATCCCTTAGAACCAAAATTCCAGACTCAGATCAAGTTATGACATATTAGAAGGAAGATTCACTTTTGTGAAAAGTGAAGAAGAAGCTCTTTGCTGGAAAATCATGACTTCCTAAGCTTCCAAAAAGTGCAGTCAAGAGAAAACATACTCTGAAGTCCCCTAAAATGATCACATGTCATTGACAAATCTCTGCAGAAAAAAAGGGAAAGTCTGCAGAAGAAATAAAGATGTAAGGAATGCTGCAGAAGAAGCAGAATACAATAAATGCTATTTTTGTCATTTCTGAGGATGCATAACTTCATAAATATTATATTATTCTTCTGAACCTTATTCTGAGTTGTAACTACATTAAATACATTATATGAAAGAATAAATTTTAATGATATCAGTCCCTATGATTTTGCTTGCCTTTAAGAAGATAGTTTTAATCTACTTAGTTGGCATTATACACTAACCACTATCTTCTAGAAGGAACTTCTGATAGCCAAGACATTCCTTGAGCAGAGATCAGTAAGTTATTCAAAGTATTTGCAGGTTGGACCAAAGGTTTTCAAGGGTCACAATTCAACCCCCCTTCTTGTGACTCTATGATTTACTTCAATTGGTATCCGAGCTCAATCTCTATGGGTTGAGCACAATTAACCGTGTGAGAGGAAAAGATTCAGGAAAGAGTAATGGCTAACCAAGAGGTACACTCCAAAAGTGTTTATGCAGAATATTGAAGAAATGAACAACTTCAAGAAGGAGCCAATGATATTAGAAATTGATACAACTTTACATGTGGCTCATAAGGACCTTAAGGTATGTACTGCAACACTTGAACATTGTCCTCCCTAGGATGAGATAGATTTCGCTTATGAGGAATTGAATGATGCTTTGATAAACCCTGAAAATAAGAATATGGAATGTTTTTTTTAAAAAAAGAGGTCTTTTCTATTGAAATTTAAATTGAAACTTTGAAAGTTGAATATGATTTTCTTGAAGAAGATATATTTGTAATTTGTGAAACCTTGACTATCTTCAAAAATCATTTTAATCTTGAAATCGAAGTTGAAAACTGATTTTCAACATTTGCAAAAATTGAAGTATCTACTTGCTCTAGTTCCATGTTTTATCAATAATGGGAAAACTGTTATTTTACATGGAAAACTAAATAAAGTTTATGGCAAACAGATTTCAGAATCTCATCCCAATACCATGTCCATGTTTTTCAAAATGATCTTCAAATGATCAAGACATCATTCAGTCTCATTATATGTAATTATTGAGAACATCATGTTCATATCTTTTATTTGTGCAATTTTAGAAGAAATAATTATATGAAAGATAAGATGGTATGAGTTGCTAAATCTCCTAAGAGTTCAACCACTAACACTCAAGGACCCAAGATGAAATGGGTACCAAAATGTCTCCTTAGTAATTTTGTTATGCAGAAAAATTCTCAAGAAGATAGGACCATTGACTAAAGGAAAAACTTCCAAGGCTTAAATGAAAATATTCCCTCCGAAGAAGGAACATGTCTCTAGCCAATGCTTCTCAAATGATTAGTGTGAAATATCCAAGGTTCATGACTTTTAGAATGAATCAATGGGTAAGAAAAAGTACAGTTCAATTGACCAAGAACAAGAAGATACAACAGAACGGGAAAATTTCAAAGAAGATTCTGTAGAAGATGTCTGTACACAATGAGAGGATCTTCCAAAGAGATGGAAACTAATTACAACTCATCCCCATGGACAAATCATTGGGAATACTACAGAAGGATTAAAAACCAAATCCCAATTAAGAGGAAATGAAAATAGTGCAGCCTTCTTATCTCAAATTGAACCCAAGAATGTGAATGAAGCTCTAGAAGATGATTCATGGGTAGAAGCAATGAAAGAAGAGCTCAAACAATTTGAGAAAAATAAATTATGGACACTTGTTCCTTCTCCAGAATATCATTCCATCAATGGGACAAAATGAGTGTTCAGAAACGAGATGGATGAAGAAGGAAAAGTGATAAAAAAAATGATGAAATATCCACTCTTCAAGAAAAGTCTACAAATGATCTTCTTATAAGATTCAAAATGGATGGAGCCAAGCCAATTACTGTTGAGTCTCAAAAATATCATAAGAGAAAATATGATGTTTAAGATAACTCAATTCCCAAGTTTTAATGCTTAACAAATTTTCGTTAAAATATTTATCATAGATACATATATGTTTTAAAGATTTATCTGTGATTTCAGCAAGAGTCACTATGAGCCTACATAAAAAGACTAAGTGTTGAAGCTGTCTGAAGAAGCAGAACTCGTCTGAAGAGTTGAAGCTGTCTGAAGTAGCCCAACTTGTCTGAAGTATCAGTGTTGTCTGAAGTCTCACTTATGACGTGGCACCCTCTGCTGAAGTTTGTGAAGACTTTTCTAAACCTCTGCTGCACGTACCTTTTCAAACATGTTTATGGCAAGGAACACAGAGACCTTTCCTGGTGATTTTGAATTTCATACACCACTGAGGAAATCTCTGCAACGCAGCCTCTGCAACAACATTTGTAGCAGCCTTAATGCAAGAGAAACCTTGTATCGTGTCAGAAATATCAGAGCTCTCAGAAGCGTGTCTCACAACGGATTAAATAGCATTTAATGCTATGTCTAAACGGTGGTATTTCAACGGATTAAAGTTTGGGTATAAATACCCCTCTATAAAGACCATCAAAGGCAACGAAAAAAAGTGAAAAAGAGAAAAATCAATATACAAGAAAGCCAAGAGAAACATCATGCTGCAAGTTTTTACTCCGTAAAAACTCTCTGATAGAATTCTTTGTACACATTTGTATATCCTGAGCATACCTTAGTTTTTATTGTACATTGTATTGGTTTGAGCTTCAAACTTGATAGTTTAAAAGCTTAAACCCCTTTCTTTGTAAACCTTGGTAGAGCCTGAAGAGGCTTGACAGAAAAGAATACTTGTGGTAGAGCCTGAAGAGGCTTGACAGAAAAGAATACTTGTTTGTGTCTGGAGAGACTGTACTCGTTGTGTCTGGAGAGACTGTACTCGTTGTGTCTGGAGAGACTGTACTCGTTGTGTCTGGAGAGACTGTACTCGTGGTGTCTGGAGAGAAGGTACTCGTTGTGTCTGGAGAGACTGTACTCGTTGTGTCTGGAGAGACTGTACTCATTGTGTCTGGAGAGACTGTACTCAAATTCAAGCTTGTAATCTGAATATTCATATAGTGGAAATCCAGTGGTTGTTTGCCATTGGGACTGGACGTAGCTCACAGTGGTAGTGAGTGAACCAGGATAAATTTCTTGGCTAAGTTTTCTTACCCTTATCTCTTGTCAATTCTTTTTATACTAATCAAGGGGTTAGAGTAATTAATCTGATATGTTATAAAGGCATAAAACATTATTTTAAATCAATATTTTTTATACCGTCTGAAAACTTCAGACAGTCCTTTAAGAGTCTGTCTGAAATCGTGTTTTTAACACCTGTTTGCGAAAAGCTTTCAAAAATATTCAGAAACACTATTCAACCCCCCTTCTAGTGTTTCCTTGTGTTCCTACAGTTGGTATCAGAGCTCTACTCAGGGTTGAAGCATCTAACAAGTGACTGAGGACTGAAAGATCCAAATGGAAGCTTCTAACAGCAACAGGCAATACATCACAGAAGGAGCCTCTATCACAAGACCCCCAGCATTCAATGGAGTGGATTACCACTACTGGAGAGATCGTATGAAGTTGTTCATTGAGAGTAACAACATTGATGTTTGGGAGGTGGTCACTGATGGAGATTATGTGCCTATGCAAAATGGTTTGCCTATACCTAAGACTGAATGGACCCTGGAGCAGAAGACTAGAGTCCAGATGAATGCTAAAGCCAAACTCTATCTGATATGTTCCTTGAATAAATCAGAATATGAGAAGGTCCATGGATGCACTTCTGCCAAGGAGATTTGGGATACTCTTGCAGCAGCCCATGAAGGGACTGAAACTGTCAAACAATCCAAAATCAGCATGCTTATACATCAGTATGAGATGTTTAAGATGGAAGAAACTGAAACTATTGACCAAATGTTTGGGAGGTTTCAGACCATAACCAATGGACTCAGGTCTTTAGGAAGAACCTATGAATCTGGAGACAACAACAGAAAGATTCTAAGGAGTCTACCTAAGTCCTGGAGACCCAAAGTCACTGCCATTCAAGAGGCAAGAGATCTGAACTCTCTAAGAATGGAAGAACTGTTGGGATCTCTAAAAGTCCATGAACTTGAGCTTGGAGAAGATGACAACAAGAAGAAGTCTCTGGCTCTAAACTCCAAAGTCAAACAGTCTAGGCATGGCAGCATGAAGGCTATATAAGCTGAGGACAGTTCAGAAGCAGATGAAGATTCTGAAGACAACTCAGAAGATGAAGATGATCTTGCTCTTTTAAGCAGAAAGATCAAGAGAATGCTGCAGAACAGAGGAAAGTTCAGAAAGAACCAACCGTCATCATCCAAATCAGGTAAGACAGGTAAAGAGTCTAACCTTGATAAAATTTCTTGCTTTGAATGTAAGCAACCAGGACACATAATGGCTGATTGTCCAAGACTGAAGAAAAACAACTTCAAGAAGAAGTTTTCCAAAAAGAAGAAAAGTCTCATGGCAACATGGGAAGATCTTGATGAATCAACCTCAAATGAAGAAGAAGATACTTCAGAAAAGGCAAATCTGTGTCTCATGGCTAGTCTACCAGCCTCAGACAGCTCTGAAGCTGAGGTATTTCCTCTTACTCTACAAGAAATGTATGATGATCTGGTAGAAAGTTCTCAAGAACTTTTCCAAGAGTATAAGAATCTATCCAAAGCCCACACAGAAATGTGTAACAAATATGAGGCACTTGAGATAGAACATATTATGCTCAAAGAAAAGGTTCTTGAGACTAAAAACTGCAGTTCACAAGCTGTGTCTGAAGAAAATAAGAAACTTCAGAAGCAGGTTGTGGAACTGACAAAAGATCTGGCCAAATTTGTCAAAGGAACTAAAAATCTGAATATAATGCTTGGAAGTCAAAGGCATTCCCTTGACAAAACTGGACTAGGCTTTTGTGATCATAACTTGTCTGAACCTCCTACAGTCTTAAATTTTTCTAAAAAGAAGGTTACTGGGTGTTCTCACTGTGGTAAGCCTGGACACAATATGGCTCAGTGCAAACACAGAAGAAAGACAAGGCCCAAAGCTAACAAGAAAGGACCCAAAAGAATATGGGTACCTAAAAACTTAATTATTCCTGTTGCAGATGTGTTTAACAGGACAAAGGAGACCCCACAAATGGTACCTGGACAGTGGGTGCTCGCGACACATGACAGGAGAAAGGTCTTTGTTCCAAAACCTTAGACCTAGAGCTGGTGGAATGGTCACCTTTGGTGGAAATCAGCAAGGGAAGATCATTGGAATAGGGACTGTAGGTATATCTTCTTCATCCCTTATTAAAAATGTACTTCTAGTGGAGGGACTACAACATAACTTACTGAGCATAAGTCAATTATGTGACAGTGGTTATGTGGTAGCTTTTACTAAGGAAGGATGCATAGTCAAAGACTCATCTAAGCAAATCCTCTTTACTGCTAAGAGACACAACAATGTGTACAAAATTGATCTAGAGGATCTAGCAAGTCAAAATGTAAAGTGTTTCATGTCTGTTGAAGATGAAAAACAGATTTGGCATCAAAGACTTGGGCATGCCAGCTTGAGATTAATCTCAAGATTAGCAAAACACAATCTTGTTAAAGGATTGCCCAAGCTTTCATACAAATCTGACATTTTATGTGAAAGCTGTCTGAAAGGGAAACAAACAAGACACTCTTTTAAGAGTAAAGATGTTGTTTCAACTAGCAGACCACTAGAACTTTTACACATTGACTTGTTTGGTCCTATTAGAACAGAAAGTCTTAGTGGTAAGAAATATGGCTTGGTCATTGTTGATGACTATTCTAGATTTACTTGGGTGTTATTCCTAAGAAGCAAGGATGAGACTTTTAGGAATTTCACAATATTCTGCAAGAAGGTACAAAATGAGAAAGGATTCTGTATTTCTGTCATCCGAAGTGATCATGGTGGAGAATTTGAGAATGCAAACTTTCAAATATTTTGTGATGAGAATGGGATCTCACACAATTTCTCTGTGGCTAGAACACCTCAACAGAATGGGGTTGTTGAGAGAAAGAACAGAAGTTTGCAAGAGATGGCAAGGACCATGCTCAACTCATGCAGCTTACCAAGATCCTTCTGGGCAGAAGCTGTTAGCACAACATGTTACCTTCAAAACAGAATATTGGTAAGACCAATTCTGAAAAAGACTGCCTATGAACTGTGGAAAGGAAGAAAACCCAACATATCATACTTCCACACCTTTGGGTGTGAATGTTTTATACTCAACACCAAGGATGATCTTGTAAAATTTGATGCAAAGTCTGATAAAGGATTTTCCATTGGATATTCTGAAACATCTAAAGCCTATAGAGTGTATAACTCTAGAACTTTAACTGTTGAAGAAACTATTCATGTTAAATTCAATGATAACAAAGAGACTGATAGGGAACTATCAGATCTAGAGGATGACTTTGTAGGAATGGAGCTGAATGACCACAGCAGCTCGAAGGATGAGCAGCTGTCTGAAGTACCTACTGTTACCAAACCTCTTCAGAAAAATATTGAGTCTCAAACAGAACAAACAGATGTGATACTTGCTCAGAAACCTGATTGGAAATACAAATCACATCTTCCTAAGGAGCAAATCATTGGCAGCACTTCAGAAGGAGTTAAGACAAGATCAAAATTCAAGATTTTGAATTCTCTTGCTCTCCTATCTGAAATAGAGCCAAAGAACATTGATGAAGCTCTGCATGATGAAGGGTGGATCCTAGCCATGCAAGAAGAGCTGAATCAGTTTGCTAGGAGTGATGTCTGGACCCTTGTTCCTAGACCCCATGGGAAAACTATTATTGGAACCAAATGGGTGTTCAGAAACAAGCTGTCTGAAGAAGGCAAGGTAGTCATAAACAAGGCAAGATTAGTTGCTCAAGGATACAACCAGCAAGAAGGTATTGACTTCACTGAAACCTTTTCCCCTGTGGCCAGGTTAGAAGCAATTAGAATTCTTTTATCTTATGCTGTAAATAATGGCATCAAGCTATATCAAATGGATATTAAAAGGGCCTTCCTCAATGGTCTCATTGAAGAAGAAGTCTTTGTTAGACAACCCCCTGGTTTTGAAGATATTGCTTTTCCTGAACATGTTTTCAAACTCAAAAAGGCTCTCTATGGTCTGAAACAAGCCCCAAGAGCTTGGTATGACAGATTAAGCAGTTTTCTAATCTCAAATGGTTTTGAAAGAGGAAAAGTGGATACAACTCTTTTTAGAAAATAGTCTAACAAAGATCTTATACTTGTTCAGATATATGTTGATGACATTATCTTTGGTTTAACTAACTCTTCATAATGCAAGGAGTTTTCAGAGTTAATACAATCAGAATTTGAAATGAGTTTAATGGGTGAACTAAAATTTTTCTTAGGACTTCAGATTAAGCAAGATTCTGACTGTATATGGATCCATCAAGAAAAATATACAAAGGAAATGCTTAATAAGTTTAACTTTCATGATTGCAAACCCATGGCAACTCCAATGCATCCCTCTGCATCTTTAAATAAAGATGAGAAGGAAGAACCAGTGAATCAAACTCTGTATAGAGGAATGATTGGATCATTACTATATCTAACAGCAAGCAGACCTGACATAATGTTCAGTGTATGTCTGTGTGCTAGATTTCAATCTGATCCAAGGAGTACTCACTACAAAGCTGTAAAAAGAATTTTCAGATATCTTAAAGGTACTACTAATCTTGGTTTGTGCTATAAGAAAAGTAAGGACTGCAGGTTAGTAGGTTACTGTGATGCTGATTTTGCTGGAGACAGAATTGAAAGAAAAAGCACTAGTGGTGGATGCCATTTCTTTGGAGAAAATATGATTAGCTGGTCAAGCAAAAGGCAAAGCACAATTGCCTTATCAACAGCTGAAGCAGAATATATCTCAGCAGCCAGTTGCTGCTCACAATTGTTATGGGTGAAGTATCAGTTAGAAGATTTTAACATTACTATATCTGCTATACCTGTTTTGTGTGATAATACAAGTGCTATTAATTTGTCTAAAAATCCCATTCAACATTCTAGGGCTAAACATATAGAAATAAAACATCATTTCATTAGAGACTATGTTCAGAAAGGTATTTTTGATATTCAGTTTATTGATAAAGAGCATCAATGGGCTGATATATTCACAAAACCTCTGACTGAAGATAGATTTAAGTTCATTAGAAATAATCTGAACATACATGCATTTTGAATGTGTGTGATCTGATCTGTCAAAAATGATGTATCTGAAATTTCAGCCTGTCTGAAACAAGTAACTTGTCTGAAATTTTGGGGTGTCTGAAATTCATATGGGTTTCTGAAATCCGTCACTTGTCTGAAGTAAACAAATGACGTGGCTTTATGAGACGATTTAATTCCATTTATTTTGTCTCTTCCACTTCGCACAATCTCCTATGTCTGCGCACCCAGTACATGCCATCATTGCTTTATGGGTCTATAAATACGGAAGCTAGTGGGTCACAGAACTTCACCGTTCACTATTCAGTAGTCATCTCTTGAGATCCTTCTTCTACAAGCAATCCTTTTTCTCTCTCAAGTTCTTCAGAAAACTCTCCAATGGCCCCTAAGAAATCTGCTGGAAGCAACATCGTGAAGACCAAGGGTGTAGTTCTGGAGGATCTTCAATCTCTGGGAATGGACTTGTTTGCTGAGTTCGATGCAGCTGGGTGGACTCCGTATTTCAATCACAACTTGACACAGTGGCATGAGCAAAGTGTGCTGGATTTCTGGGCTATTGCCAGAGGAATACCCAATCCTCAGGGTATCTACACTAGCATCAAGGCCTCAGTACGAGGTGTTCCTGTCTTCGTTGATGAAGATATCATCGCTCACATCTGTGAGGTCAGAACTGAAGGAGCTGTATTCACTCCTGGCTGGGAAGCAAGAAATGGAGGACAGAAGCAGTTCACAGAGTTTCTGTATGGCACCTCTGAACCAGTAAGCTTGGATGCAAAGCATATGTCAAACAAGGCTAGGGTTTTGCATGCCATCTTAGAGTGCTCTATAATTCCTAAAAATGGAAGCAGAAACCATGTTTTTGAGTTGGAAAGATTTTGTCTGATTCACCTACTGCAGAAGAAGAAGGTGAACCTCCCCAACATCATAATGTACCACATGCAGAAGCGTCTCAGAGACTCTGCTGGGAGCTTCCCTCACAATACCATTATCACCAAAATCTTGCTGCACTTCAAATTTCCCATTGAAAGGCTTTTTGATCGCCTTTCACAACCTGTGTTTGGTGAATCAAAACTCAAGAGCATGGGAGTGAAGCTGACTCCAAGACCTCCCTCTCCGTCTATGAAGGAGAGCCTTCTTCTTGAGAAAGCTGCAAGAAGGCAGACAACAATGGAGGTTCTTGAGAATGAACTCAGAGGAGACATAAGGAGGCATGAGTTCAAGCCATCAAAACGCTCTCCTCAAGCGAAATTGAAGAAGCTACCTGTAAGGAGTGCCGCTAAGGTAGCATCTGCATCTGTGCAGAGTCAGTTGTCTAAACCTGTACAGACTCCACAGCCTACTTCTGAAATGGAAGGACAGGCTCAAGAGGCAGCTGAAACTGATGTAGTTATAGCTGAGCCATTGGCTGCATGCTTATCTGATCCTGAACTCATTCAGGTGGCAGCATTGGCTACTACCTTGGAGCAGGAGGAGCTGGAGAAGAAAGCAGAACAAGAGAAGACTGATAGAGCTATTGCTATTGCTTCACAATTGGCCTATGCTGAAGATGATAGGCAAGCAACCATAGCTGAGGGAGCAAAGAAAAGGAAGAGGTCAAGTGCACCTCAGAGAAAGAGAACCAAAGGCAAGCTACTTCAGACTGCACCTGAACCTAGGGTGACTAGAAGTATTGCCTCTCAGCTGACAGCAGAAGATGAAGCTAAGAAGTATCAAAATTTTGTTAAAGCTCAACAATACTTTAAAAGGAAAAGGGAAGAAAAACAAGCACAAAGGGAGAAGGCAACAGCAAAGGCAAAAGAATCTGAGGTAACCAAGCCTCCCTACAAGAGAATTAAGGTGAGATTTGATAATGTAACTCCTTCACCACCCTCCTCACCAAAAAAACAAACACCTCATCAACCTTCACCACAACCTTCACCAAAACCCCTATCACCTATAAACCAACCATCTTCACCTCTATCACAACCATCCCCATCTCCACAAACAGAAAACCAACCCTCTGAACCTTCCAAACCCTCTGAACCTACCTCACCACAACCTTCAGAGAATCACCTCTCTAAGCCCACATTATCTTCCACACAAATCCATGACCTTGCTCTAATACCACTCTTACCTTCATCACCTCCACCTCCTACACCTTCTCTGGAAGAAGAGCTCTCTGTTGAAGCAGAGCAAGTGCTTGCTGATCCCTGCTCACTGCCCAAGTTTAGCACCCTGTCTGAAGAGCTACAGTATTTCAGATCAGCACCTGCTGTATCCTTGGATCCTGGCTTAATCAGGAAAACTGCTGCTGAAGTAAGGAATCAATACAGTGTTTCTTCAGGTGGATTAGACAAGATCAGGAAGGGTGTCCCTCTTGCACATATTTGGGCTCCCATCAATCCATTCTCAAATGATTCCCTGAGGCTGTCTAATGATGAATGGAGCTTTGTGAGGCAGCTGAACACTGAGTCTGAGCTGTTTCAGAGGGATCTGCTCAAGGGAGTTGGGATGAGAGGCTACAGGCCCCCTAGAACTTGTTCAATCAGGCCAACCACCAAAATCTTGGTGAAACCTGATAGAATAGTTCCTAGGTATCCCTTACTGGAAGAGAAATTCAAAGAAACTAAAAGCTATTCAAAGAAAAACTCACCTGTGCCTGAAGTAATGAGTCCATCAGAGTGGGACTCTTTACCAGAATTCATCACAAATCTAGGAGGAGGCCTGGATCATCTACTTCAAGATTGGTTGTGGTCCTCTTACTGGAAAATCAGAGAAGATGTTGGATCTTCTTCTGGATCAATTGGTCCTGATGCTGATTCTGGTGTTGGACTTGGAAAGTCAACCACTGTCAAATATCACTATATGAGAGATCACTTTCCTCCACCTGCTGACTCGTTCCATGAAGATTGGGATCTACTAAATCCTATTGGCACCTTCTTTTGCCCTGTGTTCAGCCCATCTGACTACAAACTGCAGCCAGGATTTGGACTGCTTAGATTTGTTTGCCCCTACATCCAGCTCATCTTCTATGAATCTGAGCAAGACTTGGCTAAGGAAAATCTGAACAGAAGACTAAGCATCTGATTGCTCAACAAGAACAGATTCTTCAAGAACAGCAGCTTATCAGATCTGGTCAGCAAGACTTGAAAACCTCAGTGGAAGCTGCAATAAACAAGGCCAAGGACGACTTGATTTCCTTTCTCACTGAGGCCTTGCTAAAGAACAAAGATTAGACTGTTCATTTTAGCCATTGTCTTTTGTTTATTTTCATGCTTATGACAAGTGTCTGATTGTTTGTTTCTTTATCTAAACATTCCCATATATACAATCAGTGGCTTTTCTCATCCTTTTATGAGTGCATTGTTAACATTATGCTATATGTTCTATGTGAATTTATTGCTCTGTTACTGTTTAGCTCTGATATTCCCTTTTGATTGATGACAAAAGGGGGAGTATTAAAATCTAACAAAATCTGAATCTGAAGTGATTACAGGACTCAGGGGGAGTACATCTCTGAATCTGAAGTGATTACAGGACTCAGGGGGAGTACATAAGAAATTGATTTTTGATCCATTCAGTTTAAGAGATCACCATCTAAGGGGGAGCTATCTATATTTTTATCTTTAAAACTCTTCTCAGATTTGTGTATTTTAAACAAATTTGTCATCATTAAAAAGGGGGAGAATGTTGAGTCTCAAAAATATCATAAGAGAAAATATGATGTTTAAGATAACTCAATTCCCAAGTTTTAATGCTTAACAAATTTGAGTTAAAATATTTATCATAGATACATATATGTTTTAAAGATTTATCTGTGATTTCAGCAAGAGTCACTATGAGCCTACATAAAAAGACTAAGTGTTGAAGTTGTCTGAAGAAGCAGAACTCGTCTGAAGAGTTGAAACTGTCTGAAGTAGTCCAACTCGTCTGAAGTATCAGTGTTGTCTGAAGTCTCACTTATGACGTGGCACCCTCTGCTGAAGTTTGTGAAGACTTTTTTGAACCTCTGCTGCACGTACCTTTTCAAACACGTTTATGGCAAGGAACACAGAGACCTTTCCTGGTGATTTTGAATTTCATACACCATTGAGGAAATCTCTGCAACGCAGCCTCTGCAACAACATTTGTAGCAGCCTTAATCCAAGAGAAACCTTGTATCGTGTCAGAAATATCAGAGCTCTCAGAAGCGTGTCTCACAACGGATTAAATAGCATTTAATGCTATCTCTAAACGGTGGTATTTCAACGGATTAAAGTTTGGGTATAAATACCCCTCTATAAAGACCATCAAAGGCAACGAAAAAAAAGTGAAAAAGAGAAAAATCAATATACAAGAAAGCCAAGAGAAACATCATGCTGCAAGTTTTTACTCCGTAAAAACTCTCTGATAGAATTCTTTGTACACATTTGTATATCCTGAGCATACCTTAGTTTTTATTGTACATTGTATTGGTTTGAGCTTCAAACTTGATAGTTTAAAAGCTTAAACCCCTTTCTTTGTAAACCTTGGTAGAGCCTGAAGAGGCTTGACAGAAAAGAATACTTGTGGTAGAGCCTGAAGAGGCTTGACAGAAAAGAATACTTGTGGTAGAGCCTGAAGAGGCTTGACAAAAAAGAATACTTGTGGTAGAGCCTGAAGAGGCTTGACAGAAAAGAATACTTGTTTGTGTCTGGAGAGACTGTACTCGTGGTGTCTGGAGAGACTGTACTCGTTGTGTCTGGAGAGACTGTACTCGTTGTGTCTGGAGAGACTGTACTCGTTGTGTCTGGAGAGACTGTACTCGTTGTGTCTGGAGAGACTGTACTCGTTGTGTCTGGAGAGACTGTACTCAAATTCAAGCTTGTAATCTGAATATTCATATAGTGGAAATCCAGTGGTTGTTTGCCATTGGGACTGGACGTAGCTCACAGTGGTAGTGAGTGAACCAGGATAAATTTCTTGGCTAAGTTTTCTTACCCTTATCTCTTGTCAATTCTTTTTATACTAATCAAGGGGTTAGAGTAATTAATCTGATATGTTATAAAGGCATAAAACATTGTTTTAAATCAATATTTTTTATATCGTATGAAAACTTCAGACAGACCTTTAAGAGTCTGTCTGAAATCGTGTTTTTAACACCTGTTTGCGAAAAGCTTTCAAAAATATTCAGAAACACTATTCAACCCCCCTTCTAGTGTTTCCCTGTGTTCCTACAATTACAACTCTAATGCAACCATCCACCTTGTTTGATAAAGACAAATATGGTGAGTTTGTTTCTAAAAAAGGAATACAGAGGTATGATTGCTTCCTTATTATTCTTAAAAAACAAGTAGGCAAGCTATTGCATTTTCAATTGAATTATGTGCAAGGTTTCTATCTTCTCCTAAAAGAATTTCATGTCATATCTGTAAAGTGAATATTTAGATTCCTTTTTTGAGCTACTAATCTTGGCCTTTGGTACAAGAAAGGAACAAGCTTTGATCTTGTAGGATTCTATGATGTTGATTTTGCTGGAGTTAGGATTGAGAGAAAAGGCACAAATGATGAATGTCAAATTCTTGGTTAATCTCTCTTATCATGGACGTGCAGCAAGCAAAATACTATTGCCCTATCCATTATAGAAGGGAAATATACATCAATAGTAAGATATTCACAAAGGTTGGGTTTAAGCATTAAATGGAGGATTACTCTCTGAGGAACACTAAAATCTCAATCTTATGTGATGATGAAAGTTCTATGAACCTATCTATCAATCCCATGCATCACTTTAGATCAAAACATATTGACATCAAGTATTAGTTTATTAGAAATCATGGTCATAAGCATGACATTGAACTGAAATATGTTGAGACAAAGTCATAACTTGCTGATATCTTTTCTAAGCATCTTCTAGAAGAAAAATTAAGCTTTATTAAAGATCAAATGCATTTGTGTGTGATTAATTGATTGACATATTTTGTGTTCTAAGTTCAACATGAGCCTTCTTTACCTAATCTAGAACACTTAGAAGTTAGAAGGTGAATTTCCCCATCCAGAAGCAAAAATCATGCTTTTGAAGAGATAGAAAAGAGAGATGGAATTCTCTCTATTAGTATTCTCACATTCTTCAATGCCTAAGAGGGAGTTGTTGCCTTCATTCTTACTCACTATAAATAGAAGCTATAACCCAAGGTGAAAGATAGTTTGTTTCCTTCATAAATTCAATTCTCTTTCACAACATTACTTGTTTTTGCCAATTCCATATATCTTTCCTATTATTTTCATGAGGATCAAAGCTATAGGAAGGAAGGGCATAAAATATGTAGCTACTCATATTTATCAAAGTTTACCAATTAGAGTTGTCCTTGTTACAACTTTTTCGGTAACAAAATCTCTTCCACTAGAACTCCTAAACCACTCATAAGAGAAGATTGGGGTGTATATGTCCTCTTAGAAAGACTAGGATGGCTCAAATTCTTTAAAATATAGGAGCCCATGTATCCAAGATTAGTGAAAGCATTTTTGCTGAACCTTCTAAGTTTAGGAGTGATGATCAATATCTTATGAAGGATATCAAGGGATACTCAATGTTACTCACCCATGGGTATATTCATGAATATGTACATGTCTTCCATATGACATGTTTCTTACCAAGCCTTTTAGGTTTCACAAAATATCCTCTTGATGATGTAGAAAAGGAATAAGATCATTTCTTCTTTGCATGGAAGAATCTGTAGCAAGTGCTTCTCATGGGGTGATAAAGTGAAAGAAGAAAAAGAAAGAGGTTACATTGGAAAAAGATAGAGTCTCCATAGGCAAACTTTGGAACTAATATGGTAAACCAGTTCCATACCTCTTCTATTCTTATATCCCATTATTTTATGATAAGGTCCAAGCCCCTATTCTTGATGATTCAACTTAGTTTGGATAAAGGGATCTTATCTTTAACATCTTACTAATGAGAAAAGTTAGCTTAAGATTATGTAATATGCAAGAGAAGGAAGTAAGGATTATGTAGTATCAATTCTGGTTTAACACATTTGTGTTACTAGCAAGTGTTTCTCATGTTCTACCAATGCCTTTAGCTTACTTCCAACCATCTTAAGACATATAGATGGCTGCCATAGACAATGATGAGAACTTATTCCTTCCTATCAATTTCATGCCCATTTTGATGGATGACAAAAGGGGGAGAAGAATATAAAGATTCGGTCATAACAAATTTCTACCTGAATGGCACAAATTCAGGGGGAGAAATAATTCTTTATTGTTAAATCCCATTTTTGTTATATGAATGTTATAAATGACATAAATTCAGGGGGAGATTTAATTCTTTATTGTTAAATCACTTGATTATTATTTCCCTCATTCAGAAAACTTAGATTTGTTCATGAAAGTTTGTCATCATCAAAAAGGGGGAGATTGTAAGGTCCAAGACCCTTTGAGCAAAGGTTTTAATGACAACAAACTTTCATAACAATATTCTAAGTGTTCTGAATACTTTGGTACTAATGTTTGCACTTGAGAATGCTTGAAAGAATACGGGAAAAGTTTCAGAAGGAAGGTGCAAAGATCATAAACATCATTTAACATCAGAATATGTGTCTAGAAGCATGTCACATAGAGCTTCATGTCAAAAGTGATGAAACAAGTTCACGAAGTAGCTTCTTAGCTTCAAGAAAGTCAAGAAGATCCCATGAATATTAAACTGAGTTGTATCAAGCTTTAGAAGCAAAGTTGAAGCTTTAGAAGGATCATTCAAGACCACTAGAAGCATGAGAAGGAGCATTTCATGAAATATGGCACCTTTTGAATATGAAAGAACACTTAATCAATTCAAGCATATTCATTCCAAGTGTTACTAATGCAAACAAAGTAATTGGAGAAGAAGCATTGAACAAGTTCCCACACTTCCAGAAGATGCAGTTTGCTTCAGAAGAAGAAAAAAAAATTCTGAACACTTCCAGAAGATGCAGTTTGCTTCAGAAAAAAAAAACATAATTTCTGCACACTGCAGAAGAAGCAGTTACAGCAAAGCTGCAGAAGATGCATTTCTATAGAAGAAACTTGATAGGAAATTCAAGAAGAAATTCAAAGAGCAAGAAAGGGAAGTCTGGACATAAAGATAATTGGAATAAATTCAATTTACCCCTTAGAACCAAAATTCCAGACTCAGATCAAGTTATGACATATTAGAAGGAAGATTCACTTTTGTGAAAAGTGAAGAAGAAGCTCTTTGCTGGAAAATCATGACTTCCTAATCTTCCAAAAAGTGCAGTCAAGAGAAAACATACTCTGAAGTCCCCTAAAATGATCACATGTCATTGACAAATCTTTGCAGAAAAAAAGGGAAAGTCTGCAGAAGAAATAAAGCTGTAAGGAATGCTGCAGAAGAAGCAGAATACAATAAATGCTATTTTTGTCATTTCTGAGGATGCAGCTGAATCAAATATATTTGAAATAATTTATATCAATCATTCTAAGGTTCACAGTAGGCTTACAGAAGAAACAGCTGCATAATCTACAAGTTTCCCACTCTGCAGAAGATATAAGTTGTCAGGATTGCTCCAGAAGAAGCATAATGCAGTAAACTCAATTTTTCTCATTTCTGAGGATGCAACTGAATCAAATACACTTGAAATAATTTATATCAATCCATTTAATTCCCTCAGTATGCATACAGAAGGAACTGCTGCAAAATCCACAAACTTCACATTCTGCAGAAGATAGGCTCCAGAAGATGCGACCAGTCAAAGGAGACAGTTGTACCTGCCTGTGACAGCTACTGCATGATGGAGACTTGTTATGAGGAGTTAGCTGGAGGTGAAAGGAACCTCTCCAACGGATAGCTGCCCATTATTCCTATAAAAGGAGGTGTTCTCCCACATTTGAAGGCACACCTCTCTCCAGAAGAAGAATCTGAGCTCAGATTTACAAACCATCTTCTGGAGACTTTCTCTCTCTTTACATTTTCTCAGATTCTGCTATAAAAAGTTTAGTAAGAGAGAGATGGCTCAACCTTTTGTTGTTGTGCTTAATTTGTAGTAGTTTTGAGCCTGTTTTTTATATTCTCAACAAATACATCTTCTGTAAACTCTCAAGAGTGCTTTAAGAGTGTTAGTGTCTCTTGAGAGAATGTATAATGGTTGTTGTGAGTTGCTGCACTGGTGTAGTAAACTAAAAAGAGGTGTAACTCTGGCAGAAGGAAATTTGCAAGGTATTTTTGAGTTTGTACTTTCTGCAGAAGAAGCTGCAGTAGGTGTGAAGCCTTGAGAGATAGTCAGTTTGAGTCTGCAATGGTGAGGTGTGCCCTGCTATTTGCAGAAATCAGCTGTTTGAGTCTGAAGAGGCTGCAGAAAAATACTAGTGGTGAGGAGCACCCAAGAAGTCATTGTATCAAGGTTGATATAGTGGAAAATCCTACAGGTGTAGGTACTGGACGTAGCCCAAGGATTGTGAGGGTGAACCACTATAAAAATCATGTGTGCAATATCTCTTACCCTTACTCTCTTTAATTTTCTGCATATACATCTATTGATTGGTTAGTTATTGTTCATACTTTAAACATTTAACGAGCTATAAACCATATTTTGATAAACTTGTTTTTAAACTGATATTTTCACATAAATCACATCCATATCAGTTAAAATACTGATCTGCAAGGTTTCATTAAATTATGAAACTGTTTGGTGCTTCAGAAGCACATTTCTTGAAATCTGTCCATTGTTCAACATTGAACTTGGGGTTCAAACTACCATATCTTTACAAACTTGATTTCAATAAGATTTAACTTTATATTCTGGTTTTTACTAATCAAATATCTGATCTGGAAAGTTTCATCAAGTTTCAAGTTCATTTGACCCTTCAGAAGATTGGTTTAAAGTGACAGATTCAATGTATTGCTTCTGCACAACAGCAGAAACTTTATACTATTCTTCTGAACAATTTTTCTCACATAATCTTATTAGTTATTGGTTAAATAACTATTCTGGAAAGTTTTATTAAAATATAAAATCATTTGACCGTTCAGAAGATTGGTTTAAAGTGACAGATTCATTATTTTGCTTCTGCATAACTGCATAAACATTATATTATTCTTCTGAACCTTATTCTGAGTTGTAACTACATTAAATACATTATATGGAAGAATAAATTTTGATGATATTAGTCACTATGATTTTGCTTGCCTTTAAGAAGATAGTTTTAATCTACTTAGTTGGCATTATACACTAACTACTATCTTCTAGAAGGAACTTCTGATAGCCAAGACATTCCTTGAGCAGAGATCAGTAAGTTATTCAAAGTATTTACAGGTTTGACCAAAAGTTTTCAAGGGTCACAATTCAACCCCCCTTCTTGTGACTTTATGATTTACTTCAACTTCAACTCAAAATCATAGCCTTTCAAGAACTCCATCCACCTCATCTGCCTCATGTTGAGTTCTTTCTGATCAAAGAGGTACTTAAGGCTCTTATTATCACTAAAGACCTCAAACTTTACTCCATAGAGGTAATGCCTCCAAATCTTGAGGGCAAAAACCACAGTTGCTAGCTCTAGGTCATGTGTGGGGTAGTTCTCCTTATGGGGCCTAAGCTGCCTGGAAGCATAGGCCACCACTCTCCTCTCCTGCATCAACACACAACCTAAACCCTTTCCTGATGCATCACTATAAAACTCGAAGGGTTTAGACAGGTCCGGAAACACTAAAACTAGGGTGGTAGTCAGTCTCTCCTTGAGTTCTAAGAAAATCTTCTCACACTTTTCGTCCCACACAAAAGGATAACCCTTGCGAGTCAACCGAGTAAGGGGTAAGGCTAATTGGGAGAATCCCTTAATGAATCTTCGGTAGTACCCGGCTAAGCCTAGAAAGCTCTTGATCTCAGTGATAGACTTAGGTCTCTCCCACTCAACCAGAGCCTCTATCTTACTGGGTTCTACAGACACCCCCTCCTTGGAGATGACATGATTTAAAAAGTGGACTTTATCTATCCAAAACTCACATTTCTCAGGATTGACAAAAAGCTTCTTCTCCCTTAAGACCCCTAACACAATCCTAAGGTGTTGTTCATACTTCTTAAAGGTTTTGGAGTAGATAAGGATGTCATCAATGAATACGACAACAAACTTATCTAGGTAGGGCCGGAAAATCCGATTCATATAATCCATGAATACGTCAGGAGCATTGGTTAGGCCAAAAGGCATCACCAGATACTCATAATGCCCATATCTAGTCCTAAAGGCAGTTTTAGGAATATCCTCACTTTTATTTTTATCTGATGATAGCCTGGCCTCAAGTCTATCTTAGAGAAAATCGACGCTCCCCTAAGTTGGTCTAGTAGGTCATCTATCCTAGGTAAAGGATACTTATTCTTAATGGTTACCTTATTTAACTGTCTAAAGTCTACACACAACCTCATACTCCCATTCTTCTTTTTAACCAAGAACAGTGGTGCTCCCCAAGCTGACACACTAGGTCTGATGAATTTCTTCTTAATTAGCTCCTCTAACTATTTCTTAAGTTCACTCATATCTAAAGGTGACATCCTATAGGGGGCTTTAGAGATAGGCCCGGTGCCTGGCACAAGATCTATTGAAATCTCCACCTCTCAGTCCGGAGGTAAGGTGAAATCCTGGAACTCCCTAACCATAGCTATACTACACAAATCGGACTTAGACTCTATAATTGAGGAAAGTAGTAAAATAAAACACTAAATCTGATCAGACAGACATTCTAAAATCTAATTCAAACTAGAAAATAAACATGATGGTTTCTCCCCCGGAGGGAGAGGGAGAGTAGGAAAAACAACTTCTTTATTAAAACATTCCAACATGACCTGATTGTAGGACAAACAGTTCTTGCCCAAAATAATATCTATGACACTTAAAGGTAAACAAATTAGATTGACCTCAAAAGCCCTCCCCTGTATAACAATAGGACATTTAAAACAAATAAGGGAGGTGGGGATTGCCTCTTTTTTCAGGGTAAGGACATTTAAGTGAAACGGTAAGGGGGTGGTATGCAAACACTATCTTTCCACACAAGTATAAGCAATGAAGGAGTGGGTTGCCCAAGAACCATACAAAACAACTAAGGGAATATCATTTAAAGTACACTTACCCTGCATCAGATTACCAGCCTTAGCCGCTATCTTACCACTAAGGGTGAAGACCCTTCCAGTAGTTTGGGGCTTGAGCTGGTCCCTCTTCTTCTTCTGGAAATCTCCAATCATGTGTCCTGGCTTCCGATAGTAGAAATAGATACTCTGGCCCGCCAAGCACTCACCTCGATGGCCCTTTCCACACTTAGGGCAAGTGGGAGTGCCAGGAGTGGAGGGGAGAGCAACCTTCTTGCCCTTGCCTCCCTGAAAGTGTGCCCGAGTGTTTCTCCCGGTAGGTGCATCTTCTCTCTTCCTCTTCCCGTCCACCTAAGCCTTCATAGTGGGCTTGGGCTCTTCCTCAGCCAAACTCTACTCCGCCCCCATGCATTTGGTTACTAGAGCTAAGAAATCCTTCAACTGGAGCACGACCACAATCCACTTGATTTCGGGATTTAGGCCTGACTCGAAATGCGTGCACTTCCAACCTTCATTGGGGTTGGCTTGGAGAAGAGTATGGTATTTGGAAAGCTCCTCGAACTTGGCCACATATTGGCCCACAGACATGCTTCTCTGCTTTAGTTGCAGGAACTCCAACTCCTTTTGTTTCCTCACTGGGTCTAGAAAGTACTTCCCTAGGAAAGCCGCTTGGAAACCTTCCTAGGTAAATGGAGTTCCCATGGGAGTCAATCCATCTCTGACTCCTCTCCACCAGTTCTCCGCTTCACCTTGCAACATGTAGGTGGCAAAGCAGACCTTGAAGTCATTAGAGCATACCATGACTTCGAAAATCTTATTCATGGCATTGAGCCATGAATTTCCAGCCTCGGGATCGTAAGATCCAGTAAAGGACGGAGGGTGATGTTTTCTGAACTCCACCAAGCCTTGGACAAAAGGATCCATGACAACCACAGGTGGTGGTGTCTCCCCCGGTCGTCGACTAAGCGCTTAAAGCATTGCGGTGTTGGTCGCGTTCTGCTCCCCCATCATGCTGGCCAATGTCTGCAAGGCTGCCGCCACGGGGTCTCGGTTTGGATATGGTGGTGTAGGGGATGAGAGAGTAGCTCGCGGCCTGCCTCTCCTTCCGTCGGCCATTAAACTCTGCACATTATTAGTAAACATTGAGGTGATCAGTCTCTCAATTCAATAATAATGTATAAGAATAAAAACCAACTTAAGGATTCAAACAATTCCACAGTCCAATTGGAATGAACTACTCTGATACCATAATGTAACGTCCTAATTTCTTAATTTGAAAAGTAATGTCTGTTGGAAGCACTATTTTCAAATCCGTGAAATTATTTCACGCATTATCGATATCCACATACAAAACAGTATAAGGCTTACACAATCCAACAGTTACTTAAGCTGAGAATACAATAAGTCATTACCAATAGAATCTACATACATTGTTGCCAACAAGGGCTCAAATATACATTATCCATAAATAGGCATAATGGAATATGAAAATACATGTGTCTTGGAATGATAAAAGTATCCCTGAGAGCCCCACATGTACTAACCTATCCCATCAAACTAAAGAATGCTATGCCTATAGAAAATAACGACAATCAAAAGGGTTGGGTCACCACAGGACCCAACCTACAGCTCCCATCTCCTGATCAAGCATCTGGACGGGGACCCTGCACATCTGAATATAATTCCCACAACGTGGGGTGAGGCTAACTTCCTAGTGAGAATAGTAAAACATGCAGTATAGGTAGTCAGGAAAATGGAATGCAGCAACAACATCATACATAAATCCATCTAGAGTACAATACATGAAAACAAGTAAAACATGACTGTGATGTGTTTTTACCCGACACCCGAGGTCTTTTCCCTATCTGTGACTGTGATTGAGAGCTCGACCATATGACCAAGGACCGTTATCCAGGGCTACCTATGATTAAGTTTTATTATCAATCAAGAGACAATGCTTGTTTTCATTTTAACTTGAGGACCCCATCTTCCTCTTGGCCGAGAGGTCCATGTGATTACCCCATTCTTGCTTAAGCATGATTGCCCGAAGGCCTATGATGGTCCGAAGACCCTGTGATAGTCCGAAGACCCTGTGACAATTTCTGTGATGGCCATTGGCCCATGAATGCTTGAAGATATATTCTCAATGAGGATAAATGGCATGATATGTACAATGACTAATTCATAAAGAGATACAACCTAAAAACACTAAGTATGACCAAGGGTTTTAGGGAATTTACACATACCATTCAACCATTCAAGACAAACCCAAAGAATCAACCAATGACATCCACAATCAAGTAATAAGGAGAGGATGGTGAATGGGTGAATGGGTGACCGCACTCACCTTAAATGAAGCAAGAAGAGTGAAGAGGGAAGATTGAGGGAGAGGATGGTGAACTTAAAGCTCTTGGATGGGGTGGAGACCTTCAAGTAGTTCTTTCTTCTTCCTTCTTCCTTCTTTCTCTTTCTCTCTCTAACTGTCTCTCTCTCTCTAGGAAAGGGGAAGCAATAAATGAGGAGCCCTAAAAAGGAATCTACATTAAAAGCTGATTCACACGTTCTCGCTCAGGCGCGCTCAAGCGAGCCTGACTGAGAGCATCAAGATTCCTGAACGCTCACTCTTGCTCAGCGCTCGCTCGAGCGAGCCTGAGCGAGAAGCCTCTCTTGCTCGAGTGCGCTCTGAGCGATCCCGAGCGGAATTTCACCTAGAAACCCAATTTTGACCCCTTTCTCTCACTCGAGCGAGCCAGAACAAAAAGCCTTTCTCGCTCGAGTGCGCTCTGAGCGAGCCTGAGTTGAATTACACACAGAGACCCCCAATTTCACTCTATTTTTCTCGCTCAGTCCTCGCTCGAGCGAGCCTGAAAGCGGAAACAAGAATGAAATTTTCCCCTTTTGCTGATATCCTCGCTCAGGCGCGATCAGGAGCGCGCCTGATCGAGGGTATCAAGTTCTAATTTTCCTATTTTTAACCCTCTTTTATTCTAACTCCAATTTCTCCTCCCCTTTTCTAGTTCTTTTTATAAAATCTTTCTCTATTACTAATTTAATTCATAAAATGGTTTATAATTTGGGATGTTACACCCTAGGCCTGGGTGTCTACCTTGACCTCGAGTGGGAGTCATCTTTTCTGTGACCTCGTGAAGATATTTGTTTAGTGACAAAACTTAACATACAACACTATATAAACTTGGAAAACATTCAACAACATAACCCCTATAATTTGGACATTACCCAAAATTTATTTATACGAATACCACTATCTAAATGATCAAAAGACAAATAAATGCATAATTTCTAAGTTTCTAGTATGCAACCAACACCTTCCATCTCAAGTAGGATCACACCCCATTGAGCCTTACTTTTCACTAACAAACAAGATATCAAACAAGAAAACACATGTATAATTTCTAAGTTATCAACACACAACCAACATCATATATCTCAAGCAAGATCATACCTTATTAAGCTTTTCTCTCCACTAACAAAATGCATATCAAATAGACCAACACATGCATAACTTAATGTTATGGATCAGTTTTCAATTAAAGTACGCCTTGTTGAAATACGCCCAGCCATGACGCCTTATTCCAACACGCCCAACACTTTATCGTTTTGACACTCCAGTTTGAACACCTGACACCTCTACTAACACGTTGTCCAAAGTCTTGCTTGGTCTCCAAGATTGCTTTTCCAGATATGACAGCGACAGTCTGCTACCAGCTTTTCTCACTAACACAACAACGGTCTATCACCAGACTTCATCACCCATGTGCCCTGATGTCGTTGTCGCCCAATGACATATATGACTCATTTATATCCTATAAAGGAGTCCATTCAGTAACCATTTAGGGGGGATTCAAGCATCAGAAAACGTATAGAGACAAGGAGAAATAGAAGCCAAGTAAAATACCCCATGGAAGAACAAATATGCTTGACTCGAAATAGAGGGCGTACTCTGTAAATCACATCATCCTTTATGAAGAACCATGGTGGCCCATCCATTCACCTCCAAGCCTCATGAACCAAAGTCTTTCATCTACTTCCATCATCTTACACCTTCCAAGCATATGAATCCTATTCTCTTTTCCATTGTAATTATCTTCCAATATTTCTCAAATTGTGATTATCAACCCCCTTACAATATTGATGTACATGATATGAAATCCATACCGAAACACTTAATAATTACCATAACACAACCAATATCTTGCATCTCAGGAAGGATCTCAAACACAAGAAACACAAACATATCTCAAGCACAACATATGATAATTTAACTATGTAAAAGCTATATAAGATATCAAATCTATCAAATAATGTAATGTCAAATTAGGACATCAAAAGAAATGCAACCAATGGAAAAACATAGTGTAAGAAAGGATCTTTTAAACTACTGACACCATATCAAATTTGGTAAATTTTTGTATCTATTCAAACCATACATAAGTATATTTAATATATATACACAGAATTATATACAAAGATAATATGATGCTAAATCGAATAAGGCTAATAGCTATGATTTTGCATCGGTATAATCTATAACAACTAATTTGAATTTAACATATGCTTAATTCTAACAATCTTCTTCTAATTCTTATTTCTCTAAGTTTGTACATAAAGTGTCTATATGCAATTAAAAAAGGATAGAGAGAGAGGTCCAATACCCTTAAGACTAACAATAAATGACCCGACAAAATTTGAGTACCTAAGATCTTAATTCCTCTGATTGCATATGTGCTTAACAGATCTAGATTGATAATGATTGCCTATGACATATGATGTGAGAAAGGTTTATGTTCCTAGAACGACCGCCTAAACGTGGTGGAAGTGTCACCTTTGGTGGAAGCCAAAGAGAAAATATCGTTGGTATAGGAAAAATTGATAAACATGATTACTAATCATTGATGTGTTGTTTGAGTATTCTTATAATTAAAAAATAATTGTAGGATTTCATAAGTTCTTATAAATTGAGCTTATTTTTAACGTGAATAAAAGTATACTGCTATTAATTTAATTTAACTTAATTTAAAGTACATTGTTATTTACCATTCTCAACACTAAAATATGTGTAAGATATGAGCTCTTTTCTCTGGCTTAGCAAGTGCCTAGGAAAAATCTAAGAAAAAATAAAATAAAACAAATAAAAAAGAAAAATGATAAAATGGATAATAATTTTTTTTCTTTTTTATAAAATATAAAAAAGAGACAAAACTATATGCTTATTTATATCTTGTTTTATTTTCTTCCTTTTTATATTTTTTAAAATTTTAAACTTTTGAAAATATAAATTAAACAAAATAGGAAAACACGATAATAATTATCAAAATGAATCAAAGAAGGTTAAAACTTTTAAAACAATAAAGTAAAAAATAATAAAATACAAAATGAATAATGTTCTAGGATGGAACTCGAACCTGGGTCTGAGTCAGCAGGAATGGACTCGGATCTGGATCCGGCTTGACGAAGCTTGAATCCGAGTTGAACCCGGGGGGTGTACCTGCAAAGGGACTCCGACGCCCAAGTTAGATATATAAAACAGTCAAAGTGATTGACTGAGTGAGATTGCGTACCTTATGAACTGTTTTCGTTCTGTATTTATAGGGGTTTTCCCTGTATAAATGTGGTAAGTGGGCATATACAAAAAGGGGTAAGTTTGCAGGTATTTGTAATAATGGCAGATATAATCATAGATATTATAATTATATTGTTTATGGGCCATTTAGGTTATTGGGCCTTAGGATTAGACCGTAACAGAAGCCCCCCAGCTCAAGTCGACTTGATGAAGTTGGCTTTGAGCTTAGGTATTTGTCTGCGCGCTGGGACGACATTGGCATTTGAGGGGGGTGTTTATGTAGGCGTATGTACTTTGGACGAGACGGCTTGCCTGCGGTTCGAGTTGAACTATCTCAACGATGTCGTCGTTCGAGACGGGTATCTTACTTGATTGTTGTGGTTTGAGATGAGTTTCTAATGAACTGCTTCGAGACGAGTCTCATATGGTGGTTCGAGACGAGTCTTTTTAGTCTTTTTCGGGATGAGCCGAGACGAGTTTTTTGACAGTTAATCCGTTGTGATGTTTCATTTTTCCTAAAACGTTTCAGTTTCTTGTGACGCTTCGCCTTTCGAGTGACGTGTCGCTTTCTGACAAGGTCGTGACGGTTCGACTTCTTGAGTCGTAGCAAGTTATGGGCCTTTTCGGTCCTATAAATAAGGGATCAGTGGTGAGAGCTACCACTTTTGCATCCGATCCTTAGTTTCTTTCTGTAAGTTTGCTTCCTCTGAGAGAACGATTCCCAGAAACAGAACCGTCTTTGTGCGTTATTCTCGAATCCAAATCCGACTTTCAGGTATTTCCTCTTTCCCTCTGTTTATTTTTTTTTAAAATATAAATGGGTGATAGTGGATCAGTGGAAGTTCTTCCTGGGAAACTCGAATAGTGGGTGTCGAAGAGTCAGTCGTCTTGTGGGAACCATGAGGGTTTTAGCCCTGAAGTAGCTGAGATTATAAGGCGGCTGAACACGGTTCCTGTGGAGCCTAGGGGTGTAACCGGGATTGAGGGGAGTGAATTTCCTGTGGGATCCGAGTCGGGTTCGTGTGAAAGTGTTTTTGACTAGTCCGAGTTGTACGCTAATGTAGGAAGTTGTTATACGGCCTCTACAGGTGCTGAGATGGCTGAGCCTCACGATTCCCAAGATTACGCTATTCCTCTTTGGGCTGATAGGTATAGGTGGGTAGACTCGGAGGTACTTGGCACATGCAATCTCTATAGGCCTGGCTGTCCAGAGCACTGCCAAGAACGGCTGTTTGGTTTAGAGATTTTTTATACGGCCGAGATGAAGAACAATTATAATGTCGTCATCCCACCCCGGGGCAGCCGGGTTTATCACCTTTCCGAAACCAATACACCCTTTTTATACACGTATGATTATTTTCATTCGAAAGTAAAGTTGAGGTTGCCCTTCACCGACTTTGAAGAGAGGGTGTTAATGTATTTGAATTGTGCACCCTCGCAGCTGCATCCCAACTCATGGGCCTTCATAAGGTGTTTTGAGTTGATAATGGCTGAGTTCGGCTTCACCCCTTCTGTAAAGTTGTTTTTCTATTTTTTTCAAGTGTTGAGGAAGCACCCGAAGGGTAAAAAGAGTGAGACTCTGAAGAGTTGGATCTCATTAAGGGGTTTTAGTGATCGTAAGTTGCTAACCCCTTATGCAGAGTCGGCCAAGAGGGGGAACATCACTTTTAAGCAAGAGTTCTTCCAAATACAAGCAGTTAAAGGTGTGAAGCCATTTTGGGAGGAACAATCATCTAACACTCCCAGATTCCATATTTATTGGACTGATAGGCACTATGACAAAAAGTCGTCCGACTATGAAGTGGCTGAGTCGGCATTATCCCCACAAGATTCCGCTGTAAGGAAGTTGTTGATGGCGTCGGTTGAAGGGTGTGGGTTATTTTCTAGTAAGAAAATATTAGACGGTCCGACTCGTAATACCGGTTCAAGAATTGGTGAGATTTGAACTTAGTTTAACTATTGTTTTGCATCCTATCCCGGCAAATTATTGATTTCCTTCCCGTTTGCAACTTCAATGGCTAGCGCGGCACTTAAGCAATTGAGGGCTTTGCAGAACGCCCAAAATGCAAATGTTGACCGAGGGGATGACGTGCATGTCGACCTTGACTTTACACAGCCTGCTGCTGGGGGGCAACCTGTCCTGAATGATGATACCGTCCCGGCTCATCAGCGGAAGGAACAAGGGAGTGGTAATGAATCTCCCCACCCTCAAAAGAAGAAAAAGAAGGGGGTCAAGAATAACAAGAGGGTCCAGGTTGAAGAGTCTTCTACAGAGTCTGGCGTCAATCTGTACGACTCGGAGGAGGAGTTGGATACCCCTGAGATGGACCACATCCTGTATAATCCTTTTCTTAAGTCGGTCCATGACAATGTGCCGACTATTGAACATTTAGGAGATGTGGAGCGCCAATGCCTCCAGCATACTGCATTCATGAGGTACACGCAGCTTAACGTGATGCCGGAATTTGACCGAGTGACCTCGGATTTAGATGCTCGGACGGCGGAGAGGAATACCGTGTTGGTGGACCTCAAGGCTGCCCAAGAAGCGTTGGAAACAGAGAAAAAAGATAAGTTAAAATATAAGGGGTTCTACAGGTCGGCCAAAGACAAGAATAAGACCCATGAGGCTGAGATAACCAAGTTGAAGGCCGACTTGGAAAGATTACAGGTGGCTCCCCCAGCGTCCGGGATGACAGAGGCAGCTTTGACCGATATTGTGAGGAAGAATTTACAGAAGGCTCAGGCTAAGTTCAATGAAGAAAAAGTCGGCCTCGTGAAGCTTTCACAGCAAATTCCCGGTTTGAAGGTAGAGGGGTCTTTGGCCGATTTTGAAGTTTTCCAGGAGAGGATCTGCCGAGTCGACATGGAAAAAAAGGCTTATATCGATGCTGCGTCTGGGGAGGAAGTCGGACTGTATGAAGAGTGACCCCCTTTTATTTGAACTTGTAATTTTTCTCAGTTCTAACTTTGTAGAAACTGGCATTTTAAATTCATCCTGACTTTGGTTAGTTCTCATGTGTCTTTCTCGGTTTACATTTCTGCGCTTTTAACGTTTTGTACGCTTGTAACGCTTTTATTCTCGGACTTGCACTTTTATCTCGGACTTGCGTTTTTAACGTGTTAGTATGCTTTTAACGTTTTTATTCTCGGACTTGCGCTTTTAACGTTTTAAGTACGCTTGTAACGCGATAAATTTGGCTTTGTCGGCGCTCGAGTCAGGGGACGTTTTTGGTCTTAAGATGCTCTTCGCATCAATTTATTGAATAAAGACTGGAATTCATGACCGGGATACTCTTCGCATCCGGTTTTAACAAAATGAGCTACTAATAACCCTAAATTTCCTAAGTATAAACATTTAGATACCAACTACGAATAGTAAGTCTTGAGTTTGTCCGAGTTCCAAAATCTTGGAACGGCTTTTCCTTCAAGTGTTTCTATCTTGTATGCTCCATTCCTGGTCGTCTCGGTGATCCTGTAGGGACCTTCCCAGTTTGCAGCAAATTTTCCTTGGGCTGCGTTTTTGTTGCCAATGTCGGCTCTACGTAAGACTAGGTCTCCGGGTTGGAAGCTTCTGGCCGTTACTTTGGGACTGCGCCGGGTTGTGAGGCGTTCTTTTAAGGTTGAATCTCGAATATGCGCCACTGCCCGGGTTTCATCAAGAAAATCCAGCTCTTCAAGTATAGCTTTGTCGTTGGTATCTTGGTTGAAGTTTTCTACCCTCCAACTCGGCTCTCCAATCTCAACTGGGATAAGTGCTTCAGTCCTATAGGTAAGGCGGAAAGGAGTTTCTTTGTTGGATGATTGTGGAGTGGTTCGATATGCCCAGAGCACATGGTCGAGTTGTTCAACTCAATTTCCTTTGGCATTGTCTAATCTACGTTTAAGGGCTTTAAGGATTACCTTGTTTGCAGACTCGGCTTGGCAATTGGTTTGTGGGTGTTCAACTGAGGTGAAGTGGTGCTTGATCTTCAATCCTTCTAAGAGCTCCCTGAATCTTCTATCAGTGAATTGGGTTCCATTGTCCGTGATTACGGAGTGTGGAATCCAGAACCTGGAGATGATGTTCTTATAGAAGAACTTTTGGACTTTAGTTGATGTGATTGTAGCCAGGGGTTTTGCTTCAATCCATTTGGTGAAGTAGTCCATTGCCACCACTAGAAACTTGACTTATCCTAGAGCTGGGGGAAAAGGACCGAGTATGTCAATGCCCCATTGGTTAAAGGGCCATGGGACCGACATAGTGGTTAACTCGGAAGAGGGTTGATGGTGGATGGAGCTGCTTTTTTGGCACACTACGCATTTTCTGACATAATCCATGAACTCCTGCAACATAGTCGGCCAGTAATACCCGGCTCTGAGGGCTTTTCTTGATAATTATCTTCCCCATTGGTGATTTCCACAGCTGTCTTCATGTAGCTCGGCCAAAATGTACTTGGCCTCATTATCTTCAACACATCTGAGTAAGGGGGTTGAGAATCCCTTCTTGTACAGCTTGTCTTTGATGACTGTGAACCGAGATGCTAGCCGTCTCAGTTTCTTTGCTTTCTTTCATCTCCTGGGAGTTTTCCTGTCAAAATGTAAGATTTAATGGGGTTTATCCATGATTCAGTTTCTTCAATTGCCAGGATGGCTGCGTCCGAGATTATTGGGGACGAGATGACTTCTTGCAGGACTGACTTGTTGTTGCGCAGCTTTTTAGTGCTTGCCAACCTAGAGAGTATGTCGGCTCTGGTGTTCTCAGTTCTTGGGACGTGTTGGAAAATGATCTCCTCAAACCCGTCGCTAGATATCTTTACCTTCTCCAAGTACCTTTGTAGCAGTGGTTCCTTTACTTGGTATTCTCCCTTGATCTGAGATACAATCAATAGTGAATCACTGCACACTAAAACTTTCTTGGCCCCCACCTCCTTCGCCATTATCAAGCCGGCTATGCATGCCTCATATTCTGCCTGGTTGTTGGAAGTGGGGAATTCGAACTTCAATGATTTTTCGATGCAAACTCCATTGGGTCCTTCTAGGACTATCCCGGCTCCTGCGCGCTTTTTGTTGGATGAGCCATCCACGAAGATGGTCCATTCAGAGCTGGGGGTGTGTTCAGGGGGGGTCATTTCAGCAACAAAATCGGCCAGGATTTGGCTCTTAAGAGCGGTACGGCCTTCAAAGCTAATGTCGAACTCGGAGAGCTCTACTGCCCAAGTTGTCATTCGTCCGGAAAGGTCTGGCTTGTGGAGTACGAGTCTAAGGGGTAAGTCGGTTCGCACCGTGACTTTGTGTCCTTGAAAGTAGTGTCGCAGCCTGCGGGCGGTGGTTAAGAGGGCCAGAGCGGCCTTCTCTAGTTTCTGGTATCTCAACTCGGCTCCCTGGAGTGCTTTGCTGATGAAGTAGATGGGGAGCTGGTTGCGTCCTTCTTCTTTGATTAAGACGGAGCTTATGGCTTGGTTGGTTGTCGAGATGTAGAGGTAGAGATGTTCCCCCGGGACCGGTTTGACCAAGATGGGGGGATTTGCTAGTGTCTCTTTGAGGTGCTGGAAGGCGGCTTTACATTCACTGGTCCAGTTGAAGGACTTTCCTTTGCGAAGGAGCTGAAAGAATGGGAGGGAGGTTGTGGCCACCTTGGGGATGAATCGGCTCAGAGCAGTGATCCTCCCGTTGAGTTGTTGGATTTCTTTGATGCACGTCGGACTTTGCATTTCCAACACAGCTTTACATTTGTCCGGGTTGGCTTCTACGCCCTGGCTGGTAAGAAGAAATCCAAGGAAGTGCCCTGATGGCACGCCGAAAGAGCACTTAAGGGGATTGAGTCTCATGTTGTGCCTTTGAAGGCAGTCAGAGATTACCTCTAAGTCGGTTGCATGATCGCCTCCATCTGCGGTTTTGTCTATGATGTCGTTTGTGTAGACTTCAACAGTCTTTCCCACTAAGTCACCGAAGACTCTGGTCATCATTATCTGGTATGTTGCGTCGGCATTTTTCAGACCAAACGGCATCATTTTATAGCAGTAAATGCCCTTGTTAGTGATGAAAACTATCTTCTCCTCATCGTCTTGGTCCATTGGGATCTGGTTGTAGCCTGAGTAGGCGTCCATGAAGGACAACCAACGGTATCCTGACAAATTGTCGACCAGTTGGTCGATATTGGGAAGTGGAAAGGGGTCTTTAGGGCAGGCTTTGTTCAACTCTGTGTAGTCTACGCACATTCTCCACTTTCCATTTGACTTCTTCACAAAGACGACATTGGAGAGCCAGGTGACGTACTTGCATTCCCTGATGAAGTTGGCTTTAAGGAGCTCTTCTACTTGTTGGTTTGTTGTTTGCTGTCTTTCAAGGTTGATTTTCCTCTTCTTCTGAGCGACCGGCTTGACTTTGGGGTCAGCAGATAACTTGTGGCAGCAGAAGTTGGGGTCAATGCCAGGCATGTCGGCTGAGGTCCAGGCGAACAATTCTGAGTTCTTGATGAGTAGCTCCTTCAATTTTTCTTCCATAGTAGGATCCATGTCACAGCCAATTTTGGTCGTCTGTTCAGCGGTAGTTCCAATCTAGAATGTCTTTGTTTTTGCGGCTGGCTCTATTCTATCTTGACGTTTTGCATCAAACTCGGCTCTAGGGTTGAGATCAATCATGAGGACTTGCCCCTGGGTGTCAGCTTTTCTTGCTGTGATGTGGGCATGGTGGTCAGAGCGGCATTGTAACACTTCCTTGCTTCTTTGCGGTCTCCTTGGATTATGATCACCTTGTCGTCTCGGCCTGGGAACTTCATCACCAAGTGCTTGGTGGAGATGACTTCTTCTAGCGCATTCAGGGATGGTCGTCCCAGGATGGCATTGTACAAACTAGGGGAGTCGACTATCAGAAATTTGGCTGAGACGACTTTGTTCTCGGCCTCTGTGCCGACTCTGAGCGTTGTTTGAAGGTATCCCTTGGGTTGGATCCTTTCTCCAGAGAAGCCTACCAGATCCCCTGAGTAGGGTAATAGTGATTCTGGGGGCAACAGTAGTTGGGTGTAGGTCCTGTAGAAAAGGATGTCGGCTGAGTTGCCTTGGTCAACAAAAATGCGTCCGACATCTCCATCTCCTATGAGGGATCGTATCACGAAAGGATCATCATGGTCTTCCAAATCATCAAAATAATCTTCGTCCGAGAAGGTGATGACTGGGTTTGGGGTTCTTCTAGTCGTGATCTGCACGTCGGTCTGGTTGACACTGTAGATTTCCCGGAGGTGTCTCTTCCTGGAGTTGTTTGACAGTCCTCCTCCGGAGAATCCCCCGGCATTGGTATCTTTGTTATAGTCATATTTCTTGGGGGAGGTGGAACGCTTGCGCTTCTTGTCAATACCCCCTTCTGGGTTTGGGGATCTCTTTCGTTCTTCATTCTTTTGGTAGCCTCCCTGTGACCGGTTCTTCTTCACATAGCGAGAAAGGCGGTCGTCTCGGATGAGTTGCTCAATGAGATCCCGCGGCTATATACACTCATCAGTGTTGTGTCCGTACCCTTCATGGAAAGAGCAATATTTGGACTTGCCTTTCTGAGCTGAAGCCTTCAGTGGTGGGGGTTTTGGTATGTCGGCCAGTTCGGTGTGCATTACTTCCTTCAGAATCTTTCCCGGGTTGGTGTTCAGTGGGGCATAGGAGTTATATCGACCTTTGGGGGGCCGACGTTGGTCCTGTTGGTGATGATGTCCGCAATCCTTTCCTTTATGTCGGTCATGGTAAGACTCTCGGTCCTGTCCTTGGTTAGTGTCATGTTTGGCAGCCCCAGCTAAGTGGGCTTCTCGTCCCACGTATTTATGTGAACGTTGTCTGAATTGCTCCATGGACCAGACCGGTTTTTCTGATAAGGAGACAGCAAGTGGTGAACCTGGTGAGAGGGCCGAGACGGCGCATACAAGTTGGACATTCTCGGACAGGTCCGGGATAAGGGCACATTCTTTATAGAATCGGGACAGAAAGGTCCTGAGGGGTTCATGTGAAGTCTATTAATCAGTTTGAGCATTCAAACCTGACTCAAAGACTTAATATCCTTTAGTTTTAATGATTAACAAATAAGATTATATAAGAACATAATATTAACAAATAAGATTATATAAGAACATAATATTAACAAATAAGATTATATAAACAGATTCTACTGAGAAAGGTATTGGTTTGTTGATTGTGTTTCAGGTTGGAATATTCATAAGAAGACTTGATGAACAAAATCAGGATCAGAAGAACAAATGCAGGATTTAATATAAAGGTTTTCTGAAGCGTAGAAGTTGTCTGAAGTAAGCAACTCGTCTGAAGTGTTGAAGCTGTCTGAAGAACGCAACTCGTCTGAAGTGTTGAAGCCTTCTGAAGTGTTGAAGTCGTCTGAAGTGCGCAACCCGTCTGAATACGTGAAGACCATCTGAAGACGTGAAGACTATCTGAAGAAGTCTACAAACAGAATCAAGAATTGATCTCTTGAAGACGTTGCTAAAGTGTAAAAGCACACTCTACCAAAATGGAGTACACTTATTTCAGTATAAAAGCTAAACATGCTTTTATGCCTCGATCAAAGTCTTGCACAAATAAGGAAACTCTGCAATGACTTTCTCCAATGACTGGTGCACCTGCAACAAAAGGCATTTTAGTATAAAAGCTGAACATGCTTTTATACCTCGACCAAAGTCTTGCACAAATAAGGAAACTCTTCAATGACTTTCTCCAATGGCTGTTGCACCTGCAACAAAAGGCATTTTTGTGTGCGCAGACCTACTGCACCTGCACCTGCACCTGTTGGTTGTCCAGAACGGGATAGAAGACTGAGTAAAAGCAACCAAAAAGATGTTTGAATAAAACATATTAAATTCAACATCTTTATTCATCTATATCTCAGAAGGAGAAAATGCAAAGAAGAACAGAGCAACAATCGTCTGAAGAAAAGAAGAAATATATTATCTGCAGAAAAGAGCTTATTGAAAGCATCTCAAGCTGGAGAATTAAAATAAGCTTGAAACAATTATATAAGATGAGCACATGTTGAAGCTGATAAAATTACAATGAGATAAAAGCAAGCACTTGAGTATATGTGAAGAAATCAATTGTCTGAACATATAAACTCTCTAAGTGCATGGAACAGATTTCAACATTGAAGAAATCAATACAGAAGCTAAGACTATATGATTCAACGACTATAATATCATATGTCTTTATTCAAAGAAGAAACTTCAACAACAACTTTTGGACTAAACACCTCATTCAAAGAAGTAAGAAGAAATTGTGTCATGAAGCAAATAAAAAGGGAGCATATACAAAATAAGCAAAAGGACAATTCCAACAGATATCTCCTCATATACACTCCAAAGGAAATCAGAGAAAAGCTGAAGAAAGTAGAAGAAAATTAAGAGAGAGAATTAGCAGAGATATATCGAGAAAATCTCTCAAAAGAGCTCATCTCTAGAAGTGTCAGCACAGGATCGTCTGAACACTTATTTGCTTAAGGAGAAGCAACCGTTTGAGACATTACTACACAACGGCTATATGAGCCACATCATCAATTATCTCAACGGTATTATGAATCATCTTCAAACGGCTATATTCCAACAGAACGTATAAATAGCCTCAAGATTGAATTTGAAGATGTTGATCAAGAATCAACCATGCTGCCGACCTATTGGTCAGTTAGTCAAAAATTGTTGTTCGGAAGAACAACCAACCAAGTTGGCCAAAATGACAATGAACCAATAATGGTTTGAAGCCACGAATGTACCTTGGTTATTCCAATGATACGGGTGAGAATGTAGCCCATGGAACCCAATGGTTGGAGAACAAGGCTGGAGCTTAAAGTCAGTATCTACCTAGCCAATTCTCAGAGGATGTCATTCCTCATATCAGAGACAGGGATTGTACTTAATCTTATATACTTGTATCACTGTCTTACCCTTGTACTTAGAATTCATTCATTGTATCCTGAGTAGTACTCAATTAACCTCTAGTACAGGAAAAGATTAAGTTTATATTTCGTGGAATTATGTGTCTGAGAGCCTGGAGAGGCTTGGTGGAAGAAAGAATACTCTACACTTGGATAAGTGTCTGAGAGCCTGGAGAGGCTTGGTGGAAGAAAGAATACTCTACACTTGGATAAGTGTTTGAGAGCCTGGAGAGGCTTGGTGGAAGAAAGAATACTCTACACTTGGATAAGTGTCTGAGAGCCTAGAGAGGCTTGGTGGAAGAAAGAATACTCGGTGTTGAGCCTGGAGAGGCTTGTCTGTAAAAGAATACTCGGTGTTGAGCCTGGAGAGGCTTGTCTATAAAAGAATACTCGGTGTTGAGCCTAGAGAGGCTTGTTTGTAAAAGAATACTGCATGAGTTGCCTGGAGAGGCAGTTGAAAACAAAGGAATACTTGTGGTTTAGCCCGAAGAGGCTGTGGTAAAAGAATACTTGTATCTGAGTTCATATAGTGGAAAATCCAGTGGTGGTTTGCCTCTGGGACTGGATGTAGCTCACGGGTTTGTGAGTGAACCAGGATAAATTATGTGGCTAAGTTCTCTTTCCCTTAATCTCTTTATTTATAGTTTTCATATTTATGTTGGGGATTGAAAAGTATTTTTCATAATAAACTTAACACAACTATTTCAATAAAATGATCCTTCATATGAACAAAACATGAAATGTCTCTCATATCATTTGAAGCATTACAAAGAATGTACCTTGAAGAACTTCTGAAATAATTATCTGAAGTGAGTCTGGAAAGAGCTCAGTTCAGAAATCAGAAACAGACTTCAGACAACCTCTAGTCATATGAAGTATTTCAGAAACCGTTCTGAAAATACTCTTTGTAATAATCTTCAGAAGATACTTTGAGAAGCCTCTGTTTAAAACAATCTTAAACTTTAGAAGAAACTCTATTTTTCTTATCTTCCGCACGTTTTAATTATCTCTGATCTTAAGACTTGTTTTGAACATTATTCATCTTCATGATTTAAATTAAAAATTTCCAAAATCAATCAAAAAGCTTAAAACACTATTCAACCCCCCCTTCTAGTGTCTCCTGTGGTTTTAACAGTTCATCCTTGTGTTGCTTGACTTTAGCTAGTGTGAATTGATCCCTGGGGATTTCAGTGGAGATGGTGAACCGTCCCAGGAAGGTAGACTGCATGTCGTCCCATGAGTCTATGGATCTCAAGGGAAGGGTCTTGAACCAAGCTAAGGCTTTTCCTTTCAGAGTCCTTAGGAAAGAACGGCAGATGACGGCTTCAGGGGCGCCAATGAACAGCATCTCATTGGTAAAGGCATCTAAGTGCTTGACCGGGTCTGTGGTCCCATTGAAGGTTTCAATAGGGAGAGCGCCTCTGTATTGTTTAGGTATCTCGACCCGTTCCAGTCTGTCAGAGAATGGGTTCCGAAATGGGGCAGGACCAACAGCGGACCTTGGTTGCTGGACCTCTTGCTGATCTCGATCCGAATTAGGCCGGGAATGGGTTGTGGGCTGGGGTTGAGAGTTTACGCTGCGCTCCAAGTGTCAGATGCGCTCTTCTAGATGACTTACAGCCGGCTCTTTGACTGCTTTGTGGGGACGAGGTTCGCGGAACGGCTGCTGGCGCTGTTCCTGAAGTGCCTTGAGTTGAGCCTCGAGATGACGAATAACCTCGTCTCGTGGGTCGGATTGGTGATCCTCCTCACGCGGACCGGTTTCGTCCTGAGGGTGTGATGTTCCTTCCTGTTCAGCAAACTCGTCTTAGGCTCCGAGATCCTCCACCCATCCCCCGGGTGTCGGTTGAGGATGGGGCCTTGCTGTCTGGAGACGTGTTGTGACCGTCATGCTGGAGAGGGGGAGGCCCTCCTTCTAGCGCCAAATGTTTTGGGATGGAACTCGAACCTGGGTCTGAGTCAACAGGAATGGACTCGGATCTGGATCCGGCTTGACGAAGCTTGAATCGGAGTTGAACCCGGGGGGTGTGCATGCAAAGGGACTCCGACGCCCAAGTCAGATATATAAAACAGTCAAAGTGATTGACTGAGTGAGATTGCGTACCTTATGAACTGTTTTCGTTCTGTATTTATAGGGGTTTTCCCTGTATAAATGTGGTAAGTGGGCATATACAAAAAGGGGTAAGTTTGCAGGTATTTGTAATAATGGCAGATATAATCATAGATATTATAATTATATTGTTTATGGGTCATTTAGGTTATTGGGCCTTAGGTTTAGACCGTAACAAATAATAAAAATAAAATTAAGCATATCAAACTTTAACATTTTTGTAAATATTAAGAATTATAATTTAATTTGATAAATTAAAATTGGATATTGACTATCATCAAACCCATATACATCAACTAACAGGGGTCACCATTAAATACTCGGAGAGATAGTTTAGTACCCATAACAATTTTATTCAATTCAAGCAAAATTATCTTATAAAAAATAATTGTGCTTCCAAAACTCACAAAAATTTAAGAGTACATACACTATTATTTTTATTTTTTTTGAAAGTGCACCCTCCATTTTCTAGATATCAAATATCATCATTATTTACTTATTTTAGAAAAAAAAAATTATTTTAAAAATATAAAAATCGATGCACCCTTACTTATTTGTAGGACAAACTCACTTTAAAGACAATTTTTTTCATAACAGGGATATATAAAAAGTTCTTTAATACCATTTTTGGAATACACTTTGTTGGAATTGCCAATAGGCAATAAATTTTATTGTTTTGATTGATGCCAATAATTTTTCAATAAACTTTTAATTGATGTTAGATATGAAAATTTCTGAATTTAATGAAGAGTTTTTTAAATAAGTTAAAAGTTCATGAGTTGCTTGAATTACATATAAATGAATACATGTATATTTTTTAAAAAAATTAATAATGGTATAACTCCATGTAAATTAAATGTATGAGAAAAAACACTAATTCTGTTCTTTTTTAAAATAATTTGCATTGTTAAGGGATATCATTAGTTAATTCCATCATTTTCAGGTACCCTTCCCCCAACTCTAACTTATTTAGCAAAACATTTTCTCTCTATCTCCTGTAGCAAAATTGAAAACCAATGCATCATATGTCAATTTTGATAGTTGACATGATAGCAATAACAAAAGAAACAAAAAGAAGAAAAAGTTGATATGGTATATATCTTTATCTCCTCTTTGTTTATTCCGTTTAATTAATTATTACTTTATTCATTTGTCGTCTACCAAGCAGGTTTCAATGTGTAAATTAACCTGATTACTTGTAATTAAGCTCAGGTCCAGCGGGCTAAGGATTCTCATTGCACGAATTTATTCTTAAGGAAGTGCATGTATTTGATATTTTTCTTTTCTCTCATAATATATATAATTCTTGTTCCATCTCCCATGCAATAGCACAAATACCGGTCATGTAATGACGTAACAGTAAATTAGTATATCGGTCCCTAATTCTTGGGGCCATGCAGTTTCGTCCTTAACTTTCTAAAACAGCAATTCAGTCCCTGACTTTAATAAAAGCATGCACTTTAGTCTCTAAAGTGCATGTTTTTTAAAAAAATGAAGGACTAAAATACATATTTTTTAATAAAATAAGGACTAAAGTGCATGCTTTAAATAAAATCATGGACTAAAGTGTTATTTTAGAAAAGTCAGGAACGAAATTGCATGGTCCCCCAAGAATTAGAGACCTATGTGCTAGTTTACTCAATGATGTAAACTAAGTGAATAGTGTATATAGTCAGTATACTCCTGTTAACTGTCAGTGTCACAAATTACAAATAGGAATGACTTCAAAAAATATTTAAGGAGAAATTAAAAAAATATTTGATATATCATTATATTAATGAATCATAAAATTATAAACCTTTTTAATAAAAAAAAAAGCTACAATCTATATAGCTTAAAAAAATTAAAGAGATGAGTCATGACTCACGTTTGTCCCATCCTTTTCTCACACAAAAATATCTTAGCCTTATATAATTAATTATTGGAGTGTAATTGGGTTGGGTTGTATCGGGTTTGAGGTGATATCAAGTCCGAACCGATAGAATGGTGGTGGGTTGGGTTGGTTCGGGTTTTGTATTTTTTTGTGAGTAACCCGAACCGAACCAACCCGAATATGTTTGGGTTGGGTTGGGTCATCGGGTCATGAACATTTTTCCTTTTTTTAAAAAAAAATATGGAAGATGAAATTAAATTAAAATATAAAATGAAAAAAAGAAAATAAATTGAGAGAAGCATATGAAATAGGATTTGGGGAACCACCTCTGCTTGTGTTGTTGATGCGCCTATTTTTGTTCTCTCCTTACATGAAAATGAAATAAGATTAGGACTTCTTTTTCTGGTTTGGTTCGGGTTGGGTCTATCGGGTTCAACATAGGCAAATCCGATACCCGAACCGAACCAGTTCGGGTTTGAAAGAAAATGTCCAAACCGAACCGAATACCCGAACCGAACCGTTAAATATCTTCGGGTTGGGTTAGGTTGGTCGGGTTCGCGGGTTGGGTCAGACCCGTTTACACCCCTAATTAATTGTATCTATTCTTCAATTTTGTTTTTCATAATAAAAAAAGTTTAAATAACCAATAAGAACAAGAGGAGAATAAATTAAGCTGTCACTGCATATTTAAATGGTTGTAAAGCACAAAATTCAAAGTGGTGTACCTCCACGATGAGAGAGAAATGGGAATTTCATTCAGAATCCGTATCATATATTATAAAATTTTGCACATATATTGTTTCCACATGACGAATCATGCTTTGTGATCATAATAAAAACTTTAATTTTATTTTCTCTTTTTACACCAAGCAAAAAATGGTTTGGTGGCAATTGACTTTGATGTAGCAGCCTCTATTTGATTTGTCCCCAGTTTCTCCTTTTCATGTATGGTACCTCACATCATAGACTTTGTTCTAAAGAGGTAAGACTAGCCATTTGGGGCTCCAATTAATGTACTAGGTCTAGGAGTATAGGACCACCATTGTATTGTAACAATGTCATGGCAAATTAACAAATCCAAGCTTGAAAGGGGTATTGTTCACATACTTTTCTAGCCTAATACAACATTTTGATAAATAGGATACTTGAGTTAAGAGAAAACCTTATTATTTGATTTCCTAAAAAAACTGCCATAAACTAACTAAAATCCAATTTACGAAATTGTTAAATATTTTTTTTGTGTAAATCATAGGCATTTTTGTTAAATAAGGGCAATCTTGCTCATAATTTAGTCAAAATTAAGATTCCATATCCCTTTCTAAGAATGTATTTAACGATGCTCGAACCCAGAGTTCTTCACACTCATTGGTATTGATAAGCATTTTTTTATAAAACTAGTAAATTTATGTAGGGAAAAACGTCATTTCCCCTTTAATCACTCTGTTAAAATAGAGAAATAAGATAAGAAAATAACACAATTACAACACAATAATTAATGTAAAAAACTCCAATTCCATATTAAAACCACGGTCATTGTCTAAAGACATCTAGAGAAAAGTATCACTAATTTTTATAACACATAGACACTTCTCTCGAACATCCGACACTCCAATACATCCACACTCTCAAAACAAATATTTAAACTACTCTTCATAATACTTCAAGAGTATAGAAGAAGAAAGCTAGATACACAAGTCTTATTTGAGGTGTGTAAAACCAAGGAACTCAGAGCCCAATATATAGCCTTGGCCTCCCCCTTCCTTTACAATATATCTTAAGCAATGTGTTTCAATTAACCCCAACAATTTCATGAATTAAAATTTAACCACAAATCAATTAAGAAATTAGTGTTCCTGCAAATAGGGAAATGATTTTGTGTCTTTCCATTTTTTAATATTTTCTCCAATTTAGCACATTAAGCTTTCATTACAGAACAAGAATTTTTCTTGGTAAATACATTTTACACCCATCCAAATCATAATTCCAAACAAATTATTAAAATTTTTAGTTAAGGCTGCAGTGGATCATAACAATGGGTGCTTCACTAGTTACTGCATCCAAATAACCTGGAATTCCCAGTTTTTATCACTTGTTGGCAAAAAAACTTTATTAGTTAGTCCTAAAATTTTCAATTATTGCAAGGAAGGACCAAACACATAAATTGGAAGACAAAAGCCCCAAATTTATAACCCATGCCTTATTCGTCGCAGTCGGAGCTTTACTCTAGTAAGGACAGGATCAACATTGCCTGTTTCTACTCGTCGGTGTTCTAGGACTTAGTCGCCAATGATTACCTCTCGTCGGAGTCAACGTCATTGTGTGTGGAGACATCGATCGGTTACAACATCTTCGCGCTGAAGGAGATCGACGTTCGGGACATCGTTAGGATCTCGAAGAAGGAAGCGAAGTCGCTGATGAAGTCTTGTCGTGGCGACCGAATTCTGTGTGGTGACGATGAATTCGACTTCATGTTCTCCAGTGAGGGCTCCTTTGCGAGGTTGGCGAAGCCGATAGAGATAGTCTGGACACTTAAACTGGAAGGTTTGCAGGTGTTCCATTTTACAAACCCTAAAGATACATATAGTTTCAATTCATTCCTTGATGTGTACAATTGTTTCATAGTAGTGAAGTTGCATGGCTTAGAAGGTTTTGATTCTTCAATGCCTTATGTACATGAAACTATTTTGAAGAAAGAGTGTGTTGGTACTGGTAAATTTGATTATGATGATTCAAATGGAAAATGTTATGTTCTTGGCTATAAGAAAGATTTGGTTAGGAATGTTAAGCCTTTGATTTCAGAGGATCCATTAGAGCCATCGATTACTTTGAAAAGGAATGTAAAGAACAAGGACCTTTAACTTCAATTTCTCTGGCGAACCAGTCGCGACGAGGCAACAATGATAAGTCCATGCCGCTACTTGAAGGGGAGCTCATATGTCTCCTCTTCTCTAGCCCAGTAGCTTTGCAACCTCGATCTTCATCTTCAGTTGGCCCATGACAGCATCCATGGAAGCTTTTACACTATTTCTTTCTATTCTACAGATAACAACAGAAGTGATAGAAGGTTGCTTATGAATCTAGAATTGGACTAAAAACACAATCAAATCAAGCTAGAAACAAAGTATATGTGTGGAATTTAATAGGAAATAGGTGTGGAGTTTTAAGAATAAAAATGAAAAGATGGAGAGGAAGAAAATGAGTTTAGACGCCACTGATAGGGATGGAAAAAAAACTTGTTCCCGTGGATACTTGCGAATATACCTGCAATGGGTACCCACATATTTATAAAATAGGCGAGGACGGATATTATACTACTCGCCTCGCGGGTACCTGCATACTCTTTAAAATATATTTTCCTATTAAATATATTAGAATATTAGGATTTTTTATTATTGTATGATGGGATATATTTTATTTTATATTATTTTATAATTATATTTTTAATATATTAACACATGATGGTATTATATAATGATAATTTACATATAGGGTGGGGATCAAGTTACTCCAGGAGTAACTCTTGGTAAGTTACTCCGCTTAATAACTTTTTGTAGAATAAGAATTTCACAAATCTAACTGTTCAATAATGTGATATTAACATGATGATCATGTATACCAAATTTCAGGTAATTTGGACATTTGTACGTATGTAATTTTACAGTCAACATTTACATATAGTTTAAAAAGTATATTATACGTTAATTTAAAGTTATTCGATGAAGTATCAAATGGTTTTCAAATTTTATGAAAATTTGTATACTTGATCTACATAATGAGAATCTTCAATTCAACTGTTGGATTGATGAAAATCAACATTCATAACAAGTTATTAAGTGGAGTAACTCTACAAAGAGTTACTCCTAGAGAAACTTGATCCCCACCCATATACATAATATTAATATAATATGGTAATATAAATATATTATATAACATTTTCTTTATTTTTTTATAAAATTTAAATTCTTATACATTAATGGATACCCGTGGATACCTGCTACCAGCATGGGTAGCCATTAATTTTAGCGGATATAGATACGGGTAGTGTACTACTCGCCCCCGCCTTGTTGAAATCCCTAGACGGAGGAGGCAACCCCTCCAACAGATAAGTCCTAATGCTGAAACATCACCTGCTCGTGGAGCCGGATAAGTCCCACAATGGTTTGGGCAAGTAACATCAACTCTTCTCTACTCACACTATGAAGAGGAATTAAGCTCAAAGCTTTTATTAAAATCAACATTAAGAGTTACATGAAAAGAGAGCCTCCCTTATATAGAGGAAGGGGTGACCACTTAAGCTAAAAAAAAATGAAAGGGAATTTAAAATCTATTCTATGGGTGTTTTGATAGCACAACCCAAGCCTATCTTATGCCTTATAGAAGGCGCCTCTTTAAAGGAAAAGTAAGGAGAAAAGTTACAAACAATTAAAATACAAACTATCAAATTAAAGAACTAGGGTCATGACCATGTGACCTTTTAGGGAAAAGAAATCCACTAAAATAAAAGAAATCATCCAATGCGAGTTTTGATGCTTTGACCCTTAAGTAAGAAGGCCAATGTTGACCCATGCAAAGAAATCAACTCCTCATGGGTGAAGTTTTAGGCCTTCATGTCCCTTGCTGGCCCAAGTTGGTCCAATTCCAGTCTTCTCCTCCAAGCAGCTGCCATCAAGAAGCCACAAATCTGAGCGACTGTGACAAGCGTCGCGAAGGCGACCATCGGAGACGGTGACAATCATGTCATTTGAATCAATTTTTTGTTTGTAGGGGCATTTGATCTCGCCCGAGGAGATGTCATGAAAAGCTATTGAGAGACAAACAAAACAAATGAGGACCAAAAACATAAATATGAAATATTTAGGGATCATGAGCTAAATGGTATTTTATTTCCCCCAATATTTTACTTAATTGGAACAACCGGTTGCTTGTATGTGATCACATTCGTCCCATTTGTATCCCACGGTTAAAAAGGGTGATTCACCCATTGCACTATCTAAGAGGTGATTTACCCTCGTGTTGGTCATTTTCTTTATGTGGGATGGAGATTACTTTAAAAAGGGTGATTCACCCATTGCACTATCTAAAAGGTGATTTACCCTCGTGTTGGTCATTTTCTTTATGTGGGATGGAGATTACTTTACCCCACTTTACCATCAAACCGCCGAGATATAGTGGGATGGATTGACTTAATTTTTAAATAAAATTACCCACCCTATTTATCGGTGAAACAACTTATCATAAAATTAAAAAAAAAAAACTAAACTAAATTACAAGTTATAAAATAACGATTAACAAGTTACTCACCTAAAATTATAAATCAATTTTTCAGAAAAAAAAATTGTAACATTTCTTACCAATTTATAAAAATTAGTTATATTATTATCATACTAATAATTTAATAAAATAATGTTAATAAAACCCAAAAAATATGACTCATCAAATCACCCCATCCATTGTCACATAAATTATAAATTGAAAAATGTTTAATACGATACAAAATGATTCATAAATAGCAAATGAATTCAGATGACCAACGGGGGTTGGTTCAAGTAGTACATGTTTGATTCCCCTTAAGCAAGGGTCTCGGGTTCGAGCCTTGTGGATGGAAAAAATCCCCGCTGGGAAAGCTAGCCCCACCATGATGTGGATATTCCCGGCTCGAACAGGATTGCCTCCCGTGGAGGATACCTGTGGTTCAAACAAAAAAAATAAATTCAGATGTCATAATATTATCAATTGTTACCCCGTCCCCCACGGGAGGATACCTGTGGTTCAAACAAAAAAAATGAATTCAGATGTCATAATATTATCAATTGTTACCCCGTCCCCCACATGATTTTTTGTTAACTTGCGTGTATTTGTTTTTTCTTTGTCGGTTGCTCACGCTTTTATTACTTTTTTTTTTTTTTGTAAAAATCATTCACGATGTATAGCACTTCTAGAATCAATGGGTAGTTGATCCAATAGTAGATATTTGATTTTCCAAGGCTAGTTTAAAATTCGAGTAGCCTCAAATATTTGAGTCTTACGTATATTTATTACTTGAGCAGAATTACCTTGGAGGATAAATATATGATAAGAAAACATAGGTGCAGTTTATATTTGTGTACCGGTACACAAGTTAAGGCGACCTGCTATAGCAGGTTTCCATGAATTTTTATATTTTGCAAATAAGCCCTTTAACTATTATAATTATAAAATAGAATATTCTTTTGTATTATAAATTTTTATATTTTAATTAACATTCAACGTGTCCTATTATACACTGATTTCTTTAATTTGGTGTAATTTTTTTTAATCTCTCCTTAAAATGAATTTTTACAAAATTTTTCATACTTTTTTAATTGATTTTTCGTAGGAAAAAGTTTATAATAATTACAATTTAAGAACGAAAACCACCAAATGACCACAAAAAAACCAACCTTTCATTTGGGACATCCCAAAGTGGGTGAGGCATCGTGTACCCAATTTTGGTGTTTTTTCAACTTATAAGGTATTTATTGTGAATTATTTGGTGAAAAAATGGAGAAAAATCACAAAATATAGTTGCTAGTTTCCAAAAATTCCAGAAAAATAATTTCACGGTCCATTTGGGATGGTGGTCAAGTGTTAATAATGTCTTGGCCAATGGAGGTCATTTGGTGAGTAGATGGTTGTAGTATACAAACCCTAACCCTAACTACACTTTCTATGGATAGTGGAGGGCTTGCATGGTTGACGAATGAATTTTGTCTTGAATTTTTGCATGCATGACTTGGGTTTTACCTTGGCTCTCGTGGTGAATTATCGTGTTTTTTTATATTTGTGATAATTACTGTGAATTAATTACATTTAAAAGAAGATAATTAAATTAAAAATATTGGGTAATGAGAAAAAATTCTGGAAAAATATTGATGGTGTACCATTGAGGATGTTGAAGTGTTTGGTGGAAGGTTGAGGTGAAATGAAGTGTTTGACTAGTTGACTCTGGTGAGTAGATGGTGGTAGTATACAAACCCTAACCCTAAGTACACTTTCCATGGATAGTGGGGGGCTTGCATGGTTGACGAATGAATTTTATTTTGCATGCATGACTTGGGTGTTACCTTGACTCCCGTGGTGAATTTTCGTGTTTTTTTATATTTGTGGTAATTATTGTGAATTAATTACATTTAAAAGAAGATAATTAAATTAGAAATATTGGGTAATGAGAAAAAAATTCTGGAAAAATATTGATGGTGTCCCATTGAGCATGTTGAAGTATGTGGTGGAAGGTTGAGGTGAAACGAAGTGTTTGGCTAGTTGACCCTGGTGAGTAGATGGTGGTAGTATACAAACCTTAACCCTAAGTACACTTTCCGTGGATAGTGGGGGGCTTGCATGGTTGACGAATGAATTTTGTCTTGAAATTTTGCATACATGACTTGGGTGTTACCTTGGCTCCTGTGGTGAATTTTCGTATTTTTTTTATATTTGTGGTAATTATTGTAAATTAATTACATTTAAAAAAAGAGAATTAAATTAAAAATATTGGGTAATGAGAAAAAATTCTGGAAAAATATTGATGGTGTCCCATTGAGCATGTTGAAGTATGTGGTGAAAGGTTGAGGTGAAACGAAGTGTTTGGCTAGTTGACCGTGGTGAGTAGATGGTAGTAGTATACAAACTCTAACCCTAAGTACACTTTCCGTGGATAGTGGGGGGCTTGCATGGTTGACGAATGAATTTTGTCTTGAAATTTTGCATGCATGACTTGGGTGTTACCTTGGCTCCCGTGGTGAATTTTCGTGTTTTTTTTATATTTGTGGTAATTACTGTGAATTAATTACATTTAAAAGAAGATAATTAAATTAAAAATATTGGGTAATGAGAAAAATTCTGGAAAAATATTGATGGTGTCCCATTGAGCATGTTGAAGTATGTGGTGGAAGGTTGAGGTGAAACAAAGTGTTTGGCTAGTTGACCCTGGTGAGTAGATGGTGGTGATATACAAACCCTAAGTACGTTTTTCGTGGATAGTGGGGGGACTTGCATGGTTGACGAATGAATTTTGTCTTGAAATTTTGCATGCATGACTTGGGTGTTACCTTGGCTCCCGTGGTGAATTTTCGTGTTTTTTTTATATTTGTGGTAATTACTGTGAATTAATTACACTGAAAAGAAGATAATTAAATTAAAAATATTGGATAATAAGAAAAAATTCTGGAAAAATATTTATGGTGTCCCATTGAGCATGTTGAAGTATGTGGTGGAAGGTTGAGGTGAAACGAAGTGTTTGGCTAGTTGACCCTGGTGAGTAGATGGTGGTAGTATACAAACTCTAACCCTAACTACACTTTCCGTGGATAGTGGGGGGGCTTGCATGGTTGACGTATGAATTTTGATGTCAAATTTTGCATGCATTACTTGGGTGTTACCTTGGCTCCCGTGGTGAATTTTCGTGTTTTTTTAATATTTGTAGTAATTACTGTGAATTAATTACATTTAAAAGAAGATAATTAAATCAAAAATATTGGGTATTGAGAAAAAAATTCTGGAAAAATTTTGTTGGTGTCCCATTGAGCATGTTGAAGTATGTGGTGGAAGGTTGAGTTGAAACGAAGTGTTTGGTTAGAGTCCATTTGTTTTGAGTGTGAGAAGTGTGTGGAAAAGAGAAATGTAAAGAAAAAATAAAATAATGAGAGAAGGTGAAAGATGTAATGTGAAAATATCATTACTCTTTTTTAAATGTATTAAAACTCTCATAGACATTTTTATGGTGTAAGAAGTGTAAGAAAGAGAGATATAAAAAATAAAAAAAGAGGATATAAACGATATAATAGGAAAAGAATAAACAGATAAATAAAAAAGAAAATTAGGTGTAAAAACATATTTTAGAATTAAACTAGCCAGTATTTTATATATTAAACAAACATATTTCTGAAAATAAAAAAAAATATATAACAAATAAAATAATTTTAAATTTTATATTTTCATATATTTAATAAATCACTTTAACTAACAAAAAATTATTTTAGAAATCATTTATCACCATATATTTGTTTAATATTCATTTCCATTTTTCTCTTTGAATTTTAAAATTACAAAAATAAAAAATTCAATTAAAACATCTCTTCAAATTTAATTTAATTGACAAAAATAATTTTAATTTCAATACCAATAAATTTAAAGATAAAAATTAAAAGAAAATTTATTGAAAAATATTTTAATATTGATTTGTGTCATGTATTATTTTTCAAATTAGTTTTTATTTTTGTGTTTTTTTCTTTAATTTTATAATTAAACTTACAAGTATCCCCTATATTGCATAATTATTTCTATGAAGTATAAAACATTGATCAATTGACACTAGGTGTCAAACTTTTAGAGTTACACCACCTATTTTTTTTAAAAAAAAAATTGAATTTGATTGATCCAACTGTTGAATCATATTATATTACATTCATGATCATCTATATCAAATTTTAGATAATTTGAACATTCGCAGATATGTGATCCAATAATGTACTTTTACTTATATTTTAAAAATATATTATATGTTAAAATAAATTACTTTGATGAAATATAAATTAGTTTTTATGTCTTTGATTGGTAATCCCCCACAGATATAGACGTGAGTTTAACCCTCAGGTCAGGGGTGATTAGGTAAAGCTCTCGCAAGAGTGGCGACTCCAGGATTCTATAATTAATCACTGACTTTGAAGGTAAAGTCCGTTTGAAGTCACAGTCCATTTCTACTGTGATCAATCACTGTTTGGTATGTACTATTATTATTTATTATAATTATTATAATATAATATTCGTTAACATGTACTAATCTAAATCTATTAATATTCTTAATAAAATAAGAGCTAATATAAAAAATTGTTATTATAAATAATAACCTTTATGAAAATATTTTCTTAAAAAATTCTAATTTTTAACAAATAAAAATTATTTGAGTAATGAATAATTTATTATCGAATTTTAATCAAAGATTATGTATTTACAATTTGGTAATATATTCACATAGTTAGTTGAAAACTTCATTTTATTTTAATACGAGATCAAATCAAATTTGACTCTTCCTCTTTTAAATATTTTTTTAACAAAAAGAATTGATTAGAAAAGAAAAGCATGAATTAGGTGTAACATGAAAAGAGGAAAATTTTATAAAATATGAAAAACAACTAACATTAAATATAAAAATAATTTATTTTGTCAAAATATTTTAAGGTTACTAAAAAAGAATTACAATATAAAAAATGTAAGTACTAAATATTTTTATTTTAAAAATTATTTCTTTAACAAAAACTTATTTTATTGATAATTTTCATACATTAGTTTTCATATATATCTTTATTTAAATTAAAAATTTTAATTAAATATATATAATAAAATTTTTTATAATATAAAAAATGAATTATGAGATATTAAGATCCGTGCATCGCACGGGCAGAATACTAGTATATTTACAAAGTAACATGAAATGTTACAAAATTTAAATTAGTCAAATATATTCAAGATGAAATAAGATTTATTGTAAATATTTTATTTAATTATTTAAAAAATTCTAAAAATTATTTTAAAAATATTTAAATCTAAATATCAAATTTGAGTGAAAATTATTTTGAATTCATTACTGACATTTAATGCTTTGATTATTTGATTCGTAATTGAGTTATTATTTCAAATTTAGAATTATTATTAATGGACAAGTTACTAATTATATGTCTTGCATTCCTTTTAAATTTAAATGAAAATTTTTACATTAATTGGCAAGAATCCATGATTTCATTTCTACATCCAATTTGATCAATCGATTGGTATTCAATCAATCATTTTTTTACGTAGTATTCATTCAATTATTGATTTAATGTATTTAAACCCTATATGTTTAAAATATTGCTTCAATAACACTAAAAAGTAAAAATCCTAAGGAAAATAGAATAACACTAAAAATCCTAATTCAACAAATAATAAAAATAAAATAAGAAGTAAAAATGGAATAAACGGTATCAGCTTGTCTGGGGAAAGAGTGGAAGAAAGAACACAGCGAATGTGCTCTCACTTCCAGAACAGAGACACAAAGGCCAGGCCTAAAAGGGAGGTGAGGAAAATGGTGAGAGAAGGATGCTCTGACGGTTGGGCAAAGGAGTTGTGTGCGTGACGGCAAGTGGACCTACAAGACGACACCGTGGTGCTGCTGCAAGGATGGAGATGGTGGCAACTTATGTCTTGAGTAATGCGTGGCAGAGGTCCAGTGGGATGTGTAGTTGCGTGGCGATGATGGAGTTGCTGAACAGAGTAGCACGGGACGACTTCTGGATTGAACGATTGGCTGTCATAGTGCGGTGGGGGCTCACAAATGGGCGAGAACGACACTCAGTGGCCATGGGGTTCTATGGTACTGGTTGTTCTTTGGTTCTTTGCTTTGTATATTTTCACCTTCCATTAAATCAGATCCATAAGTGCATATCTTCATCATGGTCCCAACACTTTATTTAGGATTTCTCAACAAAACAAGACAAATTTGAGAGAGGGACCGAATATTAAAAATAAATAAATATGGTAAATGTTTGTGACCGGATAAACAACTCTCAATCTTAGCCACACATGTATAAAAATATTATATCAAACGGTTATAATTTGTTTTGTACCATAAACTGCACCAGAAAACATATAGCACTTCTGTTTAAAGTTAAAACGGAATAGATAAGATCAAAATCAGTTAATGCGTTGAATTGAATATGTCAAATCAATCCATAAAATGCCATGTTAAATGGGCTTTTGCCATTTCTAGTGGGGCCCACCCATAAAGAGTCTACATACGTTACAGTATAACAATACACTGCACAGGTAGCAGTCATGACTCACGAGACATGAGACACCACACATCCCTTTGTTAAATGTTTGATATAACTTGCCCTCAACACTGCAATTAACACACATTGTTTCAGTTTCACTCATTATTTCATTTCACGTATATCTTCCACTATGGGACTAGTATAATTTTATGAGTATAGACTATCAGTTTTTCATTATCAATTAATAAAGTGTTATAAGATCATTTAAAGATTTTTTTTTTATATAAGGTGATATCTATCTTTTATGAGTGACAATCATGTTTGAGTTAGGGTAGAACTTAATGGACAATAAAGCTCTCCTCCAAGTATTTAATACATTAGCATACCCGGTGCTCGAATCCGAAACTACTGATTAAACTGAAACAACCCCTTACCAGCTTATACACACTCTCAAAATTAAATTATTTAACGAATATAACACTTCATATTTTATTAATTTCAATAAATAATATGACAAAACATAATTAAGAGTGTCTTTGATAAGTCGTTTCAGCTAGCTGAAAACTGAAACTAATAGCTAAAATCATTTAAGTTGTGTTTGGTAATGGTAAGGTATCTTTTTTTTATAACTACTAGCTTTTCTTAAAAAGTTACTAGAGGCAGCTTTTCTAAAAAACTCTCATTTTCAGCTATTAGCTCTAAATTTATTACGAGATTGTCCTCCGATCACCCTCATTTGTCATTGTTTAATAATAATTAATGATGTCCCTGTATATCATTTTATCATTTCTAGCTAGTTTTACCAAACATCTTCAATCAAATCAGTTAGATTTTTCAGCTTTCAGCTAGTTTTTAAGTGTTTATCTAATTTTTTAACTTTCAGCTAACTTTTAAACTAATTTTACCAAACACACTCAATATTATAAATTTTTTTTACACTATATATTAATTAAACTAAAAAAACAGAAAAAAAAAAAGTTGAAATGTTATTACTTATTAGCATCTATCCATCCATCCACTTCCCTTTTCTTTGAAGGCCAATCCCTTGTTACTTTCACTCATTCTCTGTTCTTCCTTACTCTCCCATTGGCCGTTTTTCTTTTCTTGCCAACGCATTTTTTCCCACACCTTTGCCATAACGCCAAAACGCCTCCTTCTCTCTTTGCTCATTCTTCACCTCTTCTCTTCTCTTCTCTTCTCTCTCACTTCCACTCCACTCTCTCTTCTTTTCTTTTTCTCCCTCTCACACTCCTCTCTGCAGCGCATAGCATGAACCCTTTTATATTCTGCAGGGTCCTTTGAACTGTGATGATAAAAAAGTGACTGTATGATATGGGTTCGTGTTCTTCTGTCCACAGAAACCAGGAAACGAACATGAAGCATCTCAGACCCTCATTCTGTTCCAAAACTGTTGACAAGCTCGTGATTCCTCCATCACCCATCAAGGAAAAACCGAAAAATGCAAACTTTCTGGCCGAAGATGTTGGCCTTAAGTCTCAGTGGTCACCGTCTCGGTCAACCACCACCATTTTCAATGGTAGGGTCCTTCTGGGTTTGTTCCTCGCTTCACAACTTTTTAGTTTCATGCACCATCATCATCATCTAAAGATGCTATTTTGATTGATATATCTCTTATCACAATCGAGACTTTTATCAACGTTTCTGGGTGGGTTTCTATGGACGAGTGATCTCAAGTGTTGTGGGGTCTCTTATGATTTGTTTATCTGTTATTCTTCATGCTTGAAGCTTTTTCTTTTTCTTTTTCTTTTTTTGTTGTTCTTTTTGGTGTTTTAAATTAGATTTGCATATAATGATTATCTTAATTTCTGTTAAATTGATCTAATCTGATTTTTTTTTATTAAATTTCTATTGTACTCATATATGATTATTGCTATGTTATAATACACCAACAGTTGGTGGAAAAATTCATTCTGGTTATTTCATATCACAGTTCATTTCTACAATTCTACTGCCTTTCACAGCAACTATTGGTGGCTGCCTCTTCAGTTCCATGATGGTTTTTTATTGCATGTGAATATGAAAACGGAATTGAATTTTCTTTCTGGGAACTGGGTCTATGGAATATTTATCTTAATTTGGTCTATGCTGGGGGGCGGGGGGTAGGATATTTTTCCCAGAATGAAAAGGAATTGCCTAATGATTATGTGGTAGACATTGAAGGGATTGTATGGACACCAGCAATTTATTAGAACCAACATTAAGCCTTAATGATGATTAGTTTGTTGAATTGTGGATACGTTATGACTGATTTTAGAGGGGGATGAATTTGTTGTCTAGTTGTTTGATTTAATTTAATACCCATAAGAATGGGTCTTCCTTCTTCCATATCTGTCCTTCTTAAAGGACCTCATGGTAAATTTCATCTATATGAATTTTCCGGTAGAGTAATTTTTAAGGAAGGAATCCATTGTATCAATGATTTGCTTTAAAATATGGCATAATAAAGCCCTGAGTGTCCTTGAAGATCTTGTTTTACAATTTGAGCATTTTTTTCTTTATGCTGGTTGTGGGGGGGCATAAAAGAGGTTTAGATAAACTTGATGTCTCTTACCATATCCTATCAGGGTGAAGAGTTAGGTTTTAACATCCACAAACAAAACAATATTAGCTTAGTGGACCTGAACTGTGTGTTTTGGACACAGATATTTGAATATCATGCACCATGGTTATTTCAGTGTCAAAGGTGTTGGCTGAATTCATGATATCATTGGTTGGTACTTGTGATTTTAGTTTCATGATGGAGGCTTCTGTGACAGTTATTGTATTAACTGTTGTTTTTGGTAGTCTGGTAGTTCTTATAAGTGAGCATGGTCCCTGCCTTTTGGAGCTTTTATCCTTTTGTGGACCCAGTAGTTTAGCTCCACTCTGATGGCTGTACCTCTCTATCTGTGAATAAGAATTATTACCAAGTATCATTCATGTTTGCAGTCTACTTCAACTTATGGACCACAATGGGATGGTCATGTGATGTGAGAGTAATTACTATGGAAAGATTGAAAAGCTTTAAGTATCTTGAAATTGAATGAAAGAAAATTTGCTATTTAATAACAGAAATTAAGATAAAATTCTGTTAGTAGTCCATTGTAACTCTGATTATGCTTTCCTGTAGGAAAATAAGAACAATCTTCAAACACTGTGATGTCTTTTCTGACATGTTTTAATATCCATTGCTTCTTAACTACTATATGTTGTTTTATCTTCCTAGCACACTAGAATAGAAAATAGACTTGTTTTTTTTCTGCAATAAATGATTCCCAGATGTAACCTAAAATTGGTTCAAGTGCTTGTTTCTGCAATAAATAAATTGTGTGTTGTGATTGAGATGGTAGATTAAATGACATGGAAAGTTCTATCAACTATAAATTGTTGAGCTTAAGTAGTTGAATACAAGTTGTCTAACACCCCCTTCCAATGAAATAAAGGACTGGAGTGGTCAATGGATAAAGTGGTCACAAATAAGAGTGTGTCTTTCCCTTCCTCTTACTTGTAATATTCCAGAATCAAGAAGCCGACTTATCATTTCAGTGGTTGCATTAAATGGTTTACTTTTTCTTACACAATTTGTTGAACTTGGATTTTTCTCTGGAACAGGTTGCAAAGAGGAAACATTTTTTGATTCAAAGGCTTGGTTAGACTCAGATTGTGAAAGCGATTTCTATAGTGTCAATGGTGGTAAGGATGCCTTGTAATACTTTTTCCTTTTGTAGTTTCCTGCTAGAGTATCTTAAGTTTTTTACTTGGACATTTTGTAATATCATAATTATATTCTCAACAATGAGTAGGAGGTGAAACTTTGAATAGTTAATAATTTCTGGAGGGAAGAATTAGAAGGAAATGCATACTTGTCTTGGATGAATGGTTCATGATTTATAATATTCAACATTATTATTTAACCAGCATATTTTTAATGCACTTTTACAAATAATGCAGAACTCCTGTTAAAACCTGGGGATATTTTTTTCCCACTTTTGCTATAGTTTCTCTCTGTTCAGTATTTTACCATGACTCTTCTCCCTCTAATCAACTTATAAATTTCTGTTTTTATCCAGAGTTCACCCCATCTCGCGGCAGCACTCCATTGCACCACACTTTTGGGACCCCTACTGTCAATAAAACATCTCCTGAGCATATAATTCCTGGCACTGCTCCTGAACCATCTCCTACAGAAAAGAAAAAGAAATTGTTGGAGCTTTTTCGAGAAAGTGTCAGAGAAGAGCAAAATGATGATGTTGGAAACACTTTCAGCAATGAACAGAAAGAGGTTAAACCAATTATACAGGATATTCTTCCCAAATCTGCACAAAGTACTCCTTATATCTCTGGGGGAAACTCTGCATGCAGTAGTGAAAGAACAATCAATGATGATCATGCACCTATTAGAGAGAAATCAGTTAAATCTGTGCAGTGTTGCCTTCCAAGCTTGGCTTCATGTCGTAGCTTTAGTGAGAGGAGGAGGAAGACAAGTCCTGCAATAGCAGCTAATGGAAAAGCTTGACTCCTATTGCAATCTGATGAGCAATGTATCTATCTATAAGACATCCTGGAAATTAAAGAGGTCAATGAATTGAATATGATATAATGTACATCTTTATCAAATCCCTGTAAAGAGCCAAGTAGTAATATGGATATGAAAGCATTTACAAATAAAGAGAAGAGATGCTTTATGTCAATAAGCAAAGATTTTTGTTCTTCGGGGATAACTTTGTCTTCAAAATTTGCTCTATTCAACTAGGTAGTATATTATATGCAAAATACATGCATAAACTTATGTACCGTAGGTGCACTGAGTAAATTGCTGGCATATATTCATTAATGGTTTAATTGTCGGCCATAGTTTACTAATTATTAGCTATCATATTTAATAATGTCCATAGTATATCAAACCTGGGTGCACTAAGTTTATGAAAGAAAAAGGTATATTTAAGTTCAAGATTTTGTTTTAAGGATTTAACATTAATTTACTGATTGTGTGAAAAAGTTTATGCTATCATTAATTTACTGATTGTGTGAAAAAGTTTATGCTATCATTTAAAGATGTGTATTGCCAAATCATTAAAAAAAAGTGTATTTTACTACAATCACTCCCTTGAAAATTTAACTTTGTTAATAGTGTCTAACATGGTTATTAAATGATGGTTTAAAAACTATGGCATCGACTTTAAACTCTTATTCAAATCAAATTTCACCACATCACTGATCCACGGAAATGGCAGCTTAACTCTGTCTTTGAAAAAAGTTAATTTATTTCTTGATTTTTTTTTTCAAAAGCATCAAATCCCAATTACTAGATCAAAAAGTTTGGCAGTCATTGACATTAGTAAATGGATAAATTGTGGCGCTAGCTGCAGAAGAAAAGGGTTATGTTCTGTGAGTGGGGAGGGGAATTGCATTTTGGTTGAATTATGGGATGTCAAATTAGAGGGGTTGATGGGAAAAAAAAACACATTAGGAATGGAATATATACATGAGAAAAGAAAAATCCCCATGAACTATTCTATCACATGTACCTGGAATGCATTTTCTTGCTGTTTCTGCTGTTTTGTTACATAGGCAAATTAGTTCTTTTGATCACAACATGACATTTCCTTTCTATCCAATTACTTGTCCACGGTGTGGATCTATAGACACAATTTGGTATCTTTCATCACTTGCAGACAATTTGCGAGCACCCATATCTTCATAGGCTCAAAAGGCAAGAAACTCAAACCTCACAAATTGGGAAGCATGTCATACAGCCTTTCAACTGAGTAATCACTGTTTTCCTCCTTCGGTGCCATCAATTAATTTCATAAATATACAATTCACCACAGATCAAGGAAGATCAATGTACTAATTATCATACTTTACTTATTGATGACCTAAAAGTTCTAGAGATGGCTAATCATGATATATGTAAAGGTACTCTTCTACAGCAGGAGATATTGAAAGCTCAGCACATAAGCGCTGAAGCATTTTCTAGAGGTGCCATTTCAATATGGGATGTTCTAAGAAATGTCTGAGCTCTAAATATTATATGCTTTTTTCCATTTTTTTTATTATCATATATTCGAATCAAATGATTAAAGTAATGAGCAATGAGACAGTGTGGGGGCACAAATAAGAGACTGATGTATTCACAGTTTCTTCATAAGGTCCTCAATTTTCTCAGCAGCTCCATACATATTTTTCTGTTTGACTTCATCCAATAGTAAACGGCAAGTCCTGAATCTTGGCACTATATCTTGATCAATCATCTCCTCAAACAGAAAGAAAGCCCACTTGCATCTATCTGCTCTACAAAGCCCGTGAATTAGCAGTGTATAGGTTGAAAGATCAAGACCAAGATGATGTTTATCGACCATGTCATATAATATATCATTCAACAAACTATCTATTTTTCCAGTTTTAAAACATGACTTGATCAATGGGTGGTAAGTTTGAATATCAGGCTTACAAAGACTTGAATCTTCCATTTCCTTTAGTATGTCAAAAGCCATCTTTTCTTGTGCATAATGACAAAACATAGAAATCATTGAATTATAGGTGGATGTATTTGGGGCCACACCAGCCATAGGCATTGCTTCCTTGAATATATAGGTTGCATCATCTATTCTGCCTGCCCTTCCTAACATATAAATGAAAGAATTAAAGAAAACTGTATCAGGCTTACATCCAGCAGACCTCATCCTCTCAACTAATTGCAAAGCTTCATCAAATTTCTCTGCCTTAGCCAGTGCAGACATGATAATAGTATAAGTGACCACACTTGGGGAGCAATCCTGAGCTTGCATCTCATCAAGAAGCTCATAGACCCTGTTGAAATTATGTTCTTGACAATAACATTGGATGATGGTGGAATAACTTATAACACAAGGGCGACAACCATATCCTTTCATCTCTTGGATTGTCCAATATGCCTCATCTACACGGCCAACTTTGTACCATCCATGAATGAATATGTTAAATGTGTGAGCATTTGGAGCAATATGTTGCTTCAGCTCCAAGAAAATTTCACGAGCTTGCTCAACAAATTTCTCTTTGCATAGGGTATCAAGCAATAAGTTCATGGATTCTGTGTTCTTCTCCAAGCCAAGAGTTTGTAAGTCATCAAATATCCTCACAGCATCTGCCCACTGTCCTGCCCCAACAAACCTTCTCATTACCTTGGCTATAGTATTGAGAGTGATGAGACTCTGCTGACGCATTTCTTCTAAGAGATCTCTCAACTTTTCCATTACCTTCATTCTACCCAATATGTCTACCATCATATCATATGATTCCGGCGAATGTTTAAAGTTTGAACGTGAACTAGCCCATTTGAATATCCCCAATGCAGATTTCCAATCATCCTTATATCGATAAAGCATCCTGTCAATAAGGTTTTGAGACAAATGTATACCATCACAAGCTTGATCATTTAATAGAGACTGAAGAATTTCTTCCTCATTGCTTCCTTTGCCAACTTTTGCAGTGAGAATGTTCACAGATCTCATAAGATCTTGACATTGTTCTTTATGCCAAAAGTCACTAGCTCCAGCAGGGTGACAAGATGCTATCGAAGAAAATAAATTTATAGATGCAAGAGCCTGATAACATATGCAAGAGGAGTCACGAACAACAGCACGATATATTGACTGCATGAGGGCGACTTTAACCAATTTCAAAACAACCAAGGTCATGAAAAGGGCCAAAGATGATACTTAGGACCCAGATTCTGCTTCACAATAAAATCATATAGAAAATCAGCTTTTTAAGTCCTTGAGAAATACCTATGAGAACTAACAACTTACATCACCTACTATTTCTGTGAGCAAACTAAGGAAAATATGATTACTATGCAATTCATATAGCCATGTATTTAACATTATTAGTACATGTATGCAAGTTAAGTTTTCCACCTTTTCGGGTGCTTCATAAAGAAGAAAAAAACATAGCAAAATCCATATATGTTGTCATTTACTATTTAGAGAGGATGGCAGTATGACATAGGAATAGGCAAAAATTACTTAGCAACTCTGGTTTATTTGAATCCAAACTCATCATCCCACCACACAAAAGAGATGAGGACAATAAATACCCTTCTATAAAAATATAGACATAGAAGCAGTTTTTAGAACTTTGAGGTCATGCATGCTATACAAGAAACATTGAGCAGCAAGCAAACTAAGGATGGGTATGGTTTGATTAGAAAACAACTTCTTGGGAAAAACAAATGATCATCAATATAATAATTGGTAATTACCATATATCAGTGATAGACCTAAGTTAAAGTTAAAGTGAGGGTGTTCAAATGCACCTGCTGACTTTGATAAAATTATACGTAAATGTTTGAGTTTTGTATTTTGCGTTGCCCTCTTTATTTTTATATATTTGAATCCGCTATCCCCTAATTTCTCACTCTCCGCGCTCAAGCATTACTCTTCTTACAGTTGAGGTCTAACAAGTTTAGCAGAGGTTTTATAATTCCAATTCAATTCAACAGTATAAACCGAACAGTATAAAGAATAGAGATAGTTCAAACCAGCAGGCAGCAGAAGCAGCGATTGAGCGAAAGAGGGACAGGGACGAGTCAGAGGTGACAAAAAATAGCGATTGCAAGGAGCCAAGCACTGATTGCCTTGCTGTGATCTGCGCGAAAAGGAAAGAACAGGGTTTCAAAGATGAGTTGAAACAGCGTCCAGCGTGCTCAAACTTTGGGGACAGGGAAAGAGAAGACTCACCTTGCGCAGGCGACGGAAGGAGGAATGCGCCGGAGGTGGAAGGACAGGGACGAGGCAGAGATGACGATTGACGAACACCGATCTGCGCGAAGAGGGAAGAACATGCTTTCAGAGACGAGAAACAGCGTCCACGCGCAAAAGGGAAGAACAGGGTTTCTCGTTTCAGAGACTCGCCTTACGCCGGTGACGGAGGGAGGAATGCGCCGGAAGTGGAAGGCCTGCGAGCCTGCGAGCCTGCGACGGAACTTCAACGGCGAAGAATAGATGCAGTTTCACAACGCAATTGCTTTTACTGTGGTGGTTTGTTTTAAATTTTGATTTTGAAGTGCAGAATTGATTTTGAAGCGTGAATCACTAATGGCGACTCTACGAAGCAATGTGGTTTACTAATTCTCAATATTTTTTTTATAATAAATTTTAGAGTAAATTACTCAAATCTCCCCTCTATTTTGCAAACCTACACAAAACCCCTCCAACTAAAAGTACATTGCACTTAAACCCAAATTTCTATGATACACTTAATGGTTAATGGAACTGTTAATCAATGATCAACAATTATCTTTTATATTAAATTGACCAAAGTGCCCTTATTAACTATAAATTTTTATTTATTACATAAAATCTTCAATTTTTTAAGCCTTATACAAACTCCTTATTTTACAAATATTTTTTTTTTTATGGTGACTAAAAATTTAATTATAAATGTAGTTGCATAAATTACTAATGAGATGAACCAATATAATATATTAAGATTACTTTTTAAGTATTAATAGATTAAAAAATAAATTTAAGACTAAGATGAATGTTGATTAAAAAAAAATGCTTCCTGTACAGCATGTACAACCTGTAAAATCATGAGGTGTTAAAAAAAATCATGAATCACAAAATCATAAATTGCAAATTCATTTAACATTATCCTCAAATGATATGAATCATACAATAATTCCTGGACTTAATTAGTTAACCCGTATACCAATTTTCAATTTCCTAAAAATAAATAATCATCTAAATAATATTTTCTTGAGCCTCCTTGTTAGGAACGTGCTTGGTTCATATTACTGGTTCATTACTTGGTTCATATTACTCCCAAGCCCATATTTGAAAACAAATATATCTTACATCTATTACTTCCACAATCTGAGCCAGAATTTCAGCATGTTACATATTTGGTTCATTACTTCATGACTAACATTTAAACAATCTAATCCCCAAAAATAAGCACAGTATTGGTTCATTACAACTATTATATCATGAAAATCTCTTTGTCAACAAACAATTTTCCAAACAAACGAACAAACGAAGAGAGGAAACCTCTATCTAGCAGCAATTTTCAATGATACCAATGCTTCGGATTTGAAAGATGAACAGACGCATAGGGGTGGCAACGAATAAACAAACAGACAGCGAGAGACGGCGTTGGCGAGAAGACGTGAGACGATGAGCGACGATGTGTGGCGAGCAGACGCGCAGGGGCGACAACGACGTGCGGCAAACGTAGGCAATGACGGCGACCAACGAGCGGCGACTGTGACTTTGGCAGACGGCAACGAGAAGGAGAAAATGAGAGGTTTTTAGCGCGCGAGAGGTTTTCACCGTGGGGGTTTTTCAGTTTCACCATGTTAATCAATTCTGAATTTTGAATTACAGAGTTATTTTTTATCAGGGGTAATGTTGGTTTTGAAAATACAAGGGGGTTTGTGTTAGAATTCCAAAATAGATGGGAGGTTGGTGTAATTTACTCTAAATTTTATCTAACTATAAAAAAAATCGACATATACATTTTAATCAGATTGTGTTCGTTTACTTTTATTTGTTAGTATCTTTGGTCCTATTTATAAGATAATTTAGACAAAAACACACATTAAGAAAAGTAATTAATACGTTGATTTTCAAGAAATTACTCTATGAGATTACAACTTTACCCCTATTTAAAATTTAATTCCACTACCATGGTAATTGTGTCATTTTAAAACCTTTAATGGTCAACAAGGACAAAAATGAGAAAAAAAAACAATAAATGCTTCTAGATTAGTGCACTTTGTCTTATAAATAGGACCATGAAAAGATTTCAAACTTTAACTTATAAATAGGACCGAGGGAGTATTTGTTAATTTAATTTTTCATAAACAAATTATGTTTGTAAATTGTATACTTTAATAATAATTTAAATTGTTATTTATTAATTTAATTTTTTTGTTATGTAAAGAATAATAATAATTACTCTAATTTAACTTTTAAAAATTATTATGTTAATTAATAAAAAGGGTGTTTGTAAATTAGTTTATTAAATTATACATTATATATTATTATATTAAGTAGGTTGGCCTGTAGCTTATAAGGCCTTTTAATAAGCTTGAAGCCCGGCCATTGGGAGTTGATTTTGACACAACTTTTTTTAATCCTACACACCCTTTTTATTTTCTATTTCCTAAAATACCCTTTTTAAATATTAAATACCTAGACTTATTGTTAAGCAATCAGCACAATCAAAATAAGTAAGGATGCAAGTTTAAGCCCCTGTTTGTTTTAAATTTTACTTCAACAAAACCATGGTTTTGAAAATTGATTTTAAATCACTTCCGTCCAACGTACTTCGTAAAGCGTGCATAATTCATCTCAACCATTCATTTCTAGAATCAATTCTACTCAACTGTAAGAAGTGTCAGAAGCAATACACCCATATGAGAAGAAGTGTCACATTGCTGGCACATGGTTCACAATTGTAGAGTGCCAATTTCAGTTAACAAAATCATTATGTTACTTCAGATTTATTTTTCACTTTTTCCTTTCTATTTTTCCCTTCCGTTTTTCTCCTTTTCGGTTGAGCTTTTTCCCTCCTTTCTTTGACTCCTCTTAGTGTATATAAGAGAAGGATTGTAAGCTTTACATTTTCATGGTGAATTCTACGGTGAGGTACCTTAATAGGTGCCTCACCGTGTAGCCCTTGATTTAGGGGTATGTAAGCAATTTTTTTTAGAATTTGCAATATGGTCCTCCTATTATTAATAGGAGGACCATATTGCAAATTCTAAAAATAATAGGAGGACCATATTGCAAATTCTAAAAATAATTTTTTTCTTACATACCCCTAAATCAAGGGGTACACGGTGATGCACCTATTAAGGTACCTCACCGTAGAATTCACCTACATTTTCATCGATTTTATTCAATGAGTAATTGAATTCAAATGTTCAGAAGTTTTCTCTCTTTCCGTCTAGGGTGAATCACTTGGTGGGTGTCACACCGGTGTATCACCCCACAATTACCGTTAGATTTAGCTTTTAAATGATTAACGGTACAGATTCACTATTCGTGACCGGTTGGACAGTTTATTATGATTGACAATAATGCACTGCGCTATATAACATAGTGGGATGCAGTTTGGTTTACAGTGTCCCAAATAAAAATGTCTGATTGACTATTGTTGATGTTCTTTTAATATGTCGATCATATTTTAATTTAAAAATCATTTAATTATTTCCTCCAAAAAGTAGCATTTAAATATGAAAACGTATATTTTTTAAATTTTGCTGTAAACACAGTAATTTTAATTCATTTCAAAAAAAGACCAAATTTAGATATTATTTAAATATATAGTATGATATAAAATGTTACAAGTAATTTTATTTTTAAATGATTACAACTAATTAAAATGATTAAAACGTAATATTGAATTTCTAAAGTCTCGGGCCAATTCCATGAGTATTTCGCAAAGGTCAACCATTATGCTCCAAGTGCTCGCTCTCTAGCTGCTGCAGCTACAGTTTAAAATTGGAAATAAATGCATAAATATTCACAAATGCACATATAGGTAATAAAACTTGTCTGGACCCTTCTCAGAAAACTATTAAAAAGCATTATTTTATTCCACCCAATCAAAAAACCTGCAAAAGAGGTGATACACCAGTGTATCACCCATGTGGGTGACACATCCTAGAAGGACCCCTTTCTCTCTGGTCCAGAAACTTTTATGGTATCAGAGCTCTTGATCTCAAGAGCTCTGGTTTCCTGCATCCATGGTTAGGGGTAATCCGCACAATAACAATGGAAATCCTCCTCCTCCTCCTCCAATTCAGGATCCTACCTTGAATCCCCTAAGTGAATACTATATCCATCCTGGTGAGAATCCCTCCTTGGTGTTAGCCACTCCATTACTCTCAGAGAAGAACTATCACAACTGGGCAAGAGCTGTGAAAAGATCTCTTATCTCCAAAAATAAGTATAAGTTCGTCAATGGCATGCTGCCAATGCCATCTTCCTTCGATCCAAGCTTTGAGGCTTGGGAGAGATGTAATAATCTGGTCTTATCTTGGATCTTCAATTCAGTGGAGCCAACAATTGCATAAAGCATTGCCTATTTGGAGGTAGCTGCAGTATCCTGGAAGCTATTGAAAGACATATCTGCTCAAGGTAACAGAGTTCGTGTGTTTGAGTTACAGTGGGAATTAATTCTCTGAAACAAGGTGCAAATCCTGTCACCTACTACTTCACTGAAATGACTACTTTATGGGATGAAATTGAGAATGTTAGGCCCCTTCCAGACTGCACTTGTGCTGTTAAATGTGTATGTGATGCTAATAGGAATTGAAAGGTGTATAGGAGTAAAGATTGTATCATGAAATTTCTAAGTGGCTTAAATGATGAATTTGATGTTGTGAGATCACAAATACTTATGATGGAACCATTTCCGAATTTGAGTAAGGCTTTCTCCTTGATTCTTCAACAATAAAGGAAGATAGACAGTAACAACAATAATGGAGATGTGCAGGCTTTTGTTAATGCAGCAGAATGGAAGAAACCATTTGGCCGAGGTAGAGGTGGAGCAAGCTCCTTCAATGGGAGAAACAATCTGAAGGTGTGCAGCTATTGTGGCAAAACTGGGCATACAATTGAAGTGTGTTACAAAAAGCATGGGTATCCAACTCACTTCAAAAATAGAGCTCCTGGAAGTGTGAACAACATTGTAGGAGATTCAACAAACTCTGTTGTGAATGTTGAAGCAGATTCTAAATCTGAAATTGATACTATCTCACAAGCTTCTTCACAGGTATCATTGAGTGATGAGCAGTTTAAGGCCATTATGGCTCTTCTCCAACCTTCAAATATTGTTGGAACCTCAAAGAATAATCAGGTAGCAGTTGTTACTACAAAACAACAAACCCAGTCAGGTATTACCATAGCTTGCAGTATTCATACCACCATGTCTAGCACCTGGATCTTAAATTCAGGGGCTACTGATCATATTTGCTCTAACAGAAAATTTTTCAGCTGTTTAAAACCAATAAAGACAAGTCATATCACAGTGAGCCTTCCAAATGGACATACATCCACAGCCACACACAAAGGAACTGTTCACATTGCTCAAAACATTATTCTAACAGATGTCTTGTATTTACCTGGTTTCACATTAAACCTTATCTCTCTTTCCAAAATGAGTTCTCAACTTAATTGTGGATTTGTTGTCCTTTCTAACTTGTGTCTTATACAGGACTTGACCAGTTCGAAGATGATTGGTTCTGTTAGGATGAAGGATGGGTTGTCCTGTTTTCCACATCATCATCTCTCATATCCACATAAATCAGATTCTGCTACAATCAATGCAACCTTAACCAAGTCATACTCCTTTCCTGAGACTGCTTTGTGGCATTTTAGGTTGGGACATGTTTCCAATTCAAGAATGAACATGTTATGTGCTTTGTACCCTTTCTTACAAGCCTATAATAAATAGCTCATTTGTGACACTTATCATTTTTAAAAACAAAAGAAACTACCTTTTATTGACAGCACAAGCAAAGCTACTCAACCTTTTGATTTAATTCATTTGGATGTTCGGGGTCCTTACAAAGTTCATACTATTCAAAAGCAAAGATACTTTCTCATAACTGTTGATGACTATAGTAGATATACACTTGGATCATTTTAATGCAACAAAAGTCAAAAACAGAAAAACACTTAAGAAATTTTGTCAAGCTAATATAAACTCAATTCAGTAAGAAAATAAAAATCCTAAGGTTAGATAATGGAACTGAATTCCTTTTAGGTTCTTTTTATCAAGAATTTGGAATAATTCACCAAACAAGATGTGTTGAGACACCTCAACAAAATGGAAGGGTTGAGAGAAGGCACCAAATCATCCTTAACATTGCTATAGATCTCTTATTTAAAGCAAAATTGCTAAAATCTTTTCGGGGCCTCGTTGTTGCACATGTTGTGCATTTATTAAATAGAATTCCATCACCTGTTACTAATTATAAATCTCCTTATTAAATTCTATTTGAACCAAAACCTGATCTTACTCATTTACGAGTTTGTTTGGAAAGAGGTTGTTTGGTCTCGATTAAGCTCTCGAATTGTTCTGGTTTCATGATAAGTGAAAAATAGGTGATAAATTAGATTACTTTTTAGTGCACTTATCAAGGTTAAAATGGTATTTTATGCCCCTAATTTATCCCTTTTTATTAATAATTGTGTAAATTGTATTTATTAGCCTTGAATTTGAATTTGATGCTATTTTAATATAAATTGTGTTGATTTTTGCAGATTATCGCAAAGATTTGATATGAAGGAAAGATAGCATTAAATAAGGGAGATATTTGCAAGATTTGAAGTTTGATTGAGAACAATTAATAAAGATTTGAAGATTATTTGAAGATAATTAATGAAGATATCAGCTGCAATAAAACAAGGATTTTGCAGACAACCTTCCCATTTAAATTCAAGATGCTTAATAAATGCAAGATTTCATGAAGATAAAGGGAAACAAGGAAAGACAATAAACCAAAACCAGTCTCGGGGAGGAATCAACTCAAAAAGAGATAGAAGGAAGCTGCAGAAGACGAAATATGCGCTTCACCCTGCGTTGTAGAGCAAGGTGAAGCGCAACCAATTAAGCCTCTGGAAGTTGCGCTTCAACCCGCGCTGTAGCGCAGGTTGAAGCGCAAAACACGTGACCTTGCTCTGTTTCCGGATTTAAAATGATTTCTTCCCAATTTCCTTTGTCTTTCCTTAGTCTATAAATAGAACCTTCTTGTACCAGATCAAGGTGTGTAGGATCATCTAGGATAATACACCAAGGGCTGGAGAAGGAGAAGATAGAGCTACTAGGATTGAAGAAGGTGACAGATTCTTCAGTGGTTTGTAATGGCTACCATGAGTAGCTAAGCTCTCCAGTAGGATTGGATGTAGTGGACTCAATCCCCAAGTGTATGTGAATTCTCTTATTTTTAATTATAAATTTCTGTTCTTACTTATATTGGTACTTTTATGTTGTTCTTAATGCACTACTTCCGCGCGTGCGCCAGAGTAGTAGGCTAGTGCTCTGGATAAATGAGAGTGTGAAGTTCCGGCTAGTATTAGAGTTTAGGTGAACCTAGAAATAGGAAGGCTAACCTCCGATTGCTAAAAGTAGTCATTTAATCATAAAGGAATATAGTTTTAACCGAGGATTGAAGCGTATAGGTGAGTGACAGCCCCTTCATAGGCATTCTGTAGGAGAGTATGATCAAATTGATAGCGGCATATTAACATAGGGCATGATCCAACGATTGGGGGTATATCCACACCATAGGGACCTATAGTTAATATGATTAAAAATGGCTAAGGTATAAGTATTAACAAGTTTATAATGAAAAAGGGAGATTCACATACAGGATGGGTGCGAAGAAGCGAAGTCCAATCCTAATCCAAGTAATTTTATCTCATCTCAATTCTTTTGCCCACATTTATTTATTTTATTTAAATTCCGCAATCAAATTATTCTCTCAAATAATTGCTCACTTGATAAGTCGATCACTAATATCTTACGAATTAAACCACTCCCTGTGGATACGATACTCTTACTTACTATTATACTGCTGGATTTTTGGTTCGCTTGCCAGAATTCCATCAAGTATTTTTGGCGCCGTTGCCGGGGAGTGGTGTTTTAATTCGTATAACCTTGGGAGGTCGAATTATCAAGTGTATTTATCTTAGGATTTCTTTATTTATTATTCTTATTATTTTAGGAAATTTTATTTTAGGAATTTTTAGGAAATTTATTGTTTTTCTCTTATTATTAATTTTTCTTCCACACTTACCTTTTTCAAGTTTTCTTGCTTTTGTTTTTGAGAAGTCAGGTGTCTCACATCAACTACAACTTAATCCAGAAATAGAAAGGACATCAAGGAATAACAGAAGTAGAAACAAGAGAAGGAGACAAGGGAGAAGTCGAGAAGAAAACAAAAATATTTTATTATTTTCTTTTTATTTTAGGATTTAAAAAATATATATATATAATATTTTTTTATTTTATTATTTTCGTTTTATTTTTTATAAAAATATATATATATATATATAATATTTTTATTTTATTATTTTCATTTAAAAAAAACAATAAATATAATATTTTTGTTTTATTATTTCCATTTTTTTTTAAAAAAAGAGAGATAATATTTTTTTTCCTCTCTCCTGAGCTAACATTTATTTGAGATCCTTTAGAGGACAAGTAACAGAAAAAGGGGGCAAGGATAAGCTTAAGGAGACAATCTCAACACTCTCTGCTCAACCACCGCAAGTGAAGTAAATGCTAAATGGCTTATGAATGGCAAAATCAACCAAGGAGAACCCTTGGGGATTATTTTAGACAGCAAGAACCAGAGTATTTCTCTCATACACCGATTCAAGGTAACTTCTCTAATTACAACAATTATTCTAACAATTTTTCACAGGATGGGAGAAGTTACCAAAACCAGAATTTTGGGTGGCACCAAGATGATGTTTCACTCCTTATGCAACCTTCTTTTCAACAACAACAAAGTTACTCTTCCTATCAACAAAGAGAAGCAAGATTGGATGAGTTTTTGGAAAACCTCAATCAAAGCAATATACAATTTCAGAAGGAGAGCGAAGAGCGAAGAAGAAATAATGATGCTTTGATAGCAAAACTAAGGGAGTTAGGACCTTACAAGCATATCGAAGAAATTCATCAAGGCAATATACAACTTCAGGAGGAAAGAGAAAAAGCAAGAAGAAACACTGACGCCTTGTTGGAGCAATTCACAGAAGCAGGAGCCAATCAACAGTCAGAGCAAATCTCAGCAAGTCATTCAGACAGGGACGATTTTATTGAAGACAAGTGGGAGGAATTTATACAATTTAAGTTGTATTGTGAAAGAGAAGGACTAACCGTTGACCTCGCACTAAATGAGATAGAAAATATGATCAAGCAATCAGCAAATGCACTACCTAACCCTGAAGAATAGTGTGACGACATTGTTCAGCTGATAGGGGAGGAAACCAATGACAATTTGGATGATGAAGAAGAGGAAATTGAAGAAACACAAGAAGCTGATGAAAGGGAATTAGAGGAAGCTGATGAAGAAAAGGAAGAAGAAGAAGAAGGTGAAGCAAAAGTAGAAGAAGAAAAAAGAGAAGATGAAACAGAAAATATTGTGCTTAAAGAAGAAACTGACTTTGAAAGGGAGCATACAACATATGGGAATGTACATGATGAAAAAGATAAAGAAAAAGAGAAAAAGAGTGAACAGAGAGATGGTGAATCAAAGCCCGAGGAAGGAAGGGAAGAGGTACCAAGACTAATGACCTTGCCTTATCCAACCAGTCCTCTAAATGAAGATCAAGAAAGGCATGGTGCAAGTGATAATCCTTCCAGAACTCACAAAAGAAAGGCTTGCAATCACACTGACCAGGAAAGAGCAAAGAGAAGAAAAATCAAGCTAGAATCAAACTCAGAGCCTAGAGCCAGATTGAAGATCAAGTGGTCAGGTGTGTTTCATATCAAAGACCCCTGTGAAGCAAAGAAATTGAGAGCAATCATTTGTGAATCATTCAAGATTCAAGAGGAGAAGACCTATGCAACTCAACAAAAGACTCCAAAGAAGAGAAAAGTCAGGCCAAGGGAGTCAGCAACATGGTCTAACTCCAGACACAAGCCCAAATGGTTAAAATCGTTTCACACTACAAATTGCTCCAAGGCAAGATTATGGGGAGGTTTATGGGCCAGAAAAAGGAAGGGTGCAGCACACAAGCTCACCAAAATATTTCAGTTTCAGCCACCTTGAGAGAATAGGCGTCGAGCTATCAGACGTTAAACAAGCGCTTTCTGGGAGGCAACCCAGAGATTTTTAAAGTCTTTAATTAATTTTAGTTTTGTTTTCTAGTTGTTAATTAGGATTCTTCATTTTTTAGGATTTAGGAAATTTTCAAAATTGATTGGAATAAGTTTTTGGAAAATAAAATTTTTAAATAATAGGAAGCAGCAGAAAACGTGACTGAAAATTACAAAATTACATTCTGTTTTCAGCGCTTCACCTGCGTTGTAGCGCAGGTAAAGCGCAGAAATGCAATTTTAGTCACTGTCTTTTGCGCTTCACTTGCGCTGTAGCGCAGGTGAAGCGCAGCAGTACGAAATTTAAAAAAATCTCTTGTTTTCTCATGTACTGTTTCTCTACTTCCTAAGCTTTTCTTTTCATTTTTTCCACTCACAAATCTCCATCAATTTTGAAACTTTCAAGTTTGATTTTTACCAATTGAAATCTTCATTTACTCTATGATTTGAATTTTAGGATAGCAACTTTAGGATTATGAATGTGTATAATGTTGATAATTGCTATCTTGAATATGATTATGACTATGTGGAACATGAAGAACAATTTGCTTGATTGGAATGTCCTTTGTTTTGTGAGTTATTGAATTTGAAAGTGGTATGCTCTGTTTCTTTCAAAAATCTTGAACTTTCACTTTCCATGGATTGATTGAATGCTTGCAAAACAAATGAGTATATTCTGTTTTTAGGAAGTGATTACCAAGTGCACTGAACTTTTGTTGTGAAAATATTAATTCTTTGAATTATGCATGCAAATTGGTTAATGATAGGCTTCAATGTTCTTCATGAATTGCACAGACTGCTGCAAAGTATAAAGACCAGTTGACCTCAAACCAATCAGGAGTACTAGACCCATACCCAAGCATGCTGCTTGAAGAGTTCCGGATATTCTTGTAGTGGCCTGGGGACAGGCCTATTCATCCAGGGGGAGGTGGAGCAGCAACATGACAAGGACTCACAGGATACAGAGGATGAAGATTGATACTGGTGTTTTCTTTCTTTTAGTTTTTCTTTTATTTTCCTTTATTTTATAGAATTTGTTTCAGTTAATTAAAATTTTTGTTTTGTATTTCTTTTTTTTAATTTTTAGAATTTTTAAAATTTTTAGGACCTTAGGAATTAAAATTTAAGGTAAATTTTTTCGAATTCTCTGTAATTAGGTAGTTTAACTAACTAGATTAGGAAAGATGATAGGGTTCTGTGATTAACTCCATAATCAGTTAGAATTAGGATACTTCTCAGGAGAACCTATCAGGATAGTTAATTAAAACCAGTAAGTGTTTTATCAAGGAATTTTAGCCAAAAACCGGTGAGTTGAGAACCCAAACACTGAAATTGAGAGCTTTTCACCGCTACTTGTCAACTGTTATTGCTTGAGTTTTTGAATTTTATCTTGCTAAGTGGAAAATATGGAAGTGACAAAGGCACATTTTGTGATTATAATATTTTGCTCAGAGCCAAAAAACCAACCTTGATTAATTATCCCAATTTTTTGATTGCCCATTTAAGCCTTAATATTTTCTTTTGATGTACCCCAGTCATGATTAATGATCATACCATGTCCCTTCACACTTGGGATAGAGAGTAGGGTGCAACACAACAAAATGGGACAATGGATTGGTGAATTGAAAGATCAAGGAAACTCAAAGAGCAGGCAAAACAAATCACAAGAAAGAGTACTCCCCTATATATTCATTTGAACAAAGTTCAAAAAAAAAAATCTGCACAAAAAGTGTAGAAATCAAATAAGTTGGGGGGTACATCTTCAAACAAAGAGGCCAGCTGAAAAAGGGTGACAATTCAAGAATGACATGGTAGATGTAGAGAACTCCCAAGCACAACCACAAGATGCTCTCTATCCAAAGTGTTCTTTGAATATCCAGAAAATCCATAATTTCTTGATAGCCCAGCCTCATTACAACCAAAGAAAAGACCTTTTGATCCATATTGACTATTTGCAGGTGTAGAAGTTGGAAACGACTATCAATTCTAGTTGCTCAACAGTGGTGAAAAAGATTGAGGGAAACACTTACCCGTGAGAATGAGAGAATTCCTTGGTTTATCACTTATTGCTTTAATTTCTATTTTTGAGAAGTTTAACTGATGTTTGTGTTCTGTTCTGATTGAGGACTGGTAAAATCTCTTAATCCTGATTTTTTCTGACATTTGGAAAGTGACTGCTGCTTAATGAGGAAATTTTCCTTGAATTTGTTTTTGTTTTAAAGTCATACAGGGGATTGAATTGATTTTTTTTTATTACAAGGAGGTCTCTTGCTTGAGGACAAGCAAGAATTCAAGTTGGGGGGTATTTGATAAGTGAAAAATAGGTGATAAATTAGAGTACTTTTTAGTGCACTCATCAAGGTTAAAATGATATTTTATGCCCCTAATTTATCCCTTTTTATTAATAATTGTGTAAATTGTATTTATTAGCCTTGAATTTGAATTTGATGCTATTTTAATATAAATTGTGTTGATTTTTGCAGATTATCACAAAGATTTGATATGGAGGAAAGATAGCATTAAATAAGGGAGATATTTGCAAGATTTGAAGTTTGATTGAGAACAATTAATAAAGATTTGAAGATTATTTGAAGATAATTTATGAAGATATCAGCTGCAATTAAACAAGGATTTTGTAGACAACATTCCCATTTAAATTCAAGATGCTCAATAAATGCAAGATTTCATGAAGATAAAGGGAAACAAGGAAAGACAATCAACCAAAACCAGTCTCGGGGAGGAATCAACTTAAAAAGAGATAGAAGGAAGCTGCAGAAGACGAAATATGCGCTTCACCCTGCGTTGTAGAGCAAGGTGAAGCGCAACCAATTAAGCCTCTGGAAGTTGCGCTTCAACCCGCGCTGTAGCGCAGGTTGAAGCGCAAAACACGTGACCTTGCTCTGTTTCCGGATTTAAAATGATTTCTTCCCAATTTCCTTTGTCTTTCCTTAGTCTATAAATAGAACCTTCTTGTACCAGATCAAGGTGTGTAGGATCATCTAGGATAATACACCAAGGGCTGGAGAAGGAGAAGATAGAGCTACTAGGATTGAAGAAGGTGACAGATTCTTCAGTGGTTTGTAATGGCTACCATGAGTAGCTAAGCTCTCCAGTAGGATTGGATGTAGTGGACTCAATCCCCAAGTGTATGTGAATTCTCTTATTTTTAATTATAAATTTCTGTTCTTACTTATATTGGTACTTTTATGTTGTTCTTAATGCACTACTTCCACGCGTGCGCCAGAGTAGTGGGCTAGTGCTCTGGATAAATGAGAGTGTGAAGTTCCGGCTAGTATTAGAGTTTAGGTGAACCTAGAAATAGGAAGGCTAACCTCCGATTGCTAAAAGTAGTCATTTAATCATAAAGGAATATAGTTTTAACCGAGGATTGAAGCGTATCGGTGAGTGACAACCCCTTCATAGGCATTCTGTAGGAGAGTATGATCAAATTGATAGCGGCATATTAACATAGGGCATGATCCAACGATTGGGGGTATATCCACACCATAGGGACCTATAGTTAATATGATTAAAAATGGCTAAGGTATAAGTATTAACAAGTTTATAATTAAAAAGGGATATTCACATACAGGATGAGTGCGAAGAAGCGAAGTCCAATCCTAATCCAAGTAATTTTATCTCATCTCAATTCTTTTGCCCACGTTTATTTTTTTTATTTAAATTCCGCAATCAAATTATTCTCTCAAATAATTGCTCACTTGATAAGTCGATCACTAATATCTTACGAATTAAACCACTCCCTGTGGATACGATACTCTTACTTACTATTATACTGCTGGAATTTTGGTTTGCTTGCCAGAATTTCATCATTTCACTTTGTACCCTGATGCTACTTGGGCCAACTCATTTGCTATTTCATTTTCTAGCCTGGGTACGTGTTCCAAAATCAAATCATCAAAGCAATTCAAAAGGCTTTTGGCCCTGGCAAAATATTTCGCCAATTTAACACTACAACACTTGTACAATCCCTTTAATTAGTTAATGACCAGTTGGGAATCTGCTTTGATATGCACATGTGTTGCGTTAAAACTTAATAACAATTCGAGCCTCGCAATGAGAGCTTCATATTCGATTTAATTATTATAGCATTCTCCTTTTATCTTAAACATAACTTTGGTTATTACCTTGTTAGGTGATATTATCAGCATTCCAATGTCGTTCCCCTTATTATGTTTCGAACCATCAAAGAATAACTCCCAAGGTTTAAGCCCGATAAAATTGATTTCTTTAATTTGAATCATTGTTTGCTCGGCTAAGAAATCAGCAAGGGCTTGCCCCTTTATTGCTTTTAAACGTATATACTTTAAAGAGAATTCTATTAATGCAAGTGCCCATTTCTCTATTCTGCCATGTAAAATTGGCTTAATCAACATAAACTTTATAACGTCGAAATGGGAACTCACATGAACTTTGAAAGGCTTTAGATAATATTCCAACTTCATACATGAAAAATATAAACATAAACAAAAGTTTTTCTAAAGCACTATATCTCTTTTCTACATCATTCAGGCTTCTGCTCAAATAGTAAACAACTCGCTCGAAGCCATTTTCGTCTTCTTGAGCTAACATGCTTCCCAAGGTTTCCTCTGATGCATAAATACATAACCTAAGAAGTTTCCCTTTGATAGGGGGAGTCATTACAGGTGGTACATTTTGATTTCTTCGAAGGCCATTTGATGTTTTTCACACCATCTGAATTGTCGCTCTTTCTTTAATCTCAACAGAGGGGAGAAAACCTTCATCTTCCCGAATAAGTTCGAGATGAACCTTCTCAGATAGTTGATTTTTCCTAGGAGACATTGCAGCTGCTTCTTGTTTGTTGGGGGTAAGGCCCCTATAATAGCTTGGGCCTTGTTTTATCAACTTCAATCCCCTTTTTCTGAACCAGGAATCCCAAGAAGTTTCCTGCAGATACGCCGAAGGCGCATTTCATGGGGTTCATCTTCAAACCATGTGCCCTCATCCTTTCGAGTGAAGATCTCAAGTGTTCCAAGTGTTGCACTCTGGTCTTTGATTTGACCATGACGTCGTCTATGTACATCTGCATAAAGTCACCAATAAAATCATGAAAAATTAAGTTCATTGCTCTCTAGTAAGTGGCCCCTGCATTCTTTAGGCCGAAAGGCATCACTACCCATTCGAAGGTCCCCAATGCCCTAGGACAACAAAATGTCATTTTCGAAATATCATTTTTAGTTATGAAAATTTGGTTATAACATGAATAACCATCTAAAAGGCTCAACACTTCATTTCCTGTTGTTGAATCTATCAACATATCAACAATGGGCATTGGATACTCATCATTAGGTGAGGCATTATTTAGGTCTCGAAAGTTTATACACAATCTCAACGAGCCATTCTTTTTTATTATAGGAACAATATTAGAAGCCAATTTACGTACCTGGCAGTTATAATGAACTTGGCTTTGAGAAGCCTTTCGATTTCTTCTTTTATCTTTGAGACCACTTCTGGAGCGAATCTTCGAGGAGATTACTTCATTGATCTCTTTCCAGATAGGATTGGGAACCTATGCTCGACCATACTTCGATCTAACCCTGACATTTCTTCATAACTCCAAGCGAAACAATCCCTAAACTCCATGAGTAATTTAATCAATTCTTCTTTGGCCCCTGAATCCATTCTTGCACTAACGAACGTAGGCCTTCGATCCTCAGCTGTTCCTAAGTTGACTTCCTCCAACTAATCTTGGGATTCAAACCTGGGTGTCTTTTCATGATTATTCTCGAAGACTAGAGGCTCATAATCGTTTATACAATATAAGTTCTCGAAGTCTGACCCCTCATTGGCCTCCTGGACTGGGCCATCTGACTCTTTAACTTTTCTTCTATTCTCTTCTTTTGTTAACAAGGTCGCTTCGGCCTTTCTCTCGGCCATGTAGGCTGTTATTCTTTTCATCATGTGCTCTATACTTGCCATGAGGCATTGAGCATCTCTTGGGCTGTTTCGAGATTGTCCTCTCCCTTCAATACAAAACCCTTGATAGGGTCAAGCCTTACTAAAATAGGCACATTTGCTAAATGCATTGCAGATTTTGAGTCTAACTCATAGGGACCTATGTGTGCAATATTTCTATCGAAGTCTGCCTCAATTAGTCCTTGTTCAACAATGTACACCCCTTGGTCAGCTTTGATCACTATAGGATTTCCTGCATCATCCAACAAGAATAGTTTTTGGTGAATTATTGATGAAACGACCCCTATGCCATGGATCCACTCCCTTCCTAACAGCATGTCGAAACTGACCTTGGTTTGGATTACCACAAATATGGTGGTTCGAACCTGACCACCAACCACTAAATCTAAGGCCACTACTCCTTTAGAGTTTGAGGATTTTCCAGCAAAATCTGTTATGACAATGTTGTGAGGGACTAGATCCTTGTTTGTTTTCCCCAACTTATCAAATGTGACTTTGGGTAGCAAGTTGATAGTTGCTCCCCGTCAATTATGACCCTGTTGATAGGGCTTCCTTCGACCACTGCTTTGATATATAATGGCTTCATGTGATCCATTTCTCCTGGAGAAGGTTTCACTAAGTTGACCATTTCATTTTTGGTCTTTGGTTCTATTTGGCATAGCATCACAGGACTCTGCATGTCCTCATCTTCAAAGTCTTCCTCCTCTTCCTGCCGTTGCACCTGCTGAGCAAATTCAGCTGGTAAGATCGAAACTATTCCACATATATCTTGCAATGAATCAAGGAATCCTAACTCGAACTCCTCTGAAAGGAGGTCATCTTCTTCCATTGCCCTTACCTTACCATTAATCTGCTCTCGCAGATCCCTTTGTGTTTTTCATGAGGAGGCCTCGAACCTTGTTTTTGGCCTTTGATTCATTGGAACTTGTTCTACTTGGTTCTATTACATCCTGGCCCTGTACATCCATTGAGCCCTTCGCCATTGGGTCCTTGTCATCAAACCTTTGGCTTTTGAATATTGGCTAAAGTGGTACCAACTTTCTTGAGGAGGTCTCATTTGCTTTGAAGGGTGCACCACTATTTCTTTCCCTTTCGCAGAGGTTGACATTTCTCCCTTTGGATTCACTGCTTGCCAAGTGGCTTGTGTTAGGACCACAAGAAACACTAGAAGGGGGGTTGAATAGTGTTTTATAATCGTTAACAGTTTACTGGAAAAACCTTTTTAAACAAGCAAAGATATTTTCAACGTTCAAACTACTTGCTGAAAAAATGAGTTTTCAATGACTTGCTGAGATACTTCAGCAGGTTCAGTAAAATTGAATTTTAAAAATGATTTGAGTAAAAGTGAAATTGTTTTTGCTGCGCAAATTATAAACTCACTTTTCAGAACCTTCCTTAGTTAGAAATAAACAGATAACAGCGGAAAGTAAAGAGTGAAGGGTTGAGAGAACTTAACACAGAGATTTATCCTGGTTCACCCACTAACCCAGTGAGCTACGTCTAGTCCCAGGGCAAACCACCACTGGATTTTCACTAATCCCGCAAGATTACAAGTATTCTTTTACAGACAAGCCTCTCCAAGCTCAACCAAGTATTCTTTTGCAGACAAGCCTCTCCGGGCTCAACCAAGTATTCTTTTGCAGACAAGCCTCTCCAGGTTCAACCAAGTATTCTTTGTACACACAGCCTCTCCAGGCTGAAAACCCATGTATTCTTTTAACGCAACCTCTTCAGGTTACCCCAGCAAATACAGTTTGAAAGGATGAATGCTCAAACTCTGAAACTACACAAGTTTAGAGCTTGAACTGGGAAACTTGTACAAATGACTGAGTAATACTCAGGATATAGAAGTTGTTGTACAATATGAGAGAATTATGAAACAGATGAGTATAAATTTCTGCAGCATTTCAGCAAGTCGGTTTCTCTGTTCTTGGTTCTCTATTTCTTTCTTCATGAAGTCTGGTATTTATAGAGAGGAGAGCCTTCGTCCGTTGAACTCCAATCGATTTCCCGTTGAGAGATAGAATTTAAAGCAAATGCTCCCGTTGTGACACATAGCCTGAACCCTCAGCAGTAGCAGGTAGTAGAGTCAGTTCACAGACTTCACTTTTTCTGAGCCGTATGTACTTTTTTGCAGGCTTTGCCTTTTTGGTGAGAGAAATTTGAAATATGCCAAAAAGCAGTTTCTCTGATTTTCGTGAAGAATAAGAGGCACAAGTAATCTGAGACTGCTACAAGAGACTTGAGTCTTCAAGGAGAATTTTTGAGAGTATAATATTGAAGACGAACAGGCAATGGTACGTTGTCTCACAACTTCAGGAGGTTCATTGCTTTCAGCAGGTAGCACTCTCTCAGCAGGTTTCCTTGCTTCGGAAGGTTTCACGTACTTCAGATGATATGATTTCTTCAGGCTGCACCTTCTGAAATATTGAACAAATACCTTCAGCAGAAGTTATACTTTCACGTTAAAGCCAAATTTGTTTTTCATTAAAACTTTGGAGTTGCGAGACGTACAACATTATTATCCTTTTAATAACATTTTGAGAATCAACATTCTCCCCCTTTTTAATGATGACAAATTTTCTTTAAGAAAGAAATCAAATATCTGAAGGGAAGAGATAATAATATGTTAGAGTAAAGCTCCCCCTAAATCAGATTTTGATTCAGAGCTTTTCGACTTTCGACTTGAATTTGCTCTTAATCTGCTCCCCCTGAATCTGAGAATTCTTGTGAAAAACACTTAACTTCAGATTTTGTTAGTTTCTTAATACTCCCCCCTTTTGTCATCAGTCAAAAGGAAGAATTCAGAGTGGCTAAAGAAGTGAAACAAAAGCAAGAAAGGAAGAATTCAGGATACCACTGATGCAAATCAAAACTTTTTATGAAGAAGATTCAATTTTCCGAAATAGAGAGAATATTCAAATTTTGTCTAATAAACTTGAATCTATCTTCAGCAAGTGGTTTAATGAATATATCAGCCCATTGATGTTCTGTATCAATGAATTGGATATCAATAATTGCCTTCTGAACATAGTCTCTTATGAGATGATGTTTTAATTTCAATGTGTTTTGCTCTTAAGTGTTGAATTGGATTTTTAGAAAGGTTAATTGCACTTGTGTTATCACAGAAGACTGGAATAGATTTAATATGAGTATTGAAATCTTCTAGCTGATATTTTACCCATAGCAGCTGTGAACAACAGCATGCTGCAGAAATATATTCGACTTCAACAGTTGAAAGGGCTATCGTGCTTTGTCTCTTACTGGACCAGCTTATCAGATATTCTCCAATGAAGTGACATCCGCCACTAGTTGATTTTTTTTCTATTCTGTCTCCAGCAAAGTCAGCATCACATAATCCTACTAACCTGCAATCCTTACTCTTCTTATAGCATAGACCAAGATTAGTAGTACCTTTCAAATGTCAGGTCTACTTGCAGTAAGATATAATAAGGATCCAATCATCCCTCTATACATAGTTGGGTCAACAGATTCATCTCCTTCATCTTTGTTTAAAACAGATGAGGGGTGCATAGGAGTTTTCATAGGCTTGCTATCATGCATATTAAACTTCTTAAGCATCTCTTTTGTATACTTCTCTTGATGAATCCATATACAATCAGAGTCTTGCTTGATTTGAAGTCCCAAGAAAAATTTTAGTTCTCCCATTAGACTCATTTCAAATTCGGATTGCATAAGCTTTGAGAACTCAATGCACAGTAAGGAGTTTGTTGATCCAGAGATAATATCATCAACATATATCTGGACCAGAATTAGGTCTTTGTTAGACATTTTTCTAAAAAGAGTTGTGTCAACTTTTCCTCTTTCAAAACCATTTTGGAGTAAAAAACTGCTCAGTCTTTCATACCAAGCTCTAGGAACTTGTTTCAGACCATACAGAGCCTTTTCAGTTTGAAAACATGATTGGGAAAAGTTACATTTTCGAAACCAGGGGTTGCCTAACAAATACCTCTTCCTCAATGAAACCATTTAGGAAAGCACTCTTAACATCCATTTGATATAGTTTGATGCTATTATTAGCTGCGTAGGAAAGTAAAATTCTAATTGTTTCTAGTCTAGCTACTGGAGCAAAAGTTTCAGTAAAATCAATACCTTCTTGCTGATTGTAGCCTTGAGCAACCAGTCTGGCCTTGTTTCTGATAACTTGACCATCTTCAGAGAGTTTGTTTCTAAAAACCCATTTGGTTCCTATGATCGTTTTCCCATGGGGTTTAGGAACAAGAGTCCAAACATCACTTCTAGCAAACTGATTTAGCTCTTCTTCCATAGCTAGGATCCACCCTTCATCATGCAGAGCTTCTTCAATATTCTTTGGTTCAATTTCAGAGAGAAAAGCAAGATTGTTGACTTCCTTTAGTCTTGATCTTGTTCTTAATCCTTCTGAAGTGTCACCAATGATTTGCTCTCGAGGATGATTATTTCTGTACCTCCACTCACGCCAGCGAGGGAAGACTTGTTCATTTTGAGATTCAACATTATCTTTCTGATTAGTGTCAGTATCAGCAGGTTGGACAGTTGTCTTATCAGCAGGTACTTCAGAGGGTCCTTCAATAGGTGCTTCATCCTTCGCTTTTGAAGTCTCTGAAGTGTGATTCAGCTCCATTCCTGCAAAATCATCTTCTAGATCTCATAGTTCCCTATCAGTCTCTTTAGCATCATTAAATCTAACATGAATGGTTTCTTCAACAGTTTGGGTTCTGGAGTTGTAAACTCTATATGCCTTAGAGGTTTTTGAATAACCAATGAAGAATCATTTGTCAGATTTGGAATCAAATTTCCTAAGATCATATTTGGTGTTGAGTATAAAACACTCACAGCCAAAAATGTGAAAATATGAAATGTTGGGCTTTCTTCCTCTCCACAATTCATAGGGAGTCTTATTGAGAATTGGTCTTACCAAAATTCGGTTTTGGATATAACAGGTTGTGTGAACAGCCTCTGCCCAAAAGGACCTTGGAAGATTGCTTGAAATGAGCATGGTTCTTCCTATTTCCTGCAAGCTTCTGTTCTTTCTCTCAACAACCCCATTTTGCTGAGGTGTTCTTGCCACAGGGAAATTGTGAGAGATCTCATTCTCATCACAGAACATGCTGAAGCTTGAGTTTTCAAACTCACCACCATGATCACTTCTGATGGCAGATATGCTAAATCCTTTTTCATTTTGCACCCTTTACAGAATTTGACAAAGTTCTCAAAGTCTCATCCTTGCTTTTGAGGAATATCACCCATGTAAATCTAGAGTAGTCATCAACAATAACCAAACCATACTTTTACCAGAAAGACTTTCAGTTCTTGTAGGACCAAACAAATCAATGTGAAGTAGTTCTAGGGGTCTAGCAGTTGAAACAACATTTATGCTTTTAAAAGAACTTCTAGTCTGTTTCCCCTTTAAGCAGTTTTCACACAAAATATCATATTTGAAAGAGAGCTTGGGTAAGCCTTTCACAAGATTGTGTTTTGTGAGCTTTGAGATTAATCTCAACCAGGCATGACCCAGTTTCTTATGCCAAATCTGTTTTTCATCTTTCACAGAAACAAGACAAGTTACATTTTGATAAACTAAGTCCTCAAGATCAATTTTGTACACATTGTTGTGTCTCTTTGCAGTAAAAATGATTTGGTCATAAGAGTCTTTGACTATGCAGCCATCCCTGGTGAAGGATACAACAAATCATTGTCACATAATTGACTTATGCTCAATAAGTTGTGTTGAAGACCTTCAACCAAGAGAACATTATGGATGACAAATAAAGGAGATATACCTACTGAACCTACGCCAGTGATTTTGCCTTTCTGATCTCCTCCAAAGTCACCACTCCACCATCCTTAGGTCTAAGGTTTTGGAACAAAGACCTTTCTCCTGTCATGTGTCATGAGCAGCCACTTTCCAGGACCATTTGTTGTGTCTCCTTTGTCATATTGAACACATCTGCAACAGGAACAATTAAAGTCTTAGGTACCCACATCTTTTTGGGTCCTTTCTTGTTAGTAGGAGGTCTACCTTTCTTTTTGTGTCGGCACTGTGACATATCATGTCCAGGCTTACCACAGTGAAGGCATCCCTTACCTTTCTTAGCCTTATTAGCATTTTTAATTTTGACATCAAGCACAGAGGAAGTTTCTGAATGACTGAGACCACTTTTGTCTTTGGGATTTGTTTGGACACCCAGAAGCATATTCAGATTCTTGGTTCCATTGACAAAAGCAGCCAGGTCTTTTATGAGTTCAGCAACTTGTTTTTTAAGATTCTCATTTTCAGTTTTCAAAGTTGCTTAATCACAAATATCAGAACTAAGAAGCTTTTCCTTGAGTGACAAATTTTCAGTTTCAAGAGCTTCATTTTTTATAGCCACTTCAGTGAATGCTCTTGATAGCTCTTTGTACTCATGAAAAAGTTCCTTAGAACTTTCCACCAGATCATCATACATATCTTGTAGGGTTTGTGGTATTACCTCTGATTCAAAGCTATCTGATGAAGGAAGGCTTGCCATCATGCACAGGTTGGCTTCTTCAGCATCTTCCTCATCCTCATCAGAGGTGAACTCATCAAGATCTTCCCATGTGGCCATGTGCCCTTTCTTCTTCTTCGGAAACTTCTTCGTCTTTGAAGAAAACCTTCTTAGCTTAGGGCAATCAGCCTTCATGTGACCAGGTTGTTTGCACTCAAAGCATGTTATTTTGTCAAAAAATGTATCTTTTCCTGACTTGTCCATCTTGTTATCGGATAAGGATGACTTTCTGAATCTGGCCTTCTTCTGAAGCATCCCCTTGATCCTTCTGCTTAGCAGAGCAAGATCATCATCATCATCAGAGTAAACTTCTGAGTCTCCTGAGTCTTCTAAGGACTCGTCTACCTTCAAGGCCTTTTGAGAAATAATCCTTCCCAGCTTGGACTTGGTATTCGGGGCAAGAGACTTCTTCTTAGGAGCATTTTCTCTTAGTTCCAGCTCATGAACCTTGAGGGATCCTAAAAGTTCCTCCATTCTTAAAGAGTTGAGGTCTTTTGCCTCTTGAATGGCAGTTACCTTGGGCCTCCAAATCTTTGGTAGACTTCTCAAGATTTTGCAATTGTTATCGCCTGGGTCGTAAGTCTTTCCCAAGGATTTTAGTCCATTGGTGATAGTTTGGAATCTCCCGAACATCTGATCAATTGATTCAGTCTCATGCATTTTGAACATCTCATATTGATGCATTAACATGCTGATTTTAGATTGTTTCACATTGTCAGTTCCTTCATGAGCCGCAGACAAAGTGTCCCAAATTTCCTTAGCAGAGGAACAGCCATGTACTTTCTCATATTCTGATTTGCTCAACGAACAAATCAAGTAGAGTTTAGCGTTTGCATTGAGTTGTACACATGCCTTCTGATCATTTGTCCATTCTGACTTTGGAATGGGCACTCCATTGTTGGTGGGAGTATAGTCACCATCTGTGATTACGTCCCAAAGATCTATGTTGCTGCTTTCAATAAAGAGCTTCATACGATCTCTCTAGTAGTGATAATCAGAACCATTGAAAGCAGGAGGCCTTGAAACGGAGGCACCTTCAGCGATGTAATGTGAGTTGCTTGTAGAGACTTCCATCTGGATCTTTACCCTTAACACTTGTTAGATGCTCAACCCGAGGTTGAGCTCTGATACCAACTGTTAGGACCACAGGAAACACTAGAAGGGGGATTGAATAGTGTTTTATAATCGTTAACAGTTTACTGGAAAAACCTTTTTAAACAAGCAAAGATATTTTCAACGTTCAAACTACTTGCTGAAAAAATGAGTTTTCAGTGACTTGCTGAGATACTTCAGCAGGTTCAGTAAAATTGAATTTTAAAAACGATTTGAGTAAAAGTGAAATTGTTTTTGCTGCGCAAATTATAAACTCACTTTTCAGAACCCTCCTTAGTTAGAAATAAACAGATAACAGTGGAAAGTAAAGAGTGAAGGGTTGAGAGAACTTAACACAGAGATTTATCCTGGTTCACCCACTAACCCAGTGAGCTACGTCCAGTCCCAAGGCAAACCACCACTGGATTTTCACTAATCCCGCAAGATTACAAGTATTCTTTTACAGACAAGCCTCTCCAGACTCAACCAAGTATTCTTTTGTAGACAAGCCTCTCCAGGCTCAACCAAGTATTCTTTTGCAGACAAGCCTCTCCAGGTTCAACCAAGTATTCTTTGTACACACAGTCTCTCCAGGCTGAAAACCCACGTATTCTTTTAACACAACCTCTTCAGGTTACCCCAGCAAATACAGTTTGAAAGGATGAATGCTCAAACTCTGAAACTACACAAGTTTAGAGCTTGAACTGGGAAACTTGTACAAATGACTGAGTAATACTCAGGATATAGAAGTTGTTGTACAATATGAGAGAATTATGCAACAGATGAGTATAAATTTCTGCAGCGTTTCAGCAAGTCGATTTCTCTGTTCTTGGTTCTCTATTTCTTTCTTCATGAAGTCTGGTATTTATAGAGAGGAGAGCTTTCGTCCGTTGAACTCCAATCGATTTCCCGTTGAGAGATAGCATTTAATGCAAATGCTCCCGTTGTGACACATAGCCTGAACCCTCAGCAGTAGCAGGTAGTAGAGTCAGCTCACAGACTTCACTTTTTCTAAGCCGTATGTACTTTTTTGCAGACTTTGCCTTTTTGGTGAGAGAAATTTGAAATATGCCAAAAGCATTTTCTCTGACTTTCCAGAAGAATAAGAGGCACAAGTACTCTGAGACTGCTACAAGAGACTTGAGTCTTCAAGGAGAATTTCTGAGAGTATAATATTGAAGACGAACAGACAATGGTACGTTGTCTCATAACTTCAGGAGGTTCACTGCTTTCAGCAGGTAGCACTCTCTCAGCAGGTTTCCTTGCTTCGGAAGGTTTCACCTACTTCAGATGATATGATTTCTTCAGGCTGCACCTTCTGAAATATTGAACAAATACCTTCAGCAGAAGTTATACTTTCACGTTAAAGCCAAATTTGTTTTTTCATTAAAACTTTGGAGTTGCGAGACTTAAAACATTATTATCCTCTTAATAACATTTTGAGACTCAACAGCTTGGAGTTTTAGCCTTGTGGGTACAGGTCTTACCCATTGATTAGGAGGAATCTTGGCTAGTGGCACAAAAGTCCTCTCTGGAAGGGCCATTCCCCTTCCTGCTCCCTTTTGGGTCTTGGCCATTTTCTGGCCTTCCTAATGCTTTTGTTGGTAAGCATGTCCTTCACATACTGCTTTTTGATTAAGGACTCCTCGAAAGTCTTGGCTGAGTCAGCGTCGAATATTGCGTTGCATCGAGGGCACAACATGACATTTATTTTCTCCTTGTTTCCTTGTTAGAAACTCGAGGAGATTCTCCTCAGCAGCGGGATATATGTCTTTTACTTCTTTTTCGAAGTCCTCAATAGCCATATGTGTGGCTCTGTCATCGACTGGTTTGGTCTCCACCAAATTCACCTCGAATGGCTCCACGAAACTCACATTGGTGCCAAAAGGGTCTGAGTCAACCTTCATGGTGCTTTTCATCTTCTCTTCAAACTTCAATCTCCCTTCCGAGATTTCCTTTTGAATTAAGTCCCCGAAACGAACACAATGGTTAGTCCAATGACCATATACATGATGATACTTACAATCTTTTCTCCCTTTCCTTGGTTTAAGTGTAGGGATTTTGTGATCGTCACTCAAGATAATTTGTTTGTCTTTTACCAAAATATCAAATATTTGGTTAGCTTTAGTAATGTCAAAACCATGTGATGGCTTTTTAAATTTTTCCTTATTCGAAGTACTTGTCTCTTCCTTTACAGGCTTAAGAAAGTACAAGTATAAGGTAGATCAGGTTTTTAGTTCAGCTAAATTGACTTCATTTCTTCTTTATCAATATCTGAGTCACTATTGGCCTCTAACATGTCAATGTATGCCACTTTATCCCTTTTTACCAATTCGATCAAATTTCTTATATTTAGCCTTCTCGGCCTTTATTTGTTCAATTTGCCTAACTCTATCAGCAAGTTGGGCCATATCTCGAACTGGTAAACTAATCAACTTCTTTCGAATATGAAATTCTAGACCTTCTGCAGCTATTTGTACTAACTCATTCTCAGGGACAGGGGGTGAAGCATTTTGCCTTGTTTTTGCCCAAACCTATTGAGGTAATCCCTTATGGTTTCACCTGGCATTCTCCTAATGTTCATCAATTCCATTGGGCTGACTTTACTCTCTCCCCTAAAGAATTGTTCATGAAATGTCCTCTCGAGTTGGACCTAATTATGAATGGAGTTAGAGGATAGCGTTTGTAAACCATGTAAAGGCATTCTTAGTTAAAGAACTTGGAAAGTGTTTCATCCTTAACAGCTTGTTATTGGCTAAATCTCCACATTCTATTTGATATCTAGCCACATGTTATACTATTGACTCACTTATTTCCCCTGCAAACTTCGAAAACTTCGGCACTTTCAACCCTCTAGGAAACTCTGCCTGCAAGACATCTTGAGGGAACGCAGATACGAAGTAAGGCTGATTAGCATAACCTACATTAAGATCGTGTCTATTCAGTACCTGTTCTACCATGTTGTCTACGTTCTGCTGCCCTCCCAAGTTAATTTGTCTTACTCTCTCCACCATTCGATCTGGGTCTTGGTTTTGAGCTACAATGATAGGACCTGGCTCACCTACCCTGTTCAAGAGAGGTTCATGTTGGATTTCTCTCCTGGGCATCTCTGGTTCCTCGAGACAGGGAGTCTCCTGACCAGTTCCAAACACGTCAACAAGCATTCCCATCTGCCTTGCTAACAGTTGATAATTCTGGTTGGTAGTTGCTACTAGGGGAGTGATTACAATAGCCATTTGGTGGGTTAGCATATTAACCATATCATGGTTGTTTTCATCCATATGTTGTCTCATGGATTGTAAGGCCACATTCGTTAAAGCATTTGATCCTATCTCTTTCGACCATGGATTCCCTATAGGGGAGGATGTCCTAACTTCCCTATTGAAGCTATTTGAGTTCCCTAGCATATCTTATGTATTTCCTATGTTCCTAGGGGGAAAGGAACTGCTAATGGATTAGTATACACCACTTGAGGCATCCCTAATGTCATCATATTTTGTGTGTTGAAACCAGGTGGTGGACCCTCGTTCCTGAGTGGTATGTATGGCCTAATCTGGCTGACCACTGGGTCCTCTGCCTGAGCGAGAGTCCCTACCTCAACATCTTCTCTGTTTCTTCCGACCCCACTTAGGGAGTTTTGACTGCCATTATGGTTGTCATGGGATTGTTCGGTGGCTGAGGAGTTTCCTGAAGGAGTTCCAGAGCCATTCTTATGTTTGTTATTCACCATAGTTCTTCTACCACTCATTAATTCATACAACACTATGAAAGGTTCCGTCGGACGTGCCAATTTGTTTATCCTAGAAATAGTCAAAACAAATGTATCTCAAGAACAGTTTGGGACGAGATACAGATCCTCTAGTCGGGCTCTTCTAAGTGTTGTTATTAAAGAGTTTTGGAAGAGATGAGATAGTGGCGCAAGAAAGGATGAACAAGTATTGCTTAAGATTAAACGAGTAAATCAGAGTACATTAACACTGAAACTAAATTACAAGAAAGCATAAAGATACATGAAATTAAATGGTGGTCTGCAGTCCCTACTTGCTCGTTGCAACTGGGTGCCTTGATCTCAGGATGGATGTTCTTGCTTCAGGATGCTTGAGTCTTCAGTTGAACTACTTAGGAACTGCAGGTAACTGCCATGTCCGTTATTTCTCATTTCCCACTTCCCCACGTTCTCCATGTTCCAGACAACGTTATTTTGTAACTGTCGTTGTGACATGGACTATGACCTGATGTCTCTTCGAATCATGAATGTCCCTTGGCTTCAAATCATAAGTGGGATCTTCCTTGGGCGTTCAACCTTTCCCCTTTCGAGCTAAAGATTGTCTTTTGAAGGGTACCTCCCCCTTGGCTTTGAACTTGCATTCGAAATTCCTCACTAAGCTTTCTTGAAACGTGCCAAAATTCCACCTGTCATCCAAAGACTTTTTTTGACCACCGTCCACCTTGATGCAATGAATAGGTTCTCTTCCGTTATTGGTCTAGCTTGGTGGCAGTTTAATTCTGGGGATTTCTCCCCTCCTTATAAATAGTGGCTGGCTTCATTTTCTGCCCACTAATTCTTTTCTCATGGAGAGGTTTTTTATGCTGGCTGCTCTGTTCGACCTGATCTTATATGGCTTTGTTGTTGATCAGGTCGACAGGGTGTCCAATACCACAAGCCCATTCATCTTCCTTGATCTTTTTCTTAGGTCGAACGATCAGCCAAAATAGGGAGTCATAAATCTGAGTAACTCTTCTTCATTTTTGCCCCAGGCATCTGACTTTCCTTTTGCCTCCAGCCTAGGAAAACATTTATGATTATCAGTCCAATTAAGCAAGTGACGTAGGCATTCAAAGATGAGAAGCAGCAGAGACCAACTCGAGGAAGAGGAACAACAGAGATCAACTCGAAGAAGGGGACCAGCAAAAAGCCAATTTATATTTTATTTCCTATTGTAAACATCTTATCATTAATTAAAGAGTTGGTTTTGACCAACAGAAAGCCAATTTATATTTTGTTTCCTATTGTAAACATCTTATCATTAATTAAAGAGTTGGTTTTCTTTGGCTGTCTTGTATTTCTTAGAATTATTTTATTTTATATCAACAATACCCGATCCTAATTTTTTTTTGCAAGACACGTGCATTCCCCACGGAAGGCAATCCTATTCATGCGTCATGCCGAGTAGGATCTCTATGGACGATAAAGTTCTCCCTCCGAGTATTTAACACAAATGCATACTCAAGACTCAAACTCGATACTGCTAGTTAAGTTGAAGCAAATCCTTACCAGTTGATCACGTGCTTGGTGGTTGACCCTAATTTATTTTGTCATTGTTGTGTAGCAAATAATTAAACCGCATGCAAGGCAACATTTCCTTATACCTTAGTGTCGCATCATAATAACGACCGATCCTATGGAGGGTTTAGAGGAGAGGGCCAAATTTTTGTTTCTAATTATTATTCTCTATTTTAATATTTTAAAAAAATAAAGAATAAACTAACATAAGTTTATTGTTTTAATCTTTTATTTATTTTATAATCATTATATAACTTTCTTAATTTTAAAAATAAAAATTTGCCCTCCCCTCCCTTCCCCTCTAAAACTCTCAATATAAACACACTCTAAATGTCTACAACCACATGCCATTATTCATATTTCCTTCTCAACCATTTTAATTTCTAATTAGAATCAAGGTACTTCTATATAAGTACCTTTAATTTCTAATTAGAATCAAGATATAATTCTATATAATACCTGTAGCAAACACAAGGTTGATATTGTCATCAAGTACTTAACATTACCAATAGATTAACTACATACAAGTAGAAAGGGTTTTGTTTTCTGTTTGTTAACTATTTTAATCTCTACGTAAGTGTTTTTTTTTTCCTCCTCACAAAAATCCATAACAAACAATTGAAAAAAATAATTTAGAGAACAGCATTGCTTTATGAAGATTCAACTAAAGCCTCAAGCTACCTTTTTACAATGAAATCAGCAGCAAAGATAGCTGTGGAGTACTTCTCAGGAATGATGTATCTTTGAAGCCAGCCAGATATTACAATTCTAGAAGAGATGTTACCAGAAAAGGAATATATGTTTATCTTCGAAGTTGCCTCTGCAAAAGCAATATCAGTTGCATGAAAACCATTTCCTTCGAAAAAATATATTGCAATTATGATAGATCAAAACATTTTTTTTCTATCATCATTTATAAATTAGTTATATCGAACTTTTGTCAATGATATAAAAAACGAATAGGACAGTAAAAGTGTATCCATAGCTTTGCAGAAATTGCCATGTGTCATCACAAGCATAAACAAAAATTAGTGAATTACGTAATAAATAACTAAATGTATAGAAGATTTTTTTAGTACAGAAAATATTTCTATGAGTATACCAAACAAACATACTCTTGGGACATTGCTGACAACTTGCGTCCGTCTGTCTGACACTCTCTCTAGATCCGGGATCAACTCTGGATTATCATGCTTATAAAATGCCTGTAAAGCTCTTCCAATAAATGGGCGAACAATATTCACTTCCATGCAGATAAATTTTTGATCTGCAATATACCAAGAGTTATGGATGGCAGCAGAGAAATAAATAGACATTTTATGAGACCAATAGCTTGTGTTCTCCATCTAGATATTTTCTCTCCCTCCCGCACCAAAAACACCCTAAAATGCGGGGGGGATACAAAAGTAAATGCACCCAGTTGACAATCAAGTGTAAGAAAACCAACATCCGAATCTCTCTCCACTTTATTTAAACTTAAATTTTTATGATAGTGGATGATAATTATAATCCTCTTTAAGTAGAATGCAAAATTTGACATAAACTCTTACAAAGTGACCTACTGGGGGGGATCGTATCCTTGGTGGCTTGTAATCAGTTCAAAATGTCCTATATGAAAGACATGGAGCATAAAACAAAATTAAAGATTCAAAATCTTTAATCTATCCTGGATGCAGAGTATGTTGATTCTTGTGCTCTGTTAATAACAAAATTGTTATATTCACACCCTTTTTTCATCTTGCAGCTTTTATTTTTTCACATTTAGTTACAAGGGAACTTTCTTGGACAACTCTAGTACCATGAGCACAACAGGATGAGACAGTATAATAATGTAAGTTGTTGGTTACCTTTAAAATTAGAATGGCCATATACCTACTCTCTAACAAAGACCAGAGTTAAGTTTAACACGAAATATGCTTTAAAGAAGAATTTAAATATGATCTATTGATAGTATAAAATTCTAAAAGCTAACAGTAAACAAGAAAGAAACAAATCACTGAAGTTACTGAAACCATATGGCCACACTGGTAGCATAAAATTCTGTCAGTAGATAAAAAAAACTTTAATTCTTATAAAAAGATACCCTTTACAATCAGAGCTGCATTACAGACTTCTCCAAATAAATACCCCAAAAAAAATTAGAGAATTACCTTTACAGCAATTGTACGTCCATTAAATGCCTCCAAGTCAGTTTCAACTTTATGAAACCTTACATCTCTGATGTCCTCAATTAGAGACCTCACCTATACAGAAGAAATAAGTCAAAGTGTCAGAAGAAAAGCCTGGAGCATATTTCTGGAAACTGGAAAGTGAAACTTCTTTGAACTCACCATATATACATCAGGAATGTTGTCACGAGCACTAAAATTCAAAACAATAGTAGTTAATATGGTAAAATAATAGTATCAAACAGAATAAGATATTATTGTTTCTAAACGTACTGATCAAAAGAAGTCTTGAGATTTCTACATAATGAAATGGCAATTGATCCGATATTTCTTGAGAGTTTCGTTCTGCCTCCAAAACTTGAGTCAACTTCTCTAGTCAAAATAAATGCATTTGAGTAATATTAAGTCTTATTTCCTGTTACTTAAACCTTAATATAAACCAAAATCCCAACAAATTTAAACTAACAAAAGATCAAAACCAATGCAGCACTTTTCTCCATATCTATACAGACCACCCAAAGAACAGGAATATTTAAAATAAACGAAAAGAAAAGGAAGTTATTCACATTATAAACCAGCTCATTACTCATCACAAGCATAAACAATAAAACAAATAGTTGAATACCTAAACCCAAAATAGAATTTAACACAAGTTTGCTGTTGATGGGACTGAGTAAAATATTTTTTTTAAAAGACAAAAAGCAAATATGAAGTTTGTCGAAACAAAAATGCAAATTATATACACGCTCTTCAAATTCCCTTCCTCTATCTCTCTCCTTTATTCTCATATCATAATTGATCGCTTCTAGTGTATGGGTTTGTCTACAACCAACATTGTAATTGTTAAATTCAGGGTAAAAATAAGAAACAAAGGAAGCTTACCAACAGACATCCACTGAGGAGGGCGAATGGAGCATTTGCCTCTCTTCTTGAGAGCCAATAGCCAGCCACAGTGGTACTTGAGTAACAATCTGTGGCGTAAATGGGCCAAAATCTCCCTGCCATTGTTATTATTAACAAATAATAATGTATGTGTATCTGAAAAAAAATAGTTTTGAGGTGTTTGAGTTATTGCTTACAGAGATGAGACAGAGAGGATCCATTTTGAGATTGGGTACAATGTCTACGATCTCATCCTCAGCAATGAACTCAAGCTTAGTGACAAATAAACCCAAATATATTAATAATTTTTAAACAATGTCAAGGATGAAGAGTAGAGAAAATTTCCTATTTTTCTCATGGTTCTATATGGCAATATCATACCTCCTCTGCTGAAAACAGTTGAGAGCTCATGGTCTGATTGCCCAGCCATCTCTTCTCTTTCAACTTTGAACTTGACCAAATGGATATGATTTACAGTATTACACTATTACTTGTAATGGATATGAAAACCTGGTTAATAAAAGAGATTAATTCAAAAAGACATACACAGTTCAAAATTTCAACATCAAGCATGAATAGTTCAATAATAAGGAAACAAACACACAACAACAATCAAAATCCATATTGTAGGCTTGGAACAATCACTAACAGCACTACACTTACAGTGTAGCACAAGCATCATGTACCAAAGTCTAGTTATTTCATAATCTGCATCAGACCTACTTACAAAAATTACATAAAATTGTATACAACCAATATATGCAGATCAAGTTTTTCATCCCATAGAACTGCATTCATTTGTATACAAGTCAAATATGTCAAATCATTCAGTTAATTAAAAACAAAACAAGAAAAAAAAAATGACTGCGAGCTGGAATGATGAAAGTTTACTCTTTATTAACCGGAAAGTAAAAAGAAAAACCGAACAGAATTTACTCATTGGTACTTCTAACTGTTCTTAGAATAGGGTTTTTGACAATTTTATTGCTATCAACATTTGGAATTTGTCACTCATAAGCTTTTAATTGGATTGGACCGTCTTATACATTACATTTATGTAAAATTAAAGTGAAATGGGATAAATCAAAGTCACCAAAGTTAATAAATGGTTAATAGAAAGAACGACAAAAACCTGCAGCACGTATACAGCAGAATGTCCTACCAAAAATAACAAGGGTAGAATTAATAAGCCACAAGAATAACAAATACACGGTCATAATAATACTTGCATTAAAAACAATCATCCTGACATTTCATCAAACAGGTTGTGCACAATAACTCATATTTACCAACCACAACTCCACAAGTTTCAATCGGAATAGGCTTAATAGCTAGACTACACTGTATACCTGAAAAACTATCACAAATATGAAACTTGTTAAAGAGAAATCTAAACTTGTCAATTCCGCAGAACAAGCTATTTAATTCAATTTGAGGTTTTCCTGACCCAGCACTATCAACCTTTTATCCCACAACCCATTTCAATTTTTTATATCCAAACCTTTCAAATCAACCGAGTTAAAGCTCGTTTCTTCTCTTCATTGGCAGTTGGCACAAAAGAAGTTATCCAGCAAAAACAAACCACCAGGCACAAAAATCGATTGATGTCGAACATTAAAAACTCCAACCTTTCTGGCTTCCCACCAACATCCAAGGCACTTGAAGCATGAATCAGATCAACACATTGTCATAGAATGGGAACCTATGATCTAAGCTTAAGTAAAGTGGAAAAAGCCCTCTGGCAGCAATGAGTTCACTGAATGGGGTATCAATATTGAGTGTTAGTAATCACTGTAACATTCCTATCAGCCATTCTAGCATCAAAGGTCCAGCAGACCCACCATCAATGTCAATATTGAGTGTTAGTAATCACTGTAACTAATAATTCTGCAGAACCTTGCTAGTGAATAGGTGGCAGAGACACATGGACAGAGAAAGGCAGCATTGGCTTTGTGGGTGAAAAAGAACAAAGAACAAAAATTAAAAGACAGAATATGCTTAATTTAACAATGATTTTCCACAGTTTCAAAATATCCCATTTCCTATCTTCTTTAACGTTATTTTAACAATATTTTCCTTTCCACTTGTACTCTTCAAAATTAAAAGACAGAATATGCTTAATTTAACAAATTCAATGTCGGTAAGATAATAAAAGCACATTTCACAGTGAAGATACAAATTAAAAAAGCCTTAAGAGCCAAGACAAGGAACAATCTCACAGGACAAAAATCACTTTAAGACTTCCTCAAGTTTCTAGATACTCCAAAAGATGGTGAATCAGAGGTTGATTTTTTTATTTTTCTTAAGAAAGCAACTTAAAAAGGGGCCACAAAGTAATTGAGTTTGTTTTTGCTGAAATTACCAAATTGTTCAAAATAATTTACAGAAAAACAAGTTCGAGATGAAAACATAACTTACTATATCGAACAATCCCCTGAACACACTGAAATCACACTCAAATCGAACGAAGCAAAGCTAGATTTCAAAGTGTCTGTTTTCCCCTCACTTTCTCGGAAAACAAATGGGAAATCTTAGATCGAAGAAGGAGCGAGTTTACAGTACCAAACTGAGAGTGGAGGGCAAGAGACTCACCTTGCACTTGAAGTTCCTGCGGCTTGCGACAGAGCTACGGATGTGGTGGAAGTGGCTGCTGGCGGCGGCGGAATGCGACGAGTGCAAGAGAGAGATGCAGTTAGGGTTCTTCAATTCTTCTGGGTTGTAGCTCCAAAGAGAAGAAAAAAGCAGAAGTCCTGATGGCGAGAGAGCTTCAGACTTCAGAGGGAAGACCGGGAGAATCCAGAAAGGGAAAGAGAGAATGCGCGACAGGGAGGAGAGCGAAAGTAAAGAGAGCGCGCGCTCCTGAAAAGAGGAGGGAATTTTGAGAATTCCAGCCACGGCAATTGTAGGATAGATAAAAAATTGTCAGGATATACTTTACTGTAAATAGTATAACACTGGTATGGTGACCCGTATGTTTACATAGAAAAGTTTTGGTATTTTTTAATTTATATAAAAATAATTGTATAATATTATAGTTGAAATATTGAATAATTAATTTTATATTAGTGGAAGGACAGACATTGTCTATTTGTTTTTCTGCATTTTTTTTTAAAAAAGACGTAAAATTTATTTATATTTTCAAATACCTCATATAATTAATTTGTATGAATAAATTAAAATTATATTTAACATTTTAAATTAAACTAAATTAATTATAATGTAAAATGTAATATAGTTTGTATACATTTAAAGGTAAATAAATACAATTTGTGTTTAATAGTTAAATAAATATAAAGAATTAAACTAAAGAATGAATGATATCTATATTTAAGACAATCTAAAATAGTGTTGTTATTTACAATTCTTATTACTTTGTCAACTATTGGGCGACCCAATAATGAATGAATTCCAGGAACATTTTTTTCCTCCTGCATTTTAGATGAAAAACTTACTATGTTAATATTCATAGTTAACCCATCAAAAATATTTTATTAAAATAAAATAGCAAATTAAATTGAATAATTGTTTACCTTGAAATGATTCTATCAATTCTTTATACATAACATTATCAATAAGCTCTTCGTGTTTGAAGAAGTACAAAATATCCCACAATATGTCATGTACAAATGTTAGATATTTAATATCTTACAAATGTATTGAGTTAGCGGAAAGACAGACATTTTTGTACATGTCTATCCGCATTTCTTATTTTCGGGAAAAAAAACATAAAATTTATTTATAACATATCTGTAAATATAATAATTTTTATAATTATAAAAAACATACTAAATAAAACTAAATTAATCACAATATAAATATGAATTAATTTTGTTTAATTTAATATGTTGTAATATTTTAATGTAAATTAATTATATTTACGTAATAAATATATATAAACAAATTTACGTCTTTTTCAAAAAAACTATGAATTATGGATAGACAAACATGACAATGTTTGTCTTTCCGCTAATTATAAATAATCTAATAAAAAAGTTTATAAGTTTTGATGTTTTAGTAAAGAAATTAATTTTCAAACAATTTGATTATATTTTCAATAAATTTTAATTCTTATCTTTAAGATATTAATTAAGATTAAATTACATTTTTATTTATTATAATTTTTTGCATAAATAAATATAAACACAATGTATAATAAATTATATATTTTAAATAACAATAAATTTTTATCCAAAATAACTATTTCTAAGTCAAATTGACGCTATTAAAACTTATTTCCTTTAGTAAACATTCATATGAGAGTTTTTAAAAATATAAAATTTGTTCACATAAAATTATCATAATAATAATTTAATTATTTATTAAGGTATAATACTTAAAATTTAATATTACTTTAGAATTAAGACAATCATAAGAGCTTTAAGAGACATTTAATTTATTAATTTTTATTTATTTATTCCAGTACCAAACTAACAAAATTAAAGGTTTAGGGTTTAGCGCGTTGCTTCATAATCAATTTCATCTTTCTATGACCGTCAAAAAAATTTCATCTTTCTATGTAACTGACTTGAAGTTTAGACCATGCGGATAGAATTATGCGTTCAAAAAAATAGTAATGTATCTTTTTGAAGTAATTATTTAAGGAAATGAAAACCATGAGTAGTTGTGTAAGAGGCATTTCTGAACAACTATTATTTCTTTTCACTGTTTTCATGAATAAGAAAAACAGAAAGTCTTGGTTTAAGTAGCAGTTGGAATTCCAAAAATCATTATCTAGTGAGATTTATCTTAGCCATATCCAGATGTTGATTGCATCGAATTAAAAGCAATGACCAATTAATAGTGTAAGTGAAAACCAAGGCAGAGATTGAAAGGTTGTGATAAAAGATTCAATTAAAATGATAAAATTGCCAGTTTTGTTCCCATATATAAATAGATCCATGCAGCTAAGCCTTTAGAAGATGAATGTATGATCCACAGTTGCATGGCCTTTGCTCAAGTGGCATCTAATACCTTTGGGGACTGCTTGATTCCGAGATGGGGTTCCAGGCGGGATGCTTTGCCTGAATTTTTAGATTGCCATCTACCTCCATTAACCAGATCACATACCTCTGTAGTGAAACAACCACTACCACCAAGATCAGATTCAATAGCAAGATCAATTCAATACAGAATATTGCTCGTGTGCATTTTGGGAGCGGATTCGCTACTTTTGGCACCCCAAGTCATGATGATTTTGTTATTTTTATAGTCATCGGATGAATTAAATGCACCAGATTTTGTCATATGTACTAAATTTTTTTTTAAAAAAATATTTTTGTGTAAGAATGAACATTGACAATTTAGCATCACTTTGTAGCTATAATTAATCAATTATGTATAGCTTTTTCCTTAAAAATAATATATAAAACTAATCTAATATTTTTTATTTTTGACAGGAAATCTCTCATAGATGTAGGTGTGAGTCGGTGGTTTAGGTAAAGCCCTCCTCAAAAGTGACAATTTTAGGATTCGGATTCCTTAACCTTACGTCCAAAGTCCGTTTGAGATCACATTTCACTTCCTTACAATCAATCACTGTTTGAATTTATTTACTTATTTTTTATCATTTCATTTTCAAATGAAACACTAGAGAATGTCGGATGCTCTAGTAAAAATCATGTAAACCAATATAACAAGAAAGAAAGTTATGTTACATACTATTTTAGTAAAATAATATCTATCATATTAAAAAAATAGTCAATAGAATTTAAAAGTTAATACTTTTTTGTAATTTCCCGAATCTTTTCTGGGGTGTTTATTGACAATCATTTTTTAATGCATACGGAACTATATGATTCTTGCCATCAATTTATTTGTAAAAAATTATTGCATCTGATCACGGCAACAAAATCAGATTATAGGAGGATCTGGCATTTTTTAGTGTTTTATTTGGAGGTAGAGAAAAAATGAAATGATAAAAAATAAGTAAAATAAAAAATATTAGATGAATTTTATATATTATTTTTTAAGAAAAAATTGTGCATGATTGGTTAACATAGTTGCAGTGTGATAATAAATCCAACTAAATTCTTTACACAAAAAAAATTAAAAAAAAAACTTTTTACTATACAGCAAAATCTGATGCATTTAATTGATCTAATAGTTATAAAAACAACAAAGTCACGGTGCACTGAATCCGCTCCTTGTGCGTTCTCATGACATTTGTAGGTTACATAAATTAAAGGTCATAGGATAACAACTACAAAATACAGATTGAAAATTCCTAAAATACATTAACCATGGTTTAATTGCATCAATCAAGTAAAAATAGTTAAAGTAGTCAATGGATTACAATTGCACTCAAAGTAGACCGTGCCTAACTTTGATGCAATGCAGTGGACATATTCCCTGAATTACCATGAACACATTTATTGAGATAAAAAAACCCAAATATTAACAGTTTAGTTCATGATGCTAAGACCAATTAATGGTAACAATCTAGCCCACAATAATTATAAAGTTGAGCAGATCTACTTACCAATTAGTAATGTTAATCAATCATGTATATATTATTAATAAAACCAATTGCTCATTCATCACAACTTCAATTAGCATTTTTGGTCACTACACATGTTATCTTTTGAGTTCATTCCCATACCTCCCTCACCTGCACCATATTCTTAAAGAAAATGGACAATTTAAATAAATTATGTTCGTTGCACAACTGGATCATATATCCTGTCTGAAATGTTATATGGGTGTTTGTGGTGATTTTAGTAAAATCAAAGTTAAAGATTCATATGAACAATCTGGAACTAGAATCAAGTCCTCATGGTGGATTCTAAAATAGAGTCACGCAATTGAGAAGTAAGAAGTAGAGAAAGTAAAGGGAAAGAAACAATGTAAAATGAAAAGTAGAAGAAAGTGCAGTAAAGTAAAAGAAAGTTCAAGAAAATGTATTGAAAAGTTGAAGAACAATTTATTAAAAGGTTTGACGAATTCTCAAACTGACATACTTTTTGAGTGTTCTCGGATGAGCAAGTAGTCGTAATAATGGTAGACGGTATGCTTTTTTCAAGTAAGTCTTAAGTATGTAGAATGGAGAAAGATTCGTCCCTAGGATTTATGACTTTGCCCTATTTATAGACTTTTGACCCTAACGGTCAACTAATTTATAAATGACACGTATGACAGAATCTCAACTGCCTAATCTAATACCACACAGGTGTCCTATCTTCATTGGATGTCTTCCACGTGCCTTCTTTAGTTTGAATTCTGACTCGAAATCTTCATTCAAAATCTTCATGGGTTTTGCCTTTGCCTTGACTCGAAATCTTCAGGAAATCTGGACAAGTCTTGACTTGAAATCTTCAAAATATTTGGCTAAGTCTGATCTCGAAATCTTCAGAATATTTGGCTAAGTCTGATATCGAAATCTTCAAAATATTTGGCTAAGTCTGAATTTGAAATCTTTAGGTAATATGGTTAAGTCTGAATTCGAAATCTTCAGACAATATGGTTAAGTCTGACTTCGAAAACTTCAAACAATATGGTTAAGCTTTTTGATTCGAAATCTTCAGCCAAAATGTCTAAGTCTAAATTCGAAATTCTTAAAGACTTTGGCTATATCAAATTCAAAACTTTCAAAGGTCTAATATAAAACCTTAGAAAATATTCCAAGTCTGAAAACTCCTTTGTACTTCTTCTCTTCGAATTATAACCTCATGACTTTCTTCAGATCTATTTGAAATCTTCAAAAGCCTTAAATGAAACCTTAGAAAATTTTCTAAGTCTGAAAACTCCCTCGTGCTTCTTTTATTCGAATTATGACCCTGAGGTTTACTTAAGATCCATTCGAAATTATCAAGCATTCTTCCATGTCTTCTTATCTTCAAAAAAGTGTTTTCAAATGTTTGAATCTTCTGAATCAAAATCTTCTTGCACTTTGCTTGAAAATCTACTTTAGTTTGTCCAGGCTTCCATATTCGAATTTTTGAGCTTCCTTTATCAATATTCTTTCTTTTGAACTTCGTTAAGTCTTCATTTCAAATGCTTTCCTCTAGAATTCGAAATTTGACATCAATTTATCTAAGGTTTCACATTTAAAATCTTAAACACTTTCTATCAACATTCCTCCTTACAAAATATCACTAATTCTTGACTTAGAATTTCATGCTTCTCAGATTTTGAAAATACTGATATAACTTCCTACTCCCATTTTCATCTGACTCATGACTTCTCTTCTATTCGAAATATGATCCCCATTTGGTTGGAGTTCTTTTATTCGAAAGTTTAACTTTATTTGTCAAAGCCTTCTCTTAAAAAATCTACTAAGTCTTCATTTTGAATTCTCTTTCTCCAGAATTCGAAAATACTAAAGAAACTCATGTCTTCATTTCTTCTAATTCGTTCTAACTTGAATCTTCGACATGAAGTTTAGGGTACATCTTCAAGAATAGGCTAAGTATCAACTTTTGACTATTTGATCCTCTTTTCGAATTTCTATTCGAAATACTTAGCAAATTTTGTTTTCTCAAAACTTCATATTTCTCAAGTCTTTACTTCTGAAAAAAACTAAGTCTGATGAAACTCTGTCCGAAAAATGTCTTTGTTTTTCGAATTCTTATTAAAAAAAATGTCTCAGAATGACAAAGACATTCTCAGTTTTAACTTAGTTGAATTAAAAAACATGTCTTTCAGACTGACAACTTTTAAATCTTTTCTTAGATTCCACATGCATCATCTTTTTCGAATTCTTCCAACAGAAAAGGTTTTATCAGACATAAACACTTTGTAAAATTTCACTAATCCAACAGATGTATCATCTTTTTTAATACAACTTGAAGGATTATCTTGAAGGATTATCATTTCATCTGTCATAAACCGCCATATTTCTCGAATTGCATTAAAAAAATATGTATCATAAAGCAAACATACATCCAATTTTGGCTAAGTTAAAATTCGAAAACATTTCATCACAGACTGATAAATCTTAACTTTTTCCTTCAATTTTATAGGTATCAGTCTTTCGAATTCTTTTAATCGACAAGGCCCTATTGGATAAAAAAGACTTAGTGAAATTTCCACCCCTAACAGCGGGCAACCTACTAAAAAAAGCTCTGCCTACCGTACATTCCTAACAACCAAACCATGTGAAAACCTTCTCAGTTAAGCTTAGGAAAACCAACTTATATGGAAGCAGCTTATTAGATACCCACTTAATTAAACTACTTACCCAAACATGCCCGTACATTAGAATAATAAGCTCCAAATTCCTAACTTACATTTTAACAAACACACGTGAGAGTTACAAAAACCAAAACCTCTGGAAGTCAGAAACCAAATCCTGTACTTCCTAAAAGAATGCGAGCATAAGAGATCACTTACCTGGGTGCAGGATAGCGGTTATAAAAGAAACCTTTGCTATCATGTGTCCAACTAATAGAGGAAAACTTGACCTGAAACAAAATATTTAACCCCATCAATGGCTCTGCGTGCCCGTTTTCATTTATGGCAAAGGCAATCCATTTTTTCTTTGATACTTCATGATTGTATTCCAGTCCTGTGACTTCAGCATTCCTTCTGAAACGTATGCTAGATATTCTCTCCACCCTTCTGAATTGCTTTGATTGCCTCTAAGTTAGTCAAATAGATCATAAAAGAGGTCAGTTTGGGGAATTTAGGTAAAATGGAAAATAAAATATGTATACTTTTAAATTCTTAGCAACCTAGAAGTTATCAGAAGGATCTTGAAAATCAGAAACATTTTCAAGATAGGAAAAATCTTGAAATATAAACAGGAGAGAACAAAAATACTACCTTTGGAGCTCTATTTCTCTCTTCTTGATCATTACTTCCAAGCTTGAAGCTCCAATTGGAAGATTAATGCCCAAATTTTGTGCATATTAAATTAGAGAAGGAAAAAGTATATCAAATCCTATGCGAAGGTGTTGCTTCTCATCATTGATGGAAGTAATGTTTGACTCAATAAATTGAAGACCTGCAGGAATATCAGAAAACTCATTTCTATAACAACAAAAACAGTGATAGCTAGGAAAAGAATAAGGTACCCCTGTTCATTTGATCTTCACCAATACCCCATTGCTTTATTGCAAGGATACATGCCAAGGTAGATAAGAGAGCATCAAAGAGTTGATTATCCAACAACCAATTTAAGCACTGAGGGAAAAAAGGGGCATGAGGAGAAGTTGGAGAAGGAATCATTGCCACCCAAGCTGTATCATATGAAGAAATAGAAAGTTCAACCTTGTTGAACATGTTCTTGATTCTTTCTTTAGTGTCTTCAAGGCACTGCAAGCAATAAAACCCATATTTTCTTTCCTTACTAATCCTCACGGAATAATATATGAAACATAAAGAAAGTACTTTAAAATATGTCCGTCATACCAAAGCTGCATTGTTCTTCTTATCATTGGATGCAATTATCAAAGAATCTGTTTAGAAGAAAATCATATCAGACCTTCCAGGAAGTATTATGAAGAGATACACATTGTTTCATATGCACATAGAGCAAAAGATAATTCTTCGGGAGGAACATTGATTTGATGTATCTAATATTTGAAAATGAAACCTAAGGATCCACAGTTGCAGAAATATCTATAAAAAAGGTCATTGACATATGCAATATTTGATTATCCAATTTACTATAGATAGTACTTATATAGAAAATCATTGCCATCTAGGCCTTTGGCATTGAGTGAAGCAACTTCCCATCTATTCAATTAATTAATGCATGAGCATAACAAAATTCAATTACAAATGTAAGGACACACAATTAAAAATAGTAAAAGTAGTCCGGCTGGAGCGTCTTGATGATAAAGGGGCTAAGTATAACCACATGTTATTCTATAACTTATAAATATTTTTCTGTGTTATTGCAGACAAAATAGTCCAATTGTAAACAATAAAAATTGAATCAAAAGTTAAGAACAATATAGAAAGATTTGTTAGAGAATTTATGTGAGAGCCGGAGGCTGATGAGGGCGGGGAGTGATCGCCGGTGCAAAGAGGCACGGACAAGGAGCGGCTCCTGGCAGGCTTCTAAGCACACATGGATGAACCGAACCCACACCCGAATGAGAGGGATCCAGAGGATGTGCAGGTATGGGACTGTACAGTTGAGGATAACTCAAAGGAAATTGTTGTGGAGAACTATACCAACAAGGTGCATCTTCTTTTCGGAAGCCCATAACATAAGAACTCCATAGTTAAGCGTGCTTGGCTTGGAGCAATTCTGGGATGAGTGACCTTCTGGGAAGTTTCCCGAAAAGTGTGCAAGTGAGGACAACGCATACTGGAAAGACTCGTGTTGGTTTGTGGGGACCCTTATCACTCCTACAAGTGGCTCGGGGGCGTTACAATTTAAACCTTGATTTTGATAATTTACAATGCTCAAAGAAGCATTTTTGCTGGCAGGTTGATAGCAAGACCCGTTTCCAACATAAACATTCCAAGCAATAAGGTCTGGAGTACAACAAGCTATTTTGCATCTGGGTCATTATGTTTAAACCAACAGTTAGAAATTCTAATAAAATAAGATAACATGTATCCAAGTATGTACCTCATATGTTGCTTGGATACATAACAACTCTAACTCTTGCTCCCTGCAAATGTATCAACACTTAGCACACTTAGAAACAAAAAAAAAATTAATAATTTATGTCATAATAAACAATAGCCATCCTACAAACAATAATACCCAACAATAATAGCTAATATCCCACATCAGAATACAGACCACCATATTTAAAAAGCAGGTCAAAGTACCACCATACCTACTAATGTTGATGAACCTATTAATGCAAAGGAAGACCCAATACCTTTGGCTATTAAGTGAGGTTTACATGGTTGAGTATGTGGTTAAGAAAAAGTGAAAATGGAAGACCCAACGATTATGCGCTGGCCAGACGTTGCTGGCCGCCACCACTGCTCTGCCAACCACCCTTGACTTCTTCCTTTAGCCGTCGCCCATCCAAACGCCACGGTCTCTGTCTTGTGCAGTAACCATTAGGGAAGAAAAGGCTTGTGAGGTCGTGAGGAAAAGAGGAAATGTGTTTTGCCGGATCCGGATCTTCTGCAGAGCTGCAGAGGCGCAGCAGGATTAGCTACCGAATAACTAGGGAACAGCTACGGAAACATTCCATAGTTAATATCCGTAGTTGTTCCCTATTAAGGTAGTGAAATCATCCATTGAAACATAAAAGAAGGATAAAAAGGTAAATTACTTTCAAAAAAGTTTCTAAAAATAGTAAGTCACTTTCCCATTTAAAATTATTAACTTTAGTAATCACTAATAATTAGTTATAATAATTATATTAGTAAAAATATCACTACAATTATTAACTTATAATAATAATAATTTATCCTTTTATTTACTTGAAAAGCCTACAACTTTTGCTAATTTTTATATTATAAAAATAAATAATTTAATTTGTTTGAGAAATTATAAATATTAATACCAAAAAAATAAATAAACATTTAGCTTTTAAAAATAAATAAATATTTTTATTCATTTATTATAAAAACATTTCAGGATATTTTATGAAGTATATAAGAAGAATAAAAATATAATATGAAATTTAAAAATTCTAAAGCACTTATTAAAAACAAAACCCTTTACAATTGCGATGATAGTAATTATTTAAATTTGGCTATTATATCATAATTAAAGCATTTTTAAATTTTCAATATTAAATTTATCTAAAAAAACTTGCAAATTTTGCTAAATTATTGTAACAAAAAACCTTTTGCTAAATTATAGTCAAACAAAAAAAATCCTTTATTTGACTCGAGAAATTATAAATATTAATACCAAAAACATAAATAAACATTTAGCTTTTAAAAATAAATAAATATTTTTATTCATTTATTATAAAAACATTTTAGTATATTTTATGAAATATATAAGAAGAATAAAAATATAATATGAAATTTAAAAATTCTAAGCACTTATTAAAAAAAAAACCATTTACAATTGCGATAATAGTAATTATTTAACTTTAGCTATTATATCATAATTAAAGCCTTTTTATATTTTCAATATTAAATTTATCTAAAAAAAACTTGCAAATTTTGTTAAATTATTGTAACAAAATTTTTTTTGCTAAATTATAGTCAAATGACAAAATTCCTTTATTTGACGTTGATTAGTTGTTTTCTATTATTATTATCATTTTTCAATGACAATAAAATAAAATTACGGGTCAAATATTTAAGTTGCATGTTAAAAATTACAAGAAAATTTTTCATAACAATTAATTTATAGAGTAAAACCAAATCAAACGAAAATGCAACTTTACAAAAAAACTTACTAATAATTTAGTTATAGGGTGAAAGTAAATTATGCATAATTAAAAATTTTAAATAAAAATAAACTAATATTTAATTTACTCAAAGAATGGTATTAAAATAAAGTATAAATATTAAAATTTGTGCTGATCATATATTATATAAAATTTTATTATTATTTAATTGATAATGTAAGAAAATATCATACGGGATAAATATTTTATATGAAAGCTCATAAATATCAAAATTAAAAACACACTATTTTGGTAAGTGGGAAAAGAAATTAAAAATACACTTTAATTGAACTTTTTAATATAAATTTGACTTGATTGTAAATGTTACTTTTATTTTATTGTTTTTTAGTTGTAAAAATATATTAAAAAATAATTCATAAAAATTATTGAATTTTAAAATTGAATTGTGTATTTATCCATAGAATTTTTTTAATCTTTTTAAAAATATTTGTTTAAATAATAGATCTTTATAATAAGTTTATTAATATTTAGTTGTTAATTTAGTATATAGATTACAAGAGGTAGATATAATTTGCTCAAGGATGAAAAATTTTCACAAAATATATATTTTAATAATTAATTTTAAATTATAGGAGTAAATGAACTTATAACACATAGAAATAATTTTTTTTAAGAAAAACAGATTAATATCTAAATCATAATAGTACATTTGTATTAAGACGTAGTAATTTAAGAGTATAAGTATAATACACGGGATGACAATTGTATATGAAAATAATGATATTTAACTTATAATAATTCAGATAAATATGTTTTTGAAGCATGTGATTCTTATCAAGAAACAATGTTAGAGGAAATTTTTTTATTCTAAGTTATTAAACTTTGTGTTGATTATATTTACTTGAAATTTTATTACCATTTTAATTATAAAGTAAAAAATACCACCTAGGATTAAACATTATTCGTATTTATTTGTTATATTAATACTCCCTCTGTCCCTATTTATAAGACCCTTTCTAGAAGAATAGAGTGTCCCTTAATATAAGACCTTTGTAAATTTTTAGGTAAAACAATAATTTTTTCATATTTGCCCTTCATTAATATTCAAGTCTTTTTATTTCTCATATATTGATAAGTGTGAATAATTAATGAAGCTTTGCCTACATGCCCAACTACACCATTGGAAAGTAATTTTTAGAGTCTTCCATTATGTCACAATTAATGTCTCTAAAATATAGTGACTTTTAAATATGGGTATATTTGGAATGCTATGATTTTTTTTAAAAAATCGATACATTAACTAACTTTTCTTAAATTGTGTGAAACAGTTGAAATGGTCTTATAATAAGAGACGGAGGGAGTATATAGATTACAATAAGTAAATATAATTCACCCTAATTAAGAAACAATATTGAAAAAAATGTTTACTTTTTGTGTATAATTTATTTAATCAATATGTAATCAATATTATAAATACTTATGACATATTTCACATGTGTTATTACATTATTTTTTACCGTCACTTATTTTATATTTTATATTTCACACTATTTCTTATCATATTTCATGTTCATTTCTTTTTTATATTTTATTTTACAATCATGCTAATAATATATTTTTTATGCATTATAAGCATTATAATTTATTTACACATTATGTAATTAATATTGTAAATAATTATAACATATACTTTACATATCTTATTACATTATTTTTAAAATGATCATTTTATTATTTATATTTTTCCCCTCAAAACTAAACATATCTTATTACATTATTTTTAAAATTATCATTTTATTATTTATATTTTCCCCCAAAACTAAATGCCAACCTCAACACACTAGTAATAATAATAATAAGAAAACCCTATACCGTGAGGTCAGGGTCTGCTCGAAAGCCCTCCACATACCCCTGCCGGCTGTTCCCAGCCGTGTTCCATCCCTGATCTCTTCGCGCCCCGGCAGCTTCTGCGTGGGCGATTCAGTCCACCTTCTGCGATACCATCTCTCGGCTCCTGTTTCAAGGTACAATTTTCTTCCCTTACCATTCTGCGATACCTTCGTCTTACATGGGGTCTGGATATCTGCTGGTGTTTTGCAAATTTTTCTTGTGACACTAGTGGTTACTATGATAGTCTTTAAATCATTTTTGGTTAAATGCCTTCATGAAACAATTGGAGTCTACAATGGGTCAGCAGTGCAATAAGATCTATCAGGCTGGTTCTATCATATGTGTGTGTGTGTGTGTATATATATATATATTTGTAAATAGCACGATGCTGTTTCCCTATTGCTTATGCTTGTTCTGTATCCATTTGTTGTATTGATGACATCTGAGACTGGTGGCTTTTGCCTTCAATTTATTTTTAGAATTATCTGCCATGAAGAGATTTTCTCTGCATCTAAAAGAAAAGAAACGGAAAGAAATTTATGAAACAGATTATCGATCCATGAAAGAACCTTTGTCACCATTCATGTTGAAATTCCAAAGTGTCTGCCTTGATTTTGGACATCTAATTGAATTTTGAATTGGTTCTGTTTCAGCCCCAGGTTAATTCAACAAAGCTTCCTATATCAATGTTTGATTTGAGGAATGGTATATCATGAACAGGCATATAAATCATTTTATTTATTGATATATTGCCAAAGGTAGCTTCATCCGAATAGAAGGATACCTTTTTTGGTCTAGATGGCATGCCCTAAAAATTTGATGAAACAAAGTAGACATTCAGATTATTATATTGCTATTTATAATTAGCTTTCACCCTTTCAAGATGGTCTTGGATTTTTCTTGCATACTTACATTCTTCTAGTCCTAGAGTAGAACTTTTTTGGCTGCTAATTCTTGTTATGACTTTTCTGTTAAGATTAGTTGTTTATTTTTGGATTAAATGCCATAATTATACAATGATGAAAACTAAATGGTATAGATGCATGAATCAGCTACTAGTATTACTTTGCTTAGACTTGTTGCTAGTCTACATCTCTTGATGCATAAATATTTTCTTTACTTCATGGATTATTTTTTATTTCCTTTTGTCATTCCATTCTGACATTCTTTAATAATAAAATGGTTTATAATCAGAAATAAAGAACCTTCCTTGTGGATTTAAAATTTAAATTCAACTCTAATGTACAAAAATTTAGAAAAAAAAGAAAAGAATCTGTCTACACTCTACACTCTATGATTCTGACTTTCTGAGCAAACGATATTCGTACTTAGCTCCCATTTTTCATTTTACCCATTGCGCTGTCCGATCATATTAAACAGATAAAAAAAGGGAATATACAGGCAACCACTATCAATTTAATGCCTGACTTCGTCTCTTTCTTGTAACATTTTGGTATAATGATCAATTTATTATAATTAGGGAATGCTGAAGTGATAATATGTTGCATAACCTTTTGAATTGAATCCCCAAAATCTAATGAATGATGATTTCCATTTTGCAGACGGTAAAGACTTGGTGTTGCCAACTGAAGGTGTCAAGATTACACATTTCAATCTGGTAATCTTATTACCTTCAAATGCACCAAATGTGATTGTATTTTTGTTGTCTTTTGAAAAGTTCATCTTTAACAGTAGCAAAGATGTCTGTTATTTTATTATCATGGATGTTGGAAAATGATCTGGGTTGAGATTAGACTTTAAGGTGTCAGCTTCATTTTGTATGTGGCAAGACCCTAAATCCTAAACCTTAAACATGGAAATATTTAAGAAATCCATATCTGTTTAATATTGCACTGGTAGAAGAATGCCAAGTGGGTGCTGCCAATAAACAACATTATTTAAGATATTAATAAGAAAATCTTACACACATGGTAATGCACAAAGAAAGAGACAGAGCTAGTACAAACCTCTGCAATTTTTAATATACAAGCTCAAGTTCATAGGTGAATGATCAAGAATGGCTTAAACTCAAATAAATATTCAGTTAAGCAGAAATATATAAATTGCCACTAAATGGAGGAAGATATCAGATTGCTTAGAGCAGGTCTAATGTGTGCGTAAATGGGCATCTTCAAACTGCTGCATACAGTGCTAATTAATAATTATAAACACTAAATTGATAGTTTCCTTCTCATGATGTCAGGATTATCTCCAAAGCATTTTCAATTCTCTTGTTGATTATGAATCCTTTCTGTGAAATGTCAAATAGATTTTTAAAGAAAATGAACAACCTTTCTTGAATTTGCAGCTCTCTGTGCACAGCAATTTTTTCAGGCACCAATTTGATCTTCCACTGGGAAAAGAAAACCGGGCAGGTAATGAACCATATCCTACAAAATTGGTGAGGTGTCTTGGGTGATTTATGTAAATTAAAACTTGTTTTGTTCTTTCTTGGAAAAAATATGGATATGATATTTCTAGCTCTGAATTGGAAAATGATTGTTCCATGCTTGATTATATTTTCAAACCCTTGGGTTGGTTTCTGTTTGTCGTAAAGGTAGGGAGACCTATCTCTTGAAAGAAGATTTAGAATTGATTTGATATGATTAGATTATGAAAATAGTTCTAGGATAAAGTTGTGCCATATAATTATGAAGCTGTCTAGAAGTATTTAGCCTTGCTCCATTCCTCCAAGTAACATTGTGTAACATACTTTCATTTGTGTCTCTTTGCAGTGCCTGTACCTTGGTTTATTTTTTAACCCCTTTCTGATTCAGGTTTCTTTTTTCCCCAGTTTTAACCTTGAATTATCTGTCTTTGACAGGCTGATACGAAACAATGGTGCAATATAACTTTAAGAAGATTACTGTGGTACCAAATGGGAAGGACTTCATTGACATCATTCTCTCTCGCACCCAGCGTCAGACTCCAACGGTTGTACACAAAGGGTATGCAATTTCCCGTCTTCGTCAGTTTTATATGCGCAAAGTGAAGTATACCCAACAGAATTTTCATGAAAAGCTCTCTACTATAATTGATGAGTTCCCTCGGCTTGATGGTATTCACCCATTCTATGGCGATCTCCTCCATGTACTCTACAACAAAGACCATTACAAGCTTGCACTTGGACAGATCAATACTGCCAGGAATCTTATTGGTAAGATTGCTAAAGACTATGTGAAATTATTGAAGTATGGTGACTCACTATATCGATGCAAGTGTCTAAAGGTGGCTGCTCTTGGCCGCATGTGCACTGTGATTAAGAGGATTGGCCCAAGTTTGGCTTATCTGGAACAGGTTAGACAACACATGGCTAGGCTTCCATCAATAGATCCAAATACAAGGACTATCTTGATTTGTGGATACCCTAATGTTGGCAAGAGCTCATTCATTAACAAAATTACAAGAGCTGATGTGGATGTGCAGCACTATGCTTTCACTACAAAGTCTCTGTTTGTAGGACATACAGACTATAAATACCTAAGGTACCAAGTCATTGATACACCAGGGATTTTGGACAGGCCTTTTGAAGATCGCAATATTATTGAGATGTGCAGTATCACTGCTCTGGCACATTTGAGAGCTGCGATATTGTTTTTCTTGGACATTTCTGGGTCTTGTGGTTACAGCATTGCTCAGCAGGCAGCTCTATTTCACAGCATTAAGTCTTTGTTTATGAACAAGCCATTAATTTTAGTCTGCAACAAGACTGACTTGCAACCACTGGAGGGGATATCTGAGGAAGACATGAAGCTGGTCATGGAGATGAAAGCTGAAGCCTTAAAGACTGCAGTTGGTCAAGGAGGTGAGCCTACAAATGATGATGATGTGTTGTTGACCATGAGCACTTTGACAGAAGAAGGTGTAATTACAGTAAAAAACGCAGCATGTGAGAGGTTATTGAATCAGAGGGTGGATATAAAGATGAAGTCAAAGAAAATTAATGACTGCTTGAATAGGTTTCATGTTGCAATACCAAAACCACGTGATCAGAAGGAAAGGCCACCGTGTATTCCTCCAGCAGTTTTAGAAGCTAAAGCTAACCAAGAAGCTGAGAAGGAAAAGAGAAAAACTGAAAAAGATCTGGAGAATGAAAATGGTGGGGCAGGTGTCTACTCAATGAACTTGAGAAAGAATTACATTTTAGCCAATGAAGAATGGAAAGAAGATATACTACCAGAAATTTTGGATGGACACAACGTGTATGATTTCATTGATCCTGATATTCTTCATAGGGTTGAAGAGTTGGAAAGAGAAGAAGGGATAAGACAGGCAGAAGCTGAAGATGATGATTTTGAGATAGATGGAACTGAATTGACGCCAGAACAGCAAGAAGCTTTAGCTGAGATTAGGAAGAAGAAAAGCTTGCTAATCCAACAGCATAGGATGAAAAAAAGCACTGCAGAGAGCCGGCCAACTGTTCCAAGGAAATTTGACAAGGACAAGCAGTTCACATCAGAAAGAATGGGAAGGCAGCTGTCTTCTTTGGGGCTTGATCCCACTTTAGCAATTAAGAGAATGCGCAGCACATCTGCTACTAGGAGAGGCCGGAAAAGGGAAAGATCACCTGAAACAAGAAATACTGATGGTGGAGATGGGATGGATATTGATGGTGACACACCTAGCAAGAAGCAATGTCTGAGTAGATCACGATCACGGTCCAGGTCAGTGCCGCGCCTACCTAATGAAGTTGTACCTGGAGAGGGCTTCAAGGATTCTGCTAAAAAGGTGAAGGCAATAAAACTTGCAAAGAAATCTGTCAAGAAGAGAAACAAGGATGCCCGTCGTGGAGAAGCTGATAGAGTCATACCTAATCTGAAGCCCAAGCACTTGTTTTCTGGGAAGCGCTCCATTGGAAAAACTGAGAGACGCTAAAATAGGTAATGTTCTTTGCCGTAGCTCACCTTCTTTATCCTGTAGCAAGTCAGCACACCAAAATTTCATTGCATACTCATGTTGCTGCAGAATGCTGATTTTTATCACACATGGCACTCTGCTATATTCATTAGTAGTTGGTTTCCTTTTCCGACATGTAAGATCCTCCTAATTAAATATACATGTTCTGTGATCTTAGAAGATGGTTTTCAATATTTATTGGAAAATAGGAAGCAATTAGTTATCTGTTAGTTATTTCTGTTGTTAGTTTTATTAGTTTTCTGTTTTAGTAGTTAGTTTGTTATCTGATCAGAGTATATATACTCTGGTTCTCTTTTGTAGATTAACAATTCGATCAATACATTCTTTTTCAGTTTTGCTCTTTTTCTCTTTAATATTCACAAGCCACCAGTGTCGGTAAAAAGTTATTTTCTCTGCAGGTGATGCTGATTTATGCCTTTCAGAGACATCTAATGGCAGTGTTTGTGGCTGCCAAGAATTTTGTACTTGCGTATTAGTTGTGTTTTGTTGGAGTTTAACGGATGGTGATTGGTGATAGCTGCAAAGTTTGCTTATGAAACTCTGCCCCTTTTTATTATTATTGTTATTAATTTTGTCATTTTGTCTCTTAACTTTACAGCTTGCTTTGTTAGTCTTATTTGTTTAGTTCAATTTTGGAGACCGTGAATGAATTGTGGAAGCTGCAGTTTGAATTTTGAGTCGGAACATTGTTTTTGTACTCTGAAAACAATGAAGCATTTGCTTCATATTTTGCACCCATGATAGTAGTTATTGGAACTTAGTACTTTCAAGTTTTATGGCTTGTTTAACTCAATACTCTCTCTCTCTGTTGTCTTTCAAAATTCATTTTTCCCCTTGATCGTGAGAGTGGAATTTGATGTGGTACCCTGCATTTTGAGAGTTGTAGCACTGAATTTTAAATTTGATGTGGTACCCTTCATTGTGCAGTGCATGTACTGTTTGTGTTTGAGTTGGAGCATGTAAGCGATATAATCTTGGTCAGGATTCTATGCACTCCTAAGAAGCAATGAGGGTTGTAATTCTGCCTATGTTTGAGTTCTGGAATATTCTATGCATTACGTGGTCAGGATTCTATGCACTCCCAAAATCACATCAGGACTTGTATTTCTGTCTATGTTTGAATTCTTGAATATGTTATAAATTTGTTTCTCTAATTGTTGCAGTTAAAAATATTTTTCACAATTTAGATAGTCTAAAGCTTGGTATTTGCTCTTCTCGCGCAAAACTCATACCTTTTTGGTTATATATTGTATGGAGTCTAAGTTGTATATCCCTTCCATTCTCAGAAGATTTTTACTACATTACATTTCACTCTTATAATTATCATCTTTACTAATAATGAAATTATAATCTCTAAAAATGTATCCTATTCCTTTATGCAAAAATTTAGGTAATGTCTATTTTCTTATTTTATTAAATTGTTAACAGGTAATGGCCACAATAGTGGATTTTATACTTTTGTGGCTTCCTGCTGCCATAGTTTCTCTCTTTACACTATTTGCTGTTAGTGCTGGACCTATTGCTCTTTTGAGATTCATTATACTGAATTTATTTTGAGATATCTTATTAGGCAATTAAATGACAATTGTTGTGTAATGTTTAAAAAACATGACATGTTTTCTTTATTTGATCAAATCTTAATTGGGACTCTTTTTCTCCCCTGTCCCCCTGCCCTCTTTGCTGATGTTTGACTTTTATTTACAAATAGGAGTGAAGAATATTATTCAAATCAAGAGCCATGCATAAATCATCATTATGGTCCGTGGCGGAGCATATAAGGGTTCGTTTGGTTTACAGTTGAGTAGAATTGATTCTAGAAATGAATGATTGAGATGGATAATGCACACTTTACGAAATACGTTGGACGAAAGTGATTTAAAATCAATTTTCAAAACCATGATTTTGTTGAACCATAATTTAAAACAAACATGCTATAAGTAGCGGGGGAGGAGCCATCGCCCCCAAGGAAAAAAAAATTAATTACTATATATATAAAATTTAATTTTGGCTCCTAAAAAAAATTATTTCACAATATATTGTGTATAATAATAATAAAACAAATTTTAAAAATTAAACTCATTATATATTATATTTTTCATCATTTATAATTCTAAGCCCAAACCTAATTATTAATTAAAAAATAAATTACTGACCTTAAAACCTAAAAAAATGTTCAATTATCAACTAAAAGTAAAATTATCTAGTGTAAAATTGAAATTTGAATAGTTGCCTCTTCACTTTTACTCTTTCGTACTGAGAAAGAAAGTTCTCCATTCTAAGACGTAAGTTTTGCTATTATTTTCATCATTTACAAGATTATTCAGGTATGTATTTTCAGAAATTTCTCCTTTTTCCTCCACTTTTTATCTTGCTCTTGAATCCTTGATATTAGTATTGTTCTCACCTTTTTTTTTTATTTTTTATCTGGAAATTGTGTGCTCATTTGTATGTTTGATTGGCGATTGCGACATTTGTGAGATTGTATATATAATAGATTATCGATTTAATGCTCAGATTGTTTGCCAAAAGCAACAGTAGGTAAGGTAGAGATATTTGTTTATCGATTGTTTTGTTTAATAGTCAAATAGTTTCCAAAAAGCAACAGTAGTGCATGTACTAGATAGAGATATTAGTTTTTGTTTTATGTGAATCAAGTAAATCGATTATAAAACCAACCGTAGGTAGCTAGAGTTGTAGTTGTAGGAGAAGATTGTAGTAAGTAGTAAATAGTAAATCTTTAATTCCTAAAATTTTAATAATTAGTAAATAGTAAATTTTTTTACTTTTTAGGAGAAGTTTGTAGTTTCTTATTCATTAAATTTAATCTCATTAAAACTTGAAATTGTTAATATTAAAATTCTTTTGTTAGATCAAATACGTTTTAAAAGTTTTAGGAGAAGATTGTAGTTTCTTATTTATGAAATACTTTTTTAGTTATATTTTTTTTGAGATTCTGGTTAATATTATTAAAAAAGTGTGATTAATTTTATTTTAAAATAAATATTTGGATTATTGTAATAAATAGTAAATAGTAAATCTTTAATTCCTAAAATTCTTTTGTTGGATCAAGTACTTTTTAAAATTTTTAGGAGAAGATTGTAGTTTCTTATTTATCAAATACTTTTTTTAGTCATATTTTTTTTGGAGATTTTGGTTAATATTATTAAAAAAGTGTGATTAATTTTATTTTAAAATAAATATTTGGATTATTGTAGTAAATAGTAAATCTTTAATTCCAAATATAAATATTTGGATCATTGCTTCTATATCAACGACAATAACTTTAAGCTTTTTATATTCCATTTAGTATTTTTATACTTGCTTTTATATAAATGATTATGATTATTTGATTTTAAATTTTGAGTGTATCGTATTAATATTTTGGCCCCAAAAATTTAGTAAAGCTCATCCACTTATTATGGTTCATAAATGTTCATGTGATTTTCTATTTCATCACTTTTGAGAACCTCAAAAGAGGGGAAAAAGAATTAGCTCTGAAACTGAATATTCACTTCAAGGTGAAAATTGTGTCCACGGATCTCAACGGGCGGGGATACTACCCGCATCTATACTCGCTAAAATTATTGGGTATCCATGCGGGTAGCTGGTATCCATGGATACACACGAGTACCTATTAATATTTAAAAATTTAAAATTTATAGAAAGAAAAGAGAGAAAATATCATATAATATATTATAATATCATACAATATCAATATTTTATAATAGAAATTAACATTATATAATATCATTACGTGCTAATATATTAAAAAATATAATTATAAAATAATAAAAAATAATTTTTATATCATCATAAAATAATAAAAAATTATAATATTTTAATATATTTAAAAGAAAATATATCTTAATTAACATACGGGCAACCACGAGGTGGTATGATATCCGTCCCCACCCATTTAATAAATATACGGGTACCTATTGCGGGTATATCCGGATATCCGCAAGTGCGGGTTTTTTTTTGTCATCCTTCATGTCCAACTACCTAGAAGCAAAATTAGTCCAAAATGCAGTAGAGAGCGGCCAAACTGAATATGTTATTCATGAGAGATATTTATCATCATGAAAAAAATAAAATAAAGAGGAACTGCCAACATACTGAACATAGAGTGTGTTTGACTTGCCATTTCAGCTAACTGAAAGTTGAAAATAGCAGCTGAAATTATTCTAGCAGTGTTTGGGAAGGTAGCTTTTTTGGGTAGCACCCCACTTATCATTATTTAATAATTAATGTTGTCCTTAAATGTCATTTTACCATTTTCAACTAATTTTACTAAATACATTCAATAGCTTTTCAGCTTTCAATTAGCTTTAAATTTTCAGCGAACTTTTCAGCTAGTTTTACTAAACAGATTGATAGCGTGATATGAGCATAGTCACACGGGAAAGCATGATATGGACCAATCCAATTACTCTTATTCAAACTCAGAAGTTTCAATATATATGTCAGTTACTACCAAGAGGATCTAATCTACCAAATTTTGGAAAAAAGTGAACATGTGGGGGAATCAGATTGACCTGTCATTTATATATAGAGATCTTTGCTACAAGGAACAAAGGCAAGTGGAAAAGAGGAATAAGTGTTAGGAAATAGTGGTTAGCCAATAGCCAGGGATCACTGTGTCATTGGCTCAGGGCATCGCGAGGTGCTTAAGATGCATTCTCTTACACTTGCCCAGTAAAATGAAGATAAGCAGCGATGGAGCAAAATTTGTTTTGGTTCTTATTTAAGTCAAATGGCTTATATAAGCACTTTGACTCAGTGACATTGTACAGTCCAAGTGGGTAAATTTACGGCCTTTGTGTATAAATAATGGGTAATAGTGTAATAGTGAGATTCATTTAAGATTTATGAATAGTAAAAAAATGAGGTGTTGAGATGGAGATGAGAGGTACTTAATAATAATTTGATGATGTGTAATGGTGGGACCCATTTAAGATATGTGAATAATAAAAAAAGTAGGGTGCTAAGGTGTAAATGGCCTCACAGAGATTGAAATAAGTTGAAATATAGAGACTTTTATTAATGAATAGTAAGTAAATGAATTATAACCTTTCAATAAAATTAGCTTATTTGGACTTTGAAGTTTGAAATAAAGAAAATTTTCCTAACCTATAAAAAATTATGAAGCAATGCAATAATGATGATTGACCCTCATATATGCTCAACCAAATAAATTGTAATGTATAGATATTGAAGCTTTTAGGGGTTTTACATAATAATTCTCTTTCACCTTTATATTAAGTGTAATTTTGGTGCGAGCAATTATATTTGCATTATTTTCGAAAATTGGTAAACCTACCGGTTATATATAGTTTGTAATTTTATGACATTTTGTATTACTGTAATAGTACTTTAACTAAATAAATTTTAAAAATAAAAATCATATATTTCATAATAATATAAACTATGTTATTAAGTTTAAGCTTTTTATCTTAACTATTCATTTGTAAAACTTATCCTTCATGTTTTTTATCATATATTTATTTATTTCATAAATTCACATGTTAAACAAAAATAAATAAAAATTAAAATAACTTATATTTACATGAATTAAAAATAAAATGATCTATATTTTATATGAATTAAAAATATATTTAAGCCTAATATTTAAAGTAATCAAGGTTGATTTAAAATATGCTAAATAAAGCATATATTTAAGTATATCATTTTTTTTAAAATATATTAATATATTTTTTTTTTACGGCAAATATATTAATATAGTTACTATCCATACTTAATAATTTATTTATTTAATTTAAAATGTTTATTTATTATAATTAACATAAGAAATAATTAAATAATAGAGTAACCCTAGAAATACTGGTATATATACAAAGAACTTATAGACAGAGGGAGCAAGAGAGAGGGACACACTAGACATTGAAACCCTAGGTCTTGTTCCTCACAACAAGGTCTCGAGTAAGAGAGAAGACATGAAGTAAAAATCTTTTCTTTTTTATTTTTTCAATTTTTTTGGTTCACTGGGTGGGGTTTGATTTAGGTTTTTGATGGAGTGGTTAATATGGGTTTGTTTTAGAATTGAAGTTTCTGATTGTGTCTGGGGGTAACTGGGGCACCTTGTGAAGGATATTTTGTCAAAGAAGGATTTTGAATCTTTGTGATTTGAGTGGAGTGTGTGCTTTCTAGGGTTTGTGCGTGACTTTCTGTGTGTAATTTTGATGGGGAGTATGGGGGAGTCAGATAGAAAACGGCGTCACTTTAGCTCCTTGTCCCCTACAGCTGCAGCTGCTACTGCCAATAAGCTACCCTTCTTGCCCATTTCTGAAGACAAAAAGGTACCCCGTTTTTTTCGTTGTTTATTAATTGAAGCTGGAGTTTCAAATTTTTAATTCAAAACGTTTGATGGGTTTCCTGTTTCTCTGTGGTTAATTTTTATCCTTAAAGTTTCAATTATTGTTTGATGCTTGAATTTTATATGAGTATGATGGTTAAGTAGAAATTTGTATGACTGAAACTGAAATCTTATTCCGGAAATTACTTATAGCGTGTTTTTTTTTTTTATACCAAAACCACGTTTCAGAGGCAACAGAGAGCCAACAGAGAGTAACGTTAACCCGGATCCATGTTTGAAACGTGGTTTTTGTATAAACCATACGGCTTTCTGCTGCTCATTTCTGTTTGTTTAACTAGATAGCTATTTTGTTAGTTCTTTGTCCATTGATGAACTTGAAGGTTTATTTAACCAAGAGTAGAATAGTTCTATTTAGCATGATGACTTCTCACAAATTTGTTATGAATTTTAAACTAGCCAATTAAGAGAGGAGAGAAAAGAATACAAGGGGAATAACTGATAATTCAAGGCGGAAGGTTAAACAATATCATGTGATTCATACAATTTTGTACCCAATAAATTCGTAAGAAGTATCATTTGTCTTTAATCGATATTATGTTGAAAACTGGTTCAAATTAGCTTCATGCTTTGATTCAAAATTATATAATAGGCTTATATTTACACCAAAAGTAAAGGTTTGATTTGAATTGGTCTTGACCTCCAATTTGGTAGAGACCAATGTTGTCTATTAATCTATGATTCTGTATAGTTGATCCCACCTACTGGGGTTAACACTTGGTTGATGTTTCTGTTGATATGAACCTGGTTATAAGTTTACGAAGCACCCTCTATAATTTGCATAGTAAACCTATATTCGCTGGTTTCTGCTACTGTTTTGTGTTATTTGTATAATGGATGTGGTTTTAGTTCGTTATTGCAAGTACATTAATAGTTAGAACTCCATGCATTGCTTTCTTAATCTTTCATATACATGATTGTCTTTTGACTAATAATATAACTGTACTTTGAACATCTGCTACTGTTTTGCTCTAATCAGTTGCAGTATACCTTTTCTAGCTTTGGGTTGTGTAGACAATGATAAATATTTTTTATGATAACCTTTCATTTTGCTTCTATCAATCCCTTTTTTAACTTCGGGTTGAAGATGAAAATGATGTTGTGCGGGAAGTGCAGATCGATCTGTTACTCTTAATTTGGGAATACTGGTCTAAACACCGCAAATTCTTTAACTTAATTAATCTGATTCCTTGATTAGCAGTGCACCCTGCTGAGTAATTATGAAAAAGAGAAAGTTATATCTGTGCAGGAAAATGCTGATTTAGTTTCACACCTTCATAAATTAATGCATATCTTTAATAATGCATATCTTTAATGATCCAAATCTTGAATAAAAATTATTACCATATGTTATCTCATGGGATTTTATTCAAATGTAATAAAGGGCAATATAGGTTATGTATCTACTGTCTCTATCTGGTACATCATATGGATTTCATTTATGTATCCATCATATAAGAAGAACTGAGCTAATAAGCGGTGTCATGTTACTATTTGAACTTATGCATGTTGTTATTTTGCAGCTTGATATTTCTGTACTTCAGAAGTTAGAAACTCAGAAGTTAAAATATGCAGCCCTTGAAAGTTGAAAATAAATTTTCTCAACTGAAGGAGAGGCAACAATCATATGATTCCACTTCAGCAGTAGTCAAGGATTCTTGGGAACTTGAGAATAAATTTTCTCAACTGAAGGAGAGGCAACAATCATATGATTCCACTTTAGCAGTAGTCAAGGATTCTTGGGAACAGGTAATTGTTTCCCATTTCATTTTTGCTTCCTTCAATAATATTACATGATTATTTTAGTTTTTATTATTTTATTGATTTATATCCCAATGACATACAGGGTATTGTCCATTTGCCGTGCATAACCGGTTGATGATTTAGAGTTGTCTTCTGAATGCACTAGAAAGTCTAGCTGCAAATTAAGTTCCAGATTTGCATCAATAACGGATGGTGAGTTTCATTTGCTCATGGCTTTTATTATTTATTTTTTTGTTTTCTTGTTGCAGGAATATGTTTTAATTCTCCGTTTATTTGCATGTATTGACTTAGTGTATTTTTTTGTGTTCCATTAACATCTGAGCCTTGACTTCTCTTTCTGGTGGAAGGAATTGGGAAATTAAATTTAAAGTTGTCAGTTTATTAATTTGGGGGACATTTGATTGCTACCAAGTTCATTTTATGTAAATTATATAAAATTAAATGTTTCATGAAGGACAAAATCATTTTACTGAACTTTCAGTGTTTGGTGTAGATTATCAATGCAAGCACTCGATATACTGCTCTCTTGGGGTCTTAATTGTGGATCTTCACAAGTATGACCTACTAGTATAAGTTTTTGTTCCATATTGATGTGAATTTATGTCAATGTTCATAAAAAGAATAAACTATAATTTTAGAGTTTTCCTTTATTCAACTGGGAAACACGTAGTTCTTATGCATGCATTAGTTTTGGTTCAAGCCTAAAAAAGCAATTAGAGTGATAGATCCTGCACTAACTTTCAAGAAAAACAAACCATTTAGTTGCCTACGTGATCTCTAGTTATGCTCCAGCTTCTTTTGTTCAGGTATCAATTGAAGCTGTGCAATTGATTGTTCTTTCAGAGCATTTTGAAGACCCAGTGAAGTTTAGATTAGCTTACTTTGCATTCAATTTAAGCCAAAATGTTCTCTCTTAGAATTTTGAAAAATATTTTTTCTGGGAACAAAACAAGCTTATCCAATGGTACAACAAAAAACTAATTCCAGCTTTCAATTGTTTGCATGTCATCTTGTAGAGATCCTGTTGGAACCTTAATGAGGTCAATGGCTTAGCTTTTATGAAGTCTTAAGAGGCCAGGATGCTTCGTTTTCATTAAGTACTTTTTGCTGTATTTATTAGGGGTTTGACTATTTGGGACTTGAATTTTCTGCTATTTAGGTTTTTATTAGCTCACTGTTTAATGTTTAAATGTTGCTTCTTTGATTTTACTGCATCATCCATAGTTATTACTATTAGTGGGAAGCCTAATTGCTTTTAGGCTTAGAGCTCTAGTCATGGCCTTCAATTAAATCTGGACGAGTCTATATATGGATGTAATGTAATGTAATGTTTCTTTCGGTGATCATATTATTGAATTTATTCACTAAATTTGCTCTTAATTATACTTGGCTTGAGTTTTTATTTTTATTATGACTAATTTGTTTTTATTTGGGGTATATATATACAGAACACAACACACTTTGAGAAGAACCCAAAAATTGTTCAAAACCACTATCTTCCTCAAAATCCAAAAGGAAAAAGCTTGCAACTTTCTCAACCAATTTTAATCAATTAACACATAAATTGATTGTTTAAAATTCAAAACATAGATTACATTGGGTTAAGTCATGAACGTCTATTATAAATTGAAAGTTGAAATAATATATTGATCCTCTTGCTTATTAAAATTACATTTCATACCAATGAAACTAAAACAATCAATTCCACAATTTTGTAGTCATGAAATTGTGGTAATTTCAGAATGCAAAAAATTCTAAACATTTTATCAAGCTCTCTTGTAATTTTAGAATAGAAAAAAAGGGGAAGAAAACAATTTGATCCTCTTATCTGGACCTAATACTTAGGTTAAGGAACCCAAAATTTACAGCTCCGAGATAAGATGTCCCTTCATTAAATGACAAGAAAAAGAAAGAAATATCACAACACCATTGTCAACTACCGTCCTTGTTGCCAATGTCCTACAACATGCCTTCTGTAAGTCGTTGCTGCCCATGACACAGAGCTACAATCCCATCACACCATATTCTGTCGCTTAAAACATCCTTTCCTTCACTACGTCACTACTAAGTCCCTTCAAAGTCCTAATAAGCTTCAAGGCTGCTACAAGTTCTCAAAACCACACACCTTCGTAGTTCGCTGAGACCACCTCTGTCACACGAATCACACACAACACCTTACCTTGTTGCATCTTATGACAACCATCTTTGTTGCATTCCACCACAGAGCATCACATATCCTCTCTTGCATCCCTCCATTGGTTTACCGTACTATATCTTGACCCCATCTTAGACCAATGGAGGGATGGATCAAAAGATGAGGTAAGATATAGAAAGGTAGACCAATGGAGGGATGCGGGTGAGGATGTGTGCTCCCTTATGGGGGAGCGCAACAAAAATGGTTGTCACAAGATACGATAAGACAAGAGTTTGACAAGAGTGTTGTGTGTGGTTTGAGTGACACAGGTGGTTTGAGCGGACTATGGTGGTGTTTGATTTTGAGAACTTGTAGCAACCTTTAAGCTTATGATGACTTTGAAGAGATTTGGTTGTGGCGTAGTGAAGGAAACTACAGAGGATGATTTTAGGCGACATAGTATAGTGTGATAGGATTGTGGCTTTGTGCCATAGGTGGCAACGACTTAGAGAAGGTATGTTGTAGGACACTGGCAATAAGGATGGTAGTTGACAATGGTATTGTGATTCTTTTTTTTTTTTTTTTATCTCTTTTGATTTTCAGAGAAGAAACATCTTTTCTCAGAGGTGTAATTTTTGGGTTCCTTAGCCTAAGTGTAGATAAGAGGATCGAATTGTCTTCTTCCCTCTTTTTTTTTATTTTGAAATTACAAGAGAGCTTGATAAAATGCTACTAGAATTTTTTATATTTTGAAATTACAACAGGTGAATGACTACAAAATCATGAAATTTATTGTTTTAGTTTCATTGGCATGAAATGTAATTTTAATAAGCAAGAAAATCAATATATTGTTTCAATTTATAATAGATGTTCATGACTTTGCCTAATGTAATTTATGTTTTGAATTTTTAAACAACTAAACAATCAATTTATATTGTGCTAACCGTTTAAAATTGTTTGAGAAAGTTGCAAGCTTTTTCCTTTTCTGGTTTTTGGGGAAGATAGTGGTTTTGAACGATTTTTGGGTTCTTTTCAAAGTGTGTTTTGTATATATAATAGACAGTATGATTACATGTAATGAGAATTTCCTGGATTCATTTGTATATTGATATAGAAACTAGGATAGCAAGTGGTTAGCTCATCTATTGTCTTTATGGTGACATCCTATTTTTTGGCAAGCCTTTAAATTCAGTAGTAGTGTTACTATGTATGTTCTAAACGAAGCTGTGAAGATAAGTGATAGGCTTTCTTGAGATTTCTTATAGTGAATTCTATTGTCTTTATGGTGACATCCTATTTTTTGGTAAGCCTTTTAATTCAGTAGTAGTGTTACTATGTATGTTCTAAACGAAGCTGTGAAGATAAGTGATAGGCTTTCTTGAGATTTATTATAGTGACTAGAGTTATTTTACTCCGAAAGGGTTCTATTCTACCCCGTTGCTGCTTCTTGGTTACTATATTAAAAGAAATAAAATTGCAAATTGCAATAAATTTAAATTTTTTGGTTAATATTTCGTGGATTTTTATTTTCTTTCCCTCAATCCAGTATAGTATCAGAATATTAGTGTTCTGAAATAGTTTTTGTAGCAGAAAATCTTTGATATTTGTTCGTATTTTGTATTTTAAATATGCTACATATTTCTTCAATTTGGAATACTTATTTGAAAATAAGGGTAGGGTATGATGTTTGAAAATATCCTGTATCTGGTTAGTAATGTATTTGTGACTTAACCCTGCAATAATGTCTGTTTTTCTTCAAGAAGTCTCTTGAAGTTTGAATTATTTTCGGTGTATTTTGTTTTGCTGCTACCTGTGTTTCTGGGTATTTCAGAATGTTTGTTTAAATTACTGGATTTTTTGATATTACATCGGAATCTATATTAATTGTCTGTATGTTGAGGAAGTGTATCAGCTAATGAGTATCCTTTTGATCTTTTTGTCAGATGGTAGTTCATCTAGTGTTCAAGATGTTTTTCTTAGCCGACATTTGACATTTGCAAAATGGTGCAACTTAAAGTTCTTCCACCTTCACAAACCAGATGGAAGAGCATAGAGATATTACTACTGAAAAAGCTAAAAGTATTTTAAAAGTATAGTGACGCTATTAATGATGTTGGGTGTCTGAAGGATGAATTGCACACTGCATTATTGAAAAAGCTTCTAGGTGATGGTAAGCTGAGTGCTTGTTGTATATGATTTCAAATGCTATTGTTTTTTCAGAGCAGTCTCTCAGTTATCTTGGTTACACTGCCTGTTTATAGTTTCATATATGCAGAAATTGTCCATTGATCTAGAGGTGGAAGCTAAAAACTTGAGACCGACATTAAATGAACTTCACTTGAAGCACAAGTCTTTAGCGAGTGAGTTCCAAATTCAGAGAGATATTGATGCCAAAAATAAAGCTGACCTTAAAAGATTAAAAGGTAAATTTCTCTCATGTGATCATAAGCATTTTAATCCTGAACTCTTGTTATAAGATATACCCTGGAATCTCTTTGTAAAGGTTAGAAATACTCCCTCCGTCCCTTATTATAAGACACTTTCAACTGTTTTACACAGTTTAAGAAAAGTTGGTTAATGCATTGGTTTTTTAAAAAAATTATAACATTCCCAATGTACCCCTATTTAAAGGTCACTATATTTTGGGGACATTAATTGTCACATAGTGGAAGACTCCAAGAGTCAATTTCTATTAGTGTAGTTGAACATGTGGGTAAAACTCCATTAACTATTCACACTAATCAATATATGAGAAATTAAAAGAGTTAAACATTAATGAAGGACAAATATGGAAAAATGATTAATTCATCTAAAAATCTGCAAATGATTTTATATTAAGGGACGTTCAATTCTTCTAGAAAGAGTTTTATGAATAGGGACCGAGGGAGTATAAGATATGATACCATTTTTGGGATAGGTCGACATGATATGGTATTAGAGTCTATCATAGATCCGTTATTGGGTCCTCACATGTAGATGTCCAGTCCTATAAAACTGCACGCTCCATATGTGTTGGAGAGTCCCACATTGACTAGCTTGTAAGGTGAGGATTGTCCAAGGCTTATATACTATATTTTGGCCTTATATTTAGGCAATATGGAAATATAATAATAAGCATATTTCGCCAATTCAGATTCATATTAGACTTAATTGCATTTTTCGGCATAACTGAAAAATTACACTATTATGGTATTTTAAGCATAACTCGAGTTTTAGACATTTAAAAATTGTGAAATTTATGTTTGTATGAAAGTTGAATCAAATGTCTTGTGGGTCAAAATGGGCTTTAGTAGACGGAATAGTCAGCAATGCATGAAAATCTGAACAACACTCAAAGATTTGGAAATAACATGGACCGGAAAGCTCCTTTTGGATTTGAATCAATGACATTTGAAAGCTAACATCCAAAACTTGATTTCATCTGAAGACAACTTTCTTTGACTCAGCCAACTCGATGATACAATTCTCGGTGCAAGTGAGAGACAAGTTGGTGAATGATAGCTAGGATAGATGAATAATTCAAAATAATGGATAAAAGTGCTAGATAATTGATGAATAATTTCGTTTGCAGAATAAAAATGCTGAGTCATGACTGAATGATCGACTTTGGAATGATATCTTTTCACCTTTTATAGGAGGACTTGCTAGGTAGAAATTAATTCACGTTGTAGTAGAATCACAAAGTCTTTTATTCACTTTCACTTTTCTCTTTGTTCAAAGTCTTCATGGAAGGCTAAGTGAAAATGAATACAAATTTAGCCTTCAACTTTACAACAAAAAAAAGTGAAATGAATGAAATACTTAGCAATTCTACTACAACTTGAATGATTTTCTACCTAGCAAACTTTCCTATTTATTGGAATGAAAAATATCATTGCAAAACTGATCATTTAGCCAGGACTCAACATGTTTATTTCACAAATGAAATTATTTATCAATTATCTCGCACTTTTGTCCATTACTTTGAATTATTCATCTATCCTACCTATCATTTACGAACTTGTCTTTCACTAGCACCGAGAATTGTATCATCCAACTGGTTGAATTCAACGAAGTTGTCTTTAAATGATATCAAACCTTTGATGTTAGCTTTTAAATGTCGTTAGTTTGAGCCCAAAAAGGAGTTTTCTAGCGAGTTATCACCCATTCTTTGAGTGTTGTTGAGGTTTTCATGTAATGCTGATTATTACGTCTTCCAAAGCCCATTTTAACCCACTAGACATCCGATTAATCTTGAGTTTTTCAGCAAAGTTGTAGGGCTTTCATTTAGTTTACTTGTAACAAATTTTTACAGTGTAATTTTCCAATTATGCTAAAAAGTGCAATTAAGCCCACTATGAACCTTTTATTGGTGCAAGACCACATGTTTCCTCCATGGAGACAATTCTGTTAGAGTCGAGTATGACCTTTATGGGCGGCAAAGCTTTCCCTTCGAGTATTTAACACAACTGCAGGTGAAGTTGAAACAACCCTTTAGCAGTTAGTCCATGTCCTCGATGGTAGCCCAATAACAACCTGAATTGGCAAAATATATTTATGATTGTTATTTAAGCATGAATGAAGTATTTAAAAGGTTAAATTTAAGGGATAAGTAATGTGTAAGGTTTGTATTTATAAGTCCATACTAGTCCCGGTACATAGAGCTCTTGCTCAATATTTTTTGATTGACCAATCATTTTAACTCCACAATATTTTTTTGATTGATCAATCATTTTAACTCCTTATGGATAATCTCCACTGATCTTGAAATCTCGAGTGTCAGGGTAGTCAAGTTGTGCCCTAAAGAGACCTAATGCTACGTAGCGAGCCTATGTCTCTTGGTGCCCCTCAGAACTCAACAACCACTAAGGCTTACATTCTTTTCAAGACATGGTGCCCAGTCCCGACCAATTTCTCACCGTACCAAGTGCGGCTTCCCATCCCGTCTTAAGGCTCACCTTAGATGTCACTTTGCATAATGATGTATGCCACATATTTTGTTCATACAACAACACACTCATGTCCCATCGACAGAGTCACCCCAGATCTTTTAACACAACCATCCATTTTGGCATAATAACAGATTCTGTACTCATGCCCCACCATTTCACACAACCACCAATTGTGACATAACAATAGATCTGGTAACTTGTTCCATCAAGGAACACAAACCCTAACTTGGGTTAATCCACATTCTCTTTCCAAGATTCTCGTGTTTTGTGTACTTAGAGTGTGTTCAATTCAAGCTTTTAGGGTAGGTTGCGTTCAATTGTTTTGTCAATTCAATTATTGATTATTTTTATATCCTATGGTAGGATAAAGCCTATTCTTAAGATATTAAATATATTATACTAATATTCTAACATACCACCTTATATTTTGGGTCTAGTCCTCCGTCAACCCCAAAAACTAGCATGTAGGGTGAGAATTATCTAAGACTTATATACTATATTTTGACTTTAGGTCTAGGCAATGTGAGACTCTAACAATAAGCATATTTTGTCAATTCAGGTTCATATTAGACCTAATTGCATTTTTCGACATAATTGAAAAATTACAATACTTTGGTAATCAAACATAATTCGAGCTTTTGACATTTAAAAATTGTGAAATTTATATTATATGAAAGTTAAACAAAAGCCCTACAAGTTTACTGAAGAACCCAAGAGTTGATTTAGAGGTCTAGTGGATCAAAATGAGCTTGGAAGACGGAATAGTCAACATTACATAAAAACCTGAATAACACTCAAAGATTTGGGCATAACTTAGGCTAGAAAAATTCCTTTTGAACTTGAATCACCGACATTTGAAAGCTAACATCCAAGGCTTGATTTCATCTGAAGACAAGTTCCTTGGATTCGGTTAGCTCGATGATGCAATTCTTGGTGCAAGTGGAAGACAAGTTGGTGAATGATAACTATGATAGATGAATAATTTAAAATAACACACAAAAATGCTAGATAATTGATGAATAATTTTGTTTGTGGAATAAACATGCTTAGTCATGACTGAATGATCAGCTTTGGAATAATATCTTTTCACCTTTTATATGAAGGCTTGCTAGGTATAAAATTTTTCACGTTGTAGTAAAATCACTAAGTCTTTCATTCACTTTTAACTTTTCTCTTTGTTCTAAAGTCTTTTTAGAAGGCTAAGTTTGTATTTAATCTAACCCCCAAAATGAATACAAACTCAACCTTTCACGAAGACTTTATAATAAAAAGAAAAGTGAAAATGAATGAAAGACCTAGTAATTCTATTACAACTTGAATGATTTTCTACATAACAAACTTTCCTATTTATAGGAATGAAAAATATCATTGCAAAGCTGATCTTTTAGCCATGACTCAACATGTTTATTTCACAAATGAAATTATTCATCAATTATCTCGTACTTTTGTCCATTATTTTGAATTGTTCATCCATCTTAGCTATCATTTATTAACTTGTCTCTCACTTGCACTGAGAATTGCATCATCGAGCTGGTCGAATCCAACGAAGTTGTCTTTAGATGAAATCAAACCTTTGATTTTAGCTTTAAAATGTCGTTGACTTGAGCCCAAAAGGACTTTTCTAGCCCATGTTATGGCCCAATCGTTGAGTGTTGTGGAGGTTTTCATGTAATGCTGACTATTTCTTTTTCTAAGCCCATTTTGACCCATTAGACATCCGATTCAGCTTTTGGATCTTCAACAAAGTTAAAGGACTTCCATTTAGTTTTCTTATAACATAAATTTCACAATTTTTAGATGTTTAGAATTTGAGCTATGTTTGAAATACCAAAACAATTTAATTTTTCAATTATGCTAAAAAGTGTAATGAAGTCAAATATGAACCATTTATTAGTGCAAGACCACAAGTATTCTCCACGGACGCAATCCTGTTCAAGTCGGGTATGACCTTTATAGGCGGCAAAGCTCTCCCTCCAAGTATTTAACTCAACAACACAACCAGGGCTCAAACTTGAGACCATTGACGAAGTTGGAAGAAGCCCTTAGCAGTTGATCCACGTGGTCGGTGGTAGCCAATATGAACCTGAATTGGCAAAATATGTTTACGATTGTTAATTAAACATAAATGAAGTATTAGAAGGTTAAATATGAGGGATAATTAATGTGAAAGGTTTGTATTTATCAAGTCCATACTTGTCCCGCTACACATAGCTCTTGCTCACAATGTTTTTGATTGATCAATCATTTTAACTCCTTCTAGACAATCTCCACCGATTCTGAAATCTCAAGTGTCAGGTAAGTTTTGCCCTAAAGGGACCCAATGCTAGGTAGTGAGCCTATGTCCCTTGGTGCCCCTAAGAACTCAACCACCCCTAAGGCTTACATCCTTTTCAAGACATGGTGCGCAGTCCCGATCAATTTCTCACTGTACCAAATGCGGCTTACCATCTCATCCTAAGGCATACCACCTTAGATGTTACTTTGCATAATGATGCATGCCACATATTTTGTTTATACAACAAGAACACACTCATGCCTTACCGGTAGAGTCACCCCAGATCTTCTCACACAACCATTCTCTGTGGCATAATAACAGATTTAGTACTCATGCGTCATGCCCCATTGGCAGGGTAACCCGAATCGTTTGACAACCTCCCGTAGTGGCACAACAATAGATCCGGTAACTTGTCCCATCAAGAAACACAAACCCTAACTTGGGTCAATCCACACTCTCTTTCCAAACTTCTTGAGTCTTACGTACTTAGAGTGTGTTCAATTCAAGCTTTTAGTGTAAGTTGTATTGATTTGTTTCCTCAACTCAATAATTGATTATTTTTATATCCTATAGTTTACTAAGAGTGTGTTTGGTAAAACTAACTGAAAAGCTAGATAATAGATGAAAAACTAGCTAAAAGCTTTAAAGTTGAAAAATTAGCTGATTTGATTGAAAATATTTGATTAAACTAGATTAAAATGGAGCTTTTTTTAAAAATAACTACCTCAAGTAGTTACTTAATAAAAGCTAGTAGCTACAAAAAAGCTACCTTATCAAATACTGATGAAATGATTTCAGCTACTAATTTCAGCTTTCTTCTAGCTAAAATGCCTTACCAAGCACACCTTAAGAGTTATGAATTATGAATTATCCCTCCCATCACCTCAAATATTGAGTCTTAACGTCTTATGCATTGCAGGATCTATTTCCTAAGGCATCTTAGCTCTACAATTTCAAACTTGAGTCTCAACGTATTAGATTTAGAAGTATAATAGTTAAGTGATAAGTAAGTATTGTGTATACTTCTTAAAGTGTTATCTTTCCTTAATTAAGTTTAATCTTCCTTAATTAAGCCTTATTATAATTAATCAAAGCTTGATAAACCCTAATCAATTAAGATTAGGTTTAACCCTTAATTAAGTCTTATTTAAAATTGATCTTAATTAAGTAGTAATCCTCCTTAATTAAACTCTTAATTAAATCTTAGTTTACTTCCTTAATCCATAATTAAGTCTTAATCTCTCTTAATTACTTTCCTTAATTTATGATTAATTCTTAATTAAATTTAATTAGTGTTAATAATAATTATTTGATCTTTAATCATAATTAATATTTAATCATTCACTAATCATTATTAATTAAAATAATTAAGTTTAATCATAATTAATAACCTTAGTTAATTATTCTAATTTCTAAGTAATTAACCTAATGGGCTTCTTAATTGGATGATGGTCTTAATTAATATTGGGTTGTATTAGGTTTAGGGCTCAATCATAAGGCTAGGCCCCAATAAACTGTCATGAAATTATTATTTTATTTTACAATTATTCATGATTTAGAATAACATTTTATGAGTAAAAAGTCCAAAAATAGTAGTCCAAGTGTTATATAACCCATGTGGGGCCTTATCATCATGTTTTAATCATGGTAACTATGTTAAAAAGTGACTTTTTACTTTAAGTTTTTGGTTAAATATGTTTTTAGTCTCCAAAATATAGTCGTGATTTGATTTTAATCCCTGTAATTTAAAACCGGTGGATTTGATCCCTTAAAAAGTGATTTTTTCGGTCCAAATAGATAAATATTCGTAGCTAAGAACATTTAAAATCACTCATAAACACTTTAAGCCCATAAACACTGTAGAACTATATAATTGTAATCAAATACTATTATATTCTTCTATAGTTGTTTACCAATTTGAGTCATGTAGGTGTTTAGACTTTAGAGTGGTGCTTCATTTCATATAGGCATATTTGTTCATGTTATCTCTATTATGCTTTTCACTAGCTAATACGTCTATATATTTATTTTTTTCATAAAATGTGGAATAAATCTAATAACAAGCTTGTGCTAACTTGAATGAATTGAATTGTGACTTTATTGTCTTATATGGATTATTAGGTGATATTTAGTCAAGGAATTGATGTATAAGGTGACTTTATTGACCTTTATTTCTCAGTCAATTGATTACTTTGTCCCTGTTGTTACTACTGATTTTGTTTATTTATAAGTTGGTACTCTACTCTTATTACTATTTATTTTATTAGCTCATATTTTTTATAATGTGGTGCCTCGGGTCTCTTCCTCTCACACCCTCATTACTCTGTTAATTTCTCCACTTAATTCTTTTCTTTCTTCATTGCTTATCCATATCTTTAATGCTCACTTCAATTATTCTCTTCTTGCTAATTGATCATGTTGCCATAGATTTTGAAGTATTACACCTATTGCTTTCATTTTTCAATCTCATGTGAAGAGGTAATTTCCTAAACTCAAAATTTCTGTAATTTTTAATTTCTTGTGTGTTTATAGGTCTGAAATGGAATGTGAGCTTTTGTTATATTGTTACATTCTCTCTAATTTTTGGGGTTATTGACACTTGAAACTAAGATTGAATTGTAGCACCATTATGCAGTTTAAGGGGTCGTTCGGGGTGGTTGAGTTTTCAGTTTTTGGTTTTTAAAAATTTTTAATCAAGTTTTTACAACTCAACCAAAAATTAAAAACTTGTTTTTGTGGTTTTCAAAACAAACATTTTAAAAACCACAAAAAGTGGTTTTTAGTTTTTGATTTTGAGTTGTAAAAGCTTGATTAAAAATTTTTAAAAACCAAAAGCTGAAAACTCGCAACCACCCCGAACAGCCCCTAAGTGTTTGTAAAAATGTTTATATGAGAACCTGCATATTTTTTGGAAGTGCGGATAATGTGAGTTACTCAAGACTGATTTCCTTTTGGTTCTTATATACATGTTGACATGCTTTGCAAGTTGAATTCTTGAGTTGAAAGTGTGGGTAAATTGCAAATTTTGAGTTCATGTATGTTTGACTTAGGTAGCTTTAGGTACTTTGAACTCCCATGTTGATTTTATTTTATCTATCCACTAATTCAATGATAGTTCTCTTCCAAATAACAAATCCCATAAGTGTGCATGAGTTACTGTATTGCAAGTGCTGAAAACTTTGGTTGATTAGACCTACTTGTTCTTTGCTTGATAATTGTGTGGGAGTGAACCATTGATTTGCATGAATTGTATTCACATCATTAATTTGGGAAGATTTTTGGGCATACACACTATTTGATTCTTTATTGTGTGATTGGTTGCCTCTTGATTTTCCACTCTAGAACTTGACTCTATTCTTTAGAATTGCTTTTCATTTGTTTCCACATACATGATTGAGGTATTCTTTTGTTTTCTATTAACTACTTGGCTAAATAAACCACCCTGAAGATATTTCCCTTTGCTTAGCCCCTTGAGCCTTTTTACTCATTCTTTCTTACTAAGCTTGTTACAAGCCTTAAGTGAAAAACCATTGATGTCCTTCCTATTTAGGATTAAGGGATATATGGTACATTAAAGAATGAGTTTTTGAATTAAGTTTGAGGCTGTTTTATATGTTTGCTTGAGGGCAAGCAAATGCCTTAAGTTTGGGGTGAGAAAGCAATAATTTGCTTTTACTTCTATAAAGAAAAGGAACATAAATAAATGGTAAAAAAACTGTTGTGTTAAAAAAGTTGTGAAAAAAAAAAAAGAAAAGCAAAGAAAGAAAGAAGTATAAAAAAAAAAAGAAAGACAATTAACTGTTTCATAAAAATATGATGAAAAGAAAAAGAAAAGTACAAAAAAAGGGCAAAAGAATGTACACAAAGGATGACAATGGGATAAAGGTTGAGTTAGACATTTAACTTCATACTTAATTCTTGAGTTTATCACATATATCCCTTAATCCTTTTTGGTTTAACTAGATCCTAAATTTTCCTACCTTGACCCTAGCCCCATTACAACCTATATGAAAGTCCTCATGATTTGTGGTTGCATTTGCATTTGTAGTGAATATTTTAGAATATTGTCAAGCTTATGGTAGTGGATCTTGTGTGGCTAGCAATTATGAGAGTATACAGTGCCCCTAAACACTAAGAGTGATTAGAGAAACACTATCTTTGTGAGGATTGTGAATACAATTCATACTTTTCTTTGTGAGACTACTGCATATTTTGTCTTGCATTATTTCAAGTTTGGACTGAGATATCATGGTGCTAGGTACTGTAATTGGCTTGATTTATGCTAGCACTTGTGCTATTTGTTTGAGGAGTAAATTAGAGTTGAATGACTAGTTGTGGATAAAGTAAAAAATGCTCATGCCATACTTGTGTGGGAACACATATTTTTAGTCTGGGGACACTAGCTACACCAATATTGCAAAAGCTTTCTACCATACTCGCGTGGGAACATGTTGGAGCCTTTTGTGAGGACACAAGTATGTCAAAAAGCTAGAATGCTTACTGCAGTGCTCGTGTCAGGACATCACAACATTTTGTGTGAGGACATGAGGGAGACAACACAATGTTGCTTCTGTATGGTGCATGTGAGGACACCTAGAGTTAATTGTGTTCCCACACGCTCCTGACAACATCTCTATAAATAGATTTTTGCAGACACTTGTTAGTTTTAATCATTCATTCAATGACTTCAGTTTTGTAAATCACCAATTCTCTCTTCCTCCAGAAGATCCAAACCAAAGTGGAAGCTAGGGTTTAGATCGAATGGAGTCTTCAATTGAGTTTACATTTCTCTTCTCATCTATTCTCCATCATGGGTTTCTAAGTTTTTTAGGTTAGGAATTGGTGAACTTTGATTCAAACTCCATATATACTCTTATATTTGATTTCAATTCAGTGAATTGAATCTATTACTTTCTTCTACTCTTTATGCTTCATTGACTTGATCAACTAATGCATGAACTTAGAGTATTTTCTATATTTGGAAAATTTGGGAAGAACTTGGATTTGAAGTAACATAGGAAGTTAATTACCTATGCACAATATTTTCTACTAATGCATGTCTTAATTAAATTCACCAAAGGAATTAGGGTTTTTGATTATTGATATAAGGTTGATTCACCAATGAATTGAGTTTTAATTACCTTAGAGAATTGGATCATGAATTGAATCATCATCATTGAGTTAAACGTTATTTTAAATTCCATAGAGTGAGAATTGAAAGGAACCAACTCCTAACCAGTTTGTTGATAGTGTTTTTCACATTTTCAGAGTTTTTGCCTTGTGTTCTAACACCTATTTCAATTATTCTTGTTTAATTTTTTTGGTTTACTTTTCTGCATTAGTTCTCCATGTCACTTGATACATTAGATTTGTAACATCCCAAATTACAAATCTTTGTGTAAAAAGAATTAGTAGGCTTCCATTGAAACAGAGTATTCCACAAACAAATTTGCACAAATTAAAAATCTTTCAGGTTTGTATTTATCAAAACTTGAGACTTAACAGTCCTCTCCCATTGAATCAGAGTATTCCACAAACAAATTTGCAGCGTTTTGGCTTCGTAAATATAGCGTAAGTGTTCTCTCTTTATTCACACTTTGCTTCACGAAGGCAGACGACTATTTGTAGGCTTCTGGGTCTTGCTTTAAAAATGTTCGTCGAGATATAATATTAAGTGCTATTTATCCTGTTGTGAGATATCTTAGACGAAGGTACGAGGTACGCAATGCATTATCTGACTTCTGCAGACCTGCTCCATCGAATATTTTCTTTTATAGTTGTATTTCAAAAGCAACCCGGAAAAGCTTCTTTTGTCTTGGCTTTTTTATGATCTGACCTTGCATGTAAGGGAATAAATTTTGGCAAAGGCACGTCAGAAAAATTCTTGCTTTCGATCAAAGATTTTTAGATGGCTAGGAGCTCTTCAGCTGGCCAGATGCCTTCAGCACTTCAGACAACCTCGTCAGACGACAAGCTTGTTTTCGGACAATTTCTATTCAACATAGCTTCTTGAAACACAAAAAACTTTGTTAATTATAATAGTGAAGCATTTATTATATTATTTACGTTTATTATCATCAAAATTAAGATATGAGGTGTTTCCGGCCCAGGTTCGCCCTGATTGCTAAGTTGTTTGGCTGCCGTGTTGTTTTCCTTCCTCTTTTCTTTATTTGTTTTATGATGAACTTTTTTATGTGGAATGTTAATGGGAAGGTTCAAGGAGTATCGCTGGTATTATTCGGGATTTAGTTTTTAGACATAATATTCATTTGAACCCAGAATAAGTGGGCCTTAGAGCGATATATAAAATTATAGCCAATTAGGCTTTTCTGACTCTTTCAAAGTGGAAGCTAGGCTTTGCTAGTGGAACCAGGGTTTGTTGGGATAACATTCATTTTGATGTTCTTGCTTCTACTGACGAGTTGTCCATGGAATGGTCTCTTTCCCAAACTCATGTTAACTATTGGATTTAACTATTTTCTATGGGAGTCATGGAGCTATTGACAAAATATCCCTTTGGTATGATTTGGTTAATTTAGCTACTTATTGAAGTAAATGTTGCAATCACAAAAAGGAGGGTTGAATTGTGATCTTTAAAAATTTGCACTTTCTTCTTATATATTAAGTGCATGTATAGTATATAGAAAATACAGTTTTTTCTTTTGAGAAACTTTCTTCAAGTATCACTTATTTAGGTATTAGATAGATTTAAATTCCTTTTATGCAAATGGAATGGTGACTTAAACTTAAAAGAAGCATTAACTATAAAGAGAGTTAAGGAAAAAAGATACAATATTTATACTAGTTCCCCTCTTAATCTTAAGGCTACGTCCAGTCCCCACTTCAAGTAGGATTTTTCACTATATCAATCTTGATACAACAGCTTCTTGGGTGCACTTTCGCCACTAATATTCTTTTGCAGCCTCTTCTGATTTACTCAACCAGGTTCTTCTGCAGCTTCTGCAGGTATTGCAACAAGCAATCTGTAGCAAGCGGGCACACCTAGCTTCTGTAGATATTTCACAGCTTCTCTGAAAAAGAACTGGTACCTTCTTGTAGTTTTTAAGAGTTATATTGAATGGAGAGATGAAAATACAAGTTAAAAAGGCTCAAAATTACAACAATTATAACACAGAAGAATTAAAATGAACCTACACACGCTCTTTCTCACTTTCCTAACTGTTTGAGACTAATGCTACAAGATTTACAGAAAGTGTAATTTTTCTAGAAGGTATAAATGGTAATTATGGTGCACAAATTGCTTCTTTTAGTGCAATATGTTTGGAATGAAGAGAAGACTCATTTTTATAGCCAAGGTTGGTTCATCTAGCCGTTGGAGAGCCTTGGAGAAGAGGTTAATTCCCCAACTGGCCATTTAAGAGTTGTCACTTTCATTTGGCAGCTTTTCTCTTTCTTCAGCTTTGACTAGCCATATCTTTTGGAGCCATGATTTCTTCTTTGTTGGAGCTTCCTTCTTCTGGAGTGCTTATTGATACTTGCAAGAATACTGGGCATTTATGTAATTTTAGTACATGGTGTCTGTATAGCCAATAAACTTAATTGCAAGATAATTCTGTCAGTTTCTTTCTTCTGGAGCTTTCCTGGCAGAGATCCTTTCTTCTGAAGCAGTTTCTTATGGCAGATTCTCTTCAACTGCTTTCTTTACTTTACTTTAACTCCTGATTAAGTGTAATTTCTTCTTAATAAGAATCAGGAAGAATGTAAAGGGGAACTAGAGAAAAAATGTCATGGATGAGTATAGCAAGCAAGATGGGGGTGAGTGTGTGAGTTATACTCACCTATATCAAACTCAAGGGAAAGGGGGAAGAGGTGGTGAGGTGTGGGGATGAGCTCTCCCCCTCCTCCTCCTCCTCCTCCTCCTCCTCTATAGATGAAAGGTGCAGGTGGCTCCAAATCCGGAGAATCCATTTTCTCCAAAGTCTCTTTAGGAGACGAATCTGATTTCTTTAGCTGAGTGAAAAAGATGAGTGAAAAAGCTCTCCTAATGGGATTTGAACCATGATCCCAAGACTAAGTAGCTAAACTAACTCCTAAGCCATTAAACCCACTAAAATAGCGCCCCTTTCCATGAATAAAAGAAATTACAAGAGTGTCCTAGTCTAGGGAGGTACATTGGACCATGTGTCCTATTCCAGGGTCAAGAGTGTCCTTCTGTAGGCCAGTGGTGTCCTCCTGTAGGGTGATGTCCTTAAAAATGTCGGTCACCAACTTCCCCATATCTTCCTTGAGCTTCTTAGCTCGCCCTCTAGTGTAACTTCCCAAAATTTAGAAATCTAGAATTATGATTAAAATACTTATATTTGTTCTTCGATGACGTTAGTTATAAAAATAGAAGTTTTATATAATAGTAATAGTAAATATTAATATAACCGTATTTATGATATAATAATAATATAGTATTATATATATTAGGAGAGATGTCAGATTATTAAGATCTTAATCAAATTTGATTGTATTAAGTATAATTATAAAATTATTAGGAGATAAATCACATTATTAAAATTAATTGTTATAAATATAGTCATTATTATGTTAATATAATGATATCAAGATTAATAATGATAATCTTATGAGAGAGATATGTTTTAGTATTTTAATTTAGGATCGGATTTTAAAGTAGGAATAATGAGATCAAAAGGATTAAAGATAAGAATTAATAACAAATTTGGGACAATGTTTAATTATAAGATTTGAATTTGAGTATGTAGCCCCTTTTTTTAAATTATTATTAGTATTATTAGTTATTTATTTAAATAAATTAAAGGGTGAAAAGTGGTTTATATGTATATCAAGAGGAGATTTCGAAAAGATTAGTTTTGAATTTAAAAATTTGTTTTGATTGATTAGTTTTTATTTTAATTATTTATATTTTGTTAAGGGATAAGATAGTACAATTTTATTTTTTTAAAATAGAATCTGAAAGAGAGTTACCCTAAGGCCTCTTATTTCTCATAATTGGAATTGAGAGCTCTCTCTGAAGTAGGGTTTAGTGAACAAAGAATTGCCAGGTAAGGGAAGCTTATACTTTAGTTATAAAACCTATAAATATTCTTATAGAATATTATTGTTTCTACAGTGGAAAGTATACAAATATATATGTTATTAATTTTTTTATGAATTATGGAAAGTAAATTTCTTTTGTCATTTTTGGGATTTTTCCTTTGTTTGATAAGTATTTATTTTTATAATGTGATATTATTGGCAATAACTTTGTTTATGTTGAACGATGTTGATGAGAGGTTGCTGGATCTCTTAAGATTATGTAATTAGTGTGAATTCATTGTAAAGTTGTATGTCAAACATATCAATACGTGCATCCATTTTGCATAATTTGAAAGTTGTTTATGAGTAGGCACGAAGACTGCTTGGTGGGGCTTTAGCCAGTGCTGAAGTTGTTTGGCAGGCTGTTGTTGGGCCTTGAGGATAGGTGGGCGGGCGAATCCCACATAAGATTTTGGTAATGCAAACCATAGTCGTGGTAAGCCACTACCCACGACCACTTAGTCCTGACGAATGCCACAATCTTCCATAGGGTTAGGTGTGGACTCCCCGAATGACCGTGTTGTTAGGTTATGTTAAGGGATTGTTACCCACAATAACCGCTCAGTTGTTGTTGGAAATCTCCATGGAGTCGTGTCTGCATGACATTTGCATTTTCATTTTCATTATTATTTTAGATAAATTAAAAGAGGTATATCAGATGGATGTCATATCTGTTGAACTGTTGTCGTTGTTATGGAAGATATAATGCCATTAATCTAGCTTGAAAGATATGTGATTTTTATATATATATTTATATAATTATTTTATTAAGAGAGCTTACCCTTGTTTGTGTGTGATTGCGATGATCGTGTTTCTTGACACGGGAGCAAAAAGTGACTGTTGAGGAGTATGAAGCACGTGGCTGATGGTTGATGCTTAGGAGCTATATTTTTGAGTTGTAACATGGATCAACTTAGGATCTCTTTTGAGTTATTTTATTATGATGTTGAACGCTTGTTTTACCACTATGAATTTAATAGCTCACGGTGTCATAAGGCACATAATTGACCTTAGTATATTTTTATTCAGCTTGAGACTTAATTTATGATTTCTCTTGTATGTTTATGATGTTTTTAATTGAATTAAAGTAGAACTTCCGACTTAGTGTGTTGTCACATGACAGTCATTACATTTATAATTATATTTTGAAATTATATTATGAACTATTTGGAAAGCTTAAATTTTTTCTGCAATTATTTTTTTTAAAAAAAATTAAGGGTGTTACATTTTGGTGTCAGAGCAGTTCGGTCCAACCGGACTGTGAGTTTAGAATAGAAGAGTTAGTGAGTCTAGTTTGATTCGGCGTAGGAATTCTCTAGTTTTCAGTGTCCTGCAAGGTTGATATATCTTTGATTATCATGCTTCAAGTGATTGAGACTCGTCACCCCAATGATTTGAACATCATAAGAGAAGGTGTGACAACTTGCAGAGGAAGTGTTTTGTCAATAACGCTGCAAAACAAAAGTATTTATGAAAATGTTTTAAGAAAGAAAATTTTAAATTAGATTTCTTGATGTGAAAAGAGTTTTGTATAATACAAATTGCATACATGCATGCACCACACCGCATCGTATTGAGACGTGTATTAGAAGTTTAGGTGTGACATGGATGAATGATATGATAATTAAATTATATGAATGTGATGATTTGCTTCATGTTATGTGATGTGGATGATGATAGAATAATATTTTGGAATTTAAAGATGAGATGGAGTAAAGATGAAAATAAAAAAAAATATTTATATTTATATAAGTACATATATTTACTCGATTTTGAATTGGAAATTTGGATTGATTTAACTTTAAGTGAGATGTGGGAGAAAAATAAATAAATAATAATTGGTTTAAATCTCTATGATTGAGGTTTCTTTTGTCAAGTAATGTGACTAACAATATATGTAGATATATGTGTGTTTAAATTTGAATTTCTTGAATTAGGATTTATCTAAATTAGGATTTAAATAATATGCATAATTTGAAATTTAAAATGAGGATTAGAATTTCATTAGCTTTTGTGATATGAAAAATATGTATCTTCTTGATTTTGAGTTTTAAAATTAGGATTTGATTTTAAAATTGTGTTAGGATTTAGGTGAGCTAATAGAATTGATTAAATTGCGATTTTGGAAGTGGCTAAAGGCAAGGGATTTAAATTTCTCTTATCCCTTTTCCTCTTGGAGCGCCTGTCCTAATTCATGTTTACATTTCTTTGGTCCCTAATTGTAACGTCCTAATTTCTTAATTCAAGAATAATGTTCGTAGGAAACATTATTCCCAAATTTCTGAAATTACTTCGCCCATTTTAAATATCGTCAAGCAAACCTCATAGCTGCTTAGGCAATCCAACGTTTTCTTAAGCTTTCACAAATTCATACAACATTATTCTCATTACAAAACTTTAACCAAAACTTAAGGAATGAACCTACACCTGGAGTGTCATGGTTCACAGAGCTCATACCGGAATTCCGACAGAGTTTCCCCTAAAAACTGGATGTTTATCAATTTCTATCTTAACCTGAAATCCAGCAAAACCACCAGTACAGTTTATAATAACACAACCTAATTTCAACTACAATCAAGCCTCCATGGCCAATCTAACGTTTTTACAAATTACATCATTAACTATCAATTACAATTATTTTTATTTCAAAAGTCCCTATCTGACCACTGGGAGTGTGGTTCCACTCCAAAAACTCCCTTCCTCTCCTGCACATGAAGCTGGAACACCCTGCACAACTAGAATATATCCCCGAAACGTGGGGTGAGACTACAGTCTCAGCGAGCTAAGTATGCAACAGGCAGTGTAGGGAATTCAAGCAAATGCAATGCACAAATGCTTCACATAGGCATTAATCATGAACTCTGAAATACATGCTAGATCTGAAATACATAAGATTCACATAGGCATTAATCATGAACTCTGAAATACATGTTAGATCTGAAATACATAAGATTCACATAGGCATTAATCATGAACTCTGAAATACATTATGACTCTAAAATACATAATAACTCTGATAATATGCATGAACTGCATTTCCCGGCAATGCAGGGTCTTATCACTAACTCTGGGCTAGACTTGAGCTCAGACTACAAGGAACGTCTTCCTTGGGGACGTATCCCGCCATTATTCTGGACCGAAGTCAAGTTTTAATGCATGAATCTCTGGGACGAAGCCAAAACTCTGGGCCGAAGCCAAATCTCTGGGTCGAAGCCAAAACTCTGGGCTCTAGAGGGCCTCAATGCGGTTAATACTCAAATCCCGACTACGACCATTCATTCTGGGCCCATGCCTGAATTGGAGTATTAACAACTTGAGCTTTTCCACCCCCCTAAGGTGAATTATTCCCCGAAGAGAACCCTCCGTGCCTGACCCAAAGGCCTAGGGACTCAGCCCTTGGATCCTCTGATAATCTGTATAATTTGTTGGTCTTAAGAGGCGTCAGCGGAGTCAATACTCAAATCCCGACTACGACCACTACTTCCTGGCCCATGTCTTGATAAGAGTATTAACAACCTGAACTTCTCGACCCCCCTAAGTGTTGAGACAAGCTCACCCTAAAGAAGTTTTTAATATGAAAAACTAAGTAAGTTTAAATATCCAGATGAGATGCATCTTGTGTCACTAACTGTGTGTTCAAGTGTGGCAGAGACTTTCTGTATTTAAGTTACTGCAGGAATACATGAAGACAGAAAGGATCTTTGGACCACTAAGATCAGTTATAACATAAGTAACAGTGGCACAAGAATAGAAGCTATAAAGAGCTTTACAACAGTAGTGTGCTTCAAAGATCAGACTAGAACTCGAGCAAGTCAATTTACACATACAACATGTGTGTTTGAATCAGAACAGATGTGGTGCAACCAAAGCTTATGGCTAAGACTATGAGAAACACTTCAAAAATTAACACAACATGAGATACAAGATTTGTATGTTCAGATGTCATCTCATGATTAGATGAGGACCCAACTAAAATGCAAAAAGTTTTAGAACTAAAAAGAGACTCAAGCACAACTTGAGATGCAAGCTATGAACAGATGCAAGTTCAGCTTGAGACGTCGTCTCAAGGTCAGGCGTAGAAGGATGAGATCTTAGCACAAATGCAAGAAAAGTAATTCAGACTCTGAACAGAGGCAAGAATTCAAGCTCAGCTGAGAAGACAACAAGTAGAGTCAGCATAAAGACAAACAAGAACACAAGGACACTGACACAGTACCTTAAAGACTGAAAAGCTGCTGTCTGCCTACTGAAAAGACTGTGCCTACTGCTGTACCCTCCAACGGACTGTAACGGCCATATAACGGCTAGTTTCTCAAGTCTTGATATAAAAGAGAACATATCAAGAGCTGAGAAGTGAGAGAGACTGCCTACACTTCCGTGAAATCATTAAGCATCTTATCACATCTCAGAAGACATCTCAAGTGTATCTACCAGTTGTCTGAGCACAGACACATCTCATCTTGAGAATATACATCTGTCTCTTTCATCTCCTTTCTGTGAATATCATTCCAATACTGTAACCAGAGTTGAGACCTAGTCTAGCTCAATTACTCTTGTATCCATACTTTGTATGAGCTTAGGCTAGACTTATCACAAACATCTATCTGGAATCTGTCTCATCTAAGATAAGAGTGTGCCTAGTCTTAGAGTGAGGTGTGGACGTCCTGAAGAGGCTATAAGAATACTTGTGACTCAGCTAAGATAGGAGTGTGCCTAGGCTTAGTGTGAGTGAGACGTCCTGAAGAGGCTGTAAGAATACTTGTATTGACTGGTTTGTCAATAGTGGAAAATCTCACAGGTTGTGGGGACTGGACGTAGCCCAAGGAGTGGGTGAACCAGGATAAGATCTCTGTCTCTTGTCTCTTACGTTATTCTTATATCTGCTTATCTTGAATCAATTAATACAACTTGATAACTAAAGATACTATTGAATTGATAATCAAGATCAGACTTTAAACTAAAGTCTAGACAAAGATCTTTACCAAAATTGATAAACTCCATCTTGTCTTAACAGAGACTCCAAGTTAACAAACTTGAGAGCACATCTCAACTATCAATTTTAGTGTGGAATTGCAGGAACAGATTCAGAAAGTCTCTATTCAACCCCCCCTTCTAGAGACGTTCAGCCAACTTCAGTTGGTATCGGAGCTCGGCCTCTAGGGGTTGAGCACACCTCTGTGTGAAGAGGAAAAAGATCCATGGCTGGTCCAAGTACAAGTCTGTTCATTCCTGAAGGAGCTTCAACAAACAGACCTCCTGCATTTGATGGAACTGATTATTATTACTGGAAAGACAGGATGAGACTGTTCATTGAATCTCAGCATGCTGATCTTTGGGAGATCATTGAAATAGGCCCTTATGTTCCATACACCACAGATGTGCCTTGACTTAGGGCAGCTAAACCCAGAGAACAATGGACAGATGCTGAGAAGGCAAGATATGTACTCAACTCAAGAGCTAAATACCTTCTCACTTGTGCCTTAAGCAGAAGTGAATATAACAAGGTAGCTGGGTGTGTCTCAGCTAAAGAAATATGGGATGCTCTTGAAGTTGAACATGAAGGGACAAATCAAGTTAAAGAAGCCAAGATCAACATACTGGTCAGACAGTATGAGCTCTTCAAGATGAATGAAGATGAAGGCATTGAAGACATGGTGAGGAGATTCACTGTCATAACAAATGACCTGAAATCACTAGGGAGAACATACTCAAATCAGGATATGGTAAGAAAAATCCTGAGAAGTCTGCCCAAACCTTGGAGACCAAAGGTTACAGCCATCCAGGAAGCTAAAGATTTGAGTACTGTCAGACTAGATGAACTTCTTGGATCTCTGAAGGTACATGAGCAAGAGTTGATGGAAGAAGATCTCATCAGACGACCCAAGTCTATAGCACTGAAAGCAGCTTCCAGTAACTCAAAAGGCAAAAAGATAAGTTCTTCTCAACAAACCTCACTCAACTCATATCAAGATTCTAAAACAGAAGAAGATGAGGAAGAGGAGGATGATAGTGAAATGGATGATGAGCTAGCCTACATCTCAAGGAAGATCAGACGCATGTGGAGAGCCAGAGGGACTGGAAGAAAGAATTTTCCCTCAAGGAGAGGAGAAATAAAATCTGACAAGAAAGGACAATTTATCTGCTTTGAATGCAAGAAGCCTGGGCATATCAGGTCTGAATATCCTCAAATCAGAAAAGAAATGAAGAAAAGTCCTAGGAAGAAGGCAATGATGGTCACCTAGGATGACACAGATGAAGAGGAAAGTCAAGATGGACAGTTAGCTAACCTATGTCTCATGGCAAAAGGAGACTCATCAGATGAAGAGGTAAATGAATCTGACTCTGAATATTCTATTGATGAACTTAAGTCTGCTTTTGAGAATCTTCTGTATGATTCAAATCTTCTTGCCTCTAAGAGCTCATTACTTAAATCAGATTTGAATACAACTCTTGAGAAAATAAAATTTCTTGAAAAGAAAATGAAGATTTAAATCATAAAAACAGTAGTCTCATGTTGTCTCACATGAAACTTTCTGAACAAGTAAAAGCTAAGACTCAAGCTCTCAATGGGCAAGATCAAAAAAGTCTACAAGAAGAAAATCAACAGCTTAAACTGCAGAACATAACTCTCATAAATGACCTAGGAAAATTTGTAAATGGAACAAAAAACCTTGAGAGACTCATTGGATCTCAAAAGGGCATTTTTGATAAAGCTGGGCTTGGTTATGAGAGATCATCAAATGAAGTTTGGTATAAAGATTTCTTCATTCCTGCAAGAAAAAAGAAAAAAAAAGATGTTCTTGTTGTAGTAAATATGGTCATAAAGCCACAGATTGTTACATGAGACAATTAGCATCTGAGAGAAAGGTAACTAACCATGCAGGACCCAAATACAAGTGGGTACCTAAAGATAAATCTCTTGTTGTAACAGATGTGCCTGGCAGCAGCAAAGACCAAGAAAGAATGGGTGCTGGACAGTGGATGTTCAAGGCACATGACAGGAGACAAAAGCAAGTTCCTGTCACTTGAGGAAAAGACTGCTGGAGTTGTCTCTTTTGGAGACAACAACAAAGCCTAGATCAAGGGCATAGGTAAAATTGGTAAGGCCAATTCAGCTCAGATTGAAAATATATATTTTGTTGAAGGTTTGAAACATAATTTGCTGAGTATCAGTCAGCTATGTGACAATGGTTATCATGTTAATTTCCAGCCTACCTTTTGTGTGATCATAGACTCCAAAACTGGAAAAATCATTTTCTCTGGAACAAGAAAGAAAAATATTTACTCAGTCTCACTAGAGGGTCTGTCAGATCTCACCCGTCTCATGTCTCATTATCATGAGAGATGGCTTTGGCACAAAAGGGTTGGGCATATTAACATGAGAACTATGAGTCAACTTGCTAGTCAGTCTCTTGTCAAAGGATTACCTAAGGTAAAATTTGACAAAGACTTGAAGTGTGATCCGTGTATCAAAAGCAAGCACAGCAAATCAAGCTTCAAACCCAAGAACTATGTCTCAACTACTAGGCCACTTGAGATCCTCCACATTGACCTATTTGGACCAACTAAGACAGTGAGTCTCAGTGGTAAAAAATATGGTTTTGTCATTGTGGATGATTTCTCACGATTCACCTGGGTTCTGTTTCTATCTCAGAAAAATGAATCATATGCTTCTTTCAAAACCTTTTGTAAAAGGATTCAATCTGAGAAAGGATACAGAATTGGATCTGTTAGGAGTGACCATGGAGGAGAATTTGAGAATGTTAAGTTTAGAAAATTCTTTGATAAAAATGGCATAACTCATAACTTCTCTTGTCCAAGGACTCCTCAACAAAATGGTGTAGTTGAGAGGAAAAATAGAAGTCTTCAAGAAATGGCTAGAACTTTGTTATGTGACTCTGGAATTGAAATGTACTTCTGGGCAGAAGCTGTCAATACTTCTTGCTATATTTTAAACAGAGTCACTATAAGAAAGATCTTAAATAAAACTCCATATGAGCTATGGAAAGGTAGGAAGCCTTCAGTTTCATATTTTCATATATTTGGATGTGATTGCTATATTTTAAATACAAAAGATCAACTAGGAAAATTTGAAACCAAATCAGATAAAGGAATTTTCCTAGGATATTCACTAACCTCCAAAGCTTACAGAGTATATAATCTAAGAACCAAAACTACTGAAGAATCTATGCATGTAGTATTCGATGAAGTTCAGGGAAATACTCAGAAAGAAGTTGATGAGGAGATAGAAGAACTGATAAAAGATCTAAAGATCTCAACTCAGGAAGCTGAAGAGAGACTCCCACCTAAACAAAAGATGATGAGGTCACCTCTGTCTGAACACAGGAGAGAAGCTCAGTCTGAAGGAGTACCTCTCAGGAGTAGCCAATCTGAACCCTCTCATAATCCTCAAGAAGAAGATAAATCAGATAATCAAACCAGATCTCAAGAAACAAGACAAGAGAATGTTGAGATACAAAATGAACATGCATCTCAACTACCCAGAAGCTGGAGACTGATAAGATCTCATCCAAGAGATCAGATACTTGGAGAAACTTCAGACAGAGTCAGAACCAGATCTTCCTTCAGAGACACAGAGAATCTAATGGCTCTTCTATTTGACATAGAGCCAAAAGACATACATGAAGCCTTAAATGATGAATCCTGGATTAAGGCCATGGAAGATGAATTAAATCAGTTTGAGAAAAGCAAGGTCTCGAATCTGGTTCCTGCACCCTCTCATCAAACCATAATTGGAACCAGATGGGTCTTCAGAAAAAAGCTAAATAAGAAAGGTCAAGTAATGAGAAACAAAGGCAGATTGGTGGCTCAAGGGTTTAATCAACAAGAAGGAATAGATTATGCTGAGACCTTTGCACCAGTGGCAAGACTTGAAGCTATCAGGATCCTACTAGCCTTTGCAGCCTTCAAAAACTTCAAATTATATCAAATGGATGTAAAAAGTGCATTCCTAAATGGGGTCATAGAGGAAGAAGTCTATGTAAGGCAGCCCCCTGGGTTTGAAGACCCTGACCATCCAAAACATGTGCTTAAGCTATCCAAAGCTCTATATGGTCTCAAGTAAGCTCCAAGAGCTTGGTATGACAGGTTAAGCTCATTTTTAATTGAAAATGATTTTATAAGGGGTAAGATTGATACTACTTTATTTAAGAAAGAAATTAGCAAAGATTTATTAATTGTTCAAATTTATGTTGATGACATTATCTTTGGATCAACTAATGAATCTTTATGTCAAGAGTTCTCAAGTCTCATGCAGGGAGAGTTTGAGATGAGTATGATGGGTGAGCTGAGATTTTTCTTGGGGCTCCAAATCAAACAGTTAACTGATGGGATATTCATTAGTCAAGAAAAATATACAAGAGATCTTCTCAGCAAGTTCAAAATGAGTGAGTCAAGACCAATGAAAACTCCTATTCACCCCTCAACTCAGATTGATCAAGATGAAGATGGAAAAGCAGTATCAGACAAACTGTACAAAGGTATGATTGGTTCCTTTATGTATTTAATTGCCAGCAGACCAGATATTTAGTTTGCTGTAGGAATATGTGCAAGATACCAATCTAATCCCAAAGAATCTCATCTCACTGCTGCAAAAAGAATATTTAGATACTTGATTGGAACCACTAATCTTGGCCTATGGTATGAGAAGGGAAAGAGTTTTGATCTCATAGGTTACAGTGATGCTGACTTTGCTGGAGATAAGATAGACAGAAAGAGCACCAGTGGATCTTGTCAATTCCTAGGAAAATGCCTTATCTCCTGGTCATGTAAAAAGCAAAACACTATTGCCTTATCTACAACAGAGGCTGAGTATGTCTCAGTAGCTGCATGCTGCACTCAAGCTCTGTGGATCAAATCTCAATTGCAAGATCATGCAGTCAGGTACTCTAAAATTCCTATTTATTGTGACAATACTAGTGCCATAAATCTTGCAAAGAACCCTCTCCATCATTCTAGGTCCAAACATATTGACATCAAACATCATTTTATAAGAGATCATGTGCAAAAAGGGAACATTGAACTAATCTTTGTAGATACTAAAAATCAGGTAGCTGACATCTTTACAAAGCCTTTAGTTGAAGAAAGATTCAATGAGAATCTAAAATTGCTAAATATGTGTTCTCTTGAATAAAAATAGTTAGTTGAGACCAGCTCTACTATGGGCTATATGATTAAAGTCTCACCAGAGATGAGACTCAAGTGTCATCTGTAAAGAGACGTGGGTTCAGACGCATCTGTCACCAGACATGTCTCATGATTCATCTCAACCAACGTCTCATGAAATTATTAAGACGTTTCCATTTACCAAAGCTGAAGGATTGAGCCGTTGCTCAACGGTTAGTAACTGCCCACTACCTGGCAAACTAGCCGTTAGCCTATAAAAAGAAGAGCCAACCTCCCACAACTGCCATAATAACTCCCCACTAACGAGCAGTTATTACGTCTCTCTCTCTCTCTTTCCTCTCTTATCTGAAGACTATTTAAGTCTCATCTCTCACTCCAAACTCACTTCCTGCTCTCTCCTCTTCTCTCAAATGCGAATCAAGTTCACAGCCTTGAAACTTTCTTACTCTGATAAATCATCATCCTCCTCTTCTCCAGACAAAATGTCTTCCTCTGAGCAATCAAAATCCTTGAGCATTCACTCCAGCCAAGAGACCCTGTCTCATTCTCCATCTCCACAACCCAGCACTGAAACAGAGCTGTCTCAAACCACTCAATCTACACAACCTTCATCATCCTCAAAATCCACATCCTCCAAGAGAAGCACCCCCTTACCTCCTCGCATGAAATCCCAAAGAATTTCTTGCCAAGTAGCCCAGACTTCAGCACCGAGATCCCCTGTCCACATTGACCTAACTCAAGACGAATCTTCAAAGAAAGGAAAAGAGAAGGTTCCGGAGGGTAAGAAAATTTCATTTCAATCTGACCTCTTCTCCAATAGTGAGGTTGAAGAAAAATATACCAAGAGATTTTCTGAGAAGAAGATTATAGTGGGAAGAGTAATCTCTACCCAAGAGTTGAAAGATGAAGGGTGGGACCTGAGTCCTTATCTGAAGAAACAGGGATGGCAAGACTATCTGACCATGACAGATTATGTCTTCCCCAAGATGACCAGAGCCTTCTATGCTGCTTGTTACAAAGCTAAGGGATCGTCGGAAGAACAGCCCCACATCATCTCTGACATCAAGGGAATCCACATTAAGCTGACTGAAGAGACCCTAGGAGCCATCATTCAAGCACCTGTGACTGGAAACAGGTTGTACCATGAGGAGCATTGGTGGGATAACATTGGAATTCCTTCAGCCAATGTTGGTACCTCCCTCTTCAAAGGTGGACTCATCACAGATGCTGCCCCATCTCTTAACCCATTTGGAAAATTTCTGTTTCACTTGGTGGCCAAGTGCATCATGCCAAGAGCTGGCACCTTCAACAAAGTTTATCACCAAGACCTGATGGTGATGTACCATCTCAAGCATGGGATTCCTCTCAACCTTCCATTTCTCATCCTAAGGCACATGGAGCATGCCTTCCACAACTCCAAGATCAATGCCTCTCTTCCATTTGGGATGCTCACCACCATCATCATGAAGCATTTCAAAGTTGACTTCAGCAGCTGTGAGAAGTCTGAAGAGAGACCTGGATATATTGGCAACAAGAATCTCAAGTCTCTTGGTCTAGATGGTAAGTCTATTCCTTCCCCCACTTTTCCCTTAACAGACTCCACTCCTGCTGTACCTACCACAACATAAGCTTCTCCTTCTTCCAAGATGTCTGAAGCCAAAAAGAAAAAGAAGAAGAAGGCCTCAAAGGAAGCTATTGAAGGATCTCAAGAAGGATCTGAGATTCCTGTCAAAGAAAAGAAAAGAAAAGTTCAACCATCCATCTCTACAGAGACTGAGAAGAAGAAAAAGAAGAAAAAGAAGTCCAAGTCTGAGCCGTCTACTCAAGCTGGACAGACTCCTGCTGAAGATGAGCCACAACCTGAAAAAGTGGTAGAAGAAGAAGCAATAAGAAATGAAGAAGAAGAAGCACAGATTGAAGGAGATATGGCCATGACAGAAAAAGAAGCACCTGTTGCTGAAGAAGAAGAGCTTCTGAATGCAGAAGAGACCTTGGTCCACTCACCCCAGCATCTGTCACCTTCACACTCCCCTCCACCAGAAATGATAACAGAAGAAGTCTCTCCTGTGAGCAAAATAGTTCCTGAGACCTTGGTCAGCTTGGAGAAGGATACCACTGCCTCAAGCCATGAGACAACTCTAGAGCAGCAGCAACTTGAGCATGAGACAGTGGAAGTCACCACCACTCAACAAGCTACTCCAGTAAGTCCACAGCCAACTTACTCCATTCCTACTTCATTTCCCACTCCTGAAAAATTCTTTGTTGAGACCATCATGCTCAACTCACCACAACCGAAATATGATCAGTCTGCACCTCCCACTGACAGACCTGAGCCAACTAAGGCACCCTCATCTGAACCATCTATTCCTACTCATCTGTCCAATTCAATTAATACTTTTCTGAATCAATTACAAGAGGAACAACAACAACACCACCAGAATCTCCAAGCAAGAATTGAGCAGAATCAGAAGAAGATTCTCAAGAAGCTGAAGCACCACAAGAAAAGGCAAGAGGCCATTCTTTCAGGATTTGACACTGTCCTGGAAGCAATGCATTCATCGAATGAATTTCACAGGAAGATGAACCTTCATCTTTCCAATTTGCCTCCTCTGCCTGAGTTTCCTCAGACTGTGCTGCGCCCATCAAGACCTGATTCAGACTCATCCTCTTCCCACTCATCCTAGCTTAGCTAGTTTTCTTGTTTTGATAATGTCAAAAGGGGGAGAGTTGGTTAGATATCTAATGAGAGTCTGTGTTAGATTTTTTTTTTAATTTTAGTCTATGAGGATTAGTTATGCTTAGCTAGAGATGTAGTTTGCATCTCTTCACAGAACTTTGATGAGATGCAGTGGCATCTTTTGTGAATGTAATCCTCTATAATTATCTTTTTGATTAATTGAAGTGACTCTCTATGATTGCAGTATATCTTTGTTCAGTTCACTTAAATATCTTAATCAAAATTTCAAACACTAAGTCTTAAGACAAAACATAACAGAAAAATAGTCTATGACTCAGGGGGAGATTTTCTCCTTACATTACTTCTGTTTAACAAGAGTTTGCACATTTTAAGAAAAGTGAAATCATACACGCATCTCTCTTTCTTTGATCTCATCAGATATATAACTTACAGTTTGCCATCATAAAAAAAAGGGGAGATTGTTGAGACAAGCTCACCCTAAAGAAGTTTTTAATATGACAAACTGAGTAAGTTTAAATATCCAGATGAGATGCATCTTGTGTCACTAACTGTGTGTTCAAGTGTGGCAGAGACTTTCTGTATTTAAGTTACTGCAGGAATACATGAAGACAGAAAAGATCTTTGGACCACTAAGATCAGTTATAACATAAGTAACAGTGGCACAAGAACAGAAGCTATAAAGAGCTCTACAACAGTAGTGTGCTTCAAAGATCAGACTAGAATTCGAGCAAGTCAATTTACACATATAGCATGTGTGTTTGAATCAGAACAGATGTGGTGCAACCAAAGCTTATGGCTAAGACTATGAGAAACACTTCAAAAATCAACACAGCATGAGATACAAGATTTGTATGTTCAGATGTCATCTCATGATTAGATGAGGACCCAGCTAAAATGCAAAAAGTCTTAGAACTAAAAAGAGACTCAAGCACAGCTTGAGATGCAAGCTATGAACAGATGCAAGTTCAGCTTGAGATGCAAGAACAGCTTGAGACGTCGTCTCAAGGTCAGACGTAGAAGGATGAGATCTTAGCACAGATGCAAGAAAAGTAAGTCAGACTCTGAATAGAGGCAAGAATTCAAGCTCAGCTGAGAAGACAACAAGTAGAGTCAGCATGAAGACAAACAAGGACACAAGAACACTGACACAGTATCTTAAAGACTGAAAAGCTGCTGTCTGCCTACTGAAAAGACTGTGCCTACTCCTGTACCCTCAAACGGACTGTAACGGCCATATAACGGCTAGTTTCTCAAGTCTTGATATAAAAGAGGCATTATCAAGAGCTGAGAAGTGAGAGAGACTGCCTACACTTCCGTGAAATCATTAAGCATCTTATCACATTTCAAAAGACATCTCAAGTGTATCTACCAGCTGTCTGAGCATAGACACATATCATCTTGAGAATATACATCTGTCTCTTTCATCTCCTCTCTGTGAATATCATTCCAATACTGTAACCAGAGTTGAGACCTAGTCTAGCTTAATTACTCTTGTATCCATACTTTGTATGAGCTTAGGCTAGACTTATCACAAACATCTATCTGTAATCTGTCTCATCTAAGATAGGAGTGTGCCTAGTCTTAGAGTGAGGTGTGGACGTCCTGAAGAGGCTGTAATAATACTTGTGACTCAGTTAAGATAGGAGTGTGCCTAGGCTTAGTGTGAGTGAGACGTCCTGAAGAGGCTGTAAGAATACTTGTATTGACTGGTTTGTCAATAGTGGAAAATCTCACAGGTTGTGGGGACTAGACGTAGCCCAAGGAGTGGGTGAACCAGGATAAGATCTCTGTCTCTTGTCTCTTACCTTATTCTTATATCTGCTTATCTTGAATCAATTAATACAGCTTGATAACTAAAGATACTATTGAATTGATAATCAAGATAGGACTTTAAAGTAAAGTCTAGACAAAGATCTTTACCAAAATTGTTAAACTCCATCTTGTCTTAACAGAGACTCCAAGTTAACAAACTTGAGATCACATCTCAACTATCAATTTTAGTGTGGAATTGCAGGAACAGATTCGGAAAGTCTCTATTCAACCCCCCCTTCTAGAGACGTTCAGCCAACTTCACTAAGGTGAATTATACTCCAAGGAGAACCTCCCTTAACCGAATCCAAGGCCTACTGGGACTCGACCTTGGACCCATGTGGAATTAACTGTGTCTTTTAGATATTGCAAATGCATGGGTAATAATTCCAACAGAACATAGCACATAACATCAATAACAAAACTTCATGCTAGAAACTAAAATTCCCATAAAATCCATGTATACATCCATAGCATCAATAACAAAACTTCATGCTGGAAACTAACATTCCCATAAAATCCATGTATACATCCATAACTTACAGAATCATCATAAAACATTGAGAATCATCAATAAAATCACCCCATAACAGTTGTACCCACAAAATCCCAAAATCCCCAAATTACTCTAACCAAGGGTTTTCACATACAAGCTAATAAACACCTCCGAGCATGAATATCGTCTATCCCAACCATAAATCAACATACACAACTAAAAGGGAAGAGGAATAGGAGAATATGGGTCATAATAGAAGCATATACATGATGGAGTGGAGGTGTGTGAGCTTCACTCACCTCTAATGGAGCTCATAGAGAAGGGAAAAAGGTTAGGGAGGGTTAGGATTGAAGATCCTAGGCCTTGATCTCCTTCCCTCAAGCTTCCTTGCAGTTCCTCTCTCTAGAAGTCTCTCCCCCTCTCTCTAAAATGAAGAAGAACCGGTAGCAAATGAGGAAAGAACCCTAAGAACGCGTTTTTATAAAGCTGGACTCGTGTTCTCTCGTCAAGCGAGGATTTCTCGCTCGGGAGAGCCTTTTTATAGCTTTCTGGTCACACAGTCTCGCTCAATCGAGAGTATTCTCGCTTGGGCTAGAAAACCAGAAAAATTCCCCCCGTTTCTGCTAATATTCTCGCTCAAGCGACAGCATTCTTGCTTGAGCGAGAATACGCCTGTTTGGAGGAGCAAAATAGATCGGAACTCTATCATATAGCATATCAAATCGAAGCCCCGAATCTTTTATTTCTAATCCAAGTGGAATCACCTCAATTGGACACCTACAACTCTAGTTATTGTCGAATTAGTGAGCAAAGGTCATAGGGCTTAAAACTCAAAATTGAGCAACAACCTTGGTTGAAGCCCAATGGGGCAAGCTTTACCTGAGTAACGTAATAACTCATTAATTGACTCCAAGAAGGGCAACGTTAAGGGTTCTAAGTGTCCATGAGACTATGCTCCTCTATTCCCTTGTTCCTTTCCATAAAATCACCTTCTACCCCGGTTCCTTTAAAACTCATAACTCTGAATCAATTCCCTAACTCTCATCTAATATCATACCTTTCCAACTTAGTTTGTTCTTCCTCTAATATCCTTTCCCCATTCTTAAATCGTTGTAATCCTCTTAGATCACTTACCAAATTCCTATCTAAATTCATATTCAAATCTCCAACATCTCATACCACTTCCAGCTCTCTGTCACTTGGGCGGGACCACAACCTAAAGCTCTCACTATAGTTTCTAGGCCTTAATTTTGGAATGTTACACTAATTGTGGTGATTTGTGGGTCTTTAGTGCAGTTTGAACAGGGATGGTGTCGTATCCTACTCTGATATTAAATTTAACGGTGCAGATTCTCATATGATGGTTACTCTGTGTTTTGTCTCTGTTTGGGGACCTTTTGAGGTTTGTTGTGTTGTGGTTGTTATGTTGTTTAACAGTGGTATCACTAAGTAGATTATCCAGAATTCATGCTAGTGCTATTCTGCTAGTTTTGTTTATTCCGCTGACAATGATGTGGGGATAAATTTTTTTTTCGATTTCTGTTGCTGGTTGTGCAATTTTTTTGCAATGTTTACTGATGTTGCTGGTGGGTAGTGGAGGAATGTTACTGATGCATTGCTAAGTGGGAGATCTGTTTGGCTATCATTTTGGTGAACATTATGTTCAACTTTTGATATTAGGTGATGCTTTCCATTTCAATTGATAAAGTCATATGGTTTCCATTTTACCTCATGTGTGTTTCGGATTTGGTTAATTGGTTTTTTCAATTTCGATGATTGTAAAGCAAGACATGTTGGTGTCCACTTCTCATCTTGGCTATTGGTTACTGGTTGGATTAATAAAGGGGTTGTGTTTCTCAATTTTGGCACTTATGTTTGTTTCTTCTGAGAGGATGTAGTTGTTTTAATTCTTGTTTGGGCTAGTTTTGTAATGTTGTTCTATTGTATATGGGTTGGAGTATCTTTTGTACTGTGATTTAATTAATTTTTCCTTAGAAAAAAATGATTTAGTTAGATTTGGATCAAATGATCTCATTAACATAATTTGGAATTTGATTAGTTTAGATTTGATTTTTAGTTATGTAACGTCCTAATTTCCCAACTCAGAAATAATGCCCGTTGGAGACACCATTCCTGAAATTATGAAATTATTTCGTTCTATTTTCGATATCTTCAAACAATTCGCTTAAACTCCCAACGATTAGCTTAAGCTGTCTAAAAACATACATCTTAATCTCCTAATAACTGAAGATCTTAATTAAACTTAGGGAAATAACCTACACTTGAAGTGGTGTGGTTCATGAGATTCATACCAGAAATCCGGCAGAGTCTCCCCTAAAAACTGGATGTTACCAATTTCAAGTTCAACCTGAAACTCACTAAAACCACCAGCACAATTTAATAACATGAATTCACTAATATCATAATTAAGCCTCCATGGCTAAGAAACATGTACATATATATTTACAACATTAATCAATCATCCATGAGTACAAATGAACTAATTCTATTACAAGAAGCTTTCATTATAAAACAAAACTCAGCTCCACAGTCACCTTTCCTGCCTTATCATTACCTGGAATTCCTACACAACTAAAGTAAATCCCCGAAACGTGGGGTGAGACTACAGTCTCAGCGAGCACAACTATGCAAACGCAGTGTAGAAGAAATCAATCATATAAAATGTAACACTTAAAACATGCTAACATATAGTTCATAGTTAAATTCAGATTCTTTTCATAAAGAAAACTCATTTTAGGTCAAGGTAAAGACACATGTACAATTCCAATACACAACGGTTATGACCCAAACTCATGCATCTCAATCATCTCAATATAAATTCAATTATGATGCAACTCACTGCTGTGCCCAGCAGGCATGATCTTATCACTTAAACTGGAGTTAACACTGAGCTCAGACTATGGAGAACGTCTTCTCCGGGCACGAATCCCACCCATTACTGGACCGAAGTCAAGTTTTCACATAATTACTTAATTTTTAACTCACAGCGTGAAGGCTAGTTTGAATTAACTCACGGTCGAAATCGACTTATATTACTCAAATGCACATAATCTCAATGAACTAATAAATGATATTCATCAAATGACAATAACATCACTTTTCGTAAGTTTCGCAAGTATCGTAAGTTTCGTAACCTAAGGTTCTCAATAGCAACAACAGTAATTGTACAAGAAAAATACTCAATTCCTAAACTTAATCACATGAATTTCATATAATCACTAATCATTAATCCATACAAGTATGAAGAAAAGGAATTAGAGAGTAGAGTTCATACTCGAGATAAAAAAATTACAATGTGAAAGTGTGTGAGTTGTACTCACCTTAAGAGTACTCAAAGAGAAGGAATTGAAATAGAGGAGAAATTAGAAGTGAAGATCAGAGTCCCTTCCTAAGCCTTCAAGCTCCAAAACACCAATTTCTACCAAGAATCCTCCTCCCTCTCTCTAAAAAGCTCTGACCTCTCTCTTTAATGGAGGAAAATCGGATGAATGGAGAGAGGAAGATGATGATTCAAGCTCCAAGGGTGGTGGAGTAGCCTCCAATCTAGCTCTCCTTCTTCTCCTAGCTCCCTCTCTCTCTAAACTAGTCCCTCTCTCTCTCTAGGAAGCCTAGGAAACCAAGGAAAATGAGGGGAGAGAGTGAAACCCTCTGTTTTTAAAAACTGAATTCGTGTATTTTCGCTCAAGCACAAGATTTTTGCTTGAGCGAAAATACCCCAGAGAGCAACCCTTCTCTGGACAATTCTCGCTCAAGCGAGATATTTTCGCTTGAGCGAGTATGAGTCAGTTTTGGGAGTTCAAATGAGCTCGGAACCCTATCATATAACCTATCAAACTGAAGCCCCGAAATTTAGATTTCTAATGAAAGTGGAATTACCTTAATTGAACACCCTTGGCTCTTGATATTTGCGAATTAGTGCACCAAGGTCATTAGGCCTAACTCCCAAAATCAAGCAATAACCTCAATTTGTGCCCCTCTTGGTTCCAATTCAATTCTCTCCTTCTCAAACCTACTTCCTATCCTTCAAAACTTCTTCTAACTTAGTTCTTCTCATCCAAACCTTCCCTACTCTAATCCTTGATAAATCCATTCCCTTGACTACGAGGCTTATTCTTCCATGCTTAAAGGCCAAGATCTAGGGTGTTGCTCTTCTTTTTAACTCTTAGTCCCTCCTCTATGCTCTTTTAAGACACATGGTTCCAAATGTATTTTCCCTAATTTATTGTCTGAAGTCACATTTAACCTCCGAATTCTCATCCTACTTCTAAATTCCTTTCTTGGCTAGGTCTACCGCCTAAGGCTTTTCTTATGTTTCCTAGGTTCCAGTTTTCAGGATGTTACAATTCTGCCCCCCTTAAGGAATTTTGTCCCCAAAATTCGCTCCGATTATCTTTTAACTCCAGTTCACCTCCTAACGACCGCTAGGTTGTACTCTGAGAGTCCTCCCAATTATTGTTTGTTACTTAAAACCTTCATTGCCCAAGGTGACTCAAGGCTCTAAGAGTTGGTTGACCTCCTAATCTTGCCTCTTCTACCTTCTATTTCAGTTCTGGTTCTCATTGCTTCTATGAATCTCGTTCTAGGGCTGACTCGCTGCCTTACTGTCCTCACCTCTCTCTTCTCTTCTCACCTCCGAAGTTAAGTTCCTAACCTGACTCTCTTAATTCGCTCACGGCGTCTAGATCATCTAAAAGTGCACCCTTATGGTTCCTTAATTTTAAATACTACCCCCGTTGATGCTGTGTTATCTTACAATCGCCCCTAAACTTGGAAATCTCTTAATGAGTCCTATCTTACCCCAGTATTTCCCAACACGACTTCCAGATGACTACGGGTCATATCTAAATAAATTCACTCCATCAAATTCTTCCCTTCACCTAGGGGTATCCTAATGTCAAAAAGGGGAATAGGTGTAGGCTTCTGCTGCGCACTCTGGTTAAAAGGGGGTCGGGTTGGGTCTATCCCATAATCCCTACCTACAATAGTTTCCTTGCCTATCTCCGACCTCCCATACTAGAGTAATTAACCGCCTTGTTACATATGTTATGAGTCCTCAAATTTCCTTTTATATGGCTACCCCCTTAAGGGCTTAGCCCTTCCTAGCAACACTATAGGCTCTAAGTCTTCCTCATGAAACTATCCCGCCTTCCCAAGGATCTTACTAGTTGAAACACAATCCTCTAACAACATCATATTATCACTAGTATAAAATAACACACAGGTCTCTAGAAAAGAGTAAAGTTTGCAACCAAGTAAACACAGCGAAATAGAGTAATAAACCAGAAAATGACCCCCCCTCTGGAAGATTCTCGCTTGAGTGAGACCATTTTCGCTCAAGCGAAAAACGTCCAGAGAGCTCTAAAAAATTTCCCTGTTCTCGCTTGAGCGAGATCATTCTCGCTCAAGCAAGATATGCAGAAAACCAATTCCTCAATTTTTCTGCATAATTCGCTCAAGCGAGGATAGGCTCGCTTGAGCGAGAACCCTGCAACCTGATTTCCTAATTTTAGACCCTCCGTGCTTTTCTTACCAATTTCTTACCTCTGTTATTCCCTACTCACCATTATCAGATTACCACACCCCTAACCAACGTAAGTTACGACTAATTTTCCCCCTTAACATCCCCAAGCAACAACCAATCAAAGGGTTTAGATTTACCCTCAACCACTAAGGTCCCGATTCCATTCATGTTCAAGTCGTGGGTTCGAATTGCTCTTAAATCGCTAAACCATTCTAATGGGGCTAAGGAAAACGTTAACATCCAGTCCAAGCACTCTATTAACAGGCCTCATCATAATACATGTACATTTTAAGGATTAAATGGATCTAAGGTTATCAACTCACCCATATTAAATTGAAAGGATAAGGGAAGGCTACAACCTCAATTCCTTTGCAAGACCTACTACTCCCATGAGATAAAATTCCTAATCAATCCTTTGAAAGGGTAAACTAACCACCACCTGATCGATAAGTCGAGTCTTGGATTGACAAGGCATACTAGATTCCAACTTGGTCTCTAGATTCAGAAATCCTCCAATAGTTCATGTAGCATGGATACGCTAAATAGCTAGATAATGATCATGTACCTATGAGAACCGAAACTACTTCTAATAACCATTTTGACACTCTAAGAGTATTAGTCTAATATCTTAGGGGACAAGGGATCGGCTTACCTACTGCATACTAAACCAAATCGTGGGATGTAACGACTTAAATATTCTTACCTCTATCATATTAAAATTGTTGTCTGTAGCAATAACCGCCCACATGCACATACACTATTAGGGACCTGAAGTAAGGAAGGCAAGTGTGTGGGTTTGGAGGCCTAAATTCCATCCTTCTACTTGTCTCTAAGATCACCCGGCCTCAAGGAGGTAACTTAAAAGAAAAACTAGGATTTACTTCCCGTGAGTGCCATACTTCCCCTCTAACTCCTCCCTGCTAAAAGTCTAGCCCACTAAGCAAGAAATCCTATATTCACAAAACCTCAGCTCAAAATATTCATCCACCACTCTATAAAATTACCATTCACCTTCCACTTACATGTCTTCTAGAACCATCCAACTTAACTTACAAGCCATGCAATTTCCATCATAACTCATTCATCAAATTATCACCTAGCACACAAAGCATACATTCATTCATAAAACACATACAAAACCACTCAAACAACCATTCAGGTAGAAAAAGAATTTAACATTGTTCAAACACATTACATCGCGAAGGTTCACTTACAAGCAACCAATACCCCACTAGCCTACTATAGAGCTTATTCATCATCCCCTCTAACCTTTCCTCTTACTTCTACCTTCCAAAACCAACTACACACTCTTTCTCATAACCTCTTTTTGGTCTTTCCTTCTATGGGTACCTTAATTCTTCCAGGAACTAAAATGACATCACATAAGGCTTTTGAGGTGGAGATCTTACTCTTAGGAAATAGACCTATGTCACTCTCCCTCTGACTATCATGTAGGTGGCTCTAACCTTGTTAGAGAAGTGTCCCAATTCCCTCAAAAGGCACCCTAATTACGTTACTAACCATAATTACGTGTACAACATAACCAGTAGAGGGGTGATCAGTCCCTAAACTGAGCATGAGGCACGGTGGAATTATAGTAAGTTATGGGCAACTAACCTAACCACAGTCCAATTGGATTGAACTGCTCTGATACCAAAATGTAACATCCTAATTTCCCAACTCAGAAATAATGCCCGTTGGAGACACTATTCCTGAAATTATGAAATTATTTCGTTCTATTTTCGATATCTTCAAACAATTCGCTTAAACTCCCAACGATTAGCTTAAGCTGTCCAAAAACATACATATTAATCTCCTAATAACTGAAGATCTTAATTAAACTTAGGGAAAGAACCTACACTTGGAGTGGTGTGGTTCATGAGATTCATACCGGAAATCCGGCAGAGTCTGCCCTAAAAACTGGATGTTACCAATTTCAAGTTCAACCTGAAACTCACTAAAACCACCAGCACAGTTAAATAACATGAATTCACCAATATCATAATTAAGCCTCCATGGCTAAGAAACATGTACATATATATTTACAACATTAATCAATCATCCATGAGTACAAATGAACTAATTCTATTACAAGAAGCTTTCATTGTAAAACAAAACTCAGCTCCACAGTCACCTTTCCTGCCTTATCATTACCTGGAATTCCTGCACAACTAAAGTAAATCCCCGAAACCTGGAGTGAGACTACAGTCTCAGCGAGCACAACTATGCAAACGCAGTGTAGGAGAAATCAATCATATAAAATGTAACACTTAAAACGTGCTAACATATAGTTCATAGTTAAATTTTGATTCTTTTCATAAAGAAAACTCATTTTAGCTCAAGGTAAAGATACATGTACAATTCCAATACACAACGGTTATGACCCAAACTCATGCATCTCAATCATCTCAATATAAATGCAATTATATCCAACTCACTGCTGTGCCCACCAGGCATGATCTTATCACTTAAACTGGAATTAGAACTGAGCTCAGACTTCGGAGAACGTCTTCTCCGGGCACGAATCCCAACCATTACTGGACCGAAGTCAAGTTTTCACATAATTACTTAATTTTTAACTCACAACGCGAAGGCCGACTTGAATTAACTCACGGTTGAAACCGGATTATATTACTCAAATGCACATATTCTCAATGAACTAATAAATGATATTCATCAAATGACAATAACATCACTTTTCGTAAGTTTCGCAAGTATCGTAAGTTTTGTAACCTAAGGTTCTCAATAGCAACAACAGTAATTCTACAAGAAAAATACTCGATTCCTAAACTTAATCACATGAATTTCATATAATCACTAATCATTAATCCATACAAGTATGAAGAAAGAGAATTAGAGAGTAGGGTTCATACACGAGATAATAAAATTACAATGTGAAAGTGTGTGAGTTGTACTCACATTAAGAGTTCTCGAAGAGAAGGAATTGAAGTAGAGGAGAAATTAGAAGTGAAGATCCAAGTCCCTTACTAAGCCTTCAAGCTCCAAAACACCCATTTCTATCAAGAATCCTCCTCCCTCTCTCTAAAAAGCTCTGACCTCTCTCTTTAATGGAGGAAAATCGGATGAATGGAGAGAGGAAGATGATGATTCAAGCTCCAAGGGTGGTGGAGTAGCCTCCAATCTAGCTCTCCTTCTCCTAGCTCCCTCTCTCTAAACTAGTCTCCCCCTCTCTCTAGGAAGCCTAGGAAACCAAGGAAAATGAGGGGAGAGAGTGAAACCCTCTGTTTTTAAAAACTGAATTCGTGTATTTTCGCTTAAGCCAAATATTTTCGCTTGAGCGAAAATACCCCAGAGAGCAACCCTTCTCTGGACAATTCTCGCTCAAGCGAGATATTTTCGCTTGAGCGAGTATGAGTCAGTTTTGGGAGTTCAAATGAGCTTGGAACCCTATCATATAACCTATCAAACTGAAGCCCCGGAAGTTAGCTTTCTAATGCAAGTGGAATCACCTTAATAGGACACCCTTGGATCTATATAGTTTCGAATTAGTGCACCAAGGTCATTAGGCCTAACTCCCAAAATCAAGCACTAACCTCAGTTTGTGCCCCTCTTGGTTCCAATTCAAATCTCTCCTTCTCAAACCTACTTCCTATCCTTCAAAACTTCTTCTAACTTAGTTCTTCTCATCCAAACCTTCCCCACTCTAATCCTTGATAAATCCATTCCCTTGACTACGAGGCTTATTCTTCCACGCTTAAAGTCCAAGATCTAGGGTGTTGCTCTTCTTTTTAACTCTTAGTCCCTCCTCTATACTCTTTTAAGATACATGGTTCCAAATGGATTTTCCCTAATTTATTGTCTGAAGTCACATTTCACCTCCGAATTCTCATTCTACTTCTAAATTCCTTTCTTGGCTAGGTCTACCGCCTAAGGCTTTTCTTATGTTTCCTAGGTTCCAGTTTTCAGGATGTTACAAGTTACATATGAGATAAAGTAATAAAGTGGTTCAAATTGATAGTGTATTTAAATTTTTGGAATTTGGACTAGCTTATGTTGAAATTTTATTTTTGTTTAATTTCAAATTTAAATTCTGAGATATATAAGGTCTTATTTAGATTTGAATTAAAATGTTTCTAAAGATAGAATTTGTTATATATAAAAAAATTGTTAGGATTACTTAGATTTAAATTGGAGGATTTTTGGGATTTGATTATCATATGAGTTTGAATTTTAGAGAAAACTAGAAATATATGAAGTATAACTAAGATTTTGATAAAGGTAGTGATAATAGCAGCCAACAAATTATTTTATAGCATTAGAGGATTGAGAGGAAATAGATGGTGTAAGATAAATAATAATATTTGTAAAATAAGATAAGGTTTTTTTGGAAATAGACAAAGTTACGAAGAAAATGGGACATATAGCTTAGATGAAGATAGATATGAGTTGTGTGGGGATATATTAAACATCAATTTTTATTTATGATAGTATAAATTTTTTATTTTAGGATAAATGCTATTTTATTTTATGAATCATGATAATTGTTGTGACTGATTTTATTTATAGACTCTTTTCTTTACTAGACTTAATATATACATCTGTAAGTGTTATAGTGCCTTTGTAAGGAAATAATAACTATTATTCCCTATATATTTTAGGGTTTGTTTAGAGGGAAATAGGAATTATAAGATAGAGTAAGGTAAAGAATTTTTAGAGAGAGATCATAGTATTTAAAAATATATATAATTTAGACAATTGAACCTTCCTGAAATAAATAAAGATTTTTCAGAAAATTTGAAAAAGAATCCTATTAATATTCATATCGGTATACATACAAAATTTATAATCACTAATATGAGAAAGTAAGAATGATGATGATATGAAACTAGGAAATGAGGAAAATATTACAAGAGATTAAATTATTTTCAAATATAGAAATCATTCTAGATTAATGATAAATTATTAGAACATAGGAAGTTGGATATTGTTTTGCACAAAGTTTAAGTGATCTTTTATTTCAGTAAAACTGTTAAGCAAATTTTTACGGTTTAGATATAGAGATTTAATTTTTAATTGATAGCTTTTAGGGATAAAGATTTGATATTTTAGGATTTAAGGGATAGAGATTTAATCTTTTTAGAGATAGAGATTTTCTTAAATTTGATGGTTTAAAGATAAGAATTTGATAATTTTGAAAATTTTATGGCTATACTTAAAAGGTTTCAAGATAAAGATCGAATCTTAAACTTGAAAGAATTTTGATTGGTTGCGTATACGTATGGTTTAGAGGTGTTGATTGATCATTGGATCTAGGTGGATATTGATGATGATATATTTTGCAATCTCGACAGTTTTATAATTAGGATAGGATCATGAGTCAAAGGCTGATAAATTTATAGTTATTTAGGATTTAAATCCTTGAAAATATCGAAATTAATTATTTAGTAGTTACATAAGTCTTCAATTATACAAAAATATTTAAAACTTAAATTTCAAGATAAAGAGCTTAGACTTAGGGAGGAAACTTGATCTTATAGGTTACAATAACTGTGGTTATGCTAAACATGATTAGAGATTTAATGGATTTAGTTTAGTAGTAAATTTTGATTTTCGAATGTGAGTATTTATTTACAACTATTATCAATAATATGAGTTAGTGGCGTGCTATCCAAGCCAAAGCTTTAGGCTAGCAATAAAAGGGGTTATAGACTTAAGTTAAGAGTATAGTAACACAAATTTTGAGGACAAATTTTTTTAAGGAGGTAGGAGTGTAACATGCCAAATTTTAGAAATATAGAATTATGATTAAAATACTTATAATTGTTCTTCGATGATGTTAGTTATAAAAATAGAAGTTTTATATAATAGTAATAGTAAATATTAATATAACCGTATTTATGATATAATAATAAAGGGTGTTACATTTAGTCATAGGGCCACTGAGGTCTCTGACTGCATCAGCAGGTGATTCCTGTGCTATGCTATCATCCCCTCCCCCTTGCGAAGGATTTGACCTCAAATCTGGATAGTCATCACCTACATCAAACAGAGATAAGTCAGAAACATTGAATGTAGCACTTACACCATACTCACCAGGAAGATCTATCTTGTAAGCATTGTCACCCAAGCGTTCCAAGACCTGAAAATGTTCTTATAATATCCCCAAGGTCTTGGGTACACCAAAGTGTCCCATAAGCCCTCCCTCATGGGCTTCTTTGACCAATAGCTCTCTAATGGAGTAATGAGGGATGCACAATTTATCTCCTTTAAAGAGAAACCCCTCGTGCCTATAGAATCCATCTTTAGCTGTTGTTTCACAAGCCTTATATTTTTCAGCAAAGAAGGAATCATGCACATATAAACCCTTTAGGTTTTCAAAACCAAGAAGCTTTGCATCTAAAGTAGCTAATAAGCTATACCTCCTTGAAAGCGCATCAACCACTATGTTGGCTTTGCCTTTTTTATACTTAGGGACATAGGGAAATTGTTGAAGAAATTCAACCCATTTTGCATGCCTTTTATTAAGTTTCCCTTGCCCTTTGATATACCTCAAGGATTCATGATCACTATGTATCACAAATTCTTTAGGTAGGAGGTAGTGCTGCCATGTTTGAAGTGCCCTCACCAAAGCATAAAATTCTTTGTCATAGGTGGGGTAATTCAACATTGCACCTTTGAGATTTTCACTAAAGTAGGCTATAGGATATCCATTTTGCATTAAAACAGCTCCTATACCTACATTAGATGCATCACCTTCAATCTCGAAGGATTGTGAAAAGTCTGGAAGTCCTAAAATGGGAGCTTGCATGAGTTTGTCTTTAAGTCTTTGGAAAGCATCCTCTTGTGCTTTTTCTCATTTAAAACCCACATTTTTCTTAACCACTTCATTGAGGGGGGCAACTATTGTGCTAAAGTCTTTGACAAACCTCCTATAGAAGCTTGCCATGTTTAGTCTCAATATAAATTAAGCATTCAATTTAATTTCAAGACTCAGTACCCTTGGTTTTAATGCTTAACAAATTTGATTATATAAAAACAGATTCTACCGAGAAAGGTAGTTTGTCTTTGATGTTTCAAGAACTCTGAAAAGAACATATCTTCAAGTTGAAGCAACTATATGAAGAATTGATCAAACCTGCTGAAAGTATGTGCGTATCGAAATTGAACTTGCTGAACACATACTCTCTGATCTGTCACTTGATGACGTGGCATTTCGAGCTCACTAATATAAAGAACTCTCTGAAGTGCTTGAATCTACTGAAGATCTTCTCAACTTTCCGATGACATGTACTAATCTTCTTGATGAGAAATCTTACTAAATTTGTGCATCATAGTATTTGTCAAGGTCAGAAGGCTTTCTGCGCAAAGGATTAAAGATCTCTAAACGTCTTCTGCTATCATGTACAAAAGGAAGCATTAATAGAGTTCTTTCCGCTTTTCATGGAACATCGTACCGAAAAAGGAACCTATGAACCTGTTGTGTGTCAGAGCAGTGCTATCTCTGCACACCTACTCTATTCAAGTTAAAAGCTTCTTTCACAAGCTTGGTTTCTCAACGTCTTTATGCTCAACAACTATTTGTCTGGATGCTATGTAAAGGTCCATGAAAAACCTTGCTAACAGAGGCGAACATTATATAGAAAAAGAAAAACGCCCAAGAGAGAAAAATTAAGAAAGCGTGAAAAGCTAAAGAAGATCTCTAGAAAGAAAAGAGGAGAGTTTCAGCCAACAGAGTAAGGAGGCCAAGTCAAAAGAATAATCTATCAAGCAAACCCTCTGAAGAAACAATTCTCGCTGATCAGATACAGAGAAGAACCTGAGCCTAAAATTTATACACCTGTATCTCTGTCATTTCCTTATACTTAGATTTACCCTTTGTATCCTGAGTTCTATTTAGTTATCCCTTTGTACAAGAAGAACCTGAATTTAAGTTTCTTAGAAGCTTAAACTTAGTTTACGTTGTAAACACTATTAAGTGTCTAAGATCCTGGAGAGGCTTGGAGGAAGAAAGAATACTCGTTGAGCCTGGAGAGGCTTGTCTGTAAAAGAATACTCGTTGAGCCTGGAGAGGCTAGGTGTGCAAGTATACTCGTTGGGCCTGGAGAGGCCAGGTGTGGAAATAATACTTGTAATCTTGCGGGATTAGTGAAAATCCAGTGGTGGTTTGCCCTGGGACTGGACGTAGCTCACGGTGTTAGTGGGTGCACCAGGATAAATCTCTGTTGTTAAGTTCTCTCAACCCTTCACTCTTTACTTTCAGCTGTTATCTGTTTATTTCTAACTGAGGAGGGTTCTAAAAAGTGAGTTTATAATTTGCGCATCAAAAACAATTTTATTTATTACGCAAATCATTTTAAAAGTCAATTGTACTGGACCTGCTGAAGTATCTCAGCAAGTCTCTGAAAACTCATTTTTTAGCAAGTAGTTTGAACGTTGAAAATATCTTTGCTTGTCTCGAAAGGTTTTTCCGAAAATCTGTTAACGATTATAAAACACTATTCAACCCCCCTTCTAGTGTTTCCTGTGGTCCTAACAGTTGGTGTCAGAGCTCAACTTCGGGTTGACCATCTAACAAGTGCTGAAGGAGTAGATCCAGATGGAAACCTCAACAAGCTATGGTATTTATATCTCAGAAGGAGCATATGTATCAAGACCACCAATCTTCAACAAAAAAGATTATTCTTTCTGGAAAGAACATATGAAGCTATTCCTGGAAAGTTATGATCTAGATCTCTGAAAGGTAGTTACTGATGGTAAGTATATTCCCATGAGAAATGGAATACCCATTCCTAAAATTGAGTGGTCCAATGAGCAAAAATTTAAAGTTCAACTTAATGCTCAAGCCAAGCTCTACTTAATTTATTCTTTGAACAGAGTCGAGTATGACATGGTAAAAGGACTCTACTCTGCCAAGGATGTATAGGATTGGCTAGCTTCATATGCTCTCAAAGGAGATGAAGATTATACCTCCTCAGAAGAGCTAACACCTGAAAAGGAAGAAGATCCATCAGAAGAAGAGAATCAATGCTTTATGGAAAATCTATCAGAAGATTTTGATTCTAAGGTATCTTCCTTAACTCTTCTTGATAACTATGATGATTTAGTTGATGGAACTAAGGAACTCTTCAGAAAGTATAAGAAGCTTTCTAGTGCCTATGAGGATGCATGCACTAAAAATAAGGATTTTGAAAAGAAAAACCTTATACTTAAAGAAGAGCTTCTGAAACAAGAGAATAGTAAGCTCAAAAGCCTACTTGAAGAGAAGCAGGGTCTTCAAGGACAGATTTTAGAACTTACTAAAGATATGGCCAACTTTTCTGAAGGAACTAATAATCTTAACAGAATATTGGAAACTTAGAAAAGGTTAAATGATAAAAGAGGCTTAGGGTTCTATGGAAAACCATCATCTAAAACATCAAAATCTGATAAGCCTAAAAAGGAAAAGAAAAAGGTTGATGGGTGTCCTCACTGTGATAAACATAGATGATTCAAATATGAATGTAAGCAGAATGAGGAATCTACACCTATCACTGACCCTGGTGGACCCAAGAAGGCATGGGTACCAAAATTGTCCATTGTTTTTCTTGCAGATATTGTTAACAAGGGAAATAAAACTCCAAGAATAACCAAAGAAGAATGGATGAGTGGAGAACTAAATGGAAAGAAGGTGTACATGCCGAAGGCTCTAAACACAACCTACTGAAAGGGTAATCATCACCTATTCAGAAAGCAATGTTGAGTCTCAATCTTAAAAGGATTCCATATTTTATGGTAACATCTTTCTTATCTCAAACTCTCTTAAAATATATGCATATAAGTGTTCTTTCTGAAATATCTCTATGATGATCCTGCTGAACCTCGTATTTGCTGAAAATTGGTTTTTGAAAATAATTATTTTATCTAAGTAATATGAAAGGTTTTTAAACTCAAACGTTTTTAAAATAACGATGACCTGGCTCTCTGAGAATTGATGGCTCATCAACTGTCTCCTCGAAGCGGCACGATGCACGTCTCTCTATGACTGCGCAGTTCGCTTTTGTAACCGCTGTCATCAATGCTTCTGATGTGCCTATTTATAGAGATTGAGGAATCATCATGAGATCTACACCGTAATCAAGAAATCCTCGGAGCATCTAAGAAAACTTCTTCTTTCTCTCTCAAAACTTCAAGCTTTCCAGTTCAGAACTCTCAATTCTTAAAATGGCGGCAGAATCTGTTGCGTAATACGCCTATGCTCCAACTCCCTTTGATGAACGAATTATTCCCACTAAGGTGGTAAATCTCCCTGAGTTTGAAGATGCAGGATATAAAATCACTGAGTACTTTGAAGCAGTAGGCTGGACCCCATTCTTCAACAACATTTCCTCTCCCTGGCATGAGGAAAGTGTTATGGAATTTTATAACAACTCAGAGTTTGTTTCTAGACCTAGTCACACCGGGATCAATACCACTGTGATGGGAAGATCACTCTTTGTGGATTGTAATCTGTTGGCTGAAGTGATTGGTGTTCCGGTAAGGGGAGATAATTTCTGTCAAAATTGGGAAGTACATCATGGAGGCTTTTTGATGTACGATCAGTTGCTGTTCGGTGGAGGACATTTCAGTCCCACCAAGCACTCCCAACTCTTGGAAGTTCCCCGTGTTCTTCTTTCTGTTCTCAAATGTTGCATCCTTTCGAAAGGAAGTGATAACTTTTTCATCAAGGAACTTGAAAGGTTTGTGATGGGTCACTTGCTGATGAAGAAGAGGATAAATCTCCCATGGGTCATTCTATTTCAAATGATGTTCAGAAGAGAGATGGATGCTGAAGACAAATTCCCCCACAACTCTCTGATCATGAAAATCCTGATACATAAAAGGTTTTCCTATGGATGGACTCTGTGATCAAGCACCTCCTTCCTTCTTCACTCCGGTTATGTATGCTGAGTTAGACCAGACTCTTATTGAAAGAGAAGAGGCCCTAGTAAACAAGGTGGTTGAAGTCCCTCTTGTGGCATCCCCTGTCAGAGAGAGAAGGACAAGAACCTCTACTCATCTAGGTACTCAAGGAAGGATCAGAAAGGTGTTTGCTGCGTACAGTGCAAGAAGGTTGCATGCTCGTGTTGGTCGTCTAGCAAAGAAGTTGAAGGAAAGTCAAAAGAAGTTACTAAAACTGAAGGCAGAGAAAGAGGGTTCCAGTGCTGCCGAGACCATGCCTATTGATAACCATTAATTTATTCAAAAGAGCCATGTCACAGTTCTCTGTCCTTTTTGTCATTTGAAAAATACTTATTTTTAAATCACTTTAAATGAACTTTTCTCTTCTCTGAAGATTCTTCTATTGATCTTATGATTCAGTGTGTGTGATTTAATTCTATATACTCTCTGAATACGCTGAATTCGATCATTTGATGTGCATTTATTGATCCTATGCTTAATCTCCCTAGTTGACTACCTGAATTTATTATGCTTCACATGCTTCACATGCTTAAGTTTTTTCTACCCTTTTAAAATGACAAAAGGGGGAGAAATATATAACTAACAAATTACTAAAGCAAAGAGAAGTTTTTTTAACTAAGAGTTTTTCAGAAAATGAAATCTTATGTTCAGGGGGAGTTTCATAAGTATCTGAAAGAGGGGGAGAATAATTTCTCTTAGGGGGAGAATAATTTCTCTTCAATATATTTCTCATTAAAAATACTTTTAATCCCTTCTGATATTTGTTAGTCATATCAAATTTGTCATAATTAAAAAGGGGGAGAATGTTGAGTCTCAATATAAATTAAGCATTCAATTTAATTTCAAGACTCAGTACCCATTGTTTTAATGCTTAACAAATTTGATTATATAAAAACAGATTCTACTGAGAAAGGTAGTTTGTCTTTGATGTTTCAAGAACTCTGAAAAGAACATATCTTCAAGTTGAAGCAACTATATGAAGAATTAATCAAACCTGCTGAAAGTATGTGTGTATCGAAATTGAACCTGCTGAACATATACTCTCTAATCTGTCACTTGATGACGTGGCATATTGAGGTCACTAATATAAAGAACTCTCTGAAGCGCTTGAATCTGCTGAAGATCTTCTCAACTTTCCGATGACATGTACTAATCTTCTTGATGAGAAATCTTACTAAATTCGTGCATCATAGTATTTGTCAAGGTCAGAAGGCTTTCCGCGCAAAGGATTAAAGATCTCTAAACTTCTTCTGCTATCATCTGCAAAAGGAAGCATTAATAGAGTTCTTTCCGCTTTTCATGGAACATCATACCAAAAAAGGAACCTATGAACCTGCTGTGTGTCAGAGCAGTGCTATCTCTGCACACCTACTCTACTCAAGTCAAAAGCTTCTTTCATAAGCTTGGTTTCTCAACGTCTTTATGCTCAAGGGCTATTTTTCTGGACGCTATATAAAGCTCCATGATAAACCTTTCTAACAGAGGCGAACATTATATAGAAAAAGAAAACGCCCAAGAGAGAAAAATTAAGAAAGCGTGAAAAGCTAAAGAAGATCTCTAGAAAGAAAAGAGAAGAGTTTCAACCAAAAGAGTAAGGAGGCCAAGTCAAAAGAATAATCTGTCAAGCCAACCCTCTGAAGAAACAATTCTCGCTGATTAGATACAGAGAAGAACCTGAGCCTAAAATTTATACACCTGTATCTCTGTCATTTCCTTGTACCTAGATTTACCCTTTGTATCCTGAGTTCTACTCAGTTATCCCTTTGTACAAGAAGAACCTGAGTTTAAGTTTCTTAGAAGCTTAAACTTAGTTTACATTGTAAACACTATTAAGTGTCTAAGAGCTTGGAGAGGCTTGGAGGAAGAAATAATACTTGTTGACCCTGGAGAGCCTTGTTTGTAAAAGAATACTCGTTGAGCTTGGAGAGGCTTGTCTGTAAAAGAATACTCGTTGAGCCTGGAGAGGCTAGGTGTGCAAAGAATACTCGTTGGGCCTTTAGAGGCCAGGTGTGGAAATAATACTTGTAATCTTGCGGGATTAGTGAAAATCCAGTGGTGGTTTGCCTTGGGACTTGACGTAGCTCACGGTGTTAGTGGGTAAACCATGATAAATCTCTGTTGTTAAGTTCTCTCAACCCTTCACTCTTTACTTTCAACTGTTATCTGTTTATTTCTAACTGAGGAGTATTCTGAAAAGTGAGTTTATAATTTGCGCAGCAGAAACAATTTTATTTATTACGCAAATCGATTTAAAAGTCAATTTTACTGGACTTGCTGAAGTATCTCAGCAAGTCTCTGAAAACTCATTTTTCAGCAAGTAGTTTGAACGTTGAAAATATCTTTGCTTGTCTCGAAAGGTTTTTCCGAAAATCTGTTAACAATTATAAAACACTATTCAACCCCCCTTTTAGTGTTTCCTGTGGTCCTAACATGCCAAACCATGGAAACTCCTCACATCCCCCACAGATTTTGGGGTAGGCCATTCCTTGATGGCTTTGATTTTCTCTTCATCTACTTGCACCCCTTGTGAACTAATGACATAGCCTAAGAAAGTAACACTTTCTTTATAGAAAACACATTTTCCAAGGTTGGCAAATAAGTGTTCCTTTCTTAGAGCCTCAAGTACATTCCTAAGGTGATTGAGGTGTTCTTCACAACTTTTACTATAGACAGGTATATCATCAAAATAAACCACTACAAACTTGCCTAAGAAAGCTCGAAGTACATGATTCATTAATCTTATGAATGTACTTGGTGCATTAGTCAAGCCAAAAGGCATGACTAGCCATTCATATAGCCCATACTTTGTTTTGAATGCCGTTTTCCATTCATCCCCTTCCTTGATTTGAATTTGATTGTAGCCACTTTTTAAATCTATTTTTGAAAAGATGCAGGCTCCATGTAATTCATCAAGTAGATCATCCAATTGAGGAATGGGATGATGGTATTTGACTGTTATGTTGTTAACATCACGACAATCAGTACAAATTCTCCAAGTACCATCTTTCTTTGGTACAATGAGAACAGGAACAACACAAGGACTAAGAGACTCTTTAACCCAACCCTTACTGATTAACTCTCCTACTTGCCTTTGTATTTCTTGGGTTTCAATTGGATTAGTCCTATAAGCTGGCCTATTTGGTAAAATAGCTCTGGGTACCAAGTCTATTTGATGCTCTATTCCTCTAAGAGGTGGTAACCCAATTGGAATTTCCTTTGGGAAAATGTCCCCAAATTCTTCCAACAACTCCTTTATGTTTTGAGGAAGGTCAAGATCTCCCAATGGATCATTCTCTTCCTTTTCTTCGTTGGTTTCCTTACCAAGGAGTAGGAACCAAGGCTCTTCTTTGGACATTTCTTTCTTCAACTAATTTTCCTTTACCATTAGAATCTTTTTTACCTCTTTTTCTAGTTCCTTTTCTACTTGCTTAGGTTTTTCTTCTTTTTCCTTTTCTATTAACCCCCTAAGTTGGATTTGGTCTTCCCTAACTTCTCTTGAGGTCATAGGCATGAGTGTGAATTTCATCCCTTGGTGGCGGAACCTATAGGTATTGGCAAACCCATCATATTTTACCATTCTCTCATGTTGCCAAGGTCTTCCTAATAGGATGTGTGAGGCTTCTACGGGTATAACATCAAAGGTTATTTCATCTTTGTTGTCCCTTATGTAAAACCTTATTCTCACTTGCCTATCCACCATAATTTCTTCCTCATCAGTCACCCATTGAAGTGTATAAGGTTCTGGATGTGGGGGTAGTAGGTAAGTTTAGCTTGTTAACTAACCTAAGGCTAGCTAAGTTGCTACTACTTCCTCTATCTATGATCACTAAACATACCTTATCTTCAATGTGACACCTAGAGTGGAATAGGTTCTCTCTTTGGCTCTCTTCTTTACCCAAAGGTGTTTCTAAGGCTTTTCTAAACAACATGGTTGCCCTTTCCCCTTGCCTCCTTTCTTCCATTCTCCTAGATTGATTTTAGTCTTAAAGTTTTATGGACCTTTCCACTCAACTAAGTGTTTACACTCAATGGAATGTAACACTCATGTATGTCACTCTTTTTGGCTTTTTCTATAATGAAAAACTCTCTTGCCTCTTCTACTTAAGTAAGGTTGGATTGATCATGCAAAGACCAACAGTGAGACTTAATCTTAACCCTTCCCAAATGAAGCGCAGAGCAAAAGGAAAAAGCTACTGAAAGAACTAGGAATTGCCTAAGACAAAACAAAGAATTGATATAGACAAACAAGAAAAGCAAGCACTCAAGAAAACTTATACACAAGAATGGAATGCAAACAAGACAAGACAAAAGAAATTGCTAAGAGAATTGTGTTTGGTAAGTTTTTGAAAATGAGTTGCCAAACAGTCGTTTTTGGAGAAAACAACTATTACAACTCAAAATTACTGTAAACAAGAAAATGAAATGAAAAATTACAGTAAAACGTCAACTGTATTGTTGGGCTTTCTTTTTGTTGTTTTTATCTTTGTTTTTCTCTATTTTTTTTATTTTTTTTTACTTTTTGGGTGTATTTTGACTTTTTCTCTTGTTGTTGACTTTTGCACCCTTTTTGCTTTTTGCACCTCTTTTTGTATTTTTGGCAATATAATTTTTCTTGAATTCTTTTTGCTTCTTTTCTTTTTCTTTTCCTTTTGCCCCAACAGAAAATTACTGAAATTTGTACAAAATTACAAAAAATAGAAATCTACCTAAAATATTTTTTTCAAGATTTTTGAATTACAATTGGTCCAAAACGGTACCAGAAAACAAATCAGACAGGCTGAATTCTATCAATTAGTGATTCGAGCTCTGTTGAATTGAAGCTGTTTGAAGCCTTGGGAACCACTTTTAGCAACGGACCTTGTTGCACATAGGTGCAAAATTTTCGCTTTTTCCTTAGTTTTCCCCTATATTCCATCTCATTTTCCTTATAATTTCTAGACTATTAGACTATTATAAGCTTGATGTGATCTTCGGCTTCTCTTTAGCATTGTTTTGCCTGTTTGATAGCTTGATTCTGATTAGTATAGGGGCTGCTTTGGGTCAAGTAAAACCCACACCTTAGGTGTTTGATTTATTGCTTCTTACACTTGTTCTTAACAGTTCTTGTGTGTTCTTGAATTTTTTCTTTGGGTGGATTATGGTAAGTGGAGACATTGTTGTCTTCATTTTCCAAATAATTTTCACCAACATTTTCTCCCAATCCACTTTAATTTCTTTCTCATCCCCCTTTACAATTTAGTTCAACCCTATCCTTTTAATTTCTACTTCGCCTCTATTTTTTGCCATTTAAATTCTGTCCATCCTCATCCTTTTAATTTCATCTCATCCCCTCTATTTTTTCAGTCATTTAATTTCAGTCATCCCCATCATTTTAATTTTAGTTCATTCCCTTTACATTCAGCTCTTTATTTTGAGCAAATTTCCTATTTATTTTTGCCATTTATGCGCTATTTTTTTGCTCTTTTTTGTTCAATATTTTTGCCTCTGTTCTGTCTGTTTTCTTTCTGTTCTTATTGAAAATTTGAATTTTACACTAGCAAATACTTAGGAAATGAGTGGTTGGTCACGCAAAACACATAATTCTAGGTTGGGTCTTGCTTGGGAAATTGGTAGAAAATTCATCAACTCCATGGTGAAGTTTCCACTTATTTTTCAAGTTTAATCCATAATATTCACCAACCGCATTTCTTTGATTGTTTGACCACTTGTGTGCTAGACAAAGGAAATGCTATGTTTTTGGTAGAAATTTGATTCAAGTTGGTAACAAAATTTTCAAGCCAATTTTTATTAACTAAGCTCAATTTTGGCAAAATCATTTTAGTCCAAATTCTAGGGGAGATACTCGCAATTTTTTTTAAGAATAGAGATTTATTTTCAAATTTTCAATAATATTTTAGTTGGGGGCAAAAGAAAATTGTAAAAAAAATACAAAAAGAAAAGAAAAGAAAAGAAAAAGTCAAAAGAAAATATGTGTAGAGGAAAAATAATCCTCATCATTTAAAAAAAGTTGAAGTAAAAAGTGCCCAACATTCATCCCTTTCTATTGTAATTTCAATTTGCTTGTATCATTTGTCTTTCAGTTGTAATTTTCAGTTTTCTAAAAATTTGGTAACTTTTGGTAACATTTACCACTTGTATAAAAAAACTATCATAAACATTCTCTTTGCAATTTTTTGTGTGTGTATGTCTTGTTGAATTTCTGCTCTTGTGTATAAGCTTTATCCAAACCATTTTTTCTTGTTTTGTCTTAGTTAACTCTTAGTTTTGTCTTAGGAAACTTCTAGCTTTTCTTAAATAATTTCCTTTTACTTCTGCGTTTCAAACTTGGGTTTTTAGGTTAAGTCTCAACGTTTGGTTTTCATAAGTCTAATCAAACCTTACCCGAGTAGAAAAGGCAATAGTGCAAGTTATAAAAAAAAAGGCAAAAAAAGAGTGATATACATGCACGAGTGAATACATTCTGAGTGTAAACACTTTGTTGGGTGGAAAGGTCCTAAAACTTTGAACACTTAAAAAATCAATTTAGGATGTCATATAGATTGTGGAGAAAGGAGCTAGATGAAGATAGAAGGGAACTTAGAAAAGAAAAGGAAGTGAGAAGACACTCTTCTCCATGATAAAATTTATGGAAGGTATAGGAGAGAAAGAGAAATAAATGAATATCATTATTAGGATAATAAGAAGAAGGAAAGGAGTTATTGTTACTCTACCCGTGATAATGGGAGATGTGAAGAAAGGAAGATTAGAATTGATGGAAGGTATAGGAGAGAAAGAGAAATAAATGAATATCATTATGAGGATAATAAGAAGGAGAGGAGTTATGGTTACTCTACCCGTGATAATGGGAGATGTGAAGAAAGGAAGATTAGAAGGTATGAACAATATTATAGGGATATTTATGAAAGGGAGGATAATAAAGAAGAGAAGTTAGGAGAAATTATGAAAAGAGTGAATTTAGAAGAAATGATTATTATGAAAAAGAGGATAGGAGAAGAGAAGATAGGAAAGATGCAACAAAAAATATTATAAGGAAAATTCTTTTGAAGATTATTGGGAAAAAAGGTTAGAAGAATGTTCTAAGAAAATTACAGACGAATTCTCAAGAATCTTAATTGAGGGAGAAAAGAAAGAAGAATTAGAACTTAAGAGAGAAAAGGAAGAAAAACTTAGGAGAAAAAAAAGAAGGGGAACTTAAAAAGAAAATAAACTCATGAGAGAAAAAGAAAAGATAGATAAAGAACGTCAAGAGGAAAAGGAGTGTTAAGAAAAGAAAGAAAATTTGGGAAAGCATCCTGCCTTAATTTTTAGATCACCAGATGCTCAATCATTACTTGAAAGTTTGAATAGGTTGAAGGTAAGTATGCTTATTGGAATAAAGAGGACACCTCAAGTATTTAAAAGGGAGTTAATTGAAACTTATGTTAATCCTTTAAATACTTTGAATTGACTTTCTCTATGCATGATTTTATGCCACAAGGCGTTTCATGTTTAGGAGAGCTAATAATGTTTAATAATTCTTTGCAACCTATAGGAGGTAGAGATTTAATCAATTCATTTGGATATCTTGGATTGCATACTTGGTATAACGGAATGCATGATTGGAATGATGCCAAAATTATTAAATCTAAAGCATATCACATAATTTGCAATACTCATGTATGCTTTGGGTTGAATGCTTGGTATGAGGGAAATGGTTCCAATACATATATAAAAATCAGTTTTGTTATACCATATAGTATGCCTACTCAAAATAAATATTTAATTGTTTAAAAATATGATAATTTTGATATGGTTAAGGTGCTATCATTTCTATATTTGAGTAAGTGCATTCATGTAGACATGCCTTTTGAAATAAGTTGCAAAAATAATTCATGGCATGGACATATGCAATATGCTTATAACAATACTCAAGATGCATGTGTTATGTTATATAGCCATGTTAGGTTCTTAATTAAAACATTTATACCACATAGTTTCAATTGTGCATTTATTTTGGAACTTAGTGTGGAATATTTTGATGAATATAATGCATTGAAACAAACTTGGTCCTTTTGTGGAATTTATTTCCTAAGCCTTCTCTATGACCACCTACTTTTCTTACATGCAAGGGAGGGCTTCAAAAGAATAGTCTTTGATCTCGGATCAAATTCTAAGGAATGCAAGGAAAAGATGTTTCAAACTTCAATGAGGGAGATTCCTAACCCATATCTCAATTACCACATGTTCACATCATATTATTTTATATTGCTTATCTATATGATTCCCAAGTTCTTTTGCTATGATTACTTGGTAAGGACGGACACCATGGACACCTATTTAAGGGAATTCAATACTCAAGTCTTATCTTTGTCATCCTTTCCACCTTTCTATCCATCTCCTACTTATTCCTTCTTCTACTTGTTTCAGATTTGAGGTCAAATCCTTTAAGGGGTACCCCATGATAGCAATGGAAGGCAAGCTAGCTGGCCAATCTTTGTGTTTGTATCCTTTCAGCGGGGCAGGGCTGATTTTCATGCCGAGCCGGATAGCCGTTTCAGCCATCCAAGTTTCCATTCGATCAATTTCCCATTCGAATAAAAGTTTCCATTTGTCCATTATTCATCCGGCCAACCGTGTAAGCCGGTCAGCCGAGTCAACTAATACTCGACCATCTGTCAGCCGGCTAGCATCTTCTCAGCCGGCCAACCTTCAACGACCATCCTTCTCAGTCGGCCAACATTCCAACCGGCCATCCATTCCTTCAGCCGACCATCTAGCAACTCTACATCCGGCCAGTTGTGTATCCACCCAGATAGCGTCCAGTCGGCCAACCGGATAGCATCCAGAATAGGAGCTACGACTTAGACTTAGGATTATATTGCATTGTACTTTCCTCTCTTTTCTTTGGAACAATATGCGCGTATTCTCGCTAATTTTCCTTTCCTTTTAGCCACCCGATATTCCTATATAAAGGGGAGCTCTCCTCACTTGTAAGCTAATCTTGAAAATGAATGCAAAGCTATTATGCTTGCTTTCCTCCTCCATGAGTGATTTCAGAAGGGTTGATGGTGCTTCCCCAAACTATTCAAGAGACTTATCTAGCTTCCCAAGCTAGTGGTGTATGGCACTAGGAACTTATCTGCTGAAGGGGTTGCCTTCAACAGTGGCGTTCACCAATTCTATCCTCTTCTATCTTCTACTTTTTCCTTTATTTTTTTTCTCACTGTTTTGCGCACTATTTTTGCAATTTTCGGATGATCAATTGTATAACCCATTACAATTTGGCTTCAATTCTAGATCCGTAATTCAATTGGTATCACCATATCTCCCCTTATGTATTTTTTCTTTGCCTTGAGAGGTTTTCTCACCTCATTAATTTGAAAGTTTCCACAAAGGAATTGAAGCCATTTAGTTTTGGTAGAGGAGGGCCCCTTCTGTCGCATATATTCTTTGATGATGATTTATTTCTTTTTTGGTGAACCTACAATGGAGCAAATGACTCTCATTATAGACTGTTTGAATGAATTTTGTGGTGTTTTAGGGAAGAGGGTGTATGTAGAAAAAAACTAGAATATGGTTTTCAAAGAGTGTTGCTACTGCAAGAGCTAGGCAAGCTGAAGTTCTAGGATTTACTTTAACTCCTGATTTGGGAAAATGCCTTGGTGTCCCTATTCTTCATGGGAGAGTGACCAAAAAAAGTTAAGGTTATTTGATTGGGAAAGCTGAACAAAAGATGAATAACTGGAGATGCTCATCCTTATCCATGACTGGTAGAATTACCTTGACTCAAGAAGTTATTGCAGATAAATACTTGAAGATCCTGGAGAGAGAACGCATAAATTTTTCAATAATTAAATGCTATCTCTAAACGAATATTTTATGGGGTCAGAGAAGATCCTGAAGCCTATAAATACTTGAAGCTCGTTCAAGATCACAAGACAGAGAACGCATAAATTTTTCAAGTTACCATACGTTGTCAAAACTTTTTGTGTATACTCTGATTTTCTTCGTACAACAAAATTTCATATCCTCTATCTTTATACAGTCATTGTTTGTACACACTTAGAAAAAGAACTCATATGATGTTCAAGTTCAAACCTTTCTAAACTTTTAGAAGTTGTTGAGCCTGAAGAGGCCAAGTTGAAAACAATACTTGTATTGGTTGGTTGAGCCTGAAAAGGCTTAGAGAAAAAGAACACTTGTAATCTTGCAAGATTTACAAGATAAATCAGTAGTGAGTTCGTAACGGGACCGGACGTAGTTCACAGTGGTAGTGAGTGAACCAGGATGCATAAGTGTGTTAAGTTCTATGGACCTTATCTTTGTGATTCGTTTATAAGCTAACTATAAGGGGTTTTGATAGTGATTATGAGTCTTAACGTTATTTTTCAAAACCAATTTCATATAAGAAAAACTCTTATCTGGAGTTTTAGATAAGAGAGATAACCTTCAGACAACCTTTTTTGAAACCTGTCTGAAGCTTCTGAAAATAGATTTTCTTAAAAGTTCCATCTTAACAAAGTTTTTCATAAACACAATTCAACCCCCTTTTTGTGTTTACTAGGTGTTTCTACATGGACCATTCTTAACGGCAAAGAAAGCTTCATACTATGGGTGGGATTAATTTTGTAAACCAAAGATATCTAAAGGTATGGAGCTGAAAAGGCTTCAAATTTTCAACAAGGTCCCCATTTTGAAGTTGGGTTGGAAGATAATATTGACAGGGATGCTCTTTGGGTGTCAGTTTTACCGATCAAATATGTTGCTGGTAATGATGTGCTCTATTAGGAATATATTCCTGTTAGTATTGTATTAGTGTTTGTTATTTTCAGCTTTACCAATCAATTAGTAATTAGTTAAATAGGTGAGTAGTCTAGTCCTATAAGTTTGTAATTAGTTAAATAGGTGAGTAGTTTAGCCCTATAAATAGTAGTTGTTTGTATTCATTTTATCATCTTTTCAAAATATATCAAATGAGTTTTCTCAACTCTCTCTGGCTACCTTTGTAATGATACATGGGAGAACCCATGGTGTTCTTCCTCAACCTCATACTACTATCCCTCTGCTGCTCTTTCAAGAAGGCTTTTTCACTGCCAATAATTGCAGAAACTCTTGTCGAGACGTGTTCATCTCCTTCGTTCAAGAAATCCTCTGTTGCACCATTTTCAAACCTTGCTTCTTCCTCTAATCTGTTCCTGATACATGATATTGGCAAAGGTTCCACAACAAGATTGGAATGGAATTCATCACCAGAATCTTTCAACTTCGGCAGCTTCAGATTAATGGATCCTCCCTCTTCTTGCAACCTCAAAACAGAGGAAGGGATGGACTAGATCGGGAACTGTACGCCTTCTATTTTGCCACCAACCACCGTTAGAATTCGGAGTGGACCGATTAGAAGACCAAAGATCTTGAGATATAGTTCTAGCTGTAACGGACGATGATGAATACGCTTGTAGGTCCTCCGCATCGACAACAAACTTAGCCTCCGGGAGCTATAGGGAGAAGTGGAATGTGGAAGAGGAGAAGTCAGAGAAGCTATTGGACCTTCTGAACATAACGGACGCAGAAGCGAGGAAGAAGGAAGAGGCATTGACGGAGCTGAAGCAGGATAGATTGAACAAACGGAAGCCGCCTATTGTGTTGCAGGAGTTTGTGAACAATGGAGGCGTCATCTTTAAGGTGTACGTGGTTGAGGAGCACGTGAAGTATATGAAGAGGAAGTCGTTGCCGGATGTTAAAGAGGACAAGTTGGTTGGGGTTTCAGAGGATTTGTTGTCGTTCTCACAACAAAGAGGTGTTGCGTCAGGGAGTCTGGGGGAGAAGGACTGTTCGAATCTAATGCACGACTATGACAAAGATACGAACAAGATTATGAGCAATACTTGTGCTGTGAGGGATGTGCAAAAGATGATTGATGAAATGCTAAAGATGGTTGCTGAAATGACTAAGAGGGATGTGCTGAATCTGTTTGGTACAATGAAGCTAATAGGGGCAAGATACTTCAACAAAGGCTATGCATCTGTTGCTGGCCCACTCAATTCCTCCTTCGACATTAATGGTAGTTCTATTTCTAAAAGAACTCCTGTTCCTACGAGTGTCAATGGGAAAGTTGATGTTTCTAAGAATCGGTCCTGGGCATGTGAAAGACTCTGCTTCCTTGGAGATTGGTAAGAAATATGATCCTTCATCATTACCCACCAGGAATGGTTTTGATAAAATAAAGTTGGTGTGTTGTCTGTGTCACTTGGTGGCTCTGCCTCTGCATTTTTGAGTGATAATGTTTCCATTGGATCCTTCCATGCTGCTAAGAAAGGGATTGTCGTTGTTTGCTCTGTTGGTGATTACTCCACAATCAGTTTTATTGAGGAAAATAATGTTGGAAATGCTGCTGCTGCACTTACGACTGGGTTAGCTCTCAAAACCAAGGTTCTCAGAGATGGATGATGGACTAGTCCCAAGAGACATAATCAACAATAAATTAGGAGATATCATTCCTGCTGATTCCCGTCTTCTTGAGGGTGATGCTTTGAGTGTTGATCAGTCTGCTTTAATTGGAGAGTCTCTTCCAGTGACAAAGAATCCCTCCGATGAAGTATTTTCTGGATCAACTGTTAAGAAAGGTGAGATAGAAGTAGTTGTGATTGCTATTGGTGTGCACACCTTCTTTGGTAAAGTTGCTCATCTCGTGGACAGCACCAATCAAGTTGGGCACTTTCAGAAAGTCCTCACAACAATTGGTAATTTCTGCATTTGCTCAATTGTTGTGGGAGTAGTCAATGAGCTCATAGTCATGTACCCAATACAACACCGCAAGTATAGAGATGGGATTGACAATTTGTTGGTGCTATTGATTGGAGGAATTCCAATTGCCATGCAAACTATTTTGTCTGTTACTATGGCTATTGGTTCTCACAAACTTTCCCAACAAGGTGCAATTACAAAACGTATGACAAATATTAAGAAGCTTGAAGGGTGAAAGTTTATCATCTGCAAGAGTCTGGTTATTTTGTTGATTCCTTTTCTTCCTTTAGTTAATTTCAATACATTTTCTTGGTTTCAAGTTGGTATTGGTTAATACCAAATACCAACTTGCGGGAGGGTATTAGGAATATATTTCTATTAGTATTCTATTAGTGTTTGTTATTTTCAGCTTTACCAATCAAATAGTAATTAGTTAAATAGGTCTCATTGTTTCAAATTTGTGCCCTATTTGTCAACACTGTCCCGAAAGTGTTCTTCATAGCCTAAGGGATTGCGCTAGAGCTAAAGATGTCTGGAGTTTCATTCAGATTGATCAGAGTCATTGGAATGAGTGAAATGAGAAGGTCTTTAACAAAACTCATAACTCGCTTGAGAATATCCGCTATAGAGTTTTGTATAAAGTCAAGGAATGTACTTTTGCAGACCAATCCTCTGTCATTTTTTGCTGAAAAATAGACACCCTATGTATGCCCAAAGACTAATTGGCTGGTCTTTCCCTAATGATGGATGGCTTAGGTATTGATGGGGCTGTTAAATTAAATGGCACTAGCTGTTGTGGTGGGGCCTTTAGAGATATTTCTAGCAACTGGATTCTTGGTTTTTCTAGATTGTTGGGTAATATTACTATCACCATGGCTGAACTTCATAAACTCATTTGATATATTTTGAAAAGATTATAAAATGAATACAAATAACTGTTGAGTCTCAAAAATATCATAAGGTTGTTTATGATGTTTTAAGACAACTAGATTCCCAAAGTTTTAATGGTTGACAAATTTGACTTAAATTACCTATCATAGATACACACATGCTTTAATGTTTTATCTATGATTTCAGCAAGAGTCACTATGAGCCTACATAAAAAGACTAAGTGTTGAAGCTGTCTGAAGAAGCAGAACTCGTCTGAAGAGTTGAAGTTGTCTGAAGTAGTTCAACCCGTCTGAAGTATCAGTGCCGTCTGAAGTATTGAAGTCGTCTGAAGTCTCATTTATGACGTGGCATCCTCTGCTGAAGTTTGTGAAGACTTTTCTGAACCTCTGCTGCACGTACCTTTTCAAACACATTTATAGCAAGGAACACAGAGACCTTTCCTGGTGATTTTGAATTTCATACACCACTGAGGAAATCTCTGCAACGCAGCCTCTGCAGCAACATTTGTAGCAGCCTTATGGCAGGAGCAACCTTGTACCGTGTTAGAAATATCAGAGCTCTCAGAAGCACGTCTCACAACGGATTAAATAGCATTTAATGCTATCTCTAAACGGTGGTATTTCAACGGATTGAAGTTTGGGTATAAATACCCTTCCATGAAGACCATAAAAAAAATGCATGTGAAAAGAAAGCAAAGAGAAACATCACGCTGCAAGTTTTTACTCTGTAAAAACTCTCAGATAAAATTCGTTGTACACATTTATATATCCTGAGCATACCTCAGATTTTATTGTACATTGTATTTGTTTGAGCTTCAAACTGGTATAGTTTAAAAGCTTAAATTCCTTTCTCTGTAAAAGAATACTTGGTTGTAGAGCCTGGAGAGGCTTGACTGTAAAAGAATACTTGGTTGTAGAGCCTGGAGAGGCTTGACTGTAAAAGAATACTTGGTTGTAGAGCCTGGAGAGGCTTGACTGTAAAAGAATACTTGGTTGTAGAGCCTGGAGAGGCTTCACTGCAAAAGAATACTTGTGTGTAGAGCCTGAAGAGGCTTGACTGTAAAAGAATACTTGTAATCTTGAAAGATTAAGAGAAAATCCAATTGCTAGTTGGCATTGGGACTGGACGTAGCTCACAGTGGTAGTGAGTGAACCAGGATAAATTCCTTGGCTAAGTCTTCTTACCCTTATCTCTTATCAATTCCTTTTATACTAATCAAGGAGTCAGAATAATTAATCTGATATTTTATAAAGGCACAAATCATCTTTTAAAATTAAGTTTTTACAAGCCGTCTGAAAACTTCAGACAACCTCTTAAAAGCCTGTCTGAAATCGTGTTTTTAGTATCTGTTTACGAAAAGCTTTCTAAAATATTTAGAAACACTATTCAACCCCCCTTCTAGTTTTTCCCTGTGTTCCTACAGTTGGTACCGGAGCTCTACTCAGGGTTGAAGCACCTAACAAGTGTTTGAGGACGGAAAGATCCATATGGAAGCTTCTAACAGCAACAGGCAATACATCACAGAAGGAGCCTCTATCACAAGACCCCCAACATTCAATGGAGTGGATTACCACTACTGGAGAGATTGTATGAAGTTGTTCATTGAGAGCAACAACATTGATGTTTGGGATGTGGTCACTGATGGAGACTATGTGCCTATGCAAAATGGTCTGCCTATACCGAAGACTGAATGGACCTTGGAGCAGAAGACTAGAGTCCAGATGAACGCTAAAGCCAAACTCTATCTGATATGTTCCTTGAATAAATCAGAATATGAGAAGGTCCATGGATGCACTTCTGCCAAGGAGATTTGGGATACTCTTGCAGCAGCCCATGAAGGGACTGAAACTGTCAAGCAATCCAAAATCAGCATGCTTATACATCAGTATGAGATGTTTAAGATGGAAGAAACTGAAACCATTGACCAAATGTTTGGGAGGTTTCAGACTATAACCAATGGACTCAGGTCCTTAGGAAGAACCTATGAATCTGGAGACAACAACAGGAAGATTCTAAGAAGTCTACCTAAGTCCTGGAGACCCAAAGTCACTGCCATTCAAGAGGCAAGAGATTTGAACTCTCTGAGAATGGAAGAACTGTTGGGATCTCTCAAAGTCCATGAACTTGAGCTTGGAGAAGATGACAACAAGAAGAAGTCTCTAGCTCTAAACTCCAAGGCCAAACAGTCTAGGTATGGCAGCATGAAGGCTATGCAAGCTGAGGAAACTTCAGAAGCAGATGAAGATTCTGAAGATAGCTCAGAAGATGACAATGATCTTGCTCTGTTAAGCAGAAAGATCAAGAGAATGTTGCAGAACAGAGGAAAGTTCATAAAGAACCAACCTTCATCATCCAAATCAGGTAAGACAGGTAAATAGTCTAACACTGATAAAATTATTTGCTTTGAATGTAAGCAACCGGGGCATATGAAGGTTGATTGCCCAAGACTGAAGAAAAACAACTTCAAGAAGAAGAAGTTTTTCAAAAAGAAGAAAGGTCTTATGGCAACATGGGAAGACCTTGATGAATCAACCTCGGAAGAAGAGGAAGACACTTCAGAAGAGGCAAATCTGTGTCTCATGGCTAGTCTACCATCTTCAGACAGCTCTGAAGCCGAGGTATTTCCTCTTACTCTACAAGATATGTATGATGATCTGGTGGAAAGTTCTTAAGAACTTTTCCAAGAGTATAAGAATCTATCCAAATCCCACACAGAAATGTGTAACAAATATGAGGCACTTGAGATAGAACATATTATGCTCAAAGAAAAAATTCTTGAGACTAAAGACTGCAGTTCACAAACTGTGTCTGAAGAGAATGAGAAACTTCAGAAGCAGGTTGTGGAACTGACAAAGGATCTGGCCAAATTTGTCAAAGGAACTAAAAATCTGAATATAATGCTTGGAAATCAAAGACATTCCCTTGACAAAAGTGGACTAGGCTTTTGTGATCATAACATGTCTGAACCTTCTACTGTCTTAAAATTTTCTAAAGGCAAAAAGAAGGTTACTGGGTGTTCCCACTGTGGTAAGCCTGGACACAATGTGGCTCAGTGCAAACACAAGAGAAAAACAAGGCCCAAAGCTAACAAGAAAGGACCCAAAAGAATATGGGTACCTAAAAACTTAATTATTCCTGTTGCAGATGTGTTTAACAGGACAAAGGAGACCCCACAAATGATACCTGGACAGTGGGTGCTCGCGACACATGACAGGAGAAAGGTCTTTGTTCCAAAACCTTAGACCTAGAGCTGGTGGAGTGGTCACCTTTGGTGGAAATCAGCAAGGAAAGATCATTGGAATAGGGACTGTAGGTATATCTCCTTCATCCCTTATTAAAAATGTACTCCTAGTGGAGGGACTACAGCATAATTTACTGAGAATAAGTCAATTATGTGACAGTGGTTATGTGGTATCCTTTACTAAGGAAGGATGCATAGTCAAAGATTCCTCTGAGCAAATCCTCTTTACTGCTAAGAGACACAGCAATGTGTACAAAATCGATCTAGAGGATCTAGCAAGTCAAAATGTAAAGTGTTTCATTTCTGTTGAAGATGAAAAACAGATTTGGCATCAAAGACTTGGGCATGCCAGCTTGTGATTAATCTCAAGATTAGCACAACACAATCTTGTTAAAGGATTGCCCAAGCTTTCATACAAATCTGACATTTTATGTGAAAGCTATCTGAAAGTGAAACAAACAAGACACTCTTTTAAGAGTAAAGATGTTGTTTCAACTAGCAGACCACTAGAACTTTTACACATTGACTTGTTTGGTCCTATTAGAACAGAAAGTCTTAGTGGTAAGAAATATGGTTTGGTCATTGTTGATGACTATTCTAGATTTACTTGGGTGTTATTCCTAAGAAGCAAGGATGAGACTTTTAGGAATTTCACAGTATTCTGCAAGAAGGTACAGAATGAGAAAGGATTATGTATTTCTGTTATCAGAAGTGATCATGGTGGAGAGTTTGAGAATGCAAACTTTCAAATGTTCTGTGATGAGAATGGGATCTCACACAATTTCTCTGTGGCTAGAACACCTCAACAGAATGGGGTTGTTGAGAGAAAGAACAGAAGTTTGCAAGAGATGGCAAGGACCATGCTCAACTCATGCAGCTTACCAAGATCCTTCTGGGCAGAAGCTGTTAGCACAACATGTTACCTTCAAAACAGAATATTGGTAAGACCAATTCTGAAAAAGACTGCCTATGAACTGTGGAAAGGAAGAAAACCCAACATATCATATTTCCACACCTTTGGATGTGAATGTTTTATACTCAACACCAAGGACGATCTTGGAAAATTTGATGCAAAGTCTGATAAAGGATTTTTCATTGGATATTCTGAAACATCTAAAGCCTATAAAGTGTATAACTCTATAGCTTTAACTGTTGAAGAAACTATTCATGGTAAATTCAATGATAACAAAGAGACTGATAGGGAACTATCAGATCTAGAGGATGATTTTGCAGGAATGGAGCTGAATGACCACAACAGCTTGAAGGATGAGCAGCTGTCTGAAGTACCTACTAAACCTCTTCAGACAAATGTTGAGTCTCAGACAAAACAAACAGATGTGATACCTCCTCAGAAACCTGATTGGAAATACAAATCACATCATCCTAAAGAGCAAATCATTGGCAGAACTTCAGAAGGAGTTAAGACAAGATCAAAATTCAAGAATCTGAATTCTCTTGCTCTCCTATCTGAAATAGAGCCAAGGAACATTGATGAAGCTCTGCATGATGAAGGGTGGATCCTAGCCATGCAAGAAGAGCTGAATCAGTTTGCTAGGAGTGATGTCTGGACTCTTGTTCCTAAACCCCATGGGAAAACTATTATTGGAACCAAATGGGTGTTCAGAAACAAGTTGTCTGAAGAAGGCAAGGTAGTCAGAAACAAGGCAAAATTAGTTGCTCAAGGATACAACCAGCAAGAAGGAATTGATTTCACTGAAACCTTTGCCCCAGTGGCCAGGTTAGAAGCAATTAGAATTCTTTTATCTTATACTGTAAATAATGGCATCAAGCTATATCAAATGGATGTTAAAAGTGCCTTCCTCAATGGTCTCATTGAAGAAGAAGTCTTTGTTAAACAACCCCCTGGTTTTTAAGATATTGCTTTTCCTGAACATGTTTTCAAACTCAAAAAGGCTCTCTATGGTCTGAAACAAGCCCCAAGAGCTTGGTATGACAGATTGAGCAATTTTCTAATCTCAAATGGTTTTGAAAGAGGAAAAGTGGACACAACTCTTTTTAGAAAATAGTCTAACAAAGATCTTATACTTGTTCAGATATATGTTGATGACATTACCTTTGGTTCAACTGACTCTTCATTATGCAAGGAGTTTTCAGAGTTAATGCAATCAGAATTTGAAATGAGTTTAATGGGTGAACTAAAATTTTTATTAGGACTTAAGATTAAGCAAGATTCTGACTGTATATGGATCCATCAAGAAAAATATACAAAGGAAATGCTTAAGAAGTTTAACTTACATGATTGCAAACCCATGTCAACTCCAATGCATCCCTCTGCATCTTTAAATAGAGATGAGAAGGAAGAACCAGTGAATCAAACTTTGAATAGAGGAATGATTGGATCATTATTATATCTAACAGCAAGCAGACCTGACATAATGTTCAGTTTATGTCTGTGTGCTAGATTTCAATTTGATCCAAGGAGTACTCACTACAAAGCTGAAAAAAAATATACAGATATCTTAAAGGTACTACTAATCTTGGTGTGTGCTGTAAGAAAAGTAAGGATTGCAGGTTAATAGGTTACTGTGATGCTGATTTTGCTGGAGACAGAATTGAAAGAAAAATCACTAGTGGTGGATGTCATTTCTTTGGAGAAAAATATGATTAGCTGGTCAAGCAAAAGGCAAAGCACAATTGCCTTATCAACAACTGAAGCAGAATACATCTCAGCAGCCAGTTGTTGCTCACAACTGCTATGAGTGAAGTATCAATTAGAAGATTTTAACATTACTATATTTTCTATACCTGTTTTGTGTGATAATACAAGTGCTATTAATTTGTCTAAAAATCCCATTCAACATTCTAGGGCTAAACATATAGAAATAAAACATCATTTCATTAGAGACTATGTTCAGAAAGGTGTTTTTGATATTCAGTTTATTGATACAGAGCATCAATGGGCTGATATATTCACAAAACCTCTGACTGAAGATAGATTTAAGTTCATTAGAAATAATCTGAACATACATGCATTTTGAGTGTGTGTGATCTGATTGTATCTGAAATTTCAGCTTGTCTGAAATAAGTGACTTGTCTGAAATTTTGGGGTGTCTGAAATCTGTCACTTGTCTGAAGTAAACAAATGACGTGGCTTTATGAGACGGTTTAATTCCATTTACTTTGTCTCTTCCACTTCACACGTTTTCCTATGTCTGAACCTGTACAGACTCCACAGCCTACTTCTGAAATGGAAGGACAGACTCAAGAGGCAGATGAAACTGATGCAGTTGTAGCTGAGCCATTGGCTGCATGCCCATCTGATCCTGAACTCATTCAGGTGGCAGCATTGGCTACTGCTTTGGAGCAGGAGGAGCTGGAGAAGAAAGCAGAACAAGAGAAGACTAATAGGGCCCTTGCTATTGCTTCACAATTGGCCTATGCTGAAGATGATAGGCAAGCAACCATAGCTGAGGGAGCAAAGAAAAGGAAGAGGTCAAGTGCATCTTAGAGAAGGAAGACCAAAAGCAAGCTACTTCAGACTGCACCTGAACCTAGGGTGACTAGAAGTATTGCCTCTCAGCTGGAAGCAGAGGATATGGCTGGGAAATACCAACACTATGTCAAGGCACATGAGTATTTTAAAAGAAAAAGGGAAGAAAAACAAGCACAAAGGGAGAAGGAAGAAGCAAAGGCAAAAGAATCTGAGGAAACCAAGCCTCCCTACAAGAGAATTAAAGTGAGATTTGATAATGTAACTCCTTCACCACCCTCCTCACCAGAAAAACAAACACCTAAGCAACCCTCTCAACCTTCTCCTCAACCAACATCTCAACCTTTACCTCAACCTTCACCATAATCCCTATCACCTTTAAAACAACCATCTTCACCTCTATCACAACCTTCAGAAAATCAACCATCTGATCCCCCATCACCTCAAGTAATCCAACCTTCTGAACCTTCACCTCCTCCATCTCACCTACCACCACCACCTATACCCTCACCACCTTTATCTCCTCCACCTTCACAACAAGGAGAGATCCTTGCTGAAGAAGAACAAGTGCTTGCTGATGCTCTACAGTTATCTCTCCTTCCTTCGGATCCCTGCTCATTGCCCAAGTTTGGCACCCTGTCTGAAGAGCTACAGTATTTCAGACCAGCACCTGTTGTATCCTTGCATCATGGCTTAATCAGGAAAACTGCTGCTGAAGTTAGAAATCAATACAATACTCTTTCAGGAGGATTAGAAAAGATCAGGAAGGGTGTTGTCCCTCCTGCACATACTTGGGCTCCCATCAATCCATTCTCAAATGATTCACTTAGGCTGAATAATGATGAATGGAGTTTTGTGAGGCAGCTGAACACTGAGTCTGAGCTGTTTCAGAGGGATCTGCACAAGGGAGTTGGGATGAGAGGCTACAGGCCTCCTAGAACTTGTTCAATCAGGCCAACCACTAAAATCTTGGTGAAACCTGATAGAATAGTTCCTAGGTATCCCTTAAAGGAAGGTCAGGATGAGAAATTCAAAGCAGCTAAAGTTTATTCTGCATCTGCACCCCTGTCCGAAATGATGAGTCCTTCAGAGTGGGAATGTTTACCAGAGTTCATCAGTAACCAAGGAGGAGGCCTGGATCACCTACTTCTAGATTGGATGTGGTCTTCTTATTGGAAGATCAGAGAAGATGTTGGATCTTCTTCGGGAACAACTGGTCCTGAAGCTGATTGTGAAATTGGACTTGGAAAGACAACCAATGTCACCTATCACTATCTGCGAGATCACTTTCCCCCACCCGTTGACTCTTTTAATGAAGACTGGGTAGTACTGAACCCCATTGGCACCTTCTTTTGGCCTGTGTTCGAACCTTCTGAATACAGTTTGGAGCCAGGCTTTGGAGTGCTTAGATTTGTTTGCCCCCACATCCAGCTAATCTTCTACGAATCTGAGCAAGACTTGTCTGAGGAAAATCTGAAGCTGAAGACCAAAGTTAAGAAGCTTGAAAAGAAGTATGTTGATCAAGAGAAGAAGACTAGGCATCTAATTGCTAAACAAGAGCAGATTCTTCAAGAACAGCAGCTTATCAGATCTGGTCAGCAAGATTTGAAAACCTCAGTGGAAGCAGCAATAGACAAGGCCAAGGAAGACTTGATTTCCTTTCTGACTGAGGCCTTGCTGAAGAAGAAGGATTAAACTGCTACTTTAGCCAATGTCTTTGCTTATTTTCATGTTTATAACAAGTGTCTGATTGTCTCTTTCTTTATCTGAACATTCATTAAATACAATCAGTGGCTTATCTCATTTTTTTTGCTTTTTGCTTGTTCGTGCTATGATATATTTGTTTTATCTGAATTTATTGCTCTGTTACTGTTTTGCTCTGATATTCCCTTTTGATTGATGACAAAAGGGGGAGTATTAAACTAACAAAATATGAATCTAAAGTGGTTACAGGACTCAGGGGGAGTACATATGTTTTTCTGAGAAATTTGAGCAAATGAGTAAAATATACCTTAAACAGAACCTGTTAAGGGATATTTCTATCTCAGGGGGAGCTTTCTAATTCTTAAAAACTGATTACAGATTTGTATATTTTAACCAAATTTGTCATCATTAAAAAGGGGGAGAATGTTGAGTCTCAAAAATATCATAAGGTTGTTTATGATGTTTTAAGACAACTAGATTCCCAAAGTTTTAATGGTTGACAAATTTGACTTAAATTACCTATCATAGATACACACATGCTTTAATGTTTTATCTATGATTTCAGCAAGAGTCACTATGAGCCTACATAAAAAGACTAAGTGTTGAAGTTGTCTGAAGAAGCAGAACTCGTCTGAAGAGTTGAAGCTGTCTGAAGTAGTTCAACCCGTCTGAAGTATCAGTGTCGTCTGAAGTATTGAAGTCGTCTGAAGTCTCATTTATGACATGGCATCCTCTGCTGAAGTTTGTGAAGACTTTTTCTGAACCTCTGCTGCACGTACCTTTTCAAACACATTTATAGCAAGGAACACAGAGACCTTTCCTGGTGATTTTGAATTTCATACACCACTGAGGAAATATCTGCAACGCAGCCTCTGCAGCAACATTTGTAGCAGCCTTATGGCAGGAGCAACCTTGTACCGTGTCAGAAATATCAGAGCTCTCAGAAACACGTCTCACAACGGATTAAATAGCATTTAATGCTATCTCTAAACGGTGGTATTTCAACGGATTGAAGTTTGGGTATAAATACCCTTCCATGAAGACCATAAAAAAAAATGCATGTGAAAAGAAAGCAAAGAGAAACATCACGCTGCAAGTTTTTACTCTGTAAAAACTCTCTGATAAAATTCGCTGTACACATTTATATATCCTGAGCATACCCCAGATTTTATTGTACATTGTATTTGTTTGAGCTTCAAACTGGTATAGTTTAAAAGCTTAAACTCCTTTCTCTGTAAAAGAATACTTGGTTGTAGAGCCTGGAGAGGCTTGACTGTAAAAGAATACTTGGTTGTAGAGCCTGGAGAGGCTTGACTGTAAAAGAATACTTGGTTGTAGAGCCTTGAGAGGCTTGACTGCAAAAGAATACTTGTGTGTAGAGCCTGAAGAGGCTTGACTGTAAAAGAATACTTGTAATCTTGAAAGATTAAGAGAAAATCCAATTGCTAGTTGGCATTGGGACTTGACGTAGCTCACAGTGGTAGTGAGTGAACCAGGATAAATTCCTTGGCTAAGTCTTCTTACCCTTATCTCTTATCAATTCCTTTTATACTAATCAAGGGGTCAGAGTAATTAATCTGATATTTTATAAAGGCACAAATCATCTTTTAAAATTAAGTTTTTACAAGCCGTCTGAAAACTTCAGACAGCCTCTTAAAAGCCAGTCTGAAATCGTGTTTTTAGTATCTGTTTACGAAAAGCTTTCTAAAATATTTAGAAACACTATTCAACCCCCCTTCTAGTGTTTCCCTGTGTTCCTACAATAACTACTATTTATAGGACTAAACTACTCACCTATTTAATTAATTACTAACTGATTGGTAAAGCCGAAAATAACAAACACTAATAAAATACTAAGAGAATACTGACAGAAATATATTCCCAATAAACTTTGGGCTTTACTCACAACTCTTCAATTAGCAAAGGAGCAAGTAATTCAACAATTGGTGCTTGAATCCGGTTCTTAGGTGACAGTTAACCTGATCACTAAAGGTTGTAGCTCTTCCCATCTTGTTTCCATATGGTTCGAGCAATTAAAGAATTACTGAATCTCCCTTGGAGAATCCATATCTCTCACTCTTATAGAGAAGGCAATCAAGTAGCAGATTTCTTGGCTGGCTTTGTTTTTTACCTAACCTTAGGCTTACATGTCTTTCATTCTCCTCGTCCATGATGTATGCCTTTCCGTAGAAGGGTGCCTCTGTAATCTTCTGGTTTGTTTGGGCCTTTGACCCTCCACTTCACAAAAAAAAAAGCTATGATTTATATTTGCAAATAATGCATAAAAAAGTCAGTGAAATGAGATTCATGTGGGATTTATATACTACTCCCTCCATCCCTATTTATAAGACCCCTTCTAGAATAATTGAGTGTCCCTTAATATAAAACCATTTGGAAATGTTTAGATAAATTAATTATTTTTTCCAATGTCCTTCATTAATATTCAACTTTTTTTAATTCCTCATATATTGATGAGTGTGAATAATTAATGAAGTTTTGTCCACATGCTCAACTACACCATTGCAAAATGAAAAGTGACATTTGAAGTCTTCCACCGTGTGACAATTAATGTTTCTAGAATAATTGACTTTTAAGTATGGTTATATTTGGAATGCTATAATTTTTTTTTTAAAAAAAATCAATACATTAACCAACTCTTACACAGTGTAAAACGGTTGAAATGATCTTATAATAAGGAACGAAGTATTTTGTGATTGAGTAATTCAATTGCTTGGCCGTCGTGCTAGTATTCTCTCCAGCGGTCCAGCTCTGTCCAGCAGATTTAGCTACGGAATAACTACGGATTTTGATTTCCTAGTTAATCCGTACCTAAATCGATTAGAGAGGGCTGGAGAGAGGTGGTCTCCTAGAGAGGATCTGGATTGTTTGGTCATCAGGATTAGTTACCACAAAAAATTAATAATTTTTATTAGCGGTAAAAAAAAAAAAGATATTTTTTCCGGCAAATCAACATTAGTCAAGTCCACTATCTTAAATTAATAATTAAAAATGCAACCTAATGTGTCACTACTGCTTTCATGTAGCTTTTATCTTTTCAATTGCGTGTATGTAGAATCTAGCCAAGTCAATTATAGTCAATTTTTTTTTAGTATTTTATTATAAACATAACTTGTTTTAAAGGAGGAGATCACAGTGCAGTTTAACATAAACTGCAGTGAAACCTGATTTTAGTAACCACAACAACAAGCAGCATCCATGGGTAAGGAAACTGAAAGCCAAACCGGGTTCAAGCTGGTTGGGTTCACGAACTTCATCCGAACTAACCCGAAAACGGACCGGTTCAAGGTGAAACGGTTTCACCATGTGGAGTTTTGGTGCACCGATGCCACCAACGCCGCACGCCGCTTCTCCTACGGCCTCGGCATCCCCATCGTCGGAAAATCCGACCTCTCCACCGGAAACCTAATCCACGCCTCCTACCTCCTCCGCTCCGGCGACCTCTCTATTCTCTTCTCCTCCCCCTATTCTCGCTCAATTTCTCCTTCCTCCACCGCCGCCATTCCCACCTTCGACGCCTCCGCGTGCTTCGCCTTCTCCGCCGCACACGGCCTTGCCGTCCGCGCCATCGCTGTCGAGGTCGACGACTCCACCGCCGCCTTCGCCACCTCTGTCTCTCACGGCGCAATCCCCGCGTCTCCCCCAGTCCAAATCCATAACCGCCTCGTGCTATCCGAGGTTCGCCTCTACGGCGACGTCGTTTTGCGTTATGTCAGTTATTACGACCCATCCCATGCGTCCGACCCGGACCCGGGAAAATGGTTTCTTCCCGGGTTCGAACCCGTACAAGAGGTAGATCTTTCGTCATTGGACTATGGGATTCGGAGGCTCGACCACGCCGTCGGGAACGTGCCGGAGGTTTCGCCGGCGGTGGAGTATGTGAAAGCATTCACGGGGTTTCACGAGTTTGCGGAGTTCACGGCGGAGGAGGTGGGGACGAGTGAGAGTGGGATGAACACGGTGGCGCTGGCAAACAATGAGGAGAATGTGTTGTTGCCTATAAACGAAGCTGTGTATGGGATGAAGAGCAAGAGTCAGGTGGAGATGTTTCTAGAACATAATGAGGGTGGTGGAGTGCAGCATCTGGCTCTTGGGACGGATGATATATTGGTGAGTGTGAGGGAGATGAGGAAGCGAAGTGGTGTAGGTGGGTTTGAGTTCATGCCTTGTCCTCCACCTATGTATTATCGCAAGCTAAAGGAGCGTGTTGGGGATCTTTTGAATGATGACCAGATTAAGGAGTGTGAGGAGCTTGGGATTTTGGTGGATAGGGATCATCAGGGTACCCTGCTTCAGATTTTCACTAAGCCTGTTGGAGATAGGTGACGTGTTTTCTTTCATTGCTTTTTTCTTATTATTTATTAATTGATGTTTCTTCTCTTCTCATTAATTAATTCCAACGCCTTGATTGATTGATGCATCATGCAGGTATATTTGTTTCGAATATTGCAATTGTAAAATATAAATGATAAATTAAAATATAATATTTATAAAATAGTTAAAACTTTGAATTTTAAAAATTTTATAAAAAATTTTCATTAATAAAAATTTAATTTAATGATAATGTGTAAATATCTCATTTTACAATTAGTATTCATTTATTAAAGATAATCGATGTATTGATTAAAGAATTAAAAAGTAATAATTAATAATATTATTCGATCGAATAATTAATATTGATTAGTGTTTCAATCACTCATGTAATATACTAAATAACATTTTTATTTTGTTAATTAATATTTCTAAAATCGATCGATTTTTTAATTTATACAATATTGCAAGGATAATAAATTAAAAATGAAAATATTTTATTAAAAAGTGTAACATTTAATATTATCATTGCATTGAATATTATGATAGTTGTAATTTCCAATAAAATATTTATACTTTTGATTTATTATCTTGTGCAATGTTGTAGGTTAAAAAACTGTTCTAAAATAACTCAAAATAAAGTATAAAAAAAATTATGTTTTAAAATTTAATTAATAATATTCAAAAGAAAAGGAAACTAACATATGGAAATTATCTATTTTAAATTTTCAAAAAATCAAAGGATAAGAAAATATTTAAAGAATGTAGGGTACAGTAGCTTTGCTTAAATCTATATGAATAGTAGCTTTGCATCATGGTTGCTGCAACTTTATGCTTGTTTGTGTTTTGGTCAGTATTGGATCTGTGTGTTGTCGTTTGAAAGCTACTGTGTAGGGGCTCTTGACCCGTTATTATCAGGGATGTTTTTATCTCATTTGGAGGGATCAGTTGCTTTTTCTTGGCCACTTTGGTATTGTTTTGTAATGAGTTATTTTTTTACTTTAAACTTTGAGCTATGACTACTTTATGATTGTACTTTGTAATGGGTTGGAATACCCCTTGTACTCATTTTTAATTCAATTCAACTTTTGTTCCAAAAAAAAAAGATTCAAAGAATGTGGATAGTATTAAATAATAAAAAAAAATCAAACTCTCCAAATTTTTATAATTTCTAAAGTAAAATAAAAAGACACTTGAACTGGTGGAGCTTCAATAATCTAAGAGTGAATACGAGAGCTTCATTTAGTTCTCAAATTATATATATATATATATAGTATTAAATAACAAAAAAAAATCAAACTCTCCAAATTTTTATAATTTCTAAAGTAAAATAAAAAGACACTTGAACTGGTGGAGCTTCAATAATCTAAGAGTGAATACGAGAGCTTCATTTAGTTCTCAAATTATATATATATAGAGGAGTAAATTTGATTTTGATGTGATATATGATAAAGTTATATGGTTATTTGAGAAATAGATCAGAATAATACCTCTTTATAAGAGATTTAAGAATAAGGAGTTAAATTTAATACATAAAAATAAATAATTTTAAGGGGATTATCAAGCAAAGAGTGCAGTAAATTAAATAGGGTTTTATACATGACAAATTGCTACATAAGGAGAATTTAAATGCATGAGACCGAAGAATTGTTGAATTGAATTACAAGTTATTGTTTATTTGATGCTTTCACGCATGTAAGTTTGTCAAAATGCTCTTTCACTTAAACTGAATGCCTCATCATTTTATGTATTGAGCGTGCCTTATCTTCTTTTCTTTTTCATCTCATTCTTCTGATTGTTTATTAATTATCAATTTTGCCTTGTGTGTTATGGTATGATGATTAGTTAAATACGGTTGCATTGATTGGTTCTTCTTTGAAATGGGTAGGCCAACAATATTTCTAGAGATAATTCAGAGAATTGGATGCATGCTCAAGGATGAGGAAGGGAAGGTGTACCAAAAGGGTGGATGTGGGGGGTTTGGGAAAGGCAATGTCTCCGAGCTTTTCAAATCCGTTGAAGAATATGAGAAGACTTTGGAAAGTAGAAGAACTGCATGATCCCCGAGATTTATCTTGTTGTACTACGTGGTGCTTTAATTATCTTTTCCAAGATGTCATCTAGTTACTATAATGCTAATTTATGTTGGTCTTCTCTTCCTTTCTTTGAGAAGCTAGTGATCGTATAGCTAGAGCCCTTCCAACAAGGTTGCTTTGTATATTGGGCCAATGATGACAGGAATTGCCAAGGACCTAGAATTGAGCAAAGCAAACCAATTAGAACCAAAATTAAGCAATTAAAATGCAAATATAGGTGCTGGAACAGCAGCTATATTCACGTGGAAAATGAAAGAAAGTGAAGGAAAATGAAAGAAAAATGGAGAGGAAAAGAAGTGGAAGATCGCCACTGATGCAAGTCATTTCTTGTTGCAGCAGATAAGATCAATCGCCAGTCGCCACTAATTCAGGAGAATTAGATAAGACTCATCCATGGTTTAAGCAACAACCACCAAGCACACTCAACTCACAAGGGAGGAGATTCTCAACTCACAAAGAGGAGAAAAATGGGCATAATGCCTTTACTTCCAAATTCAATGTTTTTGTTACATGAGGGAGAGCTCCTTTATATAGGAGAAGGAGGGGGAAGGGGCGGCCTACTCTAGGCGATGTGGGACTTTACAAGGAAAAGAAAAATAAGAAAGAAAATAAAAGATGAGTGAATACTCATCCAAGGTGGGATTTGAACCCACACCCCAAGAGGCTCCTAGCTCAATTATGACTTAGCCATTAAAGCCATGTCCCATGCGCCTCACTCTTAAGGAAAAAGGGAAAAGATGAAATAAAACTATCCTACATGGGAATTGATCCCATGACCTCCTATACCTTGTAGCAAGGCAATCTACTAACCACTAAACCCATACAATTAGCGCCTACTAGGAGGAAAAATACAATCAATTAAGAGTATCCTAGTCTAGGGTGGTGCATAGGACCATGTGTCCTATTCCAGGGTCAAGGTTGTCCTTCTGTAGGGCAGTGGTGTCCTTCTGTAGGGTAGTATCCCTAAAAATGTAGGTCACCAACTTTCCCATCTCTTCCTTAATCTTCTTAGCTCGTCCTCTAGTCATTGGTCCAGTTATATCCTTGACTGCTTCAGTAGGAGGCTGCTGTTGTGCTATGTCATCATCCCCTCCCCCTTGCGTAGGATTTGACCTCAAATCTGGATAGTCATCTCCTACATCAAAGAGAGAGAGATCAGAAACATTGAAAGTAGCACTTACACCATACTCACCAGGAAGATCAATTTTGTAGGCGTTATCATTTAAGCGCTCCAAGACTTGAAAGGGTCCATCACCCCTAGGAGAGAGTTTGGATTTCCTTTCATTTGGGAATCTTTCCTTGCGGAAATGAACCCAAACCCAATCCCCAGGTTCAAATATCATCCGCCTACGCCCTTTGTTAGCGGCCTTTGTTTGGGAAGCCAATCTGCGCTCAATATTAGCCTTTACTCTAGCATGAAGTTTCTTAATAAACTCGGCCTTAGCTTTACCATCTTTGTGCTCCACAAAAGAAGAGTTAGGGATAGGCAAAATATCAAGAGGAGTTAAAGGGTTAAAACCATAAACAATCTCAAATGGAGTATGCAAAGTAGTAGAATGCTTGCTCCTATTATATGCAAACTCTATATGAGGTAAATATAAGTCCCATGATTTTAAACTCTTTTGAACCATAGCCCTTAATAATGTGCCTATTGTCCTATTGACAACCTCTGTTTGTCCATCAGTTTGTGGGTGGCATGTGGTAGAAAACAGTAATTTGGTGCCTAGCTTGTGCCATAGTGTTCGCCAGAAATGACTAAGGAACTTAGTATCTCTATCAGACACTATGCTTCTAGGTATGCCATGTAAGCGTACTATTTCTCTAAAGAAAAGATCAGCAATTTCTTGTGCATCATTTACCTTTTGGCATGGAATGAAATGTGACATCTTTGAAAAGCGATCCACTACCACAAAGATTGAATCCTTTCCTCTTTGGGTCCTAGGTAATCCTACAATAAAATCCATGGTTAGGTCTAACCAAGGTCCTTCAGGAATAGGGAGAGGAGTGTAGAGGCCATAGGGATTTACCTTTGATTTGGCACTTTTACATTTTATACACCTATCACAATGTGCTTTAACGTGTGTGCTCATATGTGGCCAATAAAAGTGTTCTTGTAAAATCCCTAAGGTTTTGGGTACACCAAAGTGTCCCATAAGTCCTCCCTCATGGGCTTCCTTAACCAAAAGCTCTCTAATGGAGCAATGGGGAATGCACAACTTATCCCCTTTGAAGAGAAACCCTTCATGCCTATAGAATCCATCTTTTGCCATTGTTTCACAAGCTTGGTACTTTTCGGCAAAGAAGGAATCATGCTCATATAATCCCTTTAAGTTTTCGAAACCAAGTAGTTTTGCATCTAAGGTAGCTAACAAACTATACCTCCTTGAAAGAGCATCAGCCACTATGTTGGCTTTTCCTTTCTTATACTTGATGACATAGGGAAATTGTTCAAGAAATTCAACCCATTTGCATGTCTTTTGTTAAGTTTCCCTTGTCCCTTAATGTACCTTAAGGATTCATGATCAGTATGTATCACAAATTCTTAGGTAGGAGGTAATGTTGCCATGTTTGAAGTGCCCTCACCAAAGCATAAAATTCTTTGTCATAGGTGGGGTAATTCAACATTGCACCCTTGAGTTTTTCACTAAAATAGGCTATAGGATGTCCATCTTGCATTAAGACAGCTCCTATTCCTACATTAGATGCATCACACTCGATTTCAAAGGATTTAGAAAAATCTGGTAGTCTTAAAATGGGAGCTTGCATAAGTTTTTCTTTGAGTTCTTTGAAAGCATCCTCTTGTGCTTTCTCCCACTTAAAACCCACATTTTTCTTAAACACTTCATTGAGGGGAGCAGCTATTGTGCTAAAGTTCTTGACAAACCTTCTATAGAAGCTTGCCAAACCATGGAAGCTCCTCACATCTCCCACGGATTTTGGGGTGGGCCATTCTTTGATGGCTTTGATTTTCTCTTCATCTACTTGAACCCCTTGAGAGTTAATGACATAGCCTAGGAAAGTGACACTTTCTTTATAAAAAATACATTTTTCAAGATTAGCAAATAAGTGTTCCTTTCTTAGTGCCTCAAGTACATCTCTAAGATGATTGATGTGATCTTCACAGCTTTTGCTATAGACAAGTATATCATCAAAATAAACAACCACAAACTTGCCTAAGAAAGCTCGAAGCACATGATTCATTAATCTCATGAACGTACTTGGTGCATTAGTTAAGCCAAAAGGCATAACTAGCCATTCATACAACCCATATTTTGTTTTGAATGCCGTTTTCCATTCATCCCCTTCCTTGATTCGAATTTGATGGTAGCCACTTTTTAAATCAATTTTTGAAAAGATGCAGGCTCCATGTAATTCATCAAGTAAATCATCCAATCTTGGAATGGGATGCCGGTATTTGACTGTTATGTTGTTAACAGCACGGTAGTCAGTACACATTCTCCATGTACCATCTTTTTTTGGTACAATGATAACAGGAACAACACAAGGACTGAGAGATTCCTTGACCCAACCCTTACTAATTAGTTCTCCTACTTGTCTTTGTATTTCCTGGGTTTCAACTGGATTTGTCCTGTATGCTGGTCTATTGGGTAGAACAGCGCCGGGTATGAGATCTATTTGGTGCTCAATTCCTCTAAGAGGTGGTAATCCACTTGGGATATCTTTTGGGAAAATGTCCCCAAATTCTGCTAAGAGATCTCTTATGTTTGGAGGAAGATCAAGAGCGATCAAGGGATCTTCTTCTTCTTCTCCATTGGTTTCCTTACTAAGTAGTAGGAACCAAGGTTCTTCTTTGGTGGCTTCTTTTTTTATCTTACTTTTCTTTATTACGTGAATCCTATTAATCTCTTTTTCTAATTCCTTTTCTATTTTTCTAGACTCTTCCTCTTTTTCCTTGTCTATGATCTCTTTAAGTTGGATTTGGTCTTCTCTAATTTCACTAGAGGTCATAGGCATTAAGGTGAATTTAACCCCTTGGTGGCGGAACCTATAGGTGTTGGAATACCCATCATGCTTCACCCTTCTCTCATATTGCCATGGTCTTCCTAAAAGGATGTGAGAGGCTTCTAAGGGTATGACATCAAAGGTTATTTCATCTTGGTAATCCCCAACCTTGAACCTTAAGCTCACTTGCCTATCCACCATAAACTCTTCCTCATTACTCACCCATTGAAGTGTATAAGGTTCTGGATGTGGGGTAGTAGGTAAGTTTAGCTTGTTAACTAACCTAAGGCTAGCTAAGTTGCTACTACTTCCTCCATCTATGATCACTAAACATACCTTGTCTTCAATTGGCACCTAGTGTGGAATAGGTTCTCTCTTTGGCTCTCTTCTTCACCCAAAGGTGTTTCTAGGCTTTCCTAAACAACATGGTTGCCCTTTCCCCTTGCCTCCTTCCTTCCATTCTCCTAATGATTTTATGTTAAAATTTTAAGGACCTTTTCCACTCAACTAAGTGTTATACTCAAAGGAATGTTAACACTCGTGTATGTCACTCTTTTTTGGCTTTTTCTAAGATGAAAACACTCTTGCCTCTTCTACTCGGTTGGTGTTGGTTGAAGTTGCCAAAGACCAGAATTAGCCTAAGTCTTAACCCTTACCCAAATAGAAGCGCACTAACAAAAGAAAATACTACCGGAAGAAAGAAAGAATACCTAAGACAAAACAGAGAATTGATATGACAAACAAGAAAAGCTGGCACTCAAACAAGCTTATACACAAGAGTAGACAGCAAACAAGACAATACGGAAGAAATTGCAAAGAGAGTTGTTTTTGGTGATTTTTGAAAAAGAGTTGCCAAAATTGTTGTTTTAGAAAAACAGCAAATACAACTCAATTACGGTATACAGGGAAAAGAAACAGAAAATTACAGTAAAACTGTCACTGTATTGTTGGGATAACTCTTTGTTTTTGTTTTTCTATTTTTTTGAATTTTTTTGAATTTTTTTGACTTTTGACTTTTTGGGTGTCTTTTGACTTTTTCTTCCTTGTTGTTGACTTTTGCACCTTTTTTTTTGCTTTTTAACACCTCTTTTCTATTTTTGGCACGTACGTACCTTTTGTATTTTTCTTGCCTTTTCTTTCTCTCTTTTTTTTTGTCTTTTTCCCCAACAGAAAATTACAGCAAATTTGTACACAGTGAAAAGAAAATTAACTGTACCTACTGTAATATTTTTTGGAAATTTTCTGACAGTAAACTGGTCCAAGTGGCCCAGAAAATTAAGAAAATAATGAATAAACTGATTTCTACACTGAAAAACGTAATTGGCAACTGATTTCAAAAATGGCCAAAAAATTGCTTGGCACTTCCTTGTTGATTATACAAGACCAGTGTGGTCACATAAACGCGCTTGGTTCAATTTTAAGTTGGGAGTTAATTGTGAACTCCAAAAAGATCCTAATCAGTGAGCGTTTTTGCACAATCAAGCAGGAAAGTTCAAAGTAGATAGCAGCCAATTCAAGTTTGCAATCAGAATACCAATCAAAACAGACAACACAAGAGTAGAATATGAAAGAAACAGAAGCCCAAAAATGCGCATAAATGGCAAAATAAAGCAAGATAAATTGTTCAAAATAAATGGCAGAAAATAAATGGGGAAAGCTGAAATTAAAAGGACGGGGAGGACAGAAATGTAAATGGCAGAATGTAGAGGGGAATAGCTGAAAGTAAAAGGATGGGGAGGTACTGAAATATAAAATGACTAAAAGTAAAAAGGGGGAAGCTGAAAATAAAAGGATGGGGAGAGCTGAAAGTAAATAGCTGAATGTAAAGGGGGAAGCTGAAATTAAATGGGATGGGAGAAGCTGAAATTAAATGGCGGAAAAATAAAAGCGGAAAAGTAAAGAGATGAAAATGGGGGGGATGACAATTAATGGTGAAGGGGAGAAATGTAGGTGAACGATCTTTGGAAAATGAAGACAACAATGCCTCCTCTTACCATACTTCACCACAAACAAGCAGTTATATCAATTAATTTGCAAGAATCACTCAAGAACAAATATGAGCAATTAAAGAGGCATTTAAACAAACACCTAGGGGGTGGGAATTAGCGGCCCAAAACAGCCCCCATCTAGCAAGAATTCAAGCAAATCAATCAAGACAGACAAGTGCTGATAGCAAGCAGAAAGGCACCCTCGGGCCTGGGAAACAGTCCAAGTCCAAATTACAATTGAAAGAGGGATAGAATTACACTAAATTGAAGCAAAATTCTGCACAAAAGAGGTGCAACAAGGTCGCTCCAACAGCCACAAAATCAGCCCCAAAGTTGCTCAATCCATCAAGCTCTGATTACCAATTGATGACAGGGAATTGCCAAGGACCTAGAATTGAGCAAAGCAAACCAATTAGAACCAAAATTAAGCAATTAAAATGCAAATATAGGTGTTGGAACAACAGCTATATTCACGTGGAAAATGAAAGAAAGTGAAGGAAAATGAAAGAAAAATGGAGAGGAAAAGAAGTGGAAGATCGCCACTGATGCAAGTCCTTTCTTGCAGCAGATAAGATCAATCGCCAGTCACCACTAATTCAGGAGAATTAGATAAGACTCATCCATGGTTTAAGCAACAACCACCAAGCACACTCAACTCACAAGGGAGGAGATTCTCAACTCACAAAGAGGAGAAAAATGGGCATAATGCCTTTACTTCCAAATTCAATGTTTTTGTTACATGAGGGAGAGCTCCTTTATATAGGAGAAGGAGGGGGAAGGGGCGGCCTACTCTAGGCGATGTGGGACTTTACAAGGAAAAGAAAAATAAGAAAGAAAATAAAAGATGAGTGAATACTCATCCAAGGTGGGATTTGAACCCACACCCCAAGAGGCTCCTAGCTCAATTATGACTTAGCCATTAAAGCCATGTCCCATGCGCCCCACTCTTAAGGAAAAAGGGAAAAGATGAAATAAAACTATCCTACATGGGAATTGATCCCATGACCTCCTATACCTTTTAGCAAGGCAATCTACTAACCACTAAACCCATACAATTAGCGCCCACTAGGAGGAAAAATACAATCAATTAAGAGTATCCTAGTCTAGGGTGGTTCATAGACCATGTGTCCTATTTCCAGGGTCAAGGCTGTCCTTCTGTAGGGCAGTGGTGTCCTTCTGTAGGGTAGTATCCCTAAAAATGTAGGTCACCAACTTTCCCATCTCTCCTTAATCTTCTTAGCTCGTCCTCTAGTCATTGGTCTAGTGATATCCTTGACTGCTTTCAGTAGGAGGCTGCTGTTGTTGTATGTCATCAGCCAACCTTCATTGGAATTCTTTGTACAATAAACTAATATATGAGCTCTAGCAAAATTAATGTTTGTGTATGTGTGGTTCGGTTTCAGCTTTTTTCACTATGCAACCCGAACCGAACCAACCCGACTTTCTACGGGTTGGGTCGGGTCAGGTCTTGGGTTTGATTATAATAATATTAAATCCTGGAATGTGTAGAAAAAACTTGACAAAAATGCAAAAAAAATCTGAAAAAAATAGAAAAATTGTGAAGCAGTATTTACTGATAAAAACAAATTTATTTCCAATTATATCCATTAGTATCTTCTTCTTACCTGCAGTAACTTAGACAAATCAATTTGTTTCAACTACCTTCAAATTCACCAGCAAATGAGCAAATCATGAACATATTTGTTTCCCTCAATATTCAGCAAATCATGACACATGGCACCATAAACCAAGTTATAAAATAACAAATAACTCATCAATAGTAAAAACATTAACAACAAATACACAAACATTTTACAAATACTATTGGAAATTTTGTCTCTAAAAAAGTCTCCTCCAAGCTCCAGTCCTTCTTCATTCCTTCTTCATTCCAAGTTGTGTTGGAACCTCTTCTCCTGTCATTATGCATGAATGTAAATAAAAACAGAAATTAAAAATAGTGTAATAGGAAATCAAATCAAAAACAGAAAATCTGTGACTAAAAAATTGCACCTATTCTGAAATTATGGTTTAGGCGATAAAGGCTACATGCAGGGGCTTTGAATGCATACATAATACATTTGGCATTTGTATCTGCACATTATATATACTAGTAATCTTCCAGAGTCACATCACCTTTATTGTTGCTTCTAATACTATTGCCATTTTCCTGAAATTAATGGAAGAGAACACTTAAATGATACAAGTTAACTGCACTAAATTTTCATCCCATTAATTATAATTTGGTTTTGATTTTTTTGACAAGCTTGGTCAGATGTCAGAGCTGAAGTCCATGAATTTTTAAAAGCATCCATACCTTCAGTTTCCTGTTTCCTGCAATCAGTGTTATTTTATCATCACAGCTGGTAGCAACCAAATCTGTGATAGCATTAAAAAGGTACATTAAGGCTTCACATTGTTAAAATAGAGCATCCAGTAAAAATGTAAAATCAATTCTCATCAGTCCACTACATCTTGAATGATCGATTTACAAGAGGATGCAAAAGAAGGTACAATATGGTCTGGCCAGCAATTAGAATCAATTCCAACATTTTAAATCACTTTCATCCAATGTACTTCATTAATCATGCATAATTTATTTCCTACTATTAATTTTAAAAAAATATCAAAATCAATTCTACCTAATTATAAACCAAACGAACCCTTAATTAAGGCATGCAATATATAGATTGAATTACACTATAGGCATTATCAAATGCTAAGAACTAATTAAACATCAAAGAGGGACTTAATTAGTCACCACTCATTTTTACCAACTAGTATGGTTCTCTGAACAATGAAACATACAACACATGTTCATAAATCGAGTGTTACTAGTATATATAATGTGCAGATACAAATGCCAAATGCATCATGTATGCATTCAAAAGCCCCTGCATGTAGCCTTTATCTCTTAAAGCAAGTACCCTAAAAAATTAAGAATTGACAACTATCTAAGAAAAACATGATGAACATTTAAACTATCAGAATAATAGCTTGCTCTTTTACCTTCTGAGGTGCAAAGGTTGATGCTCCTGCTTCTATGGTAAGATTACTAGAAACATCAAATATAGGCCTGCAAAAACAAATCTAACCGAATCATTATATATGACATAGGCATGGAAATTCCAATAAAAAGCATAAACTTACAAGAATACATATTACCAAAATGAAATTATCAGGGACCTTGAAAGAGCCTATACTAGCATGTATTTCATTAGCTGACAAATAATAAGAAAAACTAAGAAAGCCTGGTTGTTTGTTTGGTTAATTTCAGCAGTATATATATGAACCTTAATTAACCCTTGAAGCTACATACTGAGAGTTGCTTGAAAACAAATTAAGCATAAACCTACTCAATTAAGGAAGGGAAATCAAATCCAAGCTATTAGTTAGGCGTTAATAAAAGTCAGATCACATAATGCACCAAAACAGAATCATCAAAATAGTGCACCAAAACAGAATCACCAAAACAGATCACATAGTACACCAAAACAGATCACATAGTGCACCAAAATCGAATCCAAATTGCATGGCTAACACTGAATCATCAAGGGCCAAAGTCAGATCACATAGTGCACCAAAACAAAGATCAGATTCATTTCAAAGGCAACCAAGCAGACGAAGAGTTTCATAGTATATATGTATGTACCTGTTTGGCGTTTGCAGTGAGTTCATCAATACTCGAGACCACCAAGCAGAAGAAAATAAATTCCAAAATTCAAAATCTGAAAAGTTAGAAAAGGATGGAACGGATTATTAGATGAGAAATGCGAAGAAGAACCGAGAGCAGAGAACGATTCAAGCGAAACAAAACACAGACACACACGGTTACCTGATAATAGTGTAGAAACGATCCAGGACAAGGGGAGGAGAACACTTCCAGCAACCACGAGCGACGGCAACAAGGGGAAGGGAAGTTGTCAACGGCGGCGGCACGAGGAGCAAGTGTGAGGGGACAGAGGAGAGTATGGACGAGAGAGGCTAGGGTTTAGAAAGGGAAAAGAAAATCTGTGAATGAGAAACTACAAGGGGAGGAGAACACTTCTGGCAACCACGAGCGGCGGCAACAAGGGGAAGGGAAGTTGTCAACGGCGGCGGCACAAGGAGCGAATGTGAGGGGACGGAGGAGAGTATGGACGAGAAGAGGCTAGGGTTTAGAAAGGGAAAAAAATCTGTGAATGAGAGAAACTACTCTACTGCTACGCGTATAAAACGCTAAAATGAATCACCCTGGTTCGGGTACGGGTTGCTCGAGTTTGCAAAATGAGAACCCGATACCCGAACCAATTAACCCCCGGGTCGCACACAAAATGACCCGAACCGAACCAATACCCAACCCAACCCATTTTTTTGGTTTGGTTTGGGTCGGGTCGACCGGGTTGGTGGGTCGACCCGAACCCGCTTACACTCCTAGTTCTTAGAATCAAAGTGATAAAAAAGGTAATTTTTCGAGATTAACTTTTATCACCACAAACAAATTGGCACGCCCGGTGGGACAAATTTGCCAAAAAGTAGTGTGTGTTATATTTTCTGGATATTGATCTTGCATGCATTTGAGAAGTGGTAGAACAATATCTGTTCAAATGATAATGCAAGGCAAGTAGGAAATGGAAACAATAATAGGGATACAACTACAAATTCTGGAAGTCCACCACCCAAGCAAATGAATCAGTGAATAATAATGACAATATTGGGGGAAACGGAAGTAGTAGTGTTAATAGGGACCAAATCATTTCCACTACTTTACTAGAAAACCTAGTAATAAGTCAAATAGGTTATACTATCCCAGTTTCTAATGTTGTTTCTATGCCTCAGAATGGCAATCCAATGTATGGATTACCTTATGGTTTCGTCCTGAGTTCTAGGATGGCTCCACCAACAATGTCAACAGTTTGTCCAACAGCGGTTCCTATTGCAAACCATGGACCAATTTTTAATCCCTTTGTAGGGAGTTCCTCTTCGTCCATTATGAATTCTACTTTGCAAACCTTAAGACAAAAAATGGATGAAAGTAATCATGAAATGATGAATATGTTGACACAACAAATGGCCACAATGTTTAATCCATTGGTCCAGACAACAAACACAAATTATAACTTGTTGGCCAGGCAAATGGAAAGGACTGCAAATGTGTTTGGGGCACCTACAGACCCTATTGTAAGACAAGTGGCTAATAATAATCCTCCAATAAACCAAGGGGATCAAAACAACCAAGTGCCAAATCCTATTGCTCCAGTCAAAAATAGGGAAGAAAATGCTCCTAGAGTTGTTTTGAATAGAAATCAGAATGCTGATGAAATCCTAGAAAAGATAAGAGCAAATAATTTAGGGGGGCAACAAAATGTTGTTGGAATTATCGAACAAGTCCTAAATAGACATGAGTTTAATGTAGGATTTGCAAATCATCCTTATGTAGTATATCTCCTTTCACCCAAATGGTTTTACAAACTGAATTACCTAGGGATGGAAAGTTCCTAAATTCACTAAGTTTTCTGGTGAAGTAGGAGAATCTACCGTCGAACACATTGCTCGATATCAAATTGAAGCAGGTGATTTGGCCAATAATGAGGAATTGAAAATGAAGTATTTTCCTAGTTCCTTAACCAAGAATGCTTTCACTTGGTTCATAACTCTTTCTCCTAATTCGATTCACTCATGGAATCGGTTAGAAAGAAGTTTCCATGAATAATTCTTTAGAGGGGAAACTAAGGTTACTCTTATGGACTTAGTCAATATTAAAAGATCATCAAATGAGTCCATAGATGAATATTTGAATAGGTTTAGACAAATGAAAGCAAGATGTTTTACTCAAATTCCCGAATATGAATTAGTCCAAATGGCTGCAGGAGGTTTGGATTATTCGATTCGTAAGAAGTTGATCAATCAACAACTTAGGGATATGGCCCAATTGGCCGATAAAGTGAGGCAAATAGAACATCTTAAGAAAGAAAAGAAAGATTCAGGAAACCTAAAAAAGTTTTCAGAAAAGATAAAATAGCATATCTAGAAGTTTCTGATGATAGTGACTTCGAATATGATTTAGAGGATAATGATGTTCATGTGGCAGAACTTAAGCCAGGGTCTCCTTATGTTTGTCAATCTTTAAAACCATATGGAAATACTAATAATAATTCAAAAGATAAATTTCCTAAAAAACTTATGGTTTTGATATTTCGAAAGCTGACCAAATTTTCGATATACTAGTTAAAGACAAACAAATAATTCTAAGTGATGATCATAAGATTCCTTCTCAAGAACAGAGAAGAGGTCGAAAGTATTGTAAGTATCATCACACCTATGGACACTGGACTAATAGCTGTGTCCGTTTCAGGGATATTATTCAAGAAGCTATTAAACAAGGAAGATTGAAGTTTGAAGAGAAAACACCAATGGCAATGAAAATCGACTCTGACCCACTTCAGGTGAATGTTAACTATGCAGAACCTGCAAGCATTAACATGGTTGAAGTGGAAGACTCGAATTCTGTCAAAGAAGCCACTGAAATGGTTGTTCATGAAGTTCAGGAACTTCGAGATTTTTTCCAAAAGGTGGAGAGTCACTCATCAAATTTCTGAATAGGAAGAAGTTTGAGGATGCTTCAATCGAACTGTGTCCAAGATGCCATGCAGTGTTTGACAAATCAGCTGCGAAAGCCTTTCAAGATTCTGAAATGAAAAGGCATTATCAGGCAGTGGCTGCAAAAGGCCAAAAGAATGAGAATAAACAAGTGAAGGTTAGTCCTGCTTTTGGAGGATGGATTTCGAAATCCAGTTCCGTTTTAGAAGAGAAAGTGCCTCACAAGGTGAATGTGATCAATAAGGGAAAGCAACCTATGCACCCAAATGTCCATGTTACTGGAAATCTCGAACCTTTGTGCCACCTTCTACTATTTCTCCAAAAAATGGATTCGTCCTGGATATCCCAAACCTCAATATAACTATCAAGGATTCCAACAAAGGCCTTATTATGGAAACAGGACACCAATGAAGAAGACCCAATGGAGAAGGGCGCAGAGAATGAGGAAGGCTGCCTTCGAGGAGCAGGAAAAACAAAATATGATGACTGAAAAGAATAATACACAACCCAAGCCAATTCAAGCAAAGAATGCACAAGTGATTCAAGTTCAGACAAACTCGAATCATCCTTCGTATGCACAAGTAGTGAAGAAAAAACCATCTTTCCAAGTGACTGGAGGTTTCGATGAGAACGAAGATGATTTGTTAACAGAAAACTTCGAAACAGGATTTGCAGATAGTTTGGATGATATCTGTGCAGTGGTCTCTGTCCTGCCTGTTGAATATGCAGAAGAGCTTGAAAAGAGTTTGGAAGATGAAGATTATGAAGAAGATAACATTGATGAACCTATATGTTATACATACATTGGCAAACAAATTTGCTAAAATGATTTTGTTGTTTTCGAAAGGCCTACTGAAGATATGCAGTTTCACATGAAGCCATTGTTTATCAGGGCTTTGATTAAAGATGTAAGCATAGGAAAGGTACTTATGGATTCTGGAGCAGCAGTAAATTTGATGCCCAAGTTTATGATGAAGAAATTGATGAAGTCTAAAGCAGATTTGATGCCATATCAGATGGTGATTACTTATTTCAGTGGGAAACATCGAAGTCTGAGGGAGTTCTGTGTTTGGAATTGACTGTGGGAACCATCATGAGGCCCACAATGTTTGTTGTGGTCGATTCGAAAGCAAATTATAATCTTGTGCTTGGCAGAGAATGGATTCATGGAATTGGTGTTGTTCCATCTTCGATGCATCAGAAGCTTTGCTTATGGACTAAGGAAGGAGTGCCTATCTATGTCAATGGGGATAAAAATTATTTCAATGTTGAAGAAGATGTTGTTGATGTGAGAAGTATGGAAAATAAAGTGATGAAGGTAAGACCTTATGAGGTAATTGACAAATACATGTTGATGCTAACCAAAGTACCTTATTCATTAAGGTTGAATCCTGATTATGGATTCATGTTGCAATATGATGTTGGCCCATTCAAGGCCATAGAAATTTCAGAATGGTCAGATCCAGAATAAGTTCGAGCATTTGGGCTTGAATTTCGGCTTATATGGCCGAAAAGAAGGTAGAACGGCCCTCAAGGCCGAGCATAAACAACTCGAATATGATGATGAAATAACGGCTACTAAGACCGAATGGCAAAAAGGAAGAATAATTATCGAGGAAATAATGGATGAAGAAATATCATCAGAACAAGGAAGTAAAAATGTTGAAGAGATTTCTGAAGGATGTGAAAATTCTGAAAAGCAGTATCTTGAGGAAATGATTAAGAAGGTTGAAACATACGTTCAAGAAATGCAAGGGGTTGAATTTGAGAGATTAGATTGCATTTATGATGATTCCCCTTTGGGTTTCAAAGGGACTTTATCTCAAGGTATTAAGAAAATGGAAGCTCAAGATCCTTTGGAAGAAGTAAACTTAGGAATTTAAGATGAGAAAAGACCTACTTTTGTAAGTCAGAATCTCGAAGGAGAATTCAGGAAGAAAATGAATGACTTGTTGAAAGAATACAAGGATTGTTTCGCATGGGATTACCATGAGATGCCTGGTTTGAGTCGAGAACTAGTTGAACATAAACTTACAATTTTTCCAGATAAACGACCAGTAAAACAAGCTCCTAGAAGATTTGCTCCAGAAATAGTTTCAAAAATCAAAGAAGAAATTGAGCGTATTCTAAAAGCTAAGTTTATTCGAACTGTCAGGTATGTAGATTGAATTTCTAATATTGTACCTGTTATTAAGAAAAATGGAACTTTAAGAGTATGCATTGATTTTCGAGATCTTAATAATGCAACCCCAAAAGATGAATATCCAATGCCAGTGTTGATATGTTAATTGATTCGGCATCAAGAAATGAACTTTTAAGTATGTTAGATGGATATTCGGATATAATCAAATTTTTTTGCTAAAGAGATATATCGAAAACAGCTTTTCGATGTCCCAGTGCCATAGGCACTTATGAATGGGTAATGATGCCCTTTGGCCTTAAAAATGCTGGTGCAACGTACCAAAAGGCCATGAATTCGATTTTTCATGATTTAATAGGAAAATTTATGCAAGTCTATATAGATGATGTTGTGGTAAAGTCTGAATCAAAAGACTTCCATTTAGATCATTTGAGACAAGCTTTCGAAAGAATGAGAAAGCATGGTTTAAAAATGAATCCTATTAAATGTGTTTTTGGTCTCTACAGGTAATTTTTTGGGATTCCTTGTGCATAAAAAAGGCGTTGAGATTGATAAAAATAAGGCTAAGGCAATTCTAGAAGCATCTCCGCCTACTACGAAGAAGCAATTGCAGTCTTTTCTGGGGAAAGTAAACTTTCTTCGAAGGTTTATTTCTAACTTATCAGGAAAGACGAAAGTGTTTTCCCCTTTACTTAAACTGAAGAAAGAAGAAAATTTCAAGTGGGAGAACGAAGATCAACAATTCTTTGAAGAAATCAAGAGATATCTGACAATGCCTCCGATTATGACTCCTCATTTGCCAGGAAAACCTTAGAAGTTATATATTTCTGCTTCAGAAGCCACAATTGGAAGTATGTTGGCTCAAGAGGATGAAAACGGTGTAGAAAGAGCTGTTTATTATTTAAGTAGAGTCATCAATGATGCAGAAACTAGATATTGGCAATCGAGAAATTATGTTTGTGTTTGTACTTTTCTTGTACTAAACTCAAGTACTATGTTAAACCTCATGATGTATTTGTAATTTCTCATTTCGATGTAATAAAACATATGTTATTAAAGCCTATATTGCACAGTAGAGTTGGAAAATGGGCGTTAGCATTAACTGAGTTTTCATTAAAATTTGTCCCATTGAAAGCAATGAAGGGGCAAGTTGTTGCTAACTTCTTGGTTGATCATCCCCCAATTCCAATGGAAGAGTCAATATATGTAGGTTTAGAGCCTTGGAGGTTATATTTCGATGGATCCAAACATAAAAATGGAGCAGGAATTGGAATTCTAATCATTTCTCCTAAAGGATTTCCTACTCGAATGATGCACTATGTCAAAAAAGGCCTTAGAGGGCGCTCCCGTGCAGCCTTAAAGGGCGCTCTCGTGTGCGCTAATAGAATCTGCTCTTGTTTGGTCAATAAAACGAGGACGCTCATTGGAGCGCCCTGACAGAAGCAAAAAGAGGGCGCTCCCGTGTAGCCTTAAAGGGTGCACACTTGAGCGCCCTCCATAAGCACAAGACGTACTTATGGAGGGCGCTCCAAGGAAGCGCCCTGGTTCTTTAAAACAAGGGCGCTCCATGGAGCGCCCTCCTTTCGTTTTTTTTTTTCAATTTTTGTTTTACAACAAGGGCGCTCCAAGGAGCGCCCTCCTTTTTTTTTGCAATTTTTGTTGTTTTTAATCTATTTAACCTGCATATTTATTTCAGTCTGATCCCAATGGCTTAATCCAAAATCATGCATATTAATTCCTTAAAATTCAAAACACTTAGTCATACTATGAACAACACTTAGTAAACAACACACATATCTACTTGAAATAAGAATTCAAACTTGTCATAATATGAATAGTTTACCTATGCAAGAGTAATGGTGAAAGTATGAAGTACCTATACAACTATATAGAAATAACCAAAACACATGACATCTCACAAGAATCAACTCAGTGGTAAATAAACATGCATCTCATATATATGCTTAACAACTATAAGTCTTCTAAACTAAAATTTTTTTGGCATAGTTTACTCTATGTGATTTCACATTTCACCAATTTATCAATAGTTGTACAAACCATACCAGCAGCCAGAATTCATAAGTCAAATAGTGATAACCAGTCAGGAATTTATAATGAAAAGGTGCACAAACTACAAACAAGGCCTCTTCTCCAAGTTGCAAAAAGAATAGTGATCATATCTACTCTGCTGAACCCGTCAGTTAAGTCATTAATATACAACTTTGTTCAACATTTTAACAATATGTATATGTTTACTACCGCACATATAATGTACAAATCAATTACAAATAACTGGTAATTACATGGTTTGCCCATTCTTCCTGAACCTCATCAAGCTGCTCCGTGTGTAGGTTGAGCTTCGGAACTGAGCAAAGTACTGTAAAAGCCAAAAATTGATTTGATTATATGAACTAGTGAATAGGGTTCAAAAAAGTAAATTGTTATCACAAGTCATAATTACCATCTTTTAGGTATTGTGAGTATGTTTTGATCAATGATATCCTTCATATAACGCATTACGAAGAGCCCACAATCGTCATTGTTTGGTTTGGGTAGGACACTACAAGTATAATTAATTTAAAAGTAAGTGATGCTTACGCGCTCAGTAATGACAAAACAAAATGTCCAGAAGAGATCAATATTACTTAATGCGGTACCATATGGATCAGGTATAATCCTATTCCGTGCTTCTGGGAATCCACCCAACTTTCTATATTCTTTAAAAGATCTAAAGCAATATAACAAGTAAATTGTATAAGAGCTCTTAATTATGTAAGTGTGATAGTAAATCAAAGGATACTTACTTAATAATCATATTGTCGTAGTTTGTTTTCATAACCAATTATTAATGTTAATAGTAATATTTTGATACATAATGTTAATAGTAATATACCATACAATTAAACAAACATACAAAATACACAGGACCCGCACCCAACAAGCCAAGTGAGGGACACTGCCAAGAATCCAAATGGAGGAAAACCATATATATAAAGATTCAGTATATAATTTCCCATTAAAAAATCTTCAACACATTCTATGAAAAGTTGAAAAGAACTACATTAGTACGTTTTCATTTTATCTTTATTTTTCTAAAAAATTTAATGTGCGAACATTTTGTTTTTTACATAAACTAGATTGGCTAAAAGATACAAAAAAGCTTCAACACGGGGTGGCATCCCCTAAAGCTTATATATTCTCTGCCCACCCACCCACCACCTTTGGCTTGGTATGGCCTATGTGTGCCCTGCACTGCAGGCCTAATAACTAATAACATATTACCAACCTACCCCCCAATTTTATTGGGAAAAAAACGGGGAAATCGAATTGAAGCAGATGAGAATGAGATGAGCATTGAGCAAAACGAGTGGGATGACTCAGCGGTTGAGAATGAGTCAACTCATGGATCCATCCTATCAGTCAGTCAAAACGTCCTTTATGTTAATTGTATGGTATATTACTATTAACATTATGTATCAAAATATTACTATTAACATTAATAATTGGTTATGAAAACAAATTACGATAAATCAAATCAAAGGATATATCTGATTAAAGTGCGTCACCAATATGCAGTGTTGAATTATAACCAGCTAGAAAACAATACCTTTTAAAAAAAGACATGTCAAAATATATACTCGTACTAAAAATTAATAGTCCTAAAATTTTGAGCAGCATTTCATCTAATTTTTTAACATTCTCATAATTAAGGAAAAAAATTTTTAACTCTAAACCACCAGCTACCAGTCCAAAAGAGATCAATATGAGTAATATATATAACATTACTAACAACCAACAACAATTTCCTACAAAATGCAGATAGTAAAACAGTGGGTGCACAAGAAAAAAATAAAAGCAAATAGAAAAAAATAGATTAGGGTAGGGTTTCCCTTACCCTTATGGCCGCGCGCGAGATGGAAAGTGTGGGAAGAGGGGCGCGCCGCAAGTACAGTAGGAAAGTGAAAATGGAGCTTGAGGAGGAATGGAAGCTTTGAGGACGGTGAGGGAAGCTTGAGGGGGGCGCCAGAATGCTCACGGTGGTGACTCCCTGGAATGCTCACGGTCGGAATGCTCACTGCGGTGAAGGACGAACTCACGGTAGTGACGAACAACGGCTCACGGTGAATGGAATGCTCACGGTGAGGAACGAATGACGGTCGTGTAAGCTTGATGAGTGAACGGAGAAGAGAAAAGGGGTTTAGAGAGAGAGAATGGAAGGGTTTAGAGAGAAAGAGAGAGACGCGGGTGAGAACGAAATGAGAAATATTCTGCGGGAAAAATGAATTTAATGAGAATAGAGGGCGCTCCAATAGAGCGCCCTGGAAAAGTATGCAGAAAATGAAAAGAGGGCGCTCCCAGGGAGCGCCCTGGAAAATTTATCAGAAAAATAAAGGAGGGCGCTCCAGTGAGCGCCCTCTATTGCAGGGAAAAAAATAAATAAAATAAAAAATTCCACCAGAAACGAGGCGCTCCCAGGGAGTGCCCTGTAAAAATAAATAAAAAATGAAGGAGGGCGCTCCCTGGAGCGCCCTCTATTTCAGGGAAAAAATTTCCACCAGAAACATAAAAAATAAAGGAGGGCGCTCCAGGGAGCGCCTCTATTGCAGGGAAATAAAAAAATACCATGGGAACGAGGGCGCGCAGATGAATCGCCTTGTATTTTACCTATAAGGGCGCTCCCGCCCAAATTTTGGAGCGCTCTGATTTTAAAATGGTCATTTCAGACGCTAGCTAACACGGGAGCGCCCTAAAGATAGTGCTCTAATATCCTAAAATTGGCATAGTGATGTTTGAAATAAAGCATCATTGTTCTAATAACACAGTAGAGTATGAAGCTTTTATTGCTAGCCTCGAAATATTAGTTTCTATGAATTCGAGGAATGTACATATTAAAGGAGATTCCCAATTAGTTATAAAGCAGATAACTAGGGAGTATAAATATTTAGATAAAAAATTGTCATAATTTTGCTAAGTCTTGCGAAGAATGTCAAAAGCATGGAAATGTGCAACAAGTTCCCAGCAAGTGAGTTACATTCGATAATAAAACCTTGTCCTTTTAGAGGATGAGCCTTGGATTTAATTGGGATGATACATCCAGCTTCTTCTAAAAACCATAAAATTTATTTTGGTTGGAGTTGATTACTTTACCAAGTGGGTATAAGCAATTCCTTTAAAAGAAGTTTCTCAAGAAGATATCATTCGTTTTATTGAAGAAAACATTATATTTCGATTTGGCTTACCTAAAACTATTACTACAGATCAAGGAACAATTTTTACTGGTCGAAAAATGGTTAAGTTTGCTGAATCAAAAGGAATAAAGTTATTATCCTCTACACCTTATTATGCTCAAGCCAATGGACAAGTTGAAGCAGTTAATAAAACCATCATTGCTTTGATCAAAAGACACGTTGACAACATCCAAGAAATTGGCATGAAACATTAAATCAAGTTCTTTGGGCTTATAGAAAGTCACCAAGAGAAGCTACTCGAACAACTCCTTATAAATTAGTATATGGTCATGATGCTATATTACTAGTAGAAGTTAACTTGCAATCATAAGGGTTCAAAGACAATTTGAGTTACACTTCTCAGGATTATTGGAATTTGATGTTTGATGAGCTGAATGAACTTGATGAAAAAAGATTGGTTGCTCTTGAAAATATTATTAGACAAAAAAAGCAGATTACCCGTTATTACAATCGAAGGGTTATGAAAAAGATTTTCAAATAGGTGATTATGTTTGGAAGTTGATTTTTACAAAAAGTCTAAGAAGTTTGGGTAAATGATCACCTAATTGGGAGGGACCCTTCGAGATTGAAAAAGGTGTTTTCAAATAATGCGTATTCAATTCGAGAATTAGTTGGTGATTTACGCATAATATCAATAAACGGGAAGTACTTAAAAGAATATAAGCCAATTTTGCAAGAACTAAAAATTGTGCATAAAGGAAAATAAATTGTTCAGAAGAGAAGTATTTCGAGCCCTTGCTCGAATTAAGAATTCGAAATTACATCAAAGGAGTTTAAAAATGAGCAGAATTAGAAAGGAGGATCATTTTTCATTTTGGAAAAATCATGCATAAGGTCTTCATACTGGATCTTCAAGCTGTAGTCAGATTTCTCTAAGTTGCCAATATCTTTTGAAACTTCAACAGCATCCCTCGAAATCCCTTTCACAGAGTTAAGGATTTCGATTCAAGAAGACCTTTGCCTCAAGATAGTAGCTTCAAGCTCACTTTTTTGTGACTTAACCTTTGTAGCATCCTCCTGAAGCTTTCTGATGGTTTCTTCGATCCGAAGATTCTCTTTTTCGACTTCCTCAACCTTCGATAAATTTTGTTTGATAGACTACTCATATTTGTGAACTTTGACCTTGCTATCTTGGAGTTTGTCCATCAATTCAGCCTTGTCACTTTTCTAAATGCCCAACCTCGAAGTGGTTTGTTCAATTTGATCAAGAGTGTTGAGGGAATTCTTATATAATTCAGAGAAACCTTTGAGCCATTTCTACTGAGATTTAGAAAATTCCTTGTGCCTTTTCTCGAAAAGAGTCAGATAGCATTGAATCTCTACTTTATAATGAGAATCTTTTGGAATTATTTTCAGCATAGGTTTCTCGAAAACCAATTTCTTGAAATTCTGAAGAACTACTTCTATTGAATCTTCTTCATTCAGAGGGTTTTGTACAATTGCTTCAGAATGGGCTGAAGATAAGGAAATCTCACCAGAAAGGACTTTAAAACTAGAAAAGGATTTTCATCTAAGCCTTTGAGACAATCATCCAAGTCTGTTGGAGTATATACAGGAGTAGACCTAGATGATTCCCTCGAAAAACCTGGGGCTTTTTCTGGAGTCCCTAATTCTGTTTGAGCAGTTGAAGTTTCTTTAATGGGAGATTTCTCATCTTTTCGAGGAGTAGGTTGAGGAGAAGGCATTGAATGGTCTTCTTGCGTAGAGGAATTTTCTTTAGTTGGATCATAAGGGGATTGAACTTCCTTTTCTCCTTCCTCTTCTTCTTGTTCTTTATCACTCTCTTCGATATCATCCATGAGCTTTTCTTTTGAAATAGATTTTTTTCGAAGAAGTGGCCTGGAGTGGACTTTCAATGGTTTTATCTTCTTTAGCACCACTCTCAGTTCGAGAACTCGAAGAGATGTTTATTTGAAAGCAAAAATTATTGAAGTTAGATAGATAGGAACATGAAGAAAAGTTATCTTTTTCTTGAGAAGAAAGAGAGTAAAAATTACTTGTTCCAAGATTCCACTTGGAATTTGTTTTTTATAGGCCTTAACTTTAAACCTTTGGCCAACTCTCTGAGTTTACATAAAGACAACATGTTTCGAATTAGAAAAGGTAATAGAAGTTGAAAAGAGTAATAAAAAGAAGGGAATAAAATCTTACAACTCCAATAGTTTTGCCTAGAGGGATCACAGAAAGAACCTTCTTTTCCTTTGGAGCCTTCTTTTCCTTTGGAGCATCCTTTACTCTCGAAGGTATAATTTATTTTTCAAGGGAAGTGTCCTGTTGAGAAAGTAAAAATAAATAAACATTAACAGGAACCCTGAATTCACAAAATTTCAAATTCAAAGGAGAATTTGAATCTACCTTCGAGAGGGATTCTCCATTGGATCCAGAGGATTGTTTCTTCTTTTTACCTTTTGCTGCTTCCTTCTTTGAAATACTCGAATCATCTACTTCATCCTTCTTACCCACAGAAGTAGATGGACTATTGTCAGAAGGTTCGTCATTCTTCTCGACCTTGCTTGATTTAGTCCTTTTTCGAGGTTTAGAAGCAACAACTGATGAGATTCTGGCAAGCGTACCAAAATTTTAGCAGTATAATAGTAAGTATGAGTTATCGTATCCACAGGGAACGATTCACTTCGTATTTACTCGTGATCAGACTATCAAGTAGAAAATGGTATTTGAGATTTTATGGTGAGGAAAGTAAATTTGCATAAAAGAAAGAGACGATTGAGAGAAGATAAAATACTTTACTTGGATCAGGATTGAACTTCGTATCATCGCACCCCTTATGCATGTGAATCCAAATATTATTTATGAATATATTTTTATAATACCTTAGCCAAACTATGTTATCTCCTGCCGGTGTCCCATATCACGAGATACTAAAAAGTAATTCATGCGGGTTCTCCCAAGCGACAAATTACCCTGGCTTGATTGCTCTATCTTTCCATTCGTTAACACTATCAATTCACCCTATAGACCCATAGTGTCAGCTATGAAGAGATTGCTTACTTCTACTTCAATGATCACTTTCTCCTATGACCCTATAGTAACTACTATAAGTACTTTTACCAATAAGAATTTTAGGTGTCCTATGTCTAGGCTTTCCCAAACTCGCTGTTAATTTATAGAAACATCTGTCACCTGAATCCTAAAATTAACCTATAACTCCGGCACACAGGCGGAAGCTATGCATTAAGCAAAGATAAAAATACCGATATTATAAAATAGGGATTCATAAATAAATACGAGAATTCACATACACTTTGGGGATTGAATCAACTACATTCAATCCTATTGAGACGTTTAGCTACGCATGGTAGCCATTACAACCCAATGGAGAAGCTGTCACCTTGCTCCAATCCTAGCTCTGCCTTTGTCGTCTCTCTAATCTCCTTCCTAAATGCTCCTTTCCTAACCTATGTAGCCTCCTTTTGATCTGTACAAAGGGTCTTATTTATAGACTAAGGAAAGCTATCTTAAATCTGGAAGGAATCTGATTTGAAAACAGATCTAAAACTAATCCACGCAGCTGCGCTTCATCTGCGCTCAGCGCATCTGCAGCGCAGGAAACAAAAAGCAAATATGATATTTGCGCTAAGCGCAAGTGAAGTGTGGAACGCGTAACTGATTGCTCTGTTCCCTCTTTTAACAGCTTGATCTCTTCCCGATCTTATCCTTGTTTGCTTAGCTTTCCTTGTTTCCCTCTTTTTGATCTAATTTTGTTGTTTATTCTGCCTTTGAATTTAAATTGGGAAGTTATCCGCAGAATCCTTGTTTAAATGGCAGCTGATCTTATCTTAATTTGCTCTGATTTAAACTTCAAATTCGCAGATCCTCTCCTCAAATAATGCTATCTTTTTTCTTTATTCAAATCTTTCTCATAAATCTGCAAAATTAACATATTTTCTATTAAAATAGCAACAAATTCAAATTCAAGTTCAAATTCAAATCAATAAACACAATTATTACAATTATTACTAAAAAGGGATTATTTTGGGGGCATAAATTACTATTTTATCCTTGATAAGTGCAGTAAAAACTTAAGAAAATATCATATAATTTGCACTTATAAGCAACCTATGGAAAGCAAAATAAAGGTTATGCAACCTCGAAATATAATCTTAAGAAACTTAGAAATATGAGATCTAACTTACAGAAGGTTTCTAAGAAGATATTGGAGCCTTTCTTTTCTTTGATTTCTTTTCCTTCTCTTCTTCCTCTTCACTATCCCAATTTTCTTTAGTAGTTTCTTCAAAGAATTTGGATTCTTGAGCTAAAAGAAGATTAAGAGTAATGAGTATAAATTTAGGATAAAAGAGAAAGTTAAGAAAATGATGTATTTTTACCTTGGACAATGAAGCTCTTAGAAAGTATTCTCACATGTTCTATATCCACATGGGGTATGAAAGGGTAATTATTCAAGGTATATTTTGTTAAAGTAACTCTTCTCAAAAGAGGTTTGGCATCATTATAAAGAATTTCGAGATTTACAGGCCTAGTCCACTCAAGACCATGTAAACTTTTTGCCAAACCAAATTTTGCAGTTGGTAAAGATGGAAATTTAGGGCAATATTTTTCTAAAACAGTTTTACCCATGGAATTGATAATTTTGCAATTCTGCAAGTTAGAAGAAACCTTTTCTTTTAAAGAAATAGCAGCTTCAGAAATTGTTCTAGAAATTCTATTTGGATTATAGAACACATGAAAATATTTCTCGAAAGCTTCAATTTCTTTGACATGCATACCTTTAGGTTTCTTGGCTGATTTTTGCGCATAAGGGATGTCTTTGGTCAGTCTCGAAAAGCAGGTAGCTTCATCAACTTGAATGCTATTATAATACTTAGACCACCATTCCTCGAAAGATAGAGTTCAGTAGTATGAAGGCTCGAAAGGGACTGGGCAAATAGATAAAGGCTTTTGAGCCTTTGTAAGTTGGAGTTCTTTGAAGCCCGTTTCATCATTTACTAAGTCTTCAACTAAGACTTGTGATTTTGATGTGCAGAAAGGTGTTGGGTGAAGTTGAGTTAGCCCAAATTGTCGAGCTACTAATTGTGGTTGGTAGTGAAAAACTCTGAAATCCTTGATTTGGAAGCCACAATATATAAGATTATAAGAGAGAAATTGTTTCCAAATTTCCAAACTCTCAGCTTGTGCACCTGGTGTGTCACAAGGGAACTTTCGAGTAAACCACTCAGGTCCTCGAGTTTGAGAAGAAAAGGATGCAAGATTGGGAGTATGTTTCTTGATGTTAAGGAAAGAGGAGAAGTAAAACTTGAATGAGTCCAAACGATTTTTTTTGAAGAAGGGGTGAGAAAGGACAATCTATAACCTTCGATAGAAGAAGGAAGGTTCGAATTTGGAGGTTCAGAACTTTCAAGCTTGACCTCGAAAATGGCATTCAGCCAGAGTTGAAGAAACCAGAAAGGACCACAAAGATTTCGAACAGGTTCTTTAAGTTTCAAATTAAAAACAGCCTCAGAAAGCATGTCATAGACACTGGCCAACAAACACCGGTTCAGATCCATTCGAATACCCTTAGCCAACATTTGAGCTAAAGGAAGATAAGATTTAGGTACTTGAATGGATCGGGAACAAAATACAAAAGCAGAAAGCCAAACCATAAGAAAAGCAATATGTTTTTCTTCTGTAACTTTACCTGATTTGGCATTAAGTTGGATGAATTGGGTATAAGTCAATTTATCCCAACATGGTTCAACATGAGGTTTTGGAACCTTCATGATAGGAAAAACAAGTTGACCTTCAGGTCGATGGCCAGTTATGGCAGCAACATCAAACAAAGTAGGAGTAAGCATGCCATAATGAAAATGAAAAGAATTCGAAGATCTTTCCCAGAAAAGGAGAGAAGAAAGAATCAGAGTAGGGTCAAAACTAAGATCGAATTTGCTTAGTTGAATAAGATAAAAAAACACCCAACTGTTTCCACAAAGGACCCATGGTACCTTCAATCCTATTCAACCACATGACATAAGAGTCTTTTCGAGAATGAGGAGTTGCTCGAAAAATATCAGAAATATTTTCGAGATGATCTACTCGAATGAGTGTTCTAAAGGCATGAATTCTTTCCTCTTCGTAACTTGGGAAAAAGTCATCATATTGTTCAAGAGAGGAAGGTGATGTATAAGGACCCAAGAAAGAATACTGTTTCTTCCTAATAGAATAGGGAATCAGTACCTGAGATTTCCAGATAGCTATTTTTTCTTCCATATTCTCAGGTTCAGGGACATATACTGTGTCGTCCCGAACAAGGAGGTCGCCTTTGGTTATAGCAAGAGGAATGAAGTCTAAAGTTTCAGAAGCCATTAATGGAAGCTTTCAAAGTTCTTGAGAAGAGTAATAGGTGAAAGAACGGTGATAAAGAGCTGAAGTTTTACCAAGAACAATAAAATTAGAACCTTTGAAGCAATTCAACGGTGAAAATCCAATCAAAAACCATGAATAAACAAGGAAAAAGTGAAAGATTTTACCTTGAATATAAGGAAAAAACGCCGTGTGCAGAGAGAGAATGTAGAAGTTGAAGGTTGAAGATGAACAAGAAAGTAAAAGTGAAAAAGACTTTGTTTTGGTATTTATAGGAGAAGCAAAAGGAAAAAAAATGTTGATTAGAGGGAAATTAAAAAGATAACCGTGATTACACGTTTCTTGGAACGTGGGTTAATGGTCCAAAAATCTGGGGTTGTCAGTTACTTTTAGAGGATAACTGAAATATAAATTTAAATTAAGAAGATGAAAAGTTTATCTAAAAAGATATTCAGATTTTCCCTCTTCTTTTTAAATAACTATTATAAGGAATGACAAAGGTTTGCTACAAAAATATCTGTTCCTTCAAATAAAAATAAGTTATTGAAAGAGACTATTTTTGGGGGGCATCTGTTGGGATTCAAATTTCAAGTATTTCGAATTCCACAAGTTTGTAAATCATTTGCACTTTTCGAGTTCACAGAAAACATAAGAGTTTAAAATTTGAAATTCCCAATAAATTTGATAACTTAGAGGTTTTTGTTTGAGTTAAGTTGATATATAGAGAACTTCAGAAATTCGAAAAAGAGACAAAGAAACTCGAAAAGATTACATTTCTGGTATTTAGAAAAGAAAAGGGTAGTTCTTTTATTTATTCATAATCCAAATTCGAATTACATAAAAGTTCGAATAACATTGGAAATACATAGTAGAAAAGAAACTATCCTATGTACTCTTTACATTAGAAAGGAAACTATCATAAATTACAAAGAGTACTTGATTCCTGTCTTCCAGACCTCTTCCTCCTTTTCTTCCCTCACAGGCTTTGATTGAGCCAAGGCAAAAGGGATGTATTCTGGATTTGATCGAACAACCTTGGTGCTTGGGGTAGAAATGAAGGTCAGCCTGGGAAAGAAATAAAAGATTCATTTATTAGATAAATGAACCTTTAATTGGCTACAACGTTCAACCTAAAAAGAACCCTTCAAAAAGAAAGGTTGAAAAAGCCTATAGCTTTGGCTATTTCGTCAACCTTATCAAAAAAGAAATCATTCCAGATTGGGTTGAACGTAATAGCCAAAGGAATAAACTTCTTCATATTTTTGAAGGAATTAGAAAAGGAAAAGAAGAAGAATGAGAAGGGATGAAAGAAACGTCCAAATAAAGCCTCTATTTATAAGAGTAGAAGCAATGAAGGTTCATAAATGAGCCTCTTTAATCATTCAATAAGAAGAATCACCATAATGAGGCTGAGTGGACGGTGGACGATGGTCTTCATGACCTTTGGTTCAACCAAATAGAGATTGACACATAGCACATAAGGAAATGCGGTCAAAATTCGAAATCAGGAAGTATTCAATGAACCCAAGTACCAACAGAAAAGCTAAGTGTCAAAGATGAAGGTGCATTCGAGTACAGCAAGTTAGAAATCAAGGAGAAGATTTCGAGATTTTGAAGCAAGTTTTCGAAGTTACAGAAAGGAGAAAATCGAAAAGAAGATGCTTGAAGACTTAGAAGATTTCTGAATCAGGAAAGAACTCTGTTCAAGGAAACAGAAAAGAGCAGGAGAGCAGTTAATGGAAGTTATGGAAGTTTGCTGATCAAGAACAGGTGTCAACATCCTAGAGGAGTATTTTGAAAAGTTCAAAGAAGAAGAAGCAGTTTTCTCATTAGCAGAAAACGTGGCATGCATGCAGGCTGCCAGCACATAGAGGATGATGATGTGTCAATTGTACATTAGTTAGCCGTTAGGATCAGAAAGCTATAAATTGGGGAACTTTCTATGTAATAGGGGTTGGAAAATCATTTGTACAAACACTCTAAACACCCATACGTCCATCCATTCAGTGACTACAAAGGTTACAACGAGTGCTAGTATGTGAATTCCTTTCACTTTCACTTCAATACAATTGTTCTTACATTGTTCTTCATTTCTCTTTGTTTTTACTTTGATCTTTATTTTTCATTTCCAGTACTTATTCTGGTTTCTTTTCCTTCATTCTGCAATTTATGTTCAATGCATTTTTTCTTTCTTTCTTTCTTTTAAATCTTCTATCTTTACTTCTTAGCAAATTCCATTCTTTCTGGTTTTCAAAACTTTAACTTAGAACTTTATTTGACGAAATTCTGAATCAGTTAGTTCTAATTTTGAAATCTTATTTCTAATTCTCCAAAATTTCAAACAAGAGTTTTACTTGATGGAATTCTGAATCAATTTGTATGAAACTCTTCAGAAAAGTAACCTTTTCGTAAATTCCTCAAAGTGAACACTATAAACCTACTTTTTAAAAGAGTTCCGTAAGAGGACCTGATTCTAGTCTCCAGATTGTTCTTAGAATCAAAGTGATAAAAAAAGTAATTTTTCGAGATTAACTTTTATCACCACAAACAATTACCTTCATGATCATGTATATCAAATTTTAGATAATTTGGACATTCATAGGTATGTTATCTAATAGTGGACTTTTACTTATATTTTAAAAACATATTATACGTTAAAATAAATTAGTTTGATGAAATATCAATTAGTTTTCAATTTTTATGAAATTTTATAAGTTTGATCTACTTTATAAGAACTTTCAATTCAACGGTTGGATTGGTCAAATTCACATTTACAGAAAGTTATTAAGAGGTGTAACTTTTAAAGTTTGACACCTGGTGTCAACGGATCCTGACACACACACACACACACATGAGAACTGATCAAATTACACCCGTGTTGTTAGACAAGTGGCCTCAACTAACTTAAGAGGGGGGGGGGGTGAATTAAGTTATTCAAAATTATCTCTTCTTTTCGTTTACTAACTTATTTTACCCTTACTATACTTAAAATGCTTTTTCTAAGATGAAATATGAATGCACACTCTTAATTTCTTAAAATATAATGAATTCGCAATTGCAATAAATAAATAAGAGTTAAGGGAAGAAGAAATGCAAACTCAATTTATACTGGTTCAGCCAACCCCTTGCCTACGTCCAGTCCTCAAGTACCCACTTGAGATTTCCACTATTTTTAAAACTCTTTACAAATGATGAATCCTCCAACACCTTGGAACCATTCCCTTGTGTTGAGATTCACCCACAATACACGAGAGGCACCCTCTCTTCAATCACACAGTAACAAAATGAATTTTGTACAAGTGAATTCTCTTTTAGAGTGGATATTACAACTTGAAGAACCTATAAGAATCCTTACTAATTTGCAAGTGTTTTGGCCAAAATGATTCTTAAAGAGATTTCTCACTTTTTGTTATTTCACATTGTAATCTCCTAATATTTTTTTTAAAATGAAGACACATATTCATAATAGAACAATTGAATCTTTGTATCTTTTGATAAGGAATTGTGTCTCTTCATAATTTAAAAAAAAAATCTCGCTCGTAATCGATTACAAGAATGTGGTAATCGATTACACCATTTAAAATTCAAATGATTTATGAAACGTTGTGTCTGAAATTTGAAATTTGAAATTTGAATTTTCTGCACACTGGTAATAGATTACAACATCTGGTAATCGATTACCAGAACCAAAATTTCGTTCCAGAAATTGAATGCTTGCTGGTAATCGATTACAATCCAACTGGTAATCGATTACCAGTTCAAAATATTTATTTTGAACTTAATTTTGGTTCATAAAACATTTTTGCATAAACTTTATTTTAAAGGCCAAATTATTTGCAAAGTCTAGAATTCTTTTAACACTTTATCTAACTAGACTAATACTTATCTAACATCACTTGTAGTCTTGATCTTGCATTGACCTTGCTCCTTGCTCTTTCTCTTTCTTTTGCCAAATTCTTTTGGTTAATCTTGTGAACTTATTTTCTTTCTATTGGCATCATCAAAACCTGCATATAATATATCTACAAGTATATGCATCTACACGTGTAAGTTACACAAAGTATTATACCGCTAAATAATTTAAATAAAATAGATCATTGTATTAAGTAATCCACCGTTGGATTGAAAGTTACTATCATATAGATCATACATATAAAATTTTATATTAATTTGAAATTATTTGATATGTCTCAAGATTAACGTTGTATATACATTTAAAATATATGTAAAAATCAACAATTTGATTATCAAGTTATTAGTGTCAAAATTTTATGAAATTTGACAAAAATAATCGTGATGATGAATAAACATAATTCAACGGTTGGATTACTAAAAACACATTCGATTTATAGTTATCAACGGTGTAATACTTAGTGTAATTAATTTATACCGGTGTAAGTTGAACTCGATCTCCTCATATATATATATATATATATATATATAGAAAGAGAGAGAGAGAGTCTGGATCTGTTGACATCCGGTGTCAAACTTCAAGACTTACACCAATTAATAATTTTGTGTAGAATGTAAATTGACCAATCCAACCATTGATTTGAAATTCCTAAGTCTTGAAATTTGACACCTGCTGTCAACGGATCCCTTATATATATATATATATAGACACACACACACATGCATATACATACATATATATGAGGAATGGTCAAATTACACTTGTGTAAGTTACACCAAATATTACACCACCGAGTAATTCTTTAATAGATCATCATATTAAGTAATCCATTGTTGGATTGAAAGTTACTATCATATATATTTGATATGTCATTGAGATGTCTCAAGATGAACGTCATATATACGTTTGAAATATATGAAAAATCAACCATTTAATTATCAAGTTATTAGTGTCAAAATTTTATGAAATTTAACATAAATAATCATAATGTTTAATAAACATAATTCAACGGTTGGATTACTGAAAATATATTCGATTTGTAGTTATCAGCGATGTAACACTTAGTGTAACTTACCCTGGTGTAAGTTGAACCCTCCTACACACACACACACACACACACTCTCTCTCTCTCTCTCTCACACACACACACACACACTCACACTAGTGTGTTTACCAAAGTATTATTGAGAAATTGAATTAAATCGAGTTAAAAGAATATACTATCTAAAATTTCAAATTCTGTAAAAATGCATCATAAGCTAAATAGAAAAATAATGGCAATATTTATATTCATCCTTTTAATCCAAATTTAAATTTTAATATGTTTTTATGTAAATATTTCATCCCCGTGTAATAGAATCTTACTTTATAATTTAAATATTAAGAAATTTTCATATAGATATTAGCTACCCAAAATTTAATATTTAATTTTAATTATTAATGTAAAAATGCATCATAAGTTATGCCTTCATCCGGATCACTGTTTTTCCCGGAAGTGATTAACATTTCTCTTCATCCAGTTTATTGTTTAGGTCGAATGCAATTAGTATGGTTTTCTCATCTAGATTATTGTTTTGGTCGGATGCAATCAACATAGTTCTTCATCTGCTCTCCATCCGGATCATTGTTTTGGCTGGATGCAATCAACATCGCTCTTTCATTCGGATCATTGTTTTGGCCGAATGCAATCATTATGGTACCTCATTTGGATTATTGTTTTGGCCAGATGCAATCAATATCGCTCTTCATCTGGATCATTGTTTTGGCCGGATGCAATCATTATGGTACCTCATCCGGATTATTGTTTTGGCTAGATGCAATCTGTATCGCTCTTCATCTTAATTACTTGATTTGGCCGGATTCAATCAATATCGCTCTTCATCCGCATCATTGTTTTGGCTGGATGCAATCAGTATGATTCCTCATCTGGATCATTGTTTTGTCCCGATGCAATCAATATCGCTCTTCCGGTTTATTGTTTTGGCTAGGTGCAATCAGTATGGTTCCTCATTCGGATTATTGTTTTGGCCAGATGAAATCAGTATGACTCTTCATCCGAATCACTTGTTTTGGCCGGATGTAATCGGTATCGCTTTTCATCTGGATTATTGTTTTGGTTGGATGCAATCAGTGTAGTTCCTCATCCGGATTATTGTTTTAGTCGGATGCAATCAATATAGTTCTTCATCCGGATTACTTATTTTGGCTGAATGCAATGTTCTTCATCCAGATTATTGTTTTGGTCGGATGCAATAAGTATCTCTCCTCATCCGGATCACTTGTTCGATCGGATGAAATCAGTATGGTTCTTCATCCAGATTATTATTTTGGTCGGATGCAATAAATATGGTTGTTCATCCGGAACACTTGTTTTGGCTGGATGCAATCAATATCGTTTCTCATCCAGATTATTGTTTTGGCCGAAAGCAATCAGTATGGTTCTTCATTCGGATTACTTGTTTTTGCCCGATGCAATGTTCTTCATCTGGATTATTGTTTTGGCCGGATGCAATCAGTACCGCTCCTAATCCGAATCACTTATTTTGGTCGGATGGAATCAGTTTGAGTCTTCATCCGGATTATTATTTTGGTCGATGCAATCAGTATGGTTCCTCATTTGGATTATTGTTTTATCTGGATGTAATCATCTTACGTTTCTTCATCCGGAACACTTGTTTTGGCTGGATGCAATATGTATCGCTCCTCATCTGGATCATTGTTTTGGACGAATGCGATTAACATAGCTCCTCATATGGTTTATTATTTTGGCCGAATGCAATTAGTATGATTTTTTTGTAACATCCCAAACTAAGGTTTAGGAATTTTAAAAGAAGGTTTAGGTTATGGTTTTAGTCAAGGGTTAGAGAATTAGGAACGTAATGAGGAATTGGAGCTTAAGATGTGAAATTAGGAGGGGAGTTGGTAATTTAATTAGAGTTGGGGAAGGGTTTGGATGAGAAGAACTAAGTTAGAAGAAGGTTTTCATGGAGAGGAATTAGGTTTAAGAAGGAGAGAATTGAATCGGAGCCAAGAGGGGCACAAACCGAGGTTGTTGCTTAATTTTGGGTTTGAGGCCTAATGACCTTGGCACACTAATTCGCAAATATCTAGAGCCAAGGGTTTCCAATTCGGGTGATTCCACTTTCATTAGAAAGCTTATTTCCGGGGCTTCAGTTTGATATATTATATGATAATATTCCAAGCTCATTTTCACCCCCAAACATCAAGTTTATGTGCTCAATGCGCTGACGCGCGGGCTGGAGCGCCCAGGAGCGCGCTGGAGCGCCTGAACACGTCCTTTTTGTTTAAAACCGTGACAACACCTCTTTTTCTTCATTCTTCTTCATTTCTCCTTCTTTCTAGGGCTTCTAGTGAGAGAATGAGAGGGTTTTTAGAGAGAGAAAGGGTGAGAAAGAAGAGGAATGGCTTGATTGAAGGTGCTCCATCATTCCTAAGGCTTGGGTCTCCACCATTCCTCCACCATCTTCTTCCTCCTCTTCCTCCATTAGAGCTTCCTTTGAGGTGAGTGAAGCCCACTACATCTTGTATGTGTTTCCAATTTGACCCCCACTCTTCTAATTGTTAGGAATATGCACTAGAGACTTATATGTTTATGAACATCCATCACTTGTATCATGTTATTTTATAAAGGCAACTTATTCTTTTAGAATATAATTAATGTCCTTAGAATAGTAAGCTCAACTTTCATAAGAAATCAAGTAGATGACTTGATCGTGAGATCTTATGAAGAACTATTCTTAAATAGTCCCTAGTCAAGTATCATCTTAGGACAAAGATGCATTTAGACTAGTATGTGAGTTCATTGATGATCACATCTCACGGATCATGGATATGAGATATCATGTGCTCACATAGGTACACATTAAGAGTAATGGTGTACTGGACAGACCCACCTTAAGAACGTTGCATGGATTGTTACATAAGTGTCATGAACGTTTCTTAAATTGATAAGTGTTATATGAAGTCATTCGACCTGAAATCACTACGATTCCAACATAAGGAATTATATGTTTTAATTATCATCAAACGTTTCCTGTAACAGGGTAATCATAAAGTTGGTATTTGGACATATAATAAATTATGTGGAGGAATGTGATTGACCTAGATGGGATTTGTCCCTCCTATGTAATAGGAGTTATATCTGTAGGCCTCTTGATAAAGTGAGACTGCAAAATGCATGGCCATGCTCAGGAGGATAAACATGAGATGTTTATTTTCTGTACAGTCTACTTGGGGATCAAGAAAACATAAATTGAACTATACAAGGTTGACACAATCCATGCCCTTGTGTTCAATTAGATAGTTGGACAAAGGGACATATCATATAAATTATCATAAAATAGGATTCGTCAAGATTGTTGATAATCTCAATATTTGGATAGTGATGTATTGCTAGATACCGTTCACTACTTATGATATTAAATATAAAAGAGTTTTATTTAATATCATAACCAAATATTAAAAGCCTATTGGGTCACACGCATACAACAAGCCACTAGGAAAGATAATAATTCTAATTTGATTAGAATTATAACATAATGGGCCAGACCCATATATGTTAGGGTTAATAGAGTGAGGGATAAAACCCTAGCCACCACTCTATAAATAGAGCATAAGATGCATTACCCTAGAGATGTGAAAATAAGAGTAGTCGCTCTTACTCTCTAAACACTACTAGTAGAGTTGAGGAGGGTTTCCTAGTTCGGCTGTTGGCGTGGACACCACTAGAGACGTGGCTGCTATTGCCTCGTTCGCAATCCTCAAAAGGTATGACCCTTTTGTTTTATACCCTTTTATGCCTTGATTCATGTTTTCGCATAACGATCATAACAAGGGAATCCATTTATTTCCGTTGTACCCTGACCACGTGCTTGATTCCCTTCACTAATCCCTTTCTTTTAGTATGTGTATGTTGATTTATTGTTGGGATAATTGATATTTATGTTGGGGATTACTATTAGTTAGATTAAGCTCAAACCCTAGGTTGCTATGATTTGGGGGTTTTGAGTTTCCTTGAAATTGGTTGCTATTGAGTGCATTTCTTGATAATTCTATGTATTCCTTGAAGAAATTGCTTTAGAATCTTAACTAGAATTATTGTATGGAGTTGAATTATTAAATTTACATGATTAGGTTTTGTTAGAAGAATTTCCATAATGCTTATGTAAATCTATGTGTAATCTTGTCATGGCATGAGACATATGAGCATATCCCATTTAAGAGTAGACTTTCATGACATTAGTCACCTGTTAGGATCTCTCAAAAAGTATTCTTTATGCATTATGCAAAATAGTTCTCAAATCAACTCAGATTTGGCTTCGGCCCAGAATAATTAATAACAAAGTCGGCTTCGACCGTGAGAATTAATAAGCCGACTTCGGCCGTGAGAAATTGCCTGAAAACTTGACTTCGGTCCAGAATAAGGGTGGGATACATACCCAGGGAAGACGTTCCCTGTAGTCTGAGCTCCGTACTAACTCCGGAATCAGTGAGAAGAACCTGCCGGCTGGGAACAGCTGTGAGAATTGCATTCATGTGGTTGTACATGCATGTAGAATTAGTAGATAAGCATGAAACTCAGGTATGGTCAGGTTCATTATCTTTACATGTAATTCATTGATTAAGTAGATGGATATGATTAGAATGATTATTGATGTTCATATGGCTTGTAATCTATGTTGCATCCCATATGCCTGCTTACCCTCACACTGCCTGTTGCATGCTTTGCTCGCTGAGACTGTAGTCTCACCCCACGTTTCGGGGAAACATTTTAGTGTATGCAGGGTATTCCAACCTTTATCTAGAGGTGAAGAGGAGCTTTTGGAGTGGACCTACACTCCCAGCGACCAGATAAGAATCCTTAGAGTAGTATTAATTGTAATTAATAGTTAATGATGTAATTAAATAGAGTTTTCAGTAAGGGATTAAGTGTAGATGTAAATTTTTGGTAGCTAATGTAGAATTCTCTAGTTTGGCCATGGAGGCCCTTTTTCCATTGTTATTGATTAGAAATCTGGATATTATGAATTGTACTGGTGTTTTGCTAGTTTTCAGGAGACTCTGGAAATTTGGAAACGTCCAGTTTTCAGGGGAAACTCTGTTGGATTTTCGGTAGGAGTTTATGAACCTTAACACTTCAAAGTGTTGGTTCGTTCCCATATTTCTAAGTTAGAATTAGCATTGAGATTTGTGATGCATGAATGTTGAGGAAGTCTAAGTAAACGTTGGATTGCTTAGGCGTTATGTGTGTATGACGATACTTGAAATGGTGCGAAATAATTTCAGAAATTCGGGATAATGTTTTCAACGGACATTGTTCTTGGATTTAGGAAATTAGGACGTTACATTTCTCATCCAGATTATTGTTTTGGTTGGATGCAATCAGTATAATTCTTCATCTGGATTACTTGTTTTGGCCGGATGCAATACTCTTTATCCATACTATTTTCTTGACCAGAGTCTGCCTTAGTCGAATCAATGGCTCTTCCTCTTGATTATTCTCCGGGAAATTTCTTTTATTTTGGTTGGATATATGCGAATGAATGATAATCATCATCCGAATTATTTTCCTGACCGGATAAATTCAGAGATGTTTCTTATTAAGCATTTTCAAAGCCTCAATCCTATATTATGCAAATTATGTTTCTCATGCCTATTTTTGAAGTCTCATGCCTATATAATTTAATTTTGTAAATCATGGTTTGTTTTACACAACATTATCATATTTGTGTTGAGACTAAATATGTTATTAAGGGATAATAACGTTTTTAAGTCTCGCAAACTCAAAGTTTTAATGAATAACAAATTTGGCTTGCTGAAGGTATTTGTTCAGTATTTCAGAATGTGCAATTTGAAGAAATCATATAATCTGAAGAACATGAAGACCTTCCGAAACGAGGAAAACCAACTGAGAAAATACAACTTGCTGAAGGCAGTAAGCCTACTGAAGTTGTGCGTCAACGTTCCTTCGCCTGCTCGTCTTCAATATTATATTCTCAGAAAATCAACTTGAAGACTCAAGTCCCGTGTAGCAATCTCAGATTTCTTATGTCTATCATTCTTCTGGAAAGTCAGAGAAAGTGCTTTTTGTCTTATTTCAAATTTCTCTCACCGAAAAGGCAAAAGTCTGCAGAAGAGTACATATGACTCAGAAAAAGTAAAGTTTGTGAGCTGAATCTACTATCTGCTACAGCTAAGGGCTCAGGCTATGTGTCACAACGGGAGTATTCGCATTAAATGTCATCTCTCAACGGAAAAAAGATTGGAGTTCAACGGGCTGAAGATGTCTTCTCTATAAATACCAAACTCCTTGATGAAAGAAGTAGAGAACGAAGAACAGAGAAATCAACTTGCTGAACGCTGCAAAAATTTAAACTCATCTGTTCCAAAGTCTTTCATTGTACAATCACTTCTATATCCTGAGTCTTACTCAGTTATCTGTACAAGTTCCCAGTTCGAGCTCTTCATCGAAAGCAACAACATAGATCTTTGGGACGTTGTGACCGATGGTGACTATACTCCCACCAACAATGGTGTGCCCATCCCCAAGTCAGAATGGTCGGGAGAGCAGAAGGCACGTGTACAGCTCAATGCTAAAGCTAAACTCTATTTAATTTTTTCCCTGAGCAAATCAGAATATGTAAAAGTACATGGTTGCTCCTCTGCCAAGGAAATATGGGACACTTTGTCTACGGCTCATGAAGGAACTGACAATGTGAAACAGTCTAAAATAAGCATGTTAGTGCATCAATATGAGATGTTCAAGATGCATGAGACTGAATCAATTAATCAGATGTTCGGGAGATTCCAGACCATCACCAATGGACTAAAATCTCTGGGAAAGACCTACGATTCAGGAGAAAATAATCGCAAGATTTTGAGAAGTCTACCAAAAATCTGGAGGCCCAAGCTAACTGCCATTCAAGAGGCAAAAGACCTCAACTCTCTATGAATGGAGGAACTTTTGGGATCACTCAAGGTCCATGAGTTGGAACTAGGAGAAGATGCTCCTAAAAAGAAGTCTTTTGCCCTGAACACCAAGTCCAAGATAAGGAGAACCACTTCTCAAAAGGCCTTGAAAGTAGATGAGTCCTTAGAAGACTCTGGAGACTCAGAAGGTGACTCTGATGAGGATAATGATCTTGCTCTGCTGAGCAGAAGGATCAAAAGGATGCTTCAAAAGAAGGCTAGATACAGAAGGTCGTCTTCATCTGACAACAAGATGAGCAAGTCAGGAAAAGACACCTTCTCTGACAAAATAACATGCTATGAGTGCAAACAACCTGGTCACATGAAGGTCGATTGCCCTAAACTAAGAAGATTCTCTTCAAAGACGAAGAAGTTTCCGATGAAGAAAGGGTACATGGCAACATGGGAAGATCTTGATGAGTTCACCTCTGATGAGGATGAGGAAGATACCGTAGAAGCCAACCTGTGTATGATGACAAGCCTTCCTTCATCAAACAGCTCCGAATCAAAGGTAATACCACAAACCCTGCAAGATATGTATGATGATTTAGTTGAAAGTTCTAAGGAACTTTTTCATGAGTACAAAGAACTATCAAGAGTATTCACTGAAGTGGCTATTAAAAATGAAACTCTTGAAGCTGAAAATTTGTCATTCAAGGAAAAGCTTCTTAATTCTGATATTTGTGATTTAGCAACTTCAAAAACTGAAATGAAAATCTTAAAAAACAAGTTGCTGAACTCACAAAGGACCTGGCTACTTTTGTCAACGGAACCAAGAATCTGAATAAGCTTCTAGGTGTCCAAACAAATCCCAAGGACAAAAGTGGTCTCGGTCATTCAGACACTTCCTCTATGCATGATGTTAAAGTTAAAAGTGCTAATAAGGCTAAGAAAGGTAAGGGATGCCTTCATTATGGTAAGCCTGGATATGATATGTCACAGTTCCGGCACAAAAAAGGTAGACCTCCTGCTAACAAGAAAGGACCCAAAAAGATTTGGGTACCTAATTTAATTGTTCCTATTGCAGATGTGTTTAACAGGACAAAGGAGACACCTCAAGTGGTACCTGGACAGTGGCTGCTCGCGACACATGACTGGAGAAAGGTCTTTATTCCAAAACCTTAGACCTAAGGATAGTGGAGTGGTGACTTTTGGAGGAGATCAGAAAGGAAAAATCACTGGCGTAGGATCAGTAGGTATATCTCCTTTATCTGTCATCCATAATGTTCTCTTGGTTGAAGGTCTCCAACATAACCTGCTGAGCATAAGTCAATTATGTGACAATGGTTTTGTTGTATCCTTCACAAGAGATGGCTGCATAGTCAGAGACTCTTCTGTCCAAATCATTTTTACTGCAAAGAGACACGACAATGTGTACAAAACAGATTTGGCATCAGAAACTTGGACATGCCAGCTTGAGATTAATCTCAAAGCTCACAAAACACAATCTTGTGATAGGCTTACCCAAGCTCTCAATCAAGTCTGATATTTTGTGTGAAAACTGTTTAAAGGGGAAGCAAACTAGAAGTTCTTTTAAAAGCAAAAATGTTGTTTCAACTACTAGACCCCTAGAACTACTTCATATTTATTTATTTATTTGGTCCCACAAGAACTGAAAGTCTCTCTGGTAAAAAATATGGTTTGGTCATTATCGATGACTACTCTAGATTTACTTGGGTTATATTCCTTAAGAGCAAGGATGAGACTTTTGAGAGCTTTGCAAAATTCTGCAAAAAGTTGCAAAATGAAAAGGGATTTTGCATATCTGCAATCAGAAGTGATCATGGAGGTGAGTTTGAAAACTCAAGCTTCAGTATGTTCTGTGACGAGAATGGAATCTCTCACAATTTCTCAGTGGCCAGAACACCTCAATAAAATGGGGTTGTTGAGGGAAAAATTCCCTCGCTAATTAGGGAGGGAAAAATTCCCTCTCTACTCCAATTTCCCTATCTAGTTTTGAGATGATTTTTTCCCTCCCAAATATTTGTTTCTAATTTACAAGGCAGTTATTTATAACCTTTTTCAAGCATAAAAACTACTAAACAAATTATAATTAAAAGTAAATAATATTAACAAATTTCATAAACTTCCTAATAGCTAGCATTCATAAACATCAAGTACTAGATTCATATACACAATATTCAAATCCATATATATACACTACAAGAAAATTTGATTTTAGCTGCAAAAAATAATGTAGGCCACAAGGCCTTGGCTAAATTTTTTCAAATAGCGTAGGCTAGCCTAGGCTAGACAGACGCTAAACCTCATCTTTTCTTTTTTTATAAATAAAGTAATTTGTGTAGGTTGACCTTGGCTAATTTTTTTTCTTCTAGCCAAGGCTGGCCTACGCTATATCATGTCACCGGGTGCTTAATAAGCAACTTGGCTTCTCCCCCACTACTATTAGAGATTTTAGGGTTCACAAAATCTCTAAAATCGATCCTCAAAACTAATCAGAAAGCACCGTCCATTGTCTCTTCTTGTGCAACGTCCATTGTGCGTCATCCGTCCACCATCCGCCTTGCACCATCCATCCATCCATCCATCGTGGTGCGGTGGCGATTGGGTCTCGCTCCTGGAACGACGCGTGATGTACAGTGGCTACAGGGTGGCGTTTGGTTCTACAAGCCGGTGAAGATTGTAGCTGGGGGCTAGAGCAGCGCGCGCGACAATAGGGCTTGGCTGCTAAGCGGTGGTATCACCCTGATCCTTAAACATTGCAATTCCTGGCAGGGGCTTACTCTGGATTCCACGCAGTGCCTCTATCACGGGTTGCTCAGGGACGCAAGGGTCAATGAAGACCTGGAATTGAGTGCTGCGCTTTCGAGTCTCACACGTGACGCTGAGGGAAATGAGAACATCTTGCACGTGCTGGACCACATCATCTCTGAATGGACAGAGTAGAAGCTAGGTAAACTTGTTGTTTTTTCTTATTTTGTGGAGAAAATGTTTTGTTATTTGAACTGAATGATTTTCTTTTAACTTCTAGTTTTTTTTTTCTTTTTCAATTCATTGTAGCAAAGAGGTAGGTAGTTGGTAGAATAGATTAGAGTTAGATGGAATTGGAATGACTAAGCTTAACTGATGGGAGATTAGCTGGTCAATGTCATACTAATATCTCATACTGCTACTCTTTTGGCACTTTTCTGATGAATGTTTATTATAACATTCTGTGAAATGCTCACAGTTGTTTCAATCTTGTTTACATGCTCTTTAATTCAGTAGATTTATATTTAAATTTATCTGTTTTAAATTTATATTTATAATTTGGCACTCTTGCTAGAATTCATGTTTCTTGGCTGAATTGAGGGGATTTGAAGCGGCCATGGTAATTTGGCACAGTTGCTAGTGAGGTATGCCTTGCTCTCTCCTTCACTGTCATGCTCTTTCTGTAGGTCTTAGTTGTTGTTGTTGTTGTTGTTTCAGAGATGACTTGTACCTGAAAAGGCAGAGATAGACTGGTTCTACTCTATAAGACCTCTGCTTTGTGATTTTTATCTTCAATTCTTTGCCATTTCTTAGAACAAGTTTGGAAAAACCTTACACATAATAGGCAATTGAACAAGTTGGAGTAAATAGAAAGATAAAGGAAAGGGAAATAAATCTGAATTGGAAGCATATGGTATGATTTGAATACCTAGCAGAGGCAGAAGTTTGTTCTGGTTGTGTGGGTAAATAATTGAGAGACCAAAGAGAGTAAAAGAATTGGAAAGAGATAAGAAGAGAGGAAACACAAAGTTCATGGCATGTCTCTCTGTGGTGAGTAGGAAGAATAAAAAAATGGAGTGGGCAGGACAAGAAACACAAAGTTCACTATATCCTATGTTATGTAGCAGCTGAATCTTTATTTTCTTTACATGCTTTCAGGGACTACAAACCTATTTGGTGGCTCTGTTATCATGGTAAGTCTGTTGCTAGCTTATACTAGTCTGATATACAAAACAACTGAAGAAGCAATATAATTTTTTGTCTCTGTCCTTGTTTTTTCTTCTTTTCATTGATATGAATGTGTGTTTTACTACAGCAGCTCCTTTGTCTATTCATAATTTGGCCAGGTAAATTTCATCCTTTTATGGGTGTTGTCATTTTTTTTTATTCATGCTAAATAATTTATATAAATAAATATTTTACTCTAGCAGCTTTACTCTATTCATAAGAATGATTTAGATCTCCCTCAAACATAAGATAGGAAGCAGATATTTTCCAATACTATATCAAGAGAGAACCCTTTAATTCCAGCAGCAGCTAAAGCCAGCCACTGAGCCAAAATAGATGCTATTTTATGCATAAAAATATTTTATTAAGGTTTTTAATCTATGTTATGCCATTAGCTTAGTGTCACCAAAATACATGCAGATTTATTAGGCTGTCAGTGACTATTTTATGCCTGCTTAGTTGCATTTTTTATGTGATAAATATCATAAATTAATGATTTAATAAAACAAGAAAGTTTTTTAAAAAAAATCAAATGATTAGTGTAGGCCAACCCCAGTTAATGTAGCCTTGGCTGATATTAGCGTAGGCCTGGCCCTAGCTAATATTAGCGTAGGCTAGGCCCCAGCTAAAGCTAGCGTAGGCTGGCCTACACTAATGTAGCGTCCGCCTAACCTACGCTCCGTTAGCGTCGGCTGTTTTTGCAATTTGTTGGCTTCTATTTAGCGTCTCATTTAGGGTGGGCTAGCCTACGCTAATTAGCGTCGATCTGGACGCAAAATTTTGCTTCCAAGGTTTTAGCGGGGGCCACGACGCCAACGCTAATATGTTGTTTAGCGTTCGTTTTTGCAATTTAACGTGGGCTTTCGACCTACGCTAATGATTGTTTTTCTTGTAGTGATATCCAAATACATATCTAAACCATACATATTTACTAGATTCATAAACACAAAATATTGAAATCCATACATATATCCAAATACATATCTAAACCATACATTTACCAGGGGGCATTGTATCTCCCATAAATTTCACCCATCCATTAAAGCACCCCTCAGATAGACCGTAATCTGTTTTTAAACTTAGGGCAGTTAAAGAAGCTGACAACATAGAGTAGTTGTCACAACCATCCCATAAAGGAGATTGTACAGCATTCAACATTTCAAAGAATCGTTGTGCTTCTGGATTGGGATCTTCTTGTTAGATTATTTAATTAATCTAATTAATGTGGCCCATGTAATTTAATAGTCTGGCTTTAATTAAAGTGGGCCCAATGTGATGGTTGTTGGCCCAGTATGGAAAATAGAGCCAGAAGGGGTTAATTTGAAAATCCCTCTCCTCTTCCTTATAAAAGAGAGAAGTTACAAAATAAAAGAGTTACAGAAGGAAAAAAACTGACTCAGAGAAACCTCTTCACCATCAAGGAGTCTGGAAGGCAAAAGGGAAAGGGGAAAAAATTGGTTTACAATTTCAAAAGAATTCAAGACAAAGAACAGCAATTATGGATCCAGGTTAGTATCTTTGTCACTCTCTTGTATGGGTATGTGAGAACCATTGAAATTCAAGGTCCTGAGTAGTTTCCATAATTGAACCCTAGGAAATTACCATGATAGAGAATTTTACACTTCTGTCATTGTCTCTTCATTATTGCGTTCTTCTTGCTCAAGGTAATTGCCAATTTGTGGTCCAGCAGCATCCATTACCAACTGCTCATAATTATCAAACATTCCCCTCTGCCCATTACTACCATAGTATGAGTGATCAACAACCATTGGTGGACTTTGGGGAATTGGTTCTCCATGGTTTGTCCAATGATAATAATTATTCATGAAACCCTTCATACATAGATGCACCTTCATTGTGTCTGGGTCTTCATATTTCCTACACTTGCATTTCTTACATGGACACCTAATTAATTTTTCCTCTTCTAAGACCATTTTCATCTTGTTCACAAGCAAATTTCACAAATTCATGAATTCCAATAAGAAATTCTTCAGTGATATTCTTATCACAATCCACTCTATTATCCATCCACTTCCTATTTTCAGACACTTCCATTTCTGGTGTACCATTAACAAAACAATTCATTACCAACTCAGTAACTTATAGTATTGGTTCATACAACACAACATTTATACTCAGCATATACAAGGTTAGTGAACGGTAAATAACACTATTAAAAACATAAACATATTGTCTTCGTGTACTGGACATGGCTACATCAAATTTGCTCAAGCAAAGAAGAGAAGATAATGGGTAGAAATAAATCTAAGGAGATATCACTCAATAAAAAGTAGTTACATATTTAATCTATTACTAACATATAAGCCCGTTAGTTATATATTTAATCTATGACTAACATCATTTTATTATTTTCCCATCTTTCAAATCTATTTAACAGGTCTTGATATTTCAACTAAATTTTTTAAATTCAATAGTTCTCACTACTTGGTTATGGAAATAATCCCTAAACAGTATTTAACAAAACAAAATAAATTACTAAAAAGGTTAAATAAAAATTAAGATTAGATCGACTCCACGTGGACCTTACGTTGCAAGTTATATTTGTTTCAAATGTGGTAGCAACCTAATTCTAATATAGTTGAATAAAAGATCAAATGAGTTGTTATCTAAAGTTTTTTTTTTGGATTTCAAATGTTGTCTCTTTCCAAAGAAAATATATATACATCCATGCAGCTAGAGAGAGGTATAACAACAACAGGTACATATTGATAAGGCACGTCATTAAAGATGCGCAATGCCAATTACTCCAGGATAGGTAGTAATTCTTTTGGTATTGAATACAAATATAGTATAGAAGTAGAAATTAAATTCGTTTAGTAATTAATAATTAGTTTGTTATATGCTTATGTTTTGTGTTGGCAGATTCCAAGCTATTAATGTTACTATATAATGGAAAGGTCTAAGAAAATGCAAAAAAAAAAAATGCTATCAATAATAATAATAATATATAATAATAATAATAATAATAATAATAATAATAATAATAATATTATTGATAAATCTAAAACATATAAAAAGCAACTCATATATATATATATATATATATATATATTTCACTTAAAAAACAGTAAATTACGTATATGAGTCTTATATTTTTCACTTAAAAAACAGTGAATTACGTATATGAGTCTTACATTTTTTTTTTAAACGTAAAACTCATATCTAATTCACATTTTTTGGTGAAACGTGTATATATATATATATATATATATATATATATATTTTAAGCCACACATAATTTGAAAATGTCTTGTATTTTACATATTTAGTCAAATTGAGAAAATTATACTCAACTTATATTAGTAATGCCAACTCAATACTAGGAACATAAACAAAATATATTATTCATAGAATAACAAAAAACAACGATTGAATTAAAAAAATAAAGACTTGTAATGGGAAGCTATGAATACTACACTGCAGCTCCAAATTAACTCAAACCTACTCACCTTAAAAACTTTGATTTCACCTAGATTTATGAGTGCTGAAGCAAAACTTGTCCTGTAATGACACACAATAGCAGACATTATTCCATTAGTAATTAATCATATCCTTTACTTAATTATTAATTGAATGCATGTGCTATAAAAGAAGTAGTAATACTTGCTTATCATTCTGTAAATCTATAAAAGAAGTAGTAAAGTGCCAGTGAGGTCGTTTGCAACTTGCAAGTGCAAATGACTACACATAACAGACATATATGCACTCTCCTTTTTCTCTCTCAACCACATTTCTATTGTAATTCTATCTCTACTCTACACCCACTACCACTGAGGTACGTACCCATCTCATTGACCTCTTTAATTTATTTTTTCATTTTGCTAATTGTTAATTAATTAGTGGAATTCATTTTTATGCATATATATATATATATATATATATATATGTATATATATATAACAACAAGCATAGAAGACAAAACTAAAAACAGAAATGGGAAGAGCTCCTAGTTGTGAGAAAGTGGGGTTGAAGAAGGGGGTGGACAGCAGAGGAGGATGAGATCTTAGCCAAATTCATTCAGGCTAATGGGGAAGGTTCATGGAGATCATTGCCCAAGAATGCAGGTATATATATCAATTCATAATTAATTGTGTTAATTAGTACTAATTGGCTTTTTAATTTCTGACTTTTGGGATTTGGATTTCACTATGCCAAAAAATCTATTTAAGGGCGCTTCCGTGTAGCATAAAAGGGCGCTTCCGTGTGCCCTAATAGAAACTGCTCTTGTTTGATCGTTAAAACGAGGGCGTGCTCAGAAGCGCCCTGACGGAAGGAAACGAGGGCGCTTCTAAAAAACACGGAAGCGCCCTCTGCAAAGTGTCTGGAGAGGAGGGCACTTCCTTGGAGCGCCCTGGTTGGTCAGGACAAGGGCGCTTCCTTGAAGCGCCCTCCATATGCACTGGACGTGCATTTGGAGGGCGCTTCCTTGAAGCGCCCTTGACCTGGCCAACCAGGGCGCTCCAAGGAAGCACCCTCCTTCCCTTTTTTTTCTGCTTTATAATTTAGATGAAGCTGTGAATACAGTATTTCACACCTGCAAAACTCCATACAGCAGCCAGAATTTAATCCTTGAAATTAATGTCAAAAGTTTTGAATTATATGCTTAACATATACAACATCCTTAACCAAGACTAAGTCTAGTTATTAACCTATAAAAAATTTGGCAAAGTTTCCTCTGTTTTTACAAGTTTTCCCAATTTATCAAACACCTGTAAAACTCCATACCAGCAGCCAGAAATTATGTCATGAAAGTAATGTCAAAAGTGCATAGAATATGCTTAACAAACAACATCTTAAACCATGACTAAGTCTACTCATTATAAGCTAAAAAAAATTTGGCAGAGTTTCCTCTGTTTTTACAAGTTATCCCAATTTATCAAACACCTGTAAAACTCCATACCAGCAGCCAGAATTCATGTCATGAAATAAGTGTTTGTCATTAAAGTATATATAACATCAAATCAAAGTATACAAAATTTACAGAACTTATCATTAGTAAACATCTGTGTACAACATTTTCAGAGTTAAAGTACATGTGTAATTACTCACCATCAACAAGTACAAATCAATCACATACAAGTGGTTACAACATGTTTTGCCCATTCTTCTCTAACCTCATCAAGTTGCTTCGTAGTGTAACTCGGGCATCAGTGTTGAGCAAAGTACTATATAAAACCCAAAATTTTATTTCATTAATAAAAGATCTAAATGGGGAGAAAAATACTTGTTATAACAATTCCAAATTACCTCTCTTGATATAGTGATTGCATTTTGATGGATTATCTCCTTCATGAAACGCATAACATAAAGGCCGCAATCACTGTTGTTAGTTTGCCGTGGACACTACAAAAATAATTTATAATCAAATCAAATCATTTATAATTTAACTATAAAATAACCATCATTTATATGTAATAACAAATTACTTTACCACATGCATGCATTACGAATTATTTTTAAAAATTTCAGCAGCATTTCAGTTTATTTTTTTAAGTATCACAAATTTATGCAACACATTTCCAATTTTAATATCATCAATTACATCAATATGAATAATAATAATTATATCACACATATTTTAATAAAAAATATGATTCAAACAAAAAAATGGTGCAACTAGCAGAAACAGATGTGCAGCTAGCAGAAAAATGGTGTAGCATGCAGAAACAGTGGTGCAGATAGCATAAACAGTGGTGCAGCAGAAATAGTGGTGCAGTTAGCAAAATGCAGGTGCAATCAGCAGAAACCAAAACCTCATGCACAAGGATGTGGTAGAAAGCAAAAAATGGTGCAAAAAGAAAAAAAACGTTTCAGAAAAAAAAAAATGCCTCTTGCTGTAGATCGAGAGAAGGGAGACGAGGAGGTGCTTGCCTTTGACGGAGAAGTGAAGCTACAAGCTTGAGGAGCTTGTAGCTGCCGGCGGTGAAGGCGCTTCGCGGAGGAGGAGCGACGAGGGTGGAGGCGCCTTCGTGAAGGAGGAGCGGTTCGTGCGGAGGAGGAGGTTTGCAGCGACGGAGACGGCGACGGCGACAGAGCTTTTCTTTGCGGACGGAGGTGTGAAGGTTTGCGGCGGACGAAGGTTGAGGGAGGAGTAGAAAGAGGAACTAAGGGTTTAGAGTGAGTGAGAGAAACGGATCTGAGAGGGAAAATAACTTAAATGTTTCTCGTAAAAAAGCAGGGCGCTTCAGTGAAGCGCCTTGCAACCATTGAAGCGCCCTGCACTTATATTTAAAAAACAATTAAAGGGCCCTGATAAGAGGGCGCTTTTTAATTTACAAAAAAAAAAAAAAAAATTAGGCACTGTTAAGAGGGCGCGTCAGTGAAGCGCCCTCCACCTTATAATTTAAGGGCGCTTCCGCCCAAATTTGAAGCGCCCTGAAGTTAAAACGTTCATTTCAAACACTTAAAAATACAGAAGCGCCCTAAAGTAAGTGCTCTTATATCCTAAATTTGGGATAGTGTTTGGAAGGATTATTAAGGTGTGGAAAGAGTTACAGAGTAAGATGGATTAACAATTTAAGAGCTGACCTCAAAAGAGGGAACATTTAAAACTACACGCTTCTTTTGGCAACAGGTTTGTACCACCAGTGGCATAATATTTGAGAAACAAAACAAACCTCCTTCCTATTTAGGATCACATTCAGGAAACAGTACTGTATCACTATACTCTGGATTACAGCCATTTAATATAAGTATGCTTACTAATGTGCACAACAAGGGAAAAGCTAACAATCTGAACAAAAATTAGCAACACCAAGTGGATACAAACCCCACTTTTATTTTTTGTCTATTTAAGTGAGATGTATATACATGTAAGAATTGACAAGTGTTACTTTTCTATATTTTGCCATTGCACAGAGAGAGGCACAATGGGTTTAATTTATTTGTTTTATTTGGGGACCACTTGCATTCCTCGTCCCATATAGCTGGTGGTGGGGTAACATGAGGAGTTGGTTATAAATTAAAGGAATCAAGTAATAGATAAAAGCCAACTTGATAACAAGTAGAAAGTGAAGCATCATGTGCAGACAAAGCAACAATTAAAAAATGCCCCTAGTTTGACATTTTGAACATGTTAACTTTATCCCTAAAGATTCACTTAGTTCTCCCTCTCTCACAAGTCATTGATGCAGATATTACTTTGAGTATAGCAAACTATGGAAAAAGGGGGAGTTTTCAACACTATCATAACCATGTAAAAACCCTAGAGTGTGAGTCTAGCACTGTACAACACACACAGAGAGAGAAAGAGTGAGAGAGAAAGTGAGAGATTACCAGAGCTTGTAGTGTGATGCAGAGCGGAACTTTGAGGAATCTAGAGCGGAGAAGCTGAGTTCGGATTGGAGATTCTGATTTGGGGGAAAGTTAATTTTTTTGAACACGGGTAAGTGTGTGTTTATCCGTCTCACTACAGTGGCTACCTCACTTTAATTAAAAGCTTTACAAGAATTGGCACCACTACCTCACTTTAGAAAAAAAAAAAACACTATCTTTTACAATAAAAAAGTGGCATTCCTTTTTGTTTAAAATAATTTTAAAAAATGAAATCTGTTTGTTTGAGACTTTTGAAAAAAATAGTTTACAAATTACTCCCTCCGTCTTTATTTATAAGACTCTTTCTAGAAAAATTGGGTGTCCCTTAATATTAGTAAGAATGGCAATTGAGCTCAATCCCTATGGTACCCGTAAAAATTACCCGCAATGAGCAAGGTAAAAACCCGCAAAACGAGTATGGACTCGGATATGGGCAAAAGCCCGCATTTTTTCATGGGGACGGACGCGGGTACGGATACGAGTACTTTAATGCCCAACCCATCCTATACCCGCACTCATATATATAATTATTTAATAAAAAAATACCATATATAATTATATATGGGGATATATTAACTTTATTAAAATATCTAATATATTTATACATTTTTTAAAATTAATATATATAATATATTACAAATTAAAAATATATTTTTATAACTATCTATTTGTGTATTTTTTTTACTTTATAATATATGACTAATGAGTGTCAATAATCATTTTTTACCGATCTTGAAGAATTCTAACACATGATATCCAAGTTTATAAAATAGTGTGATGTGAAAGTATATTGTAATATTTAATAAAAATTTTGAACTTTAGATCATTTGTTGTGTTTTAGAACATTAACACATTGTGTTTCAATATAATTAAATTGTTGTTCACTGATATTTAAAAATTATATTTGGACGATCTTCGAGTAACTTTTTCAATTGAGATATAGCTTTTTTAAATTAATATTTTTTTAGTAAGTTAATTTTTTACTTAATAAAGTGCGGGTAACAGACGCGGGTACGGGCATATAGGTTTCCAGCAGGTATGGGGACGAACACTACTAAAGTTACGAGGACACTAAAGTTACTTAAATTAATATTATGTTTCTTATATTTAGGATAAAAATTATACCTTTTTATTTCTTATAAAAAGGATAGAAGAGAATATTATTTTATTTTATACTTTGCAGAAAAAAAAAAATATTTTAGGGTTAAATATGTTTTTGGTCCCTAAACTTTCACCCGAATTTGGTTTTGGTCCCTAACGTTTCTAAATCATTAAAATTAGTCCCTGCCGTCATCCTTATATTTAACAGAGTTGACGACAGGGACAATGATTTGAAAATGTTAGGGACCAAAAACAACGAAAAATAAAGATTAGGGACCAAACCCACATTCAGGTTTGGTCCCTAAACTTTCACCCGAATTTGATTTTGGTCCCTAAAGTTTTCAAATCATTGAAATTAGTCCATGTCGTCACCCCTATATTTAACAGAGTTGACGGCAGGGACTAATTTCAATGATTTGAAAACGTTAGGGACCAAAACCAACGAAAAAAAAGTTTAGGGACCAAAACCAAATTTGGGTGAAAGTTTAGGGACCAAAAACATATTTAACCCAATATTTTATATAATTAATATTTTAAATATATTAATTTTTATAATAAATAAATAGAATAATAATTATAATCAATTCTTTCTATTATAAATTTGAGACCTTACTTTGAAGAGTGAGACACTCACTCACCCTATAATCTCCTTCTCAATGATTTTTAACATTCTTTCTTCCCTCCTTTGAAGATGAATTTCACATATAACTTGTGAGAGTGAGATTCTCCTCATTCCTTAATATTAATATCCTCTCTATTCCTTTTTAATTTTTCAAATGCTAATAATTACTATTACAGATTAAAATTGAATAATTATTTCAAATTATATTTCTATTCGCGTATAACATGAGTTAATATACTAATAAATATTATAATATAGTAAATATATTTATTTTATTTCTTCACATTTTTTAATATTATACTATTTTTTATTTATTATATAATTAATTAAATTTTTTAAAAAAAATTAGAGAGGGAAAATTTCACCCCTATTAGAGAGGGAAAATTTCCCTCCCAAGTTAAAGTGTGTGAGATTCTACTATTATTAGTGACGGAATCGAGAATCCCTCTCTAATTAGGGAGGGAATTACAAATCCCTCCCTAAATAGAATGGAATTATTTCCTCTCAAAATTACTGTTAACATAGAGAGGGATTTTGTGACGGATTATTTAGAGAGGGAATTATTCCGTCACAAATTCCTTCTCTAAATATTCTAAAATCAATTTTTCTAGTAGTGATATAGGGGGCATATCTAGTGAGAATGTTTTTTTTTATATGAGAATGAGAATAATTAATCTCAACCATTAAACTAAAATTAATGGGTGAGAATATAATACCTAATTAAAAGGTTACGTGAATCTTTTTTTTAAAATAATATAAATGCTAGCGACGACTTATGTTGTGACGGTTTAGCGATGACCTTTGATCTTTTCTGTTAGCGATGACCTTCAACATTGCGACGACTTTAGCTACGAATAAACAGACACTATGTAGCGAAAATTGTTTTTGCTCGTCATTATAGTATTAACGACGAGCATTTTAATAACATTTTTGTGACAGTCGCTAAGTGGTGGCTATTCTCATTGTAGCGACAGTTTTCCAAACGAAATTCTTGTAGTAAATCTCCATCTAACTAAAGCCTGTGTGATGTATCGCACCCCTTCCTGTGCGGCGTTAATTTCAGCAAAAATAAAGTTACATGATAGTCTATATGCCTTCTAATGGTTTATGCAACAAATATAAAAAGCATTAAAAATCACTATTTTTGTTTAGGTTTTACACATGATGTAGGTTATAACCAATTACAAAATAAGCCAAAACAATTTATTGGAATAGAGTTATTTAAATAAAATTAACAATAATTTTAAGTGGTTAAATGGATACAAAGCACCTGTGCAATGAAACCAACCAACCATATTATCTTTCGCGTAAATTGCTATTATTATGAGCGTGTTACTGAAAAGGACACAGAATGATGAATCTTCATGTAAATTTTGGTGGCCCCGAGTTGCTAGCTAGTTGCTACTTTACAGTTTGGCAACATGTCCTACTCCAACGTTCATCTGTCCTGTCTTGAATATTTTAATTGATTACCACACCTGTTATTGATATTTTTTTTTTGGTGACTATCAATTATTGATATTGATACAACCTTTAACTTTAAAAAAAAATTGATAAGAAACATTTATATTTATAACATTAAAATAAAAGAAAATCCAGGTAAAAAAAGAGTGTGCTCCTTGTATCATTATATTTAAATATCCAGACATCATACCAAAGATTAGTGTTTTTTTAATATTAACCATATGTATCATCTATTATCAGTGACAATTATATTTGGGGATTAGTGATAGTTAAAGATCTTCACTCCCTTAAAAGTATGTTTAGTGGGGATTGAATTTAGAAACCCTTCCCACAATTTGATCAGCTTGTGTTGTTAACTAAATCAACTCTTTGTTAACAAAGACTAGGTCCTACTCTACTGTATCGGTCTTCTAGTATTCAAAGTAACATTACCTTATTTTATTTTCGTAACATATATCTATATTTATAATAACATTGAAAAGACGAGAAAATTGACTATCCGTGAAAAATCATAATCTTTATATATATTCTAAATACTAAACAAATGTGGAATTTTTCATTCTATTGAACACTATTTAATTATTGGAAGTATCTTGAGATTTGTAGTTTTTTTATGGATTCTCTCAATTATAAAGTTAGACTATTTTTATAGATATAAAAAAACTAAAAGAACATTTTAACAAATTAACTAGTGGGGAACTCGTGCGATGCACGGGGCGAGAATATGACGGAAACGATTGAGAGTGGAGTGTTAGATTTATCTAAGAATACATGATCAATTAATAATAACAATTAATATTAATAGTAAACTTGATTGAAAAGACTTATTAACTAAAATTTCAGTAAACAGTTTTTCATAACATTTGTCATATAAAACAATATTGGTCCAAAATATGTAGTTTCCCACTACATAAAAAATAGTAAGTAGACATTGAAAAAAGTTTTGTGGATGCCCTGCAAAAAATAGGTTGAAAAGTTATAAAGGTAATTAGTATATGATAGTCATAAATCGAAGACAATTTGAAATAAAAATATTTGAACAATAAAAAAAGTAATCATAATCATAATCATTAGAGATGGCAAAACGGGCTACCCGGCCCGATGCGGGCCGCGGGCTAAAACGGGTCGGGCCAAAAAGGCCCAAATTTAATTAGGGCTCAAAAATGGTGCCCAAGCCCTATAAAACGCGGGCTAAGCCCGGTATTTAGCGGGCTTTGCGGGCTAAGCCCGATATTTTGATAAAACGGACTGGGCTAAAATAGCCCTATATTAATTCGGGCTCATTTTTTAAAAACCAAGCCCTATAATTTAACAGGCGGGTTCGGGCCGGCCCGATGGGCTTGGCCCATTTTTCCACCTCTAATAATCATATCATATCATAATAAGAATAATATTAATAATTTAAAAATAATAATTAATGATTATAATAATAATAATTATAACAACAACAATGATAATAATAATGATTTTTATTGAAAAGATTTAAGCTCAAACCTATTGTAAATTTTGGAAGACTTCTTTGTATACAACATTTGAAGTTGAATCTGAAACATGTCCTTCATCATCAGTTATGAGTAATTTTAATCCTCCTCTGTTGGTGACTCTGGAAACTGCAACATATAATTGGCCATGGGAGAAAACAGACCTTGGCAAGTAAATTCCAACATGCTTCAAAGATTGACCTTGACTTTTATTGATAGTCATTGCAAACGACACAACGATAGGGAACTGCCTTCTCTGGAACTTAAAAGGAATTCTATTATCTGAAGGAGTCAATGACAGTCTAGGAATGAATACCTTGTGCCCCACATTTACTCCAGAGATGACTTTTGCTTCTAATACATAAGCTCCTAACTGAGTAATAATGAGCCTTGTACCGTTGCAGAGACCTGAACATTGATCAATGTTTCTCAACAACATTACTGGCGCACCAATTTTCAACTTTAAGACATGATTTGGAAGACCAGATGAATTAATTGTATTCAAAAATTCTGGAGTGTGAATATCATCTACAGAATTGAAATCAACACTTTCTGTACACGGACTGTCAAAACTGAGATATGTTCTTTCTTCTCCAGGAAGCAATGACAACATATATTCATTCAAGTTGAAAACTATGTCATTTGTTGGAGCTAAAATAGCTCGATGTTGAAAGAATAATGGATCATGCATGTTTTGTAATAATGATGGATAAGTATTTTCCACAATTGAAGCAATAGGATCAACAGTATCTGATATAAGCAAATCATTGGGAATTTCAATACTGGCCTCTCCATCATTTGGTTTCCCAATGGTTCCATCTCCAATGCTAAGCACCCATTCTGAGAATAACTTTATTTCTTCAACATCCAGATCAGAGCAGCCAGTTTGAAGCCTCATATTTTTTGTTAATGTCAAGACTTGACAATGCTTCCGAAGGTATGATGCATTAATGTTGGCATGAACAACATCCTGTCTTGATCCTTTCGGTATTACAGGAAGTATTTGTCTAAAATCTCCACCAAATACAATCACTTTACCACCAAAAGGTCTATTTAAGCTATTTTCATTGGAAAAACGCATTATGTCACGAAATGTTCTGTCTACCGCTTCAAAACAATGCTTGTGTGTCATTGGTGCTTCATCCCAAATAATTAATTTTGCTTTGACAATCAGCTCTGCCAAATCACTTCCTTGCTTAATATTGCAAGTAGAGTGCTCATCCACATTAATCGGAATAGAAAACCTTGAATGAGCTGTCCTACCACCTGGGATTAGTAAAGCAGCTATTCCGCTTGATGCCACATTAAGCACAATTTCTCCCTTGCATCTAATAGCTGCTGAAATGGTTCTCCAAATGTAAGTTTTCCCAGTCCCTCCATATCCATATAGAAAATAACATCATCCTTTGTTGTCATACACAGATGTCATGATTTTATTATAAATTTCCCATTGCTCAGAAGTCATTTTAGACAATAACTGGTCATGCTCATTAGCCAATGCTTGTCTATCGTAGTTTAGCTCATCAAAAATCAACCTATTCATTGATTGATTAAGAGATATGAAATCTGGTTGTGGCATTGTTGCAAAATTAGATAGTCTCTTACCATTACTCTGCAACAATTTGTCTAATTCTGCAAGGGTCAAATTTTTGAGCTCATCCTCAGTAAGGATTAAATCTGTGATACATAAAACAATATCAGATATAACCATAGATTAAAAATATATGAAAAATGTTTCCGACATAAGATAATAAGTTAGATGAAGTTAACATACCATTTCGCTGCAAAAGTGATCTTTGTCTATGAAGAATGTCATCACTCAGATATTCCCAAGTCCTGTTCTAAACAAATTCAGGAGTTGAAAGCTGATTTGATAACAACAATGTTGTGAATAGCCTTCTCAAGTATGTTGCTGAGCCCCAATGACTTGCTTCTTTAATTGCATCAACGTACTCCTTGTCATCATCTAAAAGACCCATAGCATAGCAAGCATCTTTGAAGGTAGGATATGTCACATTATTTACAGTCCTTATCTGCAAATATGATGATGGTCCTCTAGTTGTAGCCAACAATATCCTGAGGTAGTAAAGTTCTCCACTTCCTGGTGGAACAAAATACAACATTCCAATAGAGAAACCTGATTTTCTTGGAGTCCAATATCGGTCTTGCGCATTCCAAACAAATTTTGTGGGAAATTCAGCATAAGTAAGATTTTTTGCTTCAGGATATATGCTATTGGCTTCCATCCATGACAAAAATTGTGATTCATGAACACGGGGTTTTTCAAAAAGTGAATCAATGCAGGTACTATCATGGAATACAACAACATGCTCATTTGGCAAGTGAAATGATAGTCTTTCAACTGAAGGCTGCTTGTAGTGAATGTCAAATGCAAATATTGTCCAAGTTGCTTCACAGGAAGACAAATATCTGCAATCATAGTATAACTTGATTTCGTCCACTTCTTGGTTATCTTTTCCAGCATCATAAAATGTTGTTGTCACACGGTCATGACATTTGTTCACATACTTGAACAATACTTTATTGACCTGCTTTGATTACACCATTCAACATTTATATGGGCATTAAATCTAAGGAGAAGATGCTTGTTATATGGCAATACAAATCTATTATCAATGAAGAATTCTCCTATTCTAACTACATTTCCATTATCTCTTCTTCTATAGACGGGATAACCATCCTGATCGATAAACGTCTTTTCGACAAATTTCTTAGGAAAGTATTTCATGCACTTCCCATTTTGCATACATGGAGATCTTCTATTTTGAGGACCACATGGACCATGAATCATTAAAGATTTTACAATTTTGAACAATTCCGGTTCAGCATTTTCATCAGGAATTTCAGCTGAAATAATTCTATCAATATCATTTGGAGTTGGATATCTATGCTCAGGATGCAAAAATATCAGAATATGTGCATGAGGTAATCCACGCTTCTGAAATTCAATGGTATATATGACTACAACATAAATAAGTACCTTGTTAAGTCATGATTAGGATAATTATCAATCATATATGGCATTTCAATTTATATAAATAAACATGGAAGAAAAGATAATAATAGAGTCATTTACCTGCTTTGACTTTTCCAAAAATTGATCCCTCCTTAATATCCTTCATAAATTGGGTTAGCTTCATCTTGAACATTCGGCAAATAATATCTGGTCTATCCTCTGATCTTAGTCCTTGGCTTGTCATCAATCTCAGATTTATAAAACATTCTATATGGTGAAGGATATTAATTTATCTATACTCAAATATTAATTTATCTATACTCAAATCTTTCGTGAAATCAATTTATCTATATTCAAATCAAATTATTGCTTTTATCCATGATTTTAATTTATTTTAATACAAAATTAGAATCAAATTTAGAAAATACAACTATATTCAAATCAAATAAGCTTTAGAATCAAATCAGATTTATAAAACATATCGATCTATATTCAAATAAAATCAAAATACTGTCTCTCTAAATCTAAATCATGTCTCTCTAACCTATTGATTATAATCAAAGCATTAAGCAGGTACATAAATTAAAATCTGAAATAATGATCCACTATCAGAAAATTCAGATCAAATCATTGATTATAATTTATTATAATACAAATTTAGAATCAAATCATATTTAGAATCAAACTTAGAATACTCATCTATATTCAAATCAAACCAAATTTAGAAAACCTATGTATTTATATTCACATTAAATCAGATTTAGAATCAGAACAGGTCTATACACATAAAGTGAAATCAATTTATCTATACTCAAATCAAATTATTGCTTTTATCCATGATTTAAATTTATTTTAATAAAAAATTAGAATCAAATTTAGAAAATACAACTATATTCAAATCAAATAAGCTTTAGAATCAAATCAGATTTATAAAACATATCGATCTATATTCGAATAAAATCAAAATACTGTCTCTCTAAATCTAAATCATGTCTATCTAACCTATTGATTATAATCAAAGCATTAAGCAGGTACATAAGTTAAAATCTGAAATAATGATCCACTATCAGAAAATTCAGATCAAATCATTGATTATAATTTATTATAATACAAATTTAGAATCAAATCATATTTAGAATCAAACTTAGAATACTCATCTATATTCAAATCAAACCAAATTTAGAAAACCTATGTATTTGTTTGATGTTAGTGCCATATTAATTAAATAACTAAATGTTGTAGTAATTCAATGAGGCCAAAAAAGATGAATCAGGATGCAACCCAACTAATAGTCCAATGATTTCATTAATTGTTAAAAATTAATTGAATTATTAAATGATTTTTTTGGAATCTAAAGGAAAACATAAAGTTTTAATTATTAGGTGAATGAACCTCATTTTATTATTTATTAATGCAATTTTCCATCTTCTCAAGGATGTTTCTGCATTCCAATGACTCAAACCCCATTACTGACCACTACCCAGGTGCGGTATTAATTGAATATGGAAACTCAGTCGTTTCCATTCATGACAAAATAATATAATTATTATAATAACGATAACGATAAGCATAACTAAACACAGAATTCAAGTTCATAAATACTGGCGTAAAATGGTTCAAAAAACGAATGGCCAAGTATAATTCACCAATCTTGCCCAAATTCAGAGTGTAATTCTGCGCAGTATTATTTAAAAAAAACAGCAGCTCCATTTTAGTCCTTGGGCTCTATCTTGATCTTCACTTTTTTGGCGAATTTTGTACTGGAATTCTGTGTGCCTCCATCATCGACGGCTAGTGAAATTTCAGCATTATCAATAGATCTCTTCCCACTTGGTTTGCTCGATGGAGTCTCGCCATCATCGTCTGATAAAATTTCCTATATCAACATGACCAAGAAATAATCTCAACTATTTTAATGATCATAATTATTATTCAAACTAAAAGAAATTCGTTACTTCCCCAATAAAAGTATTAACGTCCTCAATAAAAGTATTAACATCCCTTTTAAATTAATGGAAGCTACAATAAGTGATAATGAATCAACCAAATTTTAACAATCACACATTCTAATATCAAACATTAAAATTAAAAACAATAAAAACTTAATGCAAATTCATAACATAATCATACATCTAAGTTGAATAGTTCCCATAAAAAAAGAAAACAGTATTCAAATTGGTAATAGCATCTATATCTAACACTTATATAAAATGACTTACTTCAATGTGTCGAGACAACTCAATTTTAGAGGCTGACAATACCTGCTCAGATTTATCCTATATACAAATAAAAACCAAAATTAAAATGAATCGATGCAAAAATAATGATTCAAAAGTGGGTACTAAAAAGAATTATATTATCTATTCATATTCACCTTCATGTTATCATCTACTTGTATTGTCAAATTTGGTTGTTGTTCATTGTACTCATTATCTTCATACAAATCCTAAGAAACAGTAGAAAAGAAATATGATCAATGTTATTTAGTGAATAAAATCCTAATAAACCATTATTATATTTTTTAAAAGAATAGATGTTTCACAAAAACCTTAATTGAGTGCATAATCTTAAACTGATCAATCAGTTCTTTGTCATCTGTCATGAACCTGACTTTGTATGTTTTGAAATTGTAAACAATGTTTGCATCAGAGACTTCCACTTTGAACAAAAACTCTTTATCCACCAATGCATCAATCTCAGGAGGACAATATCCTTTGTCTTTTGCCTATAATTTGAAAAACAAAAGATTAATTTTGAACTGAAAACTAATTTTCAAAACCATACATGATTGTTTTAATGAATTATGGTAAGTAAATTCCACCTTATCATTTGTCCCAAGTAACTCAGAAGCAGTTTTGCCCAAAAACTTAGAAAGGACACCATCAAACATGATCAAACATGTTGACCCAGTTTCATCAATCACAGTTGCATTCACTTTAAACCTGATCGAATTAGCAATTTAAAAACGCATATTATATGGGACAGCAACTAAAATCAGTTTCATCTTTGAATAAGAACATAAACTAAAATCCTAGTTTTACCTTGGGACAGCAACAGTTATCTTGCATTTTTCACAATAATGCTTTGTCCCCATCTCGACAACATGTTTGTAACATTTAGAACATGATTGAAACCACCAATCTATATTCAAATAAAATCAAATTTAGAATGAGAACGAATTTATACAAACAAATTAAAAGCAAATCTATAAATTTTCAGATCAAATCATTGATTATAATTTATTATAATACAAATTTAGAATCAAATCATATTTAGAATCAAACTTAGAATACTCATCTATATTCAATCAAACCAAATTTAGAAAACCTATGTATTTATATTCACATTAAATCAAATTTTGAAATTTGAAAACGAATTTTACTTTTTTTTTGGCCAAAATTTCCCTCTTTTTGGCGGCAAAATAAATTTCAGACTCATCTCTATTTATATATATAAAGATAAAGATAAATATTTAATCAATAAAAATTATTCAAATTAAAGGAAAAAATAAATTAAAATTTTGTAAACAGATAATTTAATTGATAAAAATTTATTTTAGAGGAAACAAAATAAACTAAAATACAAAAACTAAATAATTAATGATAATTTAGTTTTACTATTGTGTCACATATTATTTTCTTTCTTATATACATTTTTATAAAATATGAAATTAATAAAAATTGTTGTGATACTTTGTTTTATACATTGATCTTCTTTCTCTATTTATTACTTTTCATTTATTTTTTAATATTGAAAATAAAATAACAAGTAATTTTTGCACTATGTTGATATTTTTATAAAATATTAAAATTACCAAATATTTAAAATATGATAATATCATTGATAAAAACTATTTTAATGATAACAATTAAACTAAAATATAAATAATACTGATGTTTAAAATTTAATATTTTTGAAACTTTTAAAAAATAAAATGAATTGAAAAATTTTATTGATGATTATTTTAACATTTTTTCCTATTTTTTAATTTTAAAATTTGAAATTAAATTGTCAAATATCTCATACATTGTTTATGTGTATTTGTGTAAAAAGTAAAAAAATTAAAAATATTTTGAAAAGATTAATTTAATTGATACAAAATTTTTAATAGTAATAAAAATAAATTTAAAAAACTAATAATACTAATATTCGAGTTGTTATTTTGAAAAAATTTTACAATTTGATTTGATTAGTAGAATATTATTTTAGCAATGATTTGATCACGCATTAATGTTTATATTAATTTCTATTTTTTATTTAAATTTAAAACTTAAACTAGCAAGGGCCTCATACATTTTACAGAAATTTTTATAAAACATGAAATTTAACATAAAAATTATTTTTATAAAACTGTTTATTTGATAAAAACTCAATTGTACTAAATAAAATATAGACTACACATATATTTAAAATCATATATATGTTTTTAAAAAGTTTATATATTGTTAACAAAAAATTATTTTAATGATAATTTGTGTCATGTATTATCTGTTTTACATTTGTTTAGATTCTTCTCTCTTCAATTTTTAAAAAAAGTATAGAAGTTTTATATGACTATTCGTGTAATAGAGAAATTAAATTAAAAATATTAATTTTATTGATGACAATAATTATTTTCATCGTAAAAAATATATTAAAATTAAATAAATAGAGATAGGTATATATTTTGTAGAAAGGAAACTTTGCATAAAAGTGTTATTACTCTTATATACATCATAGGAATAAATATGTGAGAATAGAAATTAAACTATACTTTTACTATACATAAAAGTGTGTCAAGCTTTTGCTTTTTCTTTGAACAATAGAAAATATAAGCAATATACATAATAATTATATATGTTACTATATTGATTTTTTAAAAATTAGCATATCACCTATTTCATTATAATGTTCTAATATTTATAGTTATTCAAATAATCATGATATTTTTCATGAATTTATTATCATTCATAATGCATTTATTTTACATTCAATTTTGCTTTTACTCTGCCATTCATGTTTTAACTTACATGAAATTTTAATAATTGAGATGATACTTTTTCGACCGGAGAAATATGAAAATAACTAACTATTATAAGTATTAGATATTTCATTATTGAGTTTAATATATATACACAGTCAGTGTAAAAAAGTTATACACAGACATTCAATGATTTGCTGTCACATCATTTATTGAATTTAATAATACATGAGTTGTCGTATTCATTAAATGATGTGGCGGCACACCATTGGAGGTTTGTGTAAAACTTCTTTACACTGACAACGTATATCAATTAAATCCTTCATTATTTTATGTAAAGTAATAAAAATATTAAAATAAGCTTCTATATAGTTTTCTGCGTTTAAAAGAATGATTCCTTGCAATTCCATTTTTACGGCAAAAAATGGCTGATTACAATGAGCAGAGTTTATTAGTACGTGGTCCAAAAGAAAAGTAAACCATCAAAATGGTCTCTGAAGGATATTGGGTCGGTCAGAGTGGTCCCTAAAAGATAAGAAATTATAAAAACGTCCCCGAGAAATACTTACGTCAGTCAAAATGGTCCTTCTGTTAACCTTCCTCTGTTAGACTTAACTGAAGCGCAGACATGGCAAAAAGATTGAAATATTTCAAATTAGTCCCGAGGAAAAAGTCTTTGATATGGCATAAAGATTGACATGTCATATCTGATGTGGCTTATTAGGGACTAAAATGAAAGGTGTACAATAGTTTGAAGAGTGTGTTAGGGACCAAATTGAATGTTTGAAAATTTTCAACATATTTCTTATTCTCCTACCTCTCCCCCCACCATTTTCACTTCCCCAAGTTTTTCAGAAACCCTAAAGAATTCTCTCAAGAAGATACGAGCGGTGATGGGAGGTGGGGCAGAAATTCCTCAATCTCGAACGCATAGGAGAAACAACAATGGAAGTTGGAGTACCTCATCAATATCAATGGGTGGTGTTGTTCGGCTGTGCCATTGCAGTTCAAAGGCTGCTATTAGGACCTCAAAAACACAGAGAAATCCAGGCAGGCCATTTTATACTTGTCCTCTGCCGAAAGTAATGGTACCTTAATGGGTTTTTGGATTTGTGTTCATGGATTTCGTTTGTTGGTTGCTGGATTGATGAAGTAGTTGAGGATTCTGCAGAAAATGGATCCTTGAATCCTGGAGGAAAAGTCAATTTACATTGAAGATGGAAAGTTTAAACAATGAAGTTAGATTTGTCAGGAACTGTGTAATAGGAATGGGATGTATCATGTCTATCATGTATTTGTTGGTGTTGATTGTTTTGGTTCATTAAGTAGTGTAGGTTATGTTAAATAGTTAGTACCAATGTATGGTGTTTTTGTTTTGGGAAATTTCACTATTGGTCTTTTTCTATATGTAAGACCATAATGTTGATGAATGAATTCCTTGAAGAAATTTATCAAAAGTTGGTAGTTGTACTTTTCCTTATTTATGCACACATGTGTATGTTCTCTTTAATTGTTTAGGGTTTCCATACAAAAGATTAAATCAGGGCTATATTTGCTTATTATATCTTTCAAATGACGTTGACCAGTTTTATTGCCAGCTCCTCTTATGTTCCAAGCTAGCAATTTGAATTCTGAAAATTCAGACATCATTATAAAAGTTTAGATTAACAAAAGGATACTGCATAAGCTATTAGTCATGCATGGGATTTGTTTCTTGAACCACATCCTCATCCCAATCATCTTGCTCAGTGTCTGAACTCTCATCCATGTCTATCTCACCATCCTCTTCCAAATGTTTGTAGTCTTCATCTAGTGGTTTCTCCTTATGAGATTTATCCTCAATCTCTTGGGGAGTTTTGGTCAGATTTAGCATGCCCAAACGGGATTCTTGTAATTGAAGATTAGCTTCTGTTAAATGAGGCTGATTAATTGCTACTTCCAAACTCTTATCACCCTCTGATGATGGGTTGATGACTTGATTATTTGATATTTCTTTTTGTTGGGATATTTCTGCTGTGTGAGCCGAGACATGGTCCTTCAATTTAGCCTTGCCTTTGTTAGCATTCTCAACTAATTTAGCAATATCAATAGTTGGTGGAGCCACCCGAGGCCTTTTCTTTCGAACCCATTGATTGTTTGCCTTGATTTTGCATGTTATTGATTGCTTGATGTTGGAACTGTGATTAGCCTGATCCAATGAATTAGCCAATGCATTGAATGCATTTTTTGAATTGCTATCACGTTTCTGATTGCCAGTTTATTGCCGGTTTGATTGGAATTCTTTTTGCCATAATTATTGGAACGTTTTTCTCCTTGTAACGGTTAACCAATCACCATGACACTCTTCTCCTGCATTAATATCAAAATCATTAGTTGCATAATTGGCATTAATAACATTATTACCGTTTTGCTTAGGTGGCTGTTGATCGTTGGAAGGAACATCGTGGTCTGGAGGAGCTTGCTGCCTTGGTTGCTGTTCTCCACCATGAGGACGCCTAATGTTTTTAGAACAGTCTCTGGAAAGATGACCGTAGCATCCACAATTTGAACAAATAATATGTAATATTTCATATTCTAATTTATACCAGTGTTCATGAATTTTAATTTTACCAACAACTGGTTTATTTAATTTAGATCTATTTCGACACAAACACGAGCAAACCTTCCACGAGCAACTGTAATGTATTAGTATCCACTCTAACCGGATGACCTATGGCTACAGCCATAGCAAGCAAAAAACTTTCGTCATGCCATGCCAAATTAAGGGAAGGTATACGAACCCATACCATTGTTTTTTTGAACTTTAGCTTCAGATGAGACAAAGTCAGGTGACCATGAAGAAACCGCAAGGTAGTGGTCAAACAACATCTACGGTCCTCCATCAACCACCTTATCTCTATCTTCTTGATGATCAAATTTAACCATGAAAAACCCATTATCAATGTTTCATAATCTCCATCCCTCCATAAAGTTTCCATAATTTTGGAAGCCTTTCACGCATTGTGTTGTAGCCAACCATTTTTCCCAAAACCTTGATTATCAAAGCGTCGTACCATGGTTCACATAACTCAGTAAACACCTTCTCATCTACGTTGACTATTGGAAGAAGACGATTACCGTCCTCTAGAGTTATCCTCACCAAATTCTGTGCCAATAAGTCAGCCTTAGGATGCTGTGGTGGAGGAGCTTTATTACCCAACACTTTATCCCGAAATGATATCTTTGCTTGCTGCAAATCCGGTGATTTTTCTGGTGGAATCACCGGAGGAACAATACGTGTTGTTGAAAACTCAAAGGTAGACATTGAGAGAAGACTCCTTCAACCTCCCGAAATGTACTTGCTCCTCCAATTGTTTACTCATATATTACTTTAATTTCTCATCCAATTTGTCTCTACCAAATGGATCCAAAACAATTCAATATCAATTCATTCTTACATTACATTCAAAACCGACAAAACTATCAATTTCCTCCAAATTATCAAAACGCACAAAATTCTCAAATTCCTCCAACCAATCATTCTTTTTTATATTTAATTAATTTTAATTAAATTTTTTTATTGAGTGAAATATATTATTCATAATTTTCTTAATTTAATATTATTTCTATTATTTATTAATTAAAATATTTTTAAATTAAAAACTATCAAACTGTAAAAAATGGGTGATGTGTAATGATGAGACCCTTTTAAGATATGTGAATAGTAAAAAAAATTAGATGTTGGATTGAAGATGAGAGGTGCTTAATAAAAACCACGATGATATGTAATGGTGTGCCTCATTTTTAATCTATAAATAATAAAAAAATGGGGTGCTAAATAAATATGATCTTATCTTGAACATTTGCAACATATAAAGATGCACAATTGTCGTTTCCTTTATTTCTCTTTTAAAGTGGGGGATAATCACGCTTATCTTACAAATTAAAAACAACTTAAACAATTAATTAGGATGGAAATAATATAGTTTAAATACTCCCTCGGTTGTTTTTTTTATAAGACAATTCTTACGACTTTTTGTGGTCCTTTTTATAAGCCACTTTATAATTTCAAGGAAACATTTATTATCATTTTCCTTATTACCCTTATTAGCTTTAATGTCTCTCCAACTATGAAATGGTATAATGGAGTTAGTTAATGATATTAAACAAGGGTAAAAGTAGAAAGTTAAACTAATTTTTAAAACTCTTATAAAATTAACTAATTTTAAGCACTTTTATTGGTATGTGTAATTGTGTGTCTTTTTTTTTTCTTGTTTAACCACAGGTATCCTCCACGGGAGGCAATCCTGTTCAAGCCAGGAACATCCACATCATGGTGAGACTAGCTCTTCCAATGGAGATTTTTTCCATCCACAAGATTGTGTGTCTATAAAAAGGAGCGAAAGGAGTAAAAAGTATTAAAAAAATCCATTTTGATAAATTGAAATAATCACAAGAAGGAAATTTGTATTGGAAAATTCAATATTAAAAAAAATCAATGAAAATTGACAACCCCGTGTCGGCGTGTCCTTTCCCTCTGGCACAAAGGAGAAAAGCTCAGGAGTGAGTTGACTCAATCAACAGCTCCCTCCCTTTTCTTCCCGTTATGTGCATCACATTAATTATATCGTGTACTCTTTTGTATCGTTTCCTTGTCGTATTTAGCATTCCCATGACGAAGGAGTAAGCACATTAGATATTGTAGAAATAAAGCTCCCCTACGTCGGCAACGAGTCTCAAGTATTTACCATTCCTATTTAAGGATGTTTGATTTGCATTTTCAATTCATGTTTTTATTTTTTTTGTTTCTCGTCTTTTGATATTTTTTACAAAGGAAAAATTGAAAATGCTGGAAAAAAAAATTTGCTGTTTACAACATTTCCAGTTTTTCCTTTGTAAAATTTCAGAAAATAGGAAACCGAATGAAAATAGAAAATGAAAATATAAACCAAACAGTCCCTAAATAAAGTTACATTTATCTCACCCTAAAAAGATGAGTGGACTTAAATCTGCAACCTATCAGGTATGATACTCTATCTTACTCCACTCGACTAATCCTTAAGCTTTTATTATTTTATTAGGTTTATAGTTTATTACTATACTGATTTAAATACTTTCCTCAACACACTAATGTATTTTTTATTGAAACATACACTTAGTAATGAGTAGAGGTAAACCCGCAAAAAAATCGAATTACCGCAGAAAATGTAGGACTCAAACACCTATTTGTAGAAGTCTGAATAATTTCTGGATTTTTTTACCCGACCTGATAAAGCCCGCGACCCGCATCGGACTGGGCCAAATAACCCAAATTAAGCTCTAATAATGAGCAAGTGTGCCAACTTAATGCTTATCAGACAAAATTACATAAGAGTTTTGATTATTGGCCCACATAGAAGATGACAAATAGGGTGCTTGTATCTCATTCATCTTTATTGGAGGTGCATAAAAATTATTTTATTTCTTTTTTACGTGGATCCTACATACATAATTATCTCTTTTTTATTTTTTAAGTAACTTACAAATCAATTGCTTGAGCCTTTTCTTATTTCTAAGACCTTGGTAAGTGCACCTCCCATTAGAAATACTAACACTCCGTCCATAGTTGTACACTCTCACTACCCTTCCTTCTTCTGATGGCTCTCACAACATCCTCCTCCTCCTCCTTGACCGGTAGATTCACCCACGATGTGTTCCTTTGCTTTGGCATTGATACTCACCATGGTTTTACTGGTTATCTCAACAAAGCTTTTCAGGACAGAAGAATTCGCACCTTCATTCATGACATGGAGCTTGAAAGAGAGGAGGAAATCACACCATCACCACTTCTCAAGTCCAGGATTGTCATCATTGTGTTCTCTGCCAAATACGCATCTTCATTTTGCTTAGATAAACTTTCCAAGATCCTTGACTGCATAAAGGAAGAGGATCAGTTGGTTTTGCCCATTTTCTATTATGTCGATCCTTCTGAATTGATACATTACTATGGTGAAGCATTGACAAGGCTTGATGAGGAGAAGGCTCTGCATCAAATAGCTCATTTGTCTCCTGGCTTGCAATTCAAACACGGGTACCCTTCAATTTCCACATCGATCTAACCTTTACTTTACCTTATTTTAATTGTTATGTTTTTTATCAAATTCTAATCATTTAGTACCTTTTTGGTTTTCGGTTAAGAATGTCATCATCAATTTTCACTAAACGTAGATCTGGGCTAATATCACTATTTATGAAGTTAGTTCAATTCACGTTTAAAATTTAATTTTATGATAAACTAAACACACACTAAATCATTTTACTTCTGTTCAATTTATTTCAAAAATCGTGGATTATATTCCTATTATTAAATTTACCAAACTGTAAAGAAACACAATTAGTTTGACAAGCTCAAACTTCTATCATTCTGCAGTGATGGATATGAATATGAGTTTATTGAGAGGATTGTTGAAGAAGTTTCCAGCAAGATCAACTGTGCTCCTTTACATGTTACCAATTACCCGGTTGGACCAGAGTCTCAAGTGCTAGATCTTGAAGAAAACATGGTAAGCATGATATATATGTTTCAGCATTTCATCCTTAAGATTGATTTATTTGTTTTGACACACACACACACAGAATTATCAAAATAGAAAATAGATTAAAAAATATGAATTTCATTTCTTTTTTCTTTAACAATTAAAAATATCATTTTAGTAAAATAAAATAAATGCATTGTATTAAAAACTAGAAATATATAAAGAATCTAAAATATTCAAAAAATGAATAAAAAATAAATGGTATTTGAATTAAGATATTTTAGTTAACATTTTATTTATCCCACTCTTTCCAATACTTTGTTCATAATATCATTTATAGTTGTTTTTTATCCTTTAATTAATATGGAAATTTATCTCTATGTCGAATTCCTAAGTTATGTACACATATTATTGTTGACTTGTGCTTTTTATGTTAAAAAGGAACGAGTAAAACTCAAGCCATGATTCTGGAATTCCTCTGATTTGACGTAGTCAAATGGGATGGAGATCGAGGGCTCCAAAAGATGCAACACCTCAAAGCTCAAAACATTAAATTTTCCAAAGGTGTAAAACAGTCTTTACCATTTCATCCAAAGAAACTCGCCATATTCAAGTTAACCAGTATTTGCTTCATGTCACTCAAGTTGCTCAACTTACAGAAGGCAAGTATTTATAATTTAATTTTTCATTTGATTCTTGTTTCTTTTTTATTTTTAATTTTTGTGAATTTTATAATTTTGAGTTCTAATTGGTTTGAATGTATGACACAAATACCTGATTTATCTTTCGACCAAAAAAAAAAAAAAATACCTGACTTATATGGTATCGCAAAATTTAGAAAAATTTATCATTTAAATATAGTGAGAATTTAATCAAAATTCACGAGTCGGTTGGAATCTTATATAAACTTAGAATCTTGGATGTTGAGAGTTTTAGCATAGATTAGGATATAAAATTGTTAAAATTATAATATCAAACTATCCACATGTGTTCACGAGTCCCTAATTTTTTTTATTTCATCCTTATGAAATATTTAAGCTATTTTTATTCTTCGCTGATGCTGTTAACTCTACTGTTAATTGTGGATGTGTCAAATGCTCATTATAGTCTCCAATCCTATGTGCAGTACCTTGACACATTATATTAGTCTCCTTAAACTCACTCAGAGAACCAAAATTCTGTGCTCAACTTAAACTGAAATTCTTTACATATTTCCTCCTTCCTATATCGATCTCACATACAATCTTTAAATGAGTTTAAGGAGGTTAATGTTGTTGTATAATGTATTAGGGTTAGGGGGTGGGAATAGGCCAGGCCAGACCAGACTTTGGTTAAATAGGCCTGACCTACTTTATAAAATCAAAGCCTAAGCCTGGCCTATTACCTGTGATAGGCTTTTTTTAGGCCTAGCCTGGCCTGTTAGCTTATTTAAAGGCCTTGATAGGAAAAAAAAAGGTCAACATAATATTGGGCTGACATTGGGCCTATTAAGTTTTTTTTATTCATACACATTTGGGCAAAAAAACACGGGGAAGAATCTTAAAAAACAAGGCGACAGGAAGCGAGCAAGGAGAGAAGTCGACGGTCGACGAGTGGGGAGCTGGGAGCAGTAAGCGGGGACCAGAAAATCACACAGATGGGAAGATGAGTTGGGAGAGAGGAGCGGCTAGGCTAAACATAAAATGAAAGAGAGAAAAGTGAGAGGAGGCAGTTTAGGTTTTCAGAATATGTTAACATATTTTTATCTTATAAAAATAATAATATATTTTTTAATTTATTTTAATGTAAATAGGCCAGCCTAATAGGCTTGATAGGCTTTTCCATAGACCTAAGTCTGACCTCTTTAAATATATAGGCTTATTAAAAAGCCTGAACCTGGTCTTTTTATTAAATAGGCCAGGTCAAGCCAATCTTTTAATAGGTCATGCCATAGGCCCCTGTCGGCGACCTGGCCTATTCCCACCCCTAATTAGGGTACAACACATATGATTGCTGACTGGGATGGATATTCGATACATCCGCAATTAATAAAAGAGTTAGCAGGAAGGACTAAAGAAATAGCTTAAATATTTCATAAGGATAAAATAAAAAAAATATTTCAGGAACGAAAATAAAAAACTCGAGTATTTTACAAAGGTAAAAAGTTATTTTACTCTAATTATTATTATTGAGGTAGGTGAGTCTTTGCAATAGTTGATTCATGAAAAAGTTGTGCCTCACTTAAAGAACTATTGCTCAACTCAAGCCTCAATACTTTTCTAGAAATATTTGGAGAGATGAAAAATATAATGTTGGTTAGGAGTAAACTTCCATAGGCATAAAGGGACTACCATTTTCAACTCGAAATCTACCTGCCAAAGAAGGTTGCTATTTTAGGACAATTTGGATTGCATGCATCTTTGAGAAATTAGAGGGATTCCACCCCAACTTAGAAACATTCTCTGCAAAACAATGCACTTCCTTCAATAATTTAGAGAGAAAAATAGAATAAATCAAGAAGATAAAATGAATTCAACTTCTCTCATAATTTGAAATTTGTCTTTGCAACTCAACTTCTTTAGAAGCTCTCCCATCTAACTTCTCCTTAAGTAACCAAATTCAACTTATAGGAGAAGTTGAATTCATTCTACCTTATTGATTCATTCTATTTTCTTCTCCCACAAGTCCTTCTACAGAAGTTTTTCCAAACTTGCCCTTAGTCCTCACAGTTCTTCTTTTAGGCATCAAAGAATGGAACATTTTAGGAAACTTGTTGTTGTGGATGATTACAAAAATCTTGGAGAGAAGAGACATTTCTCTATACATAGAACTTTTGTCTACAACAATCTGAACACCCTTGATGAATTCCGTGTGTTCAACCATGTAACTGAATTAGGTTCCTCTTCATTTGATGTGTTTGATTTGATAATTGGTATTCAAATTGACTCAGGCTCTACATGTGTCTTTGAACTTATGAATTATTACTGATAAGAATTGATTTTTAGGCTAGAAGCAAGAGATTTTGTTTGTCAGCAATTCGAGCACAACAGGAAGGGCAATCTATTTCTTTCTAGTTTTGTAGCATGTTCTCCTTGCATTTCTTTGGCACTTTCACTATTACTAATGACAAAATAGTGACTTTCTATATTGAGAGAAATTGAATAATATTATATTTTGAATTATATACAAAGAAAATGTCATATAATTTCATTTACAAAGAGTTTAATAATACACTATCAGTGTAAAAACATTTTATACAGACATTTAATGATGTGCAGTCATATCATTTATTGAATTTAATAACAGATGAGATGTCACATTCATTAAATGATGTGGCGGCACACTATTGGATGTCTGTGTAAAACTTCTTTACACTGACCGTGTATATCAATTAAATCCTTTATAGAATTTATTTGACTAGTTATGTTTGCAATTTAATAATTTGAAATAACTTATTCAAATTATTAATTCCAACAGTTGTCATGGCCATTAATTGAAAAGTCCAAGTCATGCTTATGTTCTCCAATGATCATACTTCTTCGTTTTGCTTCGACGAGCTTTCCAAGATCCTTGACTACATCAAGAAAATGAGTCATTCTATTTGGCTAGTTTTTTATGAAGTGGATCCTTCTGATGTGTGACATTAGAGAAGGACTCATGGCAATGCATTGGCCATAGATGAGGATAGGTTCAACAATTAATAACAAGGAGAAAGTGCCAACATGAAGGAATGTTTTGTATCAACCAGCTGACTTGTTTGGGTTGAAAACCAAGTATGGGTATGGTATCCCACCAATATTCTTTTACCTTTTATCTTTATTTTTTCTGAAACAAAAATCATTTTTCTATTGATTTATTATTTAAATTTGAAAAAAAAAAGCAAATAAATGCATTTTTTACCTCGAATTAGATATCAAATAGTTTAGATTAAAAAATATATTAAGTATATATGGATATGATGCATTTAGTATGAATTTGCATAAACTTCTTTGATTGAACAAGAATGAATATCAACATGAGTTCATTCAAAAGATAGTTAAAGTGGTCTCCAACAAGTTAATTGCATTCCTTTATATGCAATCAAACTAAAGTTGGCTCACTTTTAGAGGTCAAATCTGTAACGAATCAAATCTCTTGTACCAACATCTTGGTGTTTACTTTTGGCTATATGAAGATTTGTTAATTTGCCATAAACCGATTTTTCTTTTCCTTATTCTTTAAAAGCCATCTAATTGGAGTATATACATTTCCTCTTTAAGTTCTCCATGAAAAAAGCAGACTTTACATCTAATTATTCAAGATGTAAATTGAATGTATCATATGTAGTTAGAACTACTTTGATAGTGGTAAGTCTGACAACTGGAGAAAATATCTCATTAAAGTAAATGCCTTTTTTTTTAACATATTCTTTAACCACTAGTCTTGCATGGTATCCACTTGACCATTTCCATCTCGTTTGATCTCGTAGATTTGGAAGTGCAACGAGCTCCCACGTCTTGTTTCTATGTAAGGATTTTATTTCTTCCTGCATTGCTCCATTCATAAATTAAGAAGCACTTGAACAATTTATAGCCTCTTGAAAGTTCAATGGTTCTCCTTCTTCTGTTAGAAGACACATTATGCATCATAGGCGTAAAGTATCACTCTGTTCGAGAAGTAGTAAAGTATAGGAGTGTGGATATGCAAAAGATTCACACCAAAGATGACGTAGCAGATGTAATAATAAAACCAACCAATGCCAATATGTTTATATAATGCATTCCTCTTATGGCCTATCAGATATGTAAGCAACATGGAACTGGTGGAAGGTGGAGAAAATTTTAAAGCTCATCAAAAGTGACTTTAAGTGGGAGATTATGAACATGGCAGTAAAGCCACTTTTACAAAGTCGAAAAATAAAGGCTAAAGGTTATGGGTCAGTGCAACAACTTTCAATGTGTTTGGCATATGAAAGAAGTTTAATCTGTAAATATGTAAATCACTATAAATTTGTAATGGATTCACTGATACAAATAACATACAATCTCCTCTTTAGAAATATTTTATGGTGAAGTGATCTAATCTCGTACAATTTGATAAGAGCATTCCATTGGCAGATTAGTTTGTCAAAAATTGTAAAAAAAAATGCAAAAGAGATCTATGATAACCTCATCAAATTGTATGAGGTTAAATCACATCACAACAGAATATTTCTAAAGAGGAGAACATATACTCTTAAAATGAGTGAGTCCACTACGGTGGTAGATCACATTAGCAATCCTAATATGTTGTTTGTTCAACTTACAACACAGATTTCCAAATAATAGAAAAGGAACATGTAGAACTTTTACTTCAAAGTTTACCAAATTCCTATGATTAATTCATCATCAACACAACAGATAATAATATCGTCGACTATCTATCTTAAATGATGTTACTAGAACTATTCTTGAAGAAGATTTGAGACGTAATCAAAGCAAGTGGAGGGTAGTAGTTATTTATAGGAGATGAAACTGAAGGGAATCAAGCATATGGTCAGGGTGCAGCGGAATAAATGGATTCCCCCTTTGTTATGATCGTTAATGCGAAAACACGAATTAAGGCATAAAATGCATGAAACATAATGACATACCTTTTACGGATTGAGAACTAGGCAATAGCAGCCACGTCTCTAGAGGTGTCCACGCCAACAGCCGAACTAGGAAACCCTCCTCAACTCTGCTAGTAGCGTTTAGAGAGTAAGAGCGACTGCTCGTATGTCTAGGGTAATGCATCTTATGCAATATTTATAGAGTGGTGGCTAGGGTTTTACCGTCACTCAATTAACCCTAACACATATGGTCCTGACCCATTATATTATAATTCTAATCATATTAGAATTATTTATTTTCCTAGCGCTTGTTGTATGCGTATGACCCAATAGGCTCTTTTAATATCTGGTTATGATATTTAAAATAAAACCCTTTTATTTTAATATCATAAATAGCGAGCGGTATCTAGCAATACATCACTACTACCCAAATATTGAGATTGTCAACAATTTTGACGAATCCTATTTCATGATAATAATTTATATGATCTGTCCCTTTGTCCAAATATCTAATTGAACACAAGGGCATGAAATGTGTCATCTTTGTATAGTTCAATTTATGTTTTCTTGATGCCCAAGTAGACTATACAGAAAATAAACATCTCATGTATATCCTCTTGAGCATGACAATGCATTTTGTAGTCTAACTTTATCAAGAGGCCTACAGATATAACTCCTGTTACATAGGAGGGACAAATCCCATCTAGGTCACTCACATTCCACCACATAATTTATTATATGTCCAAAAACCAAATTTATGATCACCTTGTTACAGGCAACGTTTGATGATATTTAAAACATATAATTCCTTATGTAGGAATCGTAGTGATTTCAGGTCAAAGGACTTCATATAATATTTATCAATATAAGAAACGTTCATGACACTTATGTAACAATCCATGCAACGTTCTTAAGGTGGGTCAGTCCAGTACACCATTACTCTTAATATGTACTTATGTGAGCACATGATATCTCATATCCATGATCCGTGAGATGTGATCATCAACGAACTCACATACTAGTCTAAATGCATCTTTTGTCCTAAGATGATGCTTGACTAGGGACTATTTTAAGAATAGTTTTTCATAATATCTCACGATCAAGTCATCTACTTGATTTCTTATGAAGTTTAAACTTACTATTCTAAGGACATTAATTATATTCTAAAAGAATTAATAAAATGAATTGCCTTTATAAAATAATATGATACAAGTGATGGATGTTCAAAATAAAACATATAAGTCTCTAGTGCATAAACTAACAGAAACTCCTCTTGTATGCCACATTTCTAACCCATCAAAAGTTACTACACCAACCTATAAGCTTTAGTCCCTGTTCTTTACTTTACCAAAGTGGCTTTAATGCCACATTCAAAATCTCTTACTTAAAGTCACTTTTGTGAGCTTTAAAAATTTCGCTATCTTGTCAGTTCAATGTTGCTTACATATTTGATAAGTTATAGGAGGATTTGCACCATATAGACGTAGCAGCACCAATTGGTTTTGTCATTACATCTGCTAGATTATCTTTGTTGGAATTCTTTGAATATCCATACTCCCATGTTATACTACTTCTTTAACAAAGTGATACTTTGGAGTCCTTGCAATGTGGAGGCACTTTTATTGTCATAATACACAGTAATCTTCTATGTTTATGCCTAGTTTATTCCATTGACCTTTGGATAACCACTTACTGCTCCTCTCCTACAGTGTGAACCACAACCTGTAGTAATCTTTTTTTTATCAAGGTCATTTGCAAAATCCAAATCAACATATCCTTTGATAATGAGCAATCTTTCAAAATATAATGTAGAACTTGAGGTTCCTTTAATATATCTTAAGATCCCTTTAACAACACTTCAATACTCTTTACTAGGATTTGCCATAAATTGACTGGCCATCCCAACTGCTTGAGCAATATCTATTCTCATACATATCATTGCACACATAAGGCTTCCCATTGCTGATGAATATGGTACTTGATGAGGCATTTCATCTTCTTCGCTTTATTCTATGACACATATATACCTAAGGATAATTTATCGTTGACACGAAGTAGGATAGAAATTTACTTACAATCTTGCATGTTGAAGTGTCGCAAGACTTCCTGTAGATAATTCTTTTAAGAAAGCCAAAACTTCCTATCTTTAGTCTCGGTGAATTTGCATCCTGAAATCTTTTTTGCCAATCCCAAGTCCTTTATATCAAAATCCCTAGCAAAAAGTAAGTGAGCTCTATAAGAGAAGGAAAATTTAGAGAGTAAAATGTTTCTCCTATGAGGCTATCCTAGTTAGTGTATTCTCCTAATTAAGAAAGAGTATAATTGTTTTCTCCTTGTATATAGAGAGAGGTGTTGTAATTTCTTCCACTTAGTGAAAATATTTTTCTATTCTTGTTTATGCTTTTTCGCTTTTAAAAAGAGGGTTTTTCACATTAAAATAATGTTGTTATTTTAATTATTCTCATCTCTATTTTAGTTGCATGATATTATTCAATTACTCTGAAACAGAACAACATCTAACGATAGAGTCTACATGATAGAGATATATGGAATTGGGTAGAATAAGTAAAATATCACTTGCTTGTTGACAATTTGAAGGTTTATGGTTTTCTTAAAAAACATAAGAGAAAATATGTTTATATAATCCTCTTATGGCCTATCAGATACGTAAGCGACATGGAACTGAAAAGGTGGAGAAAATTTTAAAGCTCATCAAAAATGACTTTAAGTGGGAGATTATGAACATGGCAATAAAACCACTTTTACAAAATCAAAAAATAAAGGCTAAAGGTTATGGGTCAGTGCAACAACTTTCAATGGGTTTGATGGTTTCTAATATTGTGAATGCTTTTTCATTTTTATTTGAAATTGTTAAATCTAAATTTAATTTACACTAATGTCAATTAGAAATAAGTTGAATATTTGTATTAGATATGACTTTATTTTTTAATATAAAATTATTAGAAATTAATTAATTAATTAATTATACTTGGTTTTTTTAGATATAAATTAATTAATGAAAATGAATAAAATTATCATAGAAAATTATAAGGGGTTAAGTATATTTTTTTCCATGAAATATAGTCAAGATTCGCTTTTAGTCCCTATCATTGAAAATTGGTAGTTTTGATCTTAAAAAATTAAAATACTCCAATTTTATTTATCAATAGTATAGTTTTCCTACGTACTTTTCTATGGATTGTCTTTATAAATGATTGTTAAAAAAATAAAAAAATACTCATTTTAATCCTTACCAATAAAACTAAAAAAATTCATAAAAAAATTTGCAGGATGAGATGAAGAGACTTCAAAGATACCTCAGAACATTTATTATTAGAAAATGCCATTTCTTCAAAGCTTCCAAAACCATCTTCCAACTAGTTTAATAGTATTGGAATGGTGAAAAATCCTGTAGATCTAGGACCATCATTATTTTCATCCTAAGAAACTTGCAATGGTGGATGGTACCAAACATTTGCTTCATGTGGCCACCAAGCTGGCCGAGATACTAAAGGCAAGTATAAGTTTCTTCCCCTGCTCTTCTACATTCAATATTATTCATTTGGACTATTATTCCTTTTTCTTTTTTCCTCAAAAGTTGTAAATCTGAATGATTTAAATTTTGAAAATGGCCCAAATTTAGGAAATCATTTTTATATTGTGAGAATTTAATTGAATCACAATTCTGTTGGATTCCTGTACAAATTTGGAATCTTGAATGCTAAGGGATTTAGCAAGCTTAGGACTTCTCCACCCATCAAGATAACCTCTCTTGAACATTAGGAAAGTTGGAATTATAACTGAGCTTTATTTTTAGTTGAGTTTAAGTTCAAACCCCCCACAAAAGAGTTACTATTTTCATTTCCTAATCTTAGTCAACTTTGAACAATAACAACTGCTGGACCTTAGGATGTTTCAAGTGTCTTAGCTCTTTTTACTGATTTCAACTTGGAAAATACATGACTGATTTTCAAGTGTTCTAAGCGCTTTTAATGCAAACAATGCAGGAGAAATTTATCTGCACCTTTCTTAATAGTTAAAACCACAAACTTGGTTAAAAGGTGAGAACCAAGACTAGAAAAAATGGTATAGAAAAGAAAAACTAAAGAGAAAATCAGCATGATGCTGAGTACTTTATATTCTCCCAAAGCATCTTCCACACAAACATGGTTACTTACATCTCTTTCAATCCTTAACCTGACTAACATTCCTGGTTCTTGTTACATGCAGATTTCACAGAGGGTTCCTGAAGTTTCACAGACTTCACAAAGAGTTCCTGAACCTGAACTTTTGTTGCAGACTTCACAGAGGTTTTTTCAAGCCGAGATGATGTGGAGACTTGTTGGCCTTGCATCAAGTGTAGTTGGCCTGTTATGTAATGCTTGGAGCCCTTCTTTCAATTGCTTAATTGGAGGGTGGAACTCTTTCAAGTTCTTTCTTTATGGGGTGTTGTCCTTGGTTCTCTGTGTCACCATACTATTTGCAAAGCAGTCCTCACTCTCAATGCAGCTTGTTCAGCACAAAACCTTCCTGAGATTTGTGGTTTTGATGATTACCTCAGTTTACTCATCCTTTTATAATAAAGCTGTGAATGGGAAACCAGAAATGTTCAGCTTGGTTTCCAATGCTACCTTTGCTTTGGTGTCACTGAGCTTGTCCAAACTAATTAAGTTTGGCTTTGAGATGGGTATGTTCTCTTATTTTCTAGACTGCTTTGTTGTTCAACTGTTACCATCAACTGGAAGCTGATTTTGGTTGCATTACTCTTTGGTTGTCCACTCTTTTTTATGCATTCATCTTGGGATTCCCAACCAGAAGTTGGTAATGAAGGTCAAGCTATTCATTCCTCTTCAGATTCTGAACCAGAGGTTGATAGTGCTCAAGTTGTTCATTCACCTTCAAATTCCGAACCAGATGTTGGTAATGGAGGTCAAGTTATTCATTCATATTCAGATTCTCAAGCAGAGACAAGTAGTGAATGTCAAGTTGTTCATTCTCAAGCAGAGCTGACAAGTAGTGAATGTCAAGTTGTTCATTCCTCTTTGGATCCTAGACCAGAGGTTGGTGGTTGTAGTCAACATGTTATAAACATTCATACTTGAACAATAAAGCAAGGCATATGAACTACAAAAGGTAACAAACTCTTTGAGTAGTGTGGCATAGTGGGGTATTTAGTATGTGTTTGGTTTCGATCAAAATCACAATACAAATATAGAATCACATCAATACTGTTGACTCATATCCACATTTATATCCTGATTTTAATAGAAACTAAACACATTATTAAGTCTTTTCAATAAGTTCCAAAGTGTCTCCATGTGTGGTGTTTTCTCATAAAAAATTTTGTTTCTTGATGTTATTCTCAGAATAAAAGTCTCAGTAATTTCATGCAAGTCCTTAGACTTCTTGTTTAGCTTACCCTTTCAGCTTGTGGTTGTAAATGACAGGGAATCATCAATATCTTTCTGGTTCTGAAAGAAATTTGCATAGATAGCTCTGTATTGTGCTGTAGAGCAAGGCATGTATGTAGATAATTTGGTGATAGATTTCAAGTTCGGCATACTCATCAGTGGTGCTGAACAATTCTGTTCTTCATGTAACTGTACACGTTCTTCAACAAGTCTAACTGTCTAAGGACCTGACACTCTTTTGTGATCGGCTGTGTGAATTTGAGATATGGAATCCAATCCAAGTTGAGTAGAAAATACAACATGGCATATGATTCTCAAATGGTAGTGGCAACCCGCATTGGAATCACAATGGGGACTAAAATGGAGACTAATTCATGTCTAGCAGAAGAAAACAGCATAGAGGATATCTTAAACAACGCACTTTTTCTCAATTTTTCTGCACGACACCGCTCATCATATATCACACTTCTCTCTTTCTCTCTCGTTATGGTATCATTTGTTGTACATTTATCATGCACAAGTACAAGTATAATCAGAAATGTGGCATTGGATTAAATTTTGTATGCTACATGCTGCACTCGTTTTCCGAGGAGATCATAAGGTACCTTTGTGTGATTGTAACCCTTATTGCATGTTTCCTGATCAATGGTCAGAAATTTTTTCAGGGACAACAAAAATAAGCTCCATTGTCACTGGTCATTTCTTTATGAACATTCACTCATTCTAATTGGACTTGATATAGTCATTGATGAAAGTTAGGTGTGGACATGGGTTGGGTTGGAGGGTATTTTGGACCCAACCTGATTAAACAAGATCGGGTTTCTTTGACTTGGAATTGAAATCCGACCCGAACCAACCCGATTATGTTCGGGTTGAGTTAGGTTGAATAGTAAATTTGCATAAAAATAAAAAAATAAATAGAAAAAATGAAAAAAAAACACAAAAAACAACATGTAATTGGATCGGGTTAGGTCGGGTCCGATTGAGAAAATTTTAGATATTTCAGTATTTTTATCATTTTTATTGGTTTAAATAAGTTTTTAGTCCCTCCAAAATAAAGTTTTAGGGGGACTAAAAATAAAACGAATATATTTTATTTTTTATATTATGGTTGGGTTGGGTTGTTCGGGTTGGAAATGCGGAAACCCGATATCCAACCCAAATTAATCGAGTTCCACTTCATCGAATTTGATTCAACCCGATAGCCCGACCCGTCATTTTTACCTTGGATTGGTTGGGTTGTTCGGGTCAATCTATCCTGAGTGCAACCTTAATCAATGTTACTATGTTAACGTACCAATATTGTGGTTCATTTTCCCTTGATCTTGAGATATACATAATTTTTGTGCAATGATGCCATAAGTAGGGCTGCACATGGGTCTAGCCGACCCGATCAACCCAACCCAGCCACTATTTGGTTGGGTCATCGAGTCTGTTTGGGTTGGGTAAGCATGAAATTGACCAGTTTGGGTTGGGTAGCGGATCTGGGTAAGTATAACCTGATGTACAAAACCCAACCCGACCTCCCATATAAAAAATAATATATTATTAATAATTATCTTATTTAAATTAAATCTAGTAACAGTCAGATAAAATTTAATTAAAATTTGGTGCCATAACAGAACAATAGTTTGTTAATTTGTGAGAGAGACTTTTATGGTTGTGGAATATCTTATTTGCGACATCCCTTTACTGCATTGTGTTAAATATTTGAATTAATTTATTTGTGGAAAGTGTATATCATTTTTTTAAGTTTTGATTTATAAAATTTTTGAAATAGTTATATGGCCAAAGTGTCAAAATCATGGAAATACAAGTTTATATAATTTATGAAGTCCAAATGGTAATAAAAAAATAACAAGTTTATATAAATTTGATTTTTTTTCTTTTTTTTTTTATTTTTTAATTATCATGACCCGATCACCCAACTCATTCCAACCCGACCTTGATTGGTTTGGGTTGGGTTGGGTCCATAAAAGAAAAATGGAAAACCGACCAAACCCAACCCGAACATGATTAATCGGCTTAGGTAAAAAAATAGTGCATATCTAACCCAACTCAACTCATGTGCAGTTTCTATAAAAAAAAAATTGTGGAAAGTGTGTATCATTTTTTTTTTCAAGTTTTGATTTATAAAATTTTTGAAATAGTTATATGGCCAAAGTGTCAAAATCATGGAAATACAAGTTTATATAATTTATGAAGTCCAAACGGTAATAAAAAAACCAATTTCTATAAATTTCTTTTTTTTCTTTTTTTATTTTTTAATTATCATGACCCGATCACCCAATTCACCCCAATCCGACCTTGATCGGTTTGGGTTAGGTTGGGTCCATAAAAGAAAAATGGAAAACCGATCAAACCCAACCAGAACATGGTTAATCGGGTTAGGTCAAACATCCAACCCAACTCAACTCATGTCCAACCCCCACAAGTATTTAGTCAAACACTTTAGTTGTTATTTGAAATTATAAAATAAAATACATTCCTAAATCCTAACTTTGAATTTAAATCCCCTGATCACATAATTAGTAGGCAAGCTTTTAGGTACGTGTGTGAGTAGCGGTGTGTTTGATTTAGTTTATTTTTTTATTTTAAAAACTCTTTACAAAACTGATTTTAAAAGCTATTTTTTATAAATAAAATTGTTTATTTATAACATTTTTAACACAAAAATAGAAAAATTATAAAACAGTTTTTGAAAACATCTAAAAGTAATTTTAGAATTTTAATTTTTAAAAACTAAAAAATAGTAATACTTTTTAAAACTGTATTTAAAAACTTTCTGTCAAACAAGTTTTTCAGTTTTCTATTTTTAAAAACAAAAAACAGTTTTTAAAAATTATAAAGAAAAATCCTCTTATTTTTTTACTTTTATTTTCTTCATTGTTTTATTGTTGCATAAAACTAATATATTTAATTATTCAGATCGATCTGCTACTCTTTTTATCCTACTACTTTCTGTCCGGGCGTATATGTATTTAGTTAATTCTTTTATCAATAAAATTGTACTAATTAGAACAACGAGGGTTAGTTCAAGTGGTACATGTTTAATTCCCATTAAATAATGTCTCGGGTTTGAGTATTATGGATGGAAAAAGTCCCCATTGGGAGAGTTATAATATCTCATCATGATGTGGATGTTCCCGACTGAAGCATGATTGTCTCTCGGTTGTGCATTGTGCAAAATTAATTCCACATAATTAATTTTAAATCACTTATCCAATGCGATTCGTAAAATGTGTCATTTTTAACTATTGATTCTAAAAATAATTCTACTCAATTATAAATCAAACGTGACTAACAAATTAAGTGATTCCGTTTGAGCTTTGAATTATTTACCATGTATATCTAGTTTCTTATAAATGTTGACAATTGTTAAAGGGTAAAAAAAGAAAAAGAAAAGAGAAACTTAATTAATTACTTTTTTAGAAATTAAGTCTCTATAGTTTCAAATATATGTTTGGTTTACTCTAAAACTATGTTTCAAACGTGAATCCAGACCAAAACTAGTGAGAGTAATGTTTGCTCGGATCCACATTTGAAACGTGATTTCATGGTAAACCAACACACTATATTTTTTCTATTTAAAATCCTCAAATATTTTTTTATTTGAACATTTAAGAGTTTATGATAAATTTAATATATAAAAAAATTAAACGTCTAAAGTAAAAAGAGTTAATAGAAATTTTTAAAAAAAATTAAAGAAATTTATATGATTTTAGCCCATTTTATATGTAATTTTATTCACATTACTTCAACCTTCTTAAGTGTGAAGGGGACGAATAGGTGGTAAGTTTAACTTTTCTCATTACATCTTTGCTTTGTGTTAATTTTAACAAGCACATGTCATTTAACAATTAAATACATATTATTAAATGCAATGATGGCAACAAACTCTCAATCTACTTAATGTCATATATCTTGATAAAAAAAAAAAACTTAATGTCATATATTTACTTTATAAGAACTTTCAATTTAACGGTTGGATTGGTGAAATTCACATTTTACAAAAAGTTATTAAGAGGTGTAACTCTTAAAGTTTGACACCTGGTGTCAACGGATCTTGACTCTTTTTTTATTTATCAATATTTTTACTTATTATCTCTCTTATCTTTTTGTTTTCTATCCTAAAATTGTTCCCGCAGTACATGTGTCACGCTTTCTCACTTGAGTATTTTTATATTTTTAAATCCTCATATTAATAAAATGGATTTTTTTATGAACCACTGTTTACGATATATCTTCCACGGGAAGCAATCTTGCTCCTGTCATTTTCTTGTTTTTTCTTTTTAAATCACACTTTAATTTCTTTTTTTAATTATAATTATTATATCAAAACAATTTCACTCATTATCTATTTCTATTTTTCTATTTCATATAAAAAACACATGTCATGTAAAGTTATTTTTATTTATGAACCACGAATGACAGTTGTTCTGCTCATGTCATTATCATTTTTTTTCTTTTTTGTTTTTTCTCACACTTTCATTTTCTTTTATTATTATAATTGTTATATTATTATTTGTTCTTATTAATATATTTCATTATAAAAGTGATTTTTTCATATATATCATTATTTTTTTTATTCAATAATATTTTCACTCGGTATCTCTCTTATGATCTATTTATTTTCTATCTTAAAATTATTTATGCAGTACACGTGTCACGTTTTCTCACTTGAGTTTTTTTTTTAATTTTTATTCTCATTTTATAAAAGTGAATTTTTTTATACAGTCCATTAGTATCCTCCGTGGGAGGCAGTTCTACTCCTGTTATGTTTTTTAATCACACCTTAATTTTTCTTCTTTTATTATTATTATTATTAAAATAATTTCTATCATTTTCTTTTTCTGTTATATCTATTTCATTTTCATAAAAACACATGTTATGTTAAGTGTTTTATGTTTATGAACCACGAGTATCCTCCACGAAAGGCAGTCTTGCTCCTATTATTTTCATTTTTTATTTCTTCTTTGTTTTCTGTCACACTTTCAATTTATTATTATTATAATTGTTATATTAAAATAAGTTCTCTCATTATTCATTGTTATTAATTTGTTTAATTACAATTTTTTTTTATTGAACCATGGGAAACGATCTTGCTCCTATTGTTTATTTATTCCCCTCTTTTTTCACACTTTAACTTTTTATTATTAATATTATTATTATTATATATTAAAACAGTTTCCCTCATAACTTATTCGTGAAAACATTAACTGTGTTAATTTATATCAAAATTTAAAACATTTTTTAATGTATTATTTATTTTTCTATTTTATTCATTAATGTTTTCACTCACTATATTTTTTTATCTATTTTATTTATCTATTTATTTCTATCTTAAAATTATTCGCGCAATACACGTGTCATGTTTTCCAGCTTAGTTTTTCTTTCCCAATTTCAGTAAAATGATTTTTTATGAACTTGAGTATATCCTCCACGGAAGGCAATCATGCTTCTGCCATTTCTTTTTAATCACACTTTAATTATTTTTATTATTATATTAAAACAATTTCTCTAATCATTCATTCCTGATTAAAATAAATATGTTAATTTAAATAAAACTTAAAGTGTGAGTAAAATATAACATTTATCTCTCTATTTTATTGATTAATGTGTTTTTTTATTCTCACTTTGATAAAGTGAATTTTTTATGAACACTAAATAAATATTATCCACAGGAGACGATCTCGTTCCTTCCGAGAACATCCACATAATGGTGGAGATAACTCTTTGCAATAAGGATTTTTTCATACACATTATATAGATTTAAAGTGATTGGGTTGTGCGATCTCAAATCTCAATATATTTTAAATTTATAAATATATTAATGATGTAATAATTACTATTTTCTATAAACATGGTAACAATATGTTTTTCACTTTCCACTAATATGATGTATATGATTATATTATAAATTAATTTTATTATAAAAAGTTAATAATATATGTAAAAACGAACATCACTCACAACTCAACGTCACCCAACGTCACCAGTGCGAATGCACGGGTACTGTGCTGGTACTATTTTAAATTTTAGACCGAGTTCAACCCAATTTTAAAAGTTAGTTTTAAGGTGAGAATTGCCCAAATCTACTTTTATCCTCTATCCTAAAGGTTAATATTGTCAAAACCAAAATTTTAACATAATTACAATTAGGGTTAAATATGTTTTTAGTCTCTGAAATATAGTCGAGATTTGGTTTTAGTCTTTGTAATTTAAAACCGGTGGTTTTGATCCTTCAAAAATTGAAAATACATCAATTTAGTCTTTATCCATAAAAATTCGTAGCTAATTTGTAGCAAAACTAGGCCATAAGGACTAAATTGATGTATTTTCAATTTTTGAGGGACCAAAACCATCGACTTTAAATTACAAGGACAAAAACCAAATCTCAGGTACTAACAACGTACATATATAGCCCTTACAATTATTTGAAAGAAAATATGAGTTTAACGTCCTGGAAGCTAGCAAAAGAAGGAATATTACAAATTTGGCTAAACCAGAATACACCAAGTATTATACCGTTGAATAATTTTTTAATGGATCAGTGTATTGAGTAATCCACCGTTGGATTGAAAGTTACTATCATATAGATCACACATATAAAATTTTACATTAATCCAAAATTATTTAATATGTCATTGAGATGTCTCAAGATTAACGTTATATATACATTTGAAATATATGAAAAAACCCAACCGTTTGATTATCAAGTTATTAGTTTAAAAATTTTACGAAATTTGACACATATAATCGTCATGATGAATAAACATAATTTAACGGTTGGATTACTAAAACACACAATCGATTCGTAGTTATCAGCGGTGTAAACTTGGTGTAACTTACATTGGTGTAATTTGAACCCTCCTCTATAATATATAGAGGAATGAAGTCTAAGGGTATGTTTTTCCGCCTAAATGGGGTTAGTAATGTAATTAGCATTGTTATAAATGTGGAGCCTATTATGGAGAGAAAAAAAGGCAATTAAAATTTAAATTTATGCCATCATTTATTCACCCACATATTCTCTTTCCTGTAATTTGTCATTCTAATTAGAGATAACTTTTTCATAAAACAAAAAACATACAACAACTCATACAACACACTTTTTCTCTCTATCTCTCTCCATCATATCACCCATCACATCTCACATTTCTCTCTCTTTTCCCCCCTTTCTCTTTTTCTCTTTCTATGTTGTACATGTACAACATGTATGATTACATGTTGGGTACCTAGAAAATGATTCTCTAATTCGAGAGAGGAATCGTTCTCTCCAGAAAAAAATAAAGTGGAAGGGGAATTTGGAATAACTTTTCTCGGCTTTTCATTCAGGTTTTTGCCACCTTATATAAAAAGGTAAGCTGTTACATAGATAGTGATCCTATAGCCACGTGTACCACAAAATAACAAACTGATTCAGCAAATCATTACAGTAACAATTTTATTCAATATTGATATCCTTCTAACTAACTAGGCTTCCCCATATTTCTCTTGGGTCTGCTACGCGTAGGTCCCATTTCATTTGCATTTCCCTGATGCTCTCCTTGGTTGACACTTGGTATTGGGCTCTTATCAATGTATAAATAACATTTATCTTCTAATTAATGTGCAGTATATTATGGAGAGAGAATATCAATTATAATTCAGAATTTTCACTCCCAGAATATCTCTTTTCTAAAATCTCACCTTTTACCATATTTATTTTCTTTTCTATTTCCCATGTATCTATTCAGATTAAAATTCAATAAATTTTCCCACTTAAATTCCATTTCACATACTTATAAATTTAGTTAGAACATTGGAAGCACAAACTTCTCTAAGAAGTTGCAGCAATGGATTATATCCTCTCTCTTTTTTATTTTTTCTCCATTTTTTATTATTTCAGAAAAAAAGCTTCTTTCTCTCCATTTATACGGTGCAATGGGGTGCAGGATGTAGAACAGCGGTGTCTTATTTAAACAAAGAAATAAAACGATGAAGACAGCCCATAACCCAAATCGCTAATTCAAGCTAATGCGAAAGAAAATTTTGCCGAACAGTGCATCAAGGTATAGCCACAGCACTTCTAAAAAAATGAATTGGACTAAAAAGAGACCACGACACCTTGTAGGTAGACCCACAGGAATAAGTGCCAAACACAATATAGCGCCACCACCCACATACCAGTATTCATCCCAAGGACTGGAACCACCAGCAACAAAACAGCAATACTTACGACAAGGAAAGCAGGATTATAGCTGCACAGGTATTCCACACTGAAGCGCGATAATATCACATCATCAAACAGAAGTCAGAGAAGATCATAAACAGTCCACCACAACCCAAACAACAACAATCATCCTCTAAAATTAAAACAAGTAGCAGGATCAACAGACCACAAGAGAAATGGATATTGGAATGAAGGATCTTTTGCTTTTAGCCATTTCAACATTCTGATTTCAATTAACTCCAATAGATGAGATGAATCCACAAATATAAGATTGAAAACAGCATCATTTCTAGCCAACCATATAGACCAAATAGTCACCAACCACAATAAAGACCATCTCAACCTATTCAAGGAATTACAATCTGGGAGTCCTACAAATTGGGCAAAATTAACGTGGCCATTGTTATGCAAAACAGAACAAATTCCGAACCACTCTAAACACAACATCCAGATTCTATGAGCAAAGAAACACTCAAAAAATATGTGGGAGGTAGTTTCTGTATTAAGACCACACCAGGCACACCATTCGACAGAAGATGGAAGAACTTTCCTTATAATTAAGTTCTCCTTCGAAGGTATTCTATTCAACAAAGTTTTCCAAGCGAAGGTTGAAACCTTAACATGAGCCAACCTAGACCATAAAAAATTATGCAAAGGGAAATCAACATTAATGCCCCTGTTCACAATAACATTATATGCAGATTTTACCGAGTATACACCTGTAGGATCAGCTTTCCAACTCCACCTATCTTCTTGATCTTCACTCAAAGTCACCGAGTGTAACTCCAAAGTTAACTGTGCAAGCAGAGGCAACTCCCACTCAAACAACTCCCTACGCTATCTCCAATTACACAATCATCCCCTATCACTCCTTACAAGCATATTGGCTACAGACACATCTTTATCCAAAGCAATGAAAAAGTCTAGTAAACCGGTTACACAGAGCAACATCACCACACCACACATCACGCCAAAAGAGAGTATCCCTCCCACCCCTACTAACTTGACACAAGAGCGTGAAAACCAATCAAAAGTAAAATTATAACAATTCTCAATTGACCAAAGATCCATCCACCAGATAGACCCCCGCACTCTCCCATCAATCCCATACATACACCTATCCCCATATATGGATGCTAGAACCCTACTCCACAACCCACACCGATCCACTAACATCCTCCATCTCCATTTCCCTAACAAAGCTAGATTAAACCCACTCAGATCACGAAACCCCAAACCGCCATGTCTTTTCTCTCTACAAACATCTTCCCAAGAAACCCAAGAAATTTTATTTTGTTCCAGAGACCCACCCCACAAAAAAGATATAAAAAGAGAATTAAGTTGTGAGATGATACCTTTTGGAGCCTTGAAAAAATAAAGGAAATAGATCGGAATAGCATGTAGGACAGATTTCAAAAAGACAATGCGACCACCAAAAGACAACGTCTTACACTTCCATTTGGACAAACGCTTCTAAACCTTCTGAATCACTGGAAGCCAAGTCTTCTTCCTTCTAGGATTGGCACCAATTGGAAGCCCCAAATAAGAAAAAGGTAAAGAACCCACCCTACAATTCAAGAATAAAGCTGTAACCTGTAACCACTCTTCATCCACATTAACCCCAACAAGCTTGCTTTTATGGAAGTTCACCTTAAGTCCAGCCACCAACTCAAAAACTTGTAGCACAAATTTAATAGCCTATACATTTGAAAAAGAAGCTTCACCCAGAATAATGGTATCGTCCGCATACTGCAAGTGAGAGAGCAATACCTTATCACAACCTGCTTTATACCCAAAGAAAAAGTTGGAATGAACAACTTTACACATCGAAGAATTAAATGCCTCAACAACAATAAGAAATAGAAAAGGAGATAGAGGATCTCCTTGTCTCAAACCCCTACCAATCCCAAATTCACCAGATGGACTTCCATTGATTAAAATAGAAATCCTAGAGGTACGTAGGCATTCAAAAATCCAATCTCTCCATTTACGCGGAAAACCCATGCTACCCATCATCGCCTGCAGAAAGTCCCAATTGACAGAGTCATAGGCCTTTTCAAAATCCACCTTAAATAACATACCACACCTTTTCTTTCTTTTCATCTCTTCAACAGCCTCATTAGCAATCACAACACTATCAAAGATGAATCTGCCTCTAATAAAAGCAGATTGACAATCTGAAATTACACCGCCAATCACAGACCTCAACCTGTTAGCCAATACCTTAGCAATGACTTTATACATAACACCAATGAGGGAAATAGGCTGATATTCTTCCACCTTTTGCGGACACTCAGTCTTAGGCACCAACACAACAAAAGAACTATTTGAACCTTTGACTAATTTTTCATTGAATTTGAATTGTAAAAATAAGGATTGGTGTTAAAAAAGTTATTATTAAAAAAAATATCAAAATTCAATATATCATCCAAATTTAAAGAAGGATTTGAATTTGAATTATTAATCTATACATTTTCAAAATTACTTTAAAAATTCAGGACTTAAATGATAAGGATAATATTTTAAATTTAAATTAAGAAATAGGGATTAAAATTAGAATAGGAAAAAATAGAATCAATCAGGATTTGAATTTGAATTGTAAAAATAAGGATTAGTGTTAAAAAAGTTATCATTAAAAAAAACCAGAATTCAGTATATTATCCAAATTTTAATTACATTATTAACCCCATTTAGGCAAGAAAAAATACCCCTAGACTTCATTCCTTTATAGATATAGATATAGATATAAATTAAGAAATAGGGATTAAAATTAGAATACGAAAAAATAGAATAAAGATTTGAGTTTGAATTGTAAAAATAAGGATTGGTGTTAAAAAAGTTATCTATACTCTTCAAAATTACTTTAAAAATTCACGACATACATGATAAGGATAATATTTTAAATTTAAATTAAGAAATAGGGATTGATATTAGAAATGAATAGTCACTTTTTAAGCTAATTTATTTTATTATCAGTCTTTAGATTACTTTGCCATGAAGTATTTCCGGTGAGTTTGGAAGCCTTGGCAAAATTTGAAGTCAATGTTTAATTATAATCATATTTCATGTTTTATCATTAATTAAAATCATAAGTTCAATGAACTAACACTTTCATTGCTTACAACTTTTTTCACATGCTTTGAAGAAATTCAAAATGTTGTCAAAGTTCAACTTGATAGCATAGAACCAGCATAAACATGTTTTTATTCATTCAGATAATTTTGAAACACCTTTAATTTGCACCTAAACTTCATATTGTCTATGTTTGTCTTTTAGGGGATCCTTTGTAACATCCCAAAAATTGGACCTAAGAAGAATCTAGAGGAAGATAGAAGTATTATAAGAACTTAGGGGTTGGAAAGGAAAACAAGATGAGAGTTAGGAAATTGATTAAGAGTTATGAGTTTTGAGGGAATCGGGAAGAGAGAAACTAAGTATTAAGTCAGACCCGACTGTAGAGTTAGCATGGGAGAAGCCACACCCAGTGGTAGAAAAGTTAGCACATTGAATTGAGGAGTTATAAAATGATTCATGTAAAGTACGCCCCGTTAGGCTTCAGCCAAGGTTATTGCTTAATTTTGGGTTTTAAGCCTCATGACCTTGGTGCACTAATTCGCAAATATCTATAGATAAAGGTGTCCAATTGAGGTGATTCCACTTGGATTAGAAAGCTAAGATCCGGGGCTTCAGTTTGATATGCTATATGATAGTATTCCGAGCTCATTTGCACCTTCAAACAAACTCATTCTCGCTCAAGCGAGAATCTGCTCGCTTGAGCGAAAATATCAGCAAAAAAAGATTCGAAATGCTGTCAATTTCGCTTAAGTGAGAATCCTCTCGCTCAAGCGAAAATCTGGCAGAATGTCACCTTTTTACTTTCGCTCAAGCGAAATTATTTCGCTTGAGCGAGAGTACGCGAGACCATTTTTTAAAAACAGAGAGTCTCACTCTCTTCTCTCATTTTTCTTGTCTTCTAGGGTTTCTAGAGAGAGAGGGACAAGTTTAGAGAGAGAGGGAGCTAGGAGAAGAAGGAGAGCTAGATTGGAGGCTACGCCACCACCCTTGGAGCTTGGATCTTCATCTTCCTCCCTACAATCTCCTTATTTTTCCTCCATTAGAGGTGAGTAGAGCTCACACACTTCACCTCCCCTTTGTGTGAACTCCTACATGAACCTACTCCTCTCTCTCCCTTTCCTTAGATTGTATATGCTTAATTATGGTATTCTACCGATTGATTTTGGTTATTATAGGCTATTGAAGGAGATTGAGGTTAAATTCCTACCTAGGGTTTGAAATTGGGGATTTTTATTAGGGTTGGGAGGTATTAATTGTTCTTAGTGGATATTATGATTTAGATGGTTGTATGTAATGCGTTTCACATGATTATTATTATTAATTGAGATTCATTGTTGGATAACCCTAGGATAGAGGAGTTGATTTTATGGTTCATGCTCATGATACTCCCAAGAGATCTTGTTTCTTTGGTTTATATGTAACATCTATGGTATGATTAGAGGCTTAAATTATGACTCATTGATTGATTGCTCATGTCTATTCTGAATGTAACCAAGTATTCATGCATCATGTTTAAGTCTTAAGCAAAATTATTCATGTTTTTCAAGTCTTCAAGTATTTCAAGTAACAAGAAAATCATGTTTCGGCCTCGGCCATCATGGGTCTCGGACCACCATGTTTCAAGTAATTAAGCTACTTAACAATCAAGTGAAAAGATTCATGTTTAGGCTTCAGCCATCACTGGTCTCGGACCAACATGTAGGCTTCGACCATCACGGGTCTAGGACCATCATGTTAATTGTTTTAAAACGAGGCTTCGGCCGTCAGGTAACGGCGGCGACGTAATGTCCCCAAGGGTGATATCTCTTGTAGTCTGAGCTCAATCTAGCTACATGTCAAGTGATAAGACCCCTGCTGCTGGGTTAGCAGTTCATGTTTAAAATGGTTTACAAAATGTCATGTTCAACTCATTTTCCATGCTATCATGTTAAATTTAATATCAAGATATCATGGTCAATGGAGTCAAGCATTGCATCATGACATTAATGCATCATGCCCATTTCTATGCTTAGGCATCATTGATTATCATATTTAAGTTGCTATCACATGTCATCCTTATCATGTTACGCTTGTTGGTTGTATGTCTTATATGTATGCACTGTTTTGCTCACTGAGGCGTTAGTCTCACCCCTTCGTGGGATTACTTTTTTTAGATTTCCAGGCAGATTGTGAGGATCATGGCACGACCGAAATTTTGGAGTTTTTGGGCGTGGAGCCCTCTTGTTATTGTATTTCCTTGGATGACTGTATGTATATGTATGTGGTATCTTATGCTTCGTTGTTTAGGGCGCAGGAAATTGTATAACTATGATTTACTGAATGTAATGTATTCACAGGTTATGTTTAAGTAAATGTTGGATTAGTTAATCATGCCTGTAGTTAGATATTGATATCAATAATGTCGCGAAAATAATTCCCTCAATTCGGGACTTACGCTTCCAACAGGCATAATTTCCTAATTCTGGGGATTAGGACGTTACATCCTTCAAATACATTGCGTTCTTACAAAGAATAAGCTTCATTGTTTTTTGTTTGTGATTGAGTAGAGAATATTTCAAACATGTCGAATTTGCTATGGCCATTTTGATGATTTAAATTCAACAACGTTATGACCCTATTTAGACAATGTCCTACCAATAGTCAGTAAATGAACATATAATCACATCCAAGGACAAATACTATAACAATAATATGAATTGGATTTTTTTAAAGTAGTCCTGCTAATCAATACACCATATTGACCCGTGCGAACGCACGGGTACTCAACTAGTTTAAAATCATAGAAATAAATTAATAAATAAATAAATAATATATGAAATATTACAAAATTAATCCTAATTTAAAAGGAAAAATTGCCTCTAGTGCAACAATAAATGCATTGTATATATATATAAAGATAAAGATAAAAATAAAAATAAAAAAAATAAAAAAATTAAGTGCTAAATGTAAGTTTAAAAAATTTGGAATTATAAGGCGACTATTCTTAATTGAGTTGAGCAAGGTAATTCACATTTCCTCTTTATTTTACTTAGGGTTCCCTTTACCTTTCCCATTATTATTGGATCAAATCAATTTATATTAAAGTAGGTTGGCTTGTGTTGTTATTTTAGATGCTAAGGAAAGTTTAGCGAGTAAGCTAGTAAATTGGTCCCTGATTTCTTTAGGGTTATGCAATTTAGTCCTTAAGAAATAGAAAACCTCAATATAGTCCCTGACTTCTTGCTTTTTCTTTCACTATAGTACAATTTTGTATTTCCAGTTAATTTTTTTACGACGTATCACGTTTAGTGACACTCTGTCACACTATTTGTCACTAAAGTGTCCACTGTGGCATAAAAATGATTTAGTTTTGTCAAATTTATAGCTTGAAAGCCTTCAACTCCAATCGTCGTGTGCTTCCCTATTCTCCATTTTCTCTCTTCTCCCCCTTCTTCATTGGAAGGTCTCAACCCCAATGACTTCATTTTGTTGCCCCGATGACAAATAGTGTGACACAGTATCACTAAACGTGACACATCGTAAAAAATTAACGGGAAACACACAATTGTACTATAGTGAAATAAAAAGCAAGAAATCAGGGACTATATTGGAGTTTTCTATTTCTTAGGGACTAAATTGCATGATCCTAAAAAATGTCAGTGACCGATTTGCTAGTTTACTCAAAGTTTAGTGTGGTTGCATGGATGTTGTCTATTTTTTTTGTGTTAACACCTGTTATTCCCTATTATCCGGTACAATCCTATTCGAGACATAGTTACAATTTCTCATCCCTCCTCAAGAGTGTGTTAGCATTGAAGATCGAAACCCGGGAGTTCTTCCCACAATATCAGTCTACGTTACCAACTGACAATTGAAGTAAATCATAGAGTCACAAGAAGGGGGGTTGAATTGTGACCCTTGAAAACTTTTGGTCCAACCTGCAAGTACTTTGAACAACTTACTGATCTCTGATCAAGGAATGCCTTGGCTATCAGAAGTTCCTTCTAGAAGATAGTGGTTAGTGTATAATGCCAACTAAGTAGATGAAAACTATCTTCTTAAAGGCAAGCAAAATAATAGGGACTGATATCATCAAAATTATTCTTCCATATAATGTATTTAATGTAGTTACAACTCAGAATAAGGTTCAGAAGAATAATATAATGTTTATGCAGTTATGCAGAAGCAAAACAATGAATCTATCACTTTAAACCAATCTTCTGAAGGGTCAAATGATTTTGTATTTTAATAAAACTTTCCAGAATAGTTATTTAACCAATAACTAATAAGATTATATGATAAAAACTGTTCAGAAGAATAGTATAAAGTTTCTGCAGTTGTGCAGAAGCAATACATTGAATCTGTCACTTTAAACCAATCTTCTGAATGGTCAAATGAACTTGAAACTTGATGAAACTTTCCAGATCTAATATTTGATTATTAAACAACCAGAATATAAAGTTAAATCTTATTAAAATCAAGTTTGTAAGGATCTTGTAGTTTGAACCCCAAGTTCAATGTTGAACAATGGACAGATTTCAAGAAATGTGCTTCTGAAGCACCAAACAGTTTCATAATTTAGTGAAACTTTCCAGATCAGTATTTTAACTAATATGGATGTAATTTATGTGAAAATATTATTTCAAAAATAGGTTTATCAAAATCTAGTAGTTTAAACCCCAAGTTTCAATGTTGAACATTGAACATCTTTCAAGAAATGTGCTTTTGGAGTACCAAATAGTTTCATAATGTAATGAAACTTTCCAGATCAATATTTTAACTAATATGGATGTGATTTATGTGAAAATATCAGTTTAAAAACAAGTTTGTCAAAATATGGTTTATAGCTTGCTAAATGTTTAAAGTATGAACAATAACTAACCACGCAATAGATGTATGTGCAGAAAATTAAAGAGAGTAAGGGTAAGAGATATTGCACACATGATTTTTATACTGGTTCACCCTCATAATCCTTGGGCTACATCCAGTACCTACAACCGTAGTATTTTCCACTATATCAACCTTGATACAATGACTTCTTGGGTGCACCTCACCACTAGTATTATTTTGCAGCCTCTTCAGGCTCAAACAACTGATTTCTGCAAATAGCAGGACACACCTCACCATTGTAGACCCAAACTAACTATCTCTTAAGGCTTCACACTTACTGCAGCTTCTTTTGCAGAAAGTACAGACTCAAAATACCTTGTAGATTTCCTTCTGCATGAGTTACACCTCTTTTTAGCTCACTGCACCAGTGCATCAGCTCACATCAACACTTATACACTCTCTCAAGAGACACTAACACTCTCAAAGCACTCTTGAGAGTTTACAGAAGATGTATTTCCTGAGAATATAGAAAATAGGCTCAAAACTACTACAAATTAAGCACAACAACAAAAGGTTGAGCCATCTCTCTCTTACTAATCTTTTTAGTGCAGAATCTGAGAAAATGTGTGTGACACCCCTAGTTACCACTAAGAATGCCAAATGTATTACACGTGACCAACGGAAGTACTATTTACAAGTCGTAAGAATGCGAAATTAATTTTTTTTAAAATGGGTTACTAGTTGAATACCTACTACGTCTCTAATTTTATTTTAAGTATTAATAAAATATCCTTTCCTTGCTGGTGAAACTTATTTTCAAAAACATCGAGAACGATTACCTCGTCGCGTACATACAAAACATACACGTATTTACGAAATCAGCATATAAAAAATAAACAGTGCATGTTATATATACAGAAATAGTGTACTTCCTGAGTTATACAAAAGCAACATCAAAATAAGAGTTCTAGAAGTGAGCTAAAATCAATAAGACCTCAATAAAATACAAAAGAGAGGTCGCCAAATCAGAGCTGCCACTAACTAGACTCAAACAACACTATCCTACTCGTCGCTAGAGGGGTCCTCCTCCGGCTCCTCCTCCGGATCCTCCTCCTCCTCCTACGTATCATCAATGATAATCAACTCTAACTCATCCGAGAGAGAGCGGCCTTGCGTATCAGCACGCAAAGGCTGTGAGCCCGATGCCTCAGAAGTGGGAGAGTATCTAGGGGAGTCTGGCCCAACCATGACTGCCATCCACGATGACCGAGATGACACCGAAGAAGCAGGACGATGACGAGAGCGACGAAAGGTAGTATAACGCACTAATTCCGGTGGCGTAGGAAACTCAAGAGTCACTGGTACGATGAAATCCATCTCTGGTACTAACGGGAGGCTGGGGTGAGTGATGACGACACGAACCTCCCCGGTGAACACGCATCTACTGGGGATGTCCGTCACCCGCCAGGTACCCCTGGGCATCCATCTCAGTTGTACCCTCATCGACGACATAGTGAGGATCTCCAATATCGGCTATTGACATAGCGAAAGAGATACAATAACCAATACAGAAAGGAAGGGTGAGAACACATCACATGAACTTACAACACATAGGATATAGCAGACTAGAGCACACACACAGAAGTTCCACACAATTTCAACCAACGAGTGAATACAATTCATATCATCATGATGCACACAGACTAATGCATACTTGCAACTACAATGTCATAACTAATGCATGAGGGCCCGGAGAAACATCATCATTCACAGTGCACACAGCAACTGTTCGACCATATATGTACAACGTATCAGGAGTTAGAGTCTGTACTAGCGCCGGTACAAAGAGCATTGCTCAATTTTGGCCAAATCATTTTATCTGTTTTCCAGACAATCTCAACTGACCCCGAAAATCATGAGAGCGACAGGAATACCTAAGCTGGGTTCCACGATCTCGACAGTAGGGAGCTAACCTACGTCCTCTGAGATCTTCCAGGAGCTAGGCTATCCTCAGGGCTGGCGTCCCTTTTTTAGACCCGCTGGCGTTCTTTGCAAAACCCAGTGCACCCTTCCCAGCCGATTTAACACTGTACCAAGTGTCATTGCCATATAGGTCGTAAGGTTTTCAACCTTGAACATCATCAATGCTTTATGATGCATGTCACACAACAATGCTTCGCAGCATACACATCCTTACAGGAAAAGCCCATTGAATCATTCTACATCACCACTTTTCCGTGGTACGACCCGATTCAATGTCTTTCCTTCACAAGGAAAACCAAACCCCATCTCGGGTTAAGACCGCGCTCTCTCACTAAGCTTCTCAAGTCTTATGCAGAAAGAGTGTGTTGGTTATAACTTTTAAGCTATATTGTACTAATGTTTTTCTTTAAATTGATGATCACTTTCTCTTAAGTCATATAGCTTACTAAGACTTATGATTGTGTCTTATGAATAGTCTTACCTATCTTAATTCGCCTTACTAGTCTTCCTTAATTAAACTATAATTAATCTTAATTCTCCTTAATTAAGTCTTATTCCTTACTTAAGGTCCTAATTAATTCCCAATTATTCCTTAATCTTGGATTAAGCTTTTAATTACATTTGATTAAGGTTAATCATAATTAATTAGTTCTTAATCATCATTAAGGCTTAATTACTTTATTAATACTTCATTAGTGATTAATGATTAAGATTAAGGTTAATCTTCATTAGAGTTAATTAACTTCAATCTTAATTAATTATCCTTAACTTGATTAACTTAGGTTGATTGGATTAGTTAAGCCCACTAATGGACTTCTAAGTTTTAGTCTTGATGGGCTGGATTAGAGTTAGAGCCCAACTCTAATCTAAGCCCAAGTCCATGAAATATTTTTGGTTGACTTTTGATGAGTCTTGACCCTTTTTTTAAGGCATTGGGCCTAAACTAAAGACCCAATGATTAGGTAACTCTTAGGAACTTATTTTTGCACATTACCATCCAATATTAGGGTTTTTAGAGTGACTTTTTATTAGGTGCATTTTTGTATCCGAATTTGGTTATTAGAGTTTTCCAAAAATTCATTTCCATTTGGTCTAGTTATTAATTTAATCAGTTACACTTTTTAGCTTATTGGGCCACTAGGGCCCAAAAACACTTTAACAATTTCTCTTGACCAACATCAAGATCAAACCAAGTTTTTCATGAGTTTCTCATGAACAAACTCAAGAATATCAAGAACAAGGATGAACACTATGAGTGTTCATCAAAAACACCAAAAAAATCCAGCAACCTCAAAATTCACCAAAACCAAGCATGATCATCAACAAGCACTTTAACAAGCAAGTTTATCAATAAAACCCCAAATATACAGCCACTGTGCATACCGAATATCTCCCAACCCAGACTTCGTATCAACGATCCGACCGTTCACAATGAAGATTCAGATGTTATGAACCAGCTACCAAAATATCAGCTCGATCCAACGGTGAACGAATCTACAGTCGCTATTTTACGGCCGCAGCTCTATGTAAAAACGGGAAACATTTCTTTCCAACCAATTTCACAACTTGCATGCATCCAAAATCACCAATCAAGCACATTTCAAGAATCATAAAAATTTCTAAAACACATATATAAATCACATGCAAACAGCCGAAACAATTTTTCAAGAAATAGGTTTCCAAAACTTATTTTTTTTTCAACGGAAAAGGGGTTTAAAGACAAGGATCAAGGGTAATCCTTGACTCTAGTCACAAATCCTACTAGAGTTCAAGGTTCTCCCCCTTTACCTAAGGAAATTCCTCAAGAAATAGGTGCAGCCAAAACTTCAAAACAACCCCTCCTTTGAGCTCCTTTGATCACCAAAGCAAGGATTTACAAGGTTGGAGGCTAGTTTTTTTTTTTGAAGATCAAGGTTCAAAGATGGAACCTTGAGCTTGAAAGTGATGAAATGAAAATGGAAGGTGGAGAGAAAGAGGGAGGGGAGCTCACGGCTCTCTTGGAAGAGAAAGGAAGAAATGATAGAAATGAAATGAAGTGTTTTTCCATGTAAGGATAAAGGAAAATGGACAAGTGTTTTAGTTTTTCATGACATTAGGCTTTCTTTATACCATTTGTCTTAAGGAAGAATGTGAAACCAACAAGTGTCTCACATGCACACTCCACACACATGCATGGATTCTAGGGGAAGGAAAAGGAAGGATGATGCAGATTTTCGGGCCCGGCTCCAGGAGGAGTAGGGGTAAAATGGTAATTTTGAACCAAAATTCCAAAAATTCCCAAAAATTCTAGAAAAATAGGAAATTCATTCCTAACATCAAAAAAATTAATTTTGATGATTAAAAATAATTTTAATCACTCAAAATTCAATTAATCACATAATATGGCACGTATGCAAAAATGCGGGTGTTACATCTCTCCCAACCTAAAAAGAAATTTCGTCCTCGAAATTTGTGCATACCTTCTTGAAATAAATGAGGGTGGGACTTCTTCATTTGCTCTTCCAACTCCCAGGTTGCATTTCCTTCATCAGTTGCACTCTCAATGACTTTAACCTACGGAATCTCTTTTCCTCTCAACTGCTTAATCCTTCGGTCTCCGATTCGCACAGGTAATACTTCATAAGTTAAATTTTCTTTTAATTGTATTACGTCGGGTTCTATGACATGCGAAGGGTCAGGAATATACTTTCGGAGTTGTGACACATGGAATACATTATGGAGATTAGAAAGAAAAGTTGGTAAAGCAATTTGGTAAGCAACAAGACCGATCTTTTTCAAGATTTGGTAGGGACCAATGAATTTAGGTGTAAGTTTCCGGGATCGCTTTGCCCTACCAACCCCAGTTGTTGGTGTAACCCTAAAAAATACATGGTCTCCTTCTTTGAATTCAAGGGGTTTCCTCCTCCGATCATAGTAACTTTTCTGCCTGCTCTGTGATATTCTCATCCTTTCCTTAATCATCTTGATCTTTTCCGTGGTTTGCTGAATCATCTCAGGCCCCAACACTAGGCCATCACCAGATTTGAACCAACACAAGGGTGTCCTACACTTCCTACCATACCAGGCTTCGTACGGTGCCATTCCAATAATAGAATGGAAGCTATTGTTGTAGGTGAACTCGATCAGTGTCAACAACTGATCCCAACTTCCTTTATGTTGTAACACACACGCTCTCAGCAAATCTTCTAGAGATTGGATAGTCCGCTCAGACTGACCATCCGTCTGAGGGTGATACGCTGAACTAAGTCTCAACTTGGTTCCTAAAGCTTGCTGCAGACTACCCCAAAATCTAGATGTAAATCTAGGGTCTCTATCCGGCACTATGCTAGACGGAACCCCATGTAACCTTATTACTTCCTTAATGTACAACTGGGTTAACTTTTCTAAGGAAAACTTAATGTTGATGGGTAGAAAATGAGCAGATGTTGTTAACCTATCAATGATTACCCATATAGCATCAAAACTTGCATGAGTTCTAGGTAAACCTACCACGAAATCCATCGATATACTATCCCACTTCCACTCAGGGACATCTAAAGGCTGTAACTCTCCCGATGGTCTCTGATGTTCAATCTTAGCTTTCTGACAAACTAAACAAGAAGCTACATACTTAGCTACTTCCTTTTTCATTCCAGACCACCAAAACATCTTCTTCAGATCTTGATACATCTTAGTCGCTCCAGGGTGAATACTCATTCCACTCTTATGGGCCTCTTCAAGAATCGACCTTCTTATCTCCTTATCACTGGGTACACATGTCCTATCCTTGAATCTAATAATTCCATCAGTGCCCTTACTAAACTCAGATTCTCCTTTCTTAGGAACTAGATCATTCAAAACTTGCAAAGGTTGATCTACCTCTTGAGCTAAACGGATCTGTTCTAAGAAATCATTTGAAATCTTCAAAGTTCCTAATCTCACACTCTTAGGAGCAAATTCAACAACTAAGTTCAGGTCTCTAAATTTTTCTATCAATTCCAGCTCCTTAACCATCATTGCCGACAGATGTAAAGATTTCCTACTTAACGCATCAGCCACGACATTGGCTTTCCCTGGGTGGTACTGCAAACTAAAATCATAATCATTCAAAAACTCCATCCATCGCCTCTGCCTCATATTCAGCTCTTTCTGATCAAACAGGTATGTCAAACTCTTATGGTCGCTAAAGACCTCAAACCTAGCGCCATACAGATGGTGTCTCCAAATCTTCAAAGTGAAAACTATGGCAGCTAGCTCTAGATCATGAGTAGGGTAAGTCACTTCGTGTGTTCGCAGTTTCCTAGAGGCATAAGCCACTACTTTTCCTTTTTTCATCAACACATAGCCTAATCCTTGTTTCGAAGCATCACAATACACTTCAAAACTCTTTTGTGGGTCAGGTAAAACTAAGACGGGTGCAGAAGTCAACCTCTTCTTCAATTCCTGAAAATTATCTTCACACTTCTGGCTCCACACAAAAGGTTGGTCCTTCCTAATCAAACAGGTCAACAAGGTTGCTATCCTAGAAAAATTCTCAATAAACTTACGGTAGTAACCAGCTAACCCTAAAAAGCTTCTCACTTCCATCACAGTCTTAGGTGCTTCCCACTGTAACACAGTTTCTACCTTAGTTGGGTCTACGCTAACCCCTCCAACAAGTGTCTCACATGCACACTCCACACATATGCATGTCTTCTAGGGGAAGGAAAAGATAGGATGATGCAGATTTTCGGGCCCGGGTCAAGAGTATTCGGGCCCGGCTCCAGGAGGAGTTGCGGTAAAATGGTAATTTTGAACCAAAATTCCAAAAATTCCCAAAAATTCTAGAAAAATAGGAAATACATTCCTAACCTCATAAAAGTTAATTTTGATGATTAAAAATAATTTTAATCACTCAAAATTCAATAAATCACATAATAAGGCACGTAAGCAAAAATGCGGGTGTTACATCTCTCCCGACCTAAAAAGAAACTTCGTCCTCGAAATTTGTGCGTACCTTCTTGAAATAAATGAGGGTGGGACTTCTTCATTTTTTCTTCCAACTCCCAGGTTGCATTTCCTTCATCAGTTTCACTCCAAATGACTTTAACCAACGGAATCTCTTTTCCTCTCAACTGCTTAATCCTTCGATCTCCGATTCGCACAGGTAATACTTCATAAGTTAAATTTTCTTTTAATTGTATTACTTCGAGTTCTATGACGTGTGAAGGGTCAGGAATATACTTTCAGAGTTGTGACACATGGAATACATTATGGAGATTAGAAAGAAAAGGTGGTAAAGCAATTTGGTAAGCAACAAGACCGATCTTTTTCAAGATTTGGTAGGGACCAATGAATTTAGGTGTAAGTTTTCGGGATCGCTTTGCCCTACCAACCCCAGTTGTTGGTGTAACTCTCAAAAATACATGGTCTCCTTCTTTGAATTCAAGGGGTTTCCTCCTCCGATCATAGTAACTTTTCTGCCTGCTCTGTGATATTCTCCTTTCCTGAATCATCTTGATCTTTTCCGTGGTTTGCTGAATCATCTCAGGCCCTAACACTAGGCCATAACCAGATTCAAACCAACACAAGGGTGTCCTACACTTCCTACCATACAAGGCTTCGTACAGTGCCATTCCAATACTAGAATGGAAGCTATTGTTGTAGGTGAACTCGATCAGTGTCAACAACTTATCCCAACTGAAGTTGGCTGAACGTCTCTAGAAGGGGGGGGGTTGAATAGAGACTTGAAAATATTGTTCCTGAAAATTCACACTTAAATTCACTTTGAGACATGATCTCAAGTTTGACACTTGGAGTCTCAAGTAGGTTAGATGAGATGTTGTCTCAACAATAATTTTGTAATCAAGTAATGATGATTTGTTGATAAATGAAGCTTGATTATTCTTGAATAGATTTGATTTAGTTTAATAAACAGATTTGAGATGTAAGATTAATTAGCTCATCAAATGTTAAGACCTTAAAAGAGAATGAGTGGGACTACTGACTGATCTCAGGTTGAGATAGGGTCTGAGATGAGATGGGCCTGAGATGTAAGATGAGATGTAAGATGAGATGCATGGATAGATCTTAGTTATTACAACTTGGATTTCTCTGAATAGATTTACTTTATTTTAACAAACAGATTTTAGATATGAGATGTGCAATATAAATAAAGAGATATGGAGAAGAGATGCACACAGAGATTTATACTGGTTCACCCACAACCTTGGGCTACGTCCAGTCCTCACAACTCGTGAGATTTCTACTATTGACAAACCCGTCAATACAAGTATTCTTACCGCCTCTTCAGGACGTCCCTCGTCCCTCACACCAAGCATAGGCACTCCTACCTTGGTTGAGTCTTAAGTATTCTTTGTTCTTAACTGCCTCTTCAGGCAACTCATGCAGTATTCTTTGTTTTCAACTGCCTCTCCAAGCAACGCATGTAGTATTCTTTGTCTTCGACTGCCTCTCCAGGCAACTCAGGGAGTATTCTTCTTATAGTGCCTCTCCAGGCCTTACAAATGCTCACACTAAGCTCAGGCACCTCCTAGCTTAGTTGAGACTTGATGGTATGGGATGAGATGTGATTGATCTAGCTTAGATTACATACAAAGTATGGATAAACCGTGAGCTCAGCTAGATGGTAGCTCTCTAAATCACTCAAAGAGTGTATATAAAACAGTACAAAACAAGAGCTAAACCCACTACAAGATATTAGCTAAGATAGCATAGGTAGGTAGGTTGAGATTCACTTGAGACTTGGATTTTTCAGAATGTGCAGAAGCATCTCTGCTGAGTCTCACCTGTGTCTCTCACACGTCTCATCATAATGAGACCTCCTTTATTAGTCTTCAGAAAACTAGCCGTTAATAGAGTCGTTATACTAGCCGTTGGAAGAGAGAGAAGCTATTTTTCACTTTTCTGACGTGAGACAGGTGCTTTTCTGATGCTGTCTCTGCTGTGACAGTGTACTTGCGTTGACTTGCTTTTGCTGCTGAGACTCTGTCTGCATCTCATATCTGCGTCTCATGTTTGCGTCTCATGTCTGCATCTGATCTCTTCATCTCAAGTCTGGGTCTTATGTCTGCATCTGATCTGAGACTGTCTCATGTCTGCATCTGCATCTCTGCGTCTGAACTTGAGACTGCGTCTGATCTTGAGACTACATCTGATCTGAGACCGTCTCATGTCTGATTCTGCATCTCAAGTTGAGTCTACATCTCAAGTCTGATTCTGCATCTCTGTTGAGTAATGAATTTGGGCTTGTCTCAATCTGACTTTGAATCTCTTCTTGGTTTGGCATCTTCTATTCTGATCTTATCTCTTGATTTCTGAAGCTAAGTTAGAGTCTTATCTCTTGGCGGATCTTGCATCTGACTGTTGATCCTTCCTTTTAAGTTTGTAGATGAGTCTCTTTTTTGAGCATTGGTCTTAAGCTGATTTTTAGACTGAACTTGCATCTGAACATGAGATAGCATCTTATGCTTGAGTCTGCGTCTCATCTTGAGTTTCAAATATTGGTCTTCTTGATTCAACTTAATTCACTGTTTGAGCTCATCTTGACTTGACTTGATGATTGGCATTTATAGTAGAGACCCTTTCTGATTGTAGATGAGACTTTACTCTGATGTGCACCTCTCTCAACTTAGGCTATCTTCCATTTCAAAACTTTTGAAGACTTTCTGATAAAGGATATTCCTAAGGCCTTCTCCTGAAATTACCTTCAGCATATAGAACATCTAAGCTCTGCCTATTCTTCAAAGACAATTCTGAAGTCTGATGTTTCTTATCATTTGGATTCTGATCTTTCTGAATCTCATGAAAGACTTGCATTAATTGCTCAATCTCAGGCTGATCTTTATCTTCCACTTAAGTCTGAGGATTACTACCAGTCTCAATCTGTGGTTTCCTCTCAATCTCAGTCTGAGCTTGGTCGTGGTTGATCTTTCTAAGTTCTTCATGAGAATCCTGTCTTTCTAAGATCTCACATACAAAAACATCAGTAACTTCAAGAACAGAAAACCTTAAGTTTGGTCAAAAGGTTTGTTGTCATTAAAACCAAATCTCAGAGGGTTTTTGCGCTAACAATCTCCCCCCTTTTGATGATGACAAACCTATTTGAACAAAATTAAGTTTTCATGTATAACAACATGTAAGAGATGATGGGAGTCTATAAATCTTTCATAGTATGATTCATTCAAATGAACTCCCCCTGAATTCATGCGTATAACAATGAAAATTTCAATCAATAACATAGCATGATTCAGAAATTATATGATGAGCATGAAAATTTTCTTCTTTCCTATTTCTCCCCCTTTTGGCATCAACAAAATGATGGAATGAGAAATATATCAAATACATAACATCAGAAAAATCTGTCAAATAACCACTTCATATTGATTTTCAATTATACTAATGGCATCAAGGGCATGATTTTCACTTATCAAACATATGGTTGATCTTAACAGAGGGTCTTGAGCAAGAGATATATGCAATAATATTCTCAATATCCAACTGTTTTAACAACAATCCCAAGAGTAATATGATAAAGCAATAGATCACACATGTGGTTATAACAATGATCCCAAGAATTCTAGATGAAACAATATGATATATAAAGGGATAAATACTCCAACAATAATAGTTAGAACCGAAGAATCAAAAGACTAAGGTAAGAAGAAGAGCTTTTAGAGTCTAGATTCCAGAAACTTGATATCCATATTTTTCAGAATCTCTCTCACTAAGTTCAGAATCTTCTTAAACTTCTTTCTTACAATTTTCTCTTTGATCATCTTTCTCAATTCAAACCTCAAGAGAGCTATTTTTCCCATTCTCTTTTCATTTTAACATTTCCTCAAGAAAAGATAAAGAGTGATTTCTAGAGTTGTAGAGGAAAGAGGTATATGCATTCATCTATAAATGATCACTCCCCAACTGAGTCAACATACATGGTTAACACATTAGCAAACAATTTGACTAACTCCCCCTTAAAATGAGATGGTTCTGCTGATAATTTCCAATTTTGCTAGTTTAGCAACTTTTCAATGGCTTATGCAGAAATTTGTTACTTTCAGAAAGATCATTTGAAGGGGATGCAGTTAGGATGGAATATTAGAAAACAGAACTCAATCTAAAACCAGAACAATGATTTATTCTGTTTACATACTTGATTTGATAGTAATTATTTCATTTGATGCCTAATCAAGTAGCAAGAATACATTCAGCACAAAGATTGGCTCACCTACTCCCCCTAAATATGTTACTCACCTTGATTTTTTTTGCCCATAGTGAGTTAAATTTATTGAACATGGATAGAGGCATAAAAGGTCAAGATTACAGACTTGGACAGCAGGGGAAAATTGAACACAAATATGATTTGCAGATAAGATCATAATCACTGCATATTTTTCAGCATTAAACAAAATCTGTTCTGATAACCTTTCAAAAATTGAGGTGTTCCATGTTAAGTTCTTCTTCATATTCATTGATTCACCCAATATTCCAAATCATAATATGCACATCAATTTGATACAGCAATTTACTTTTGATATGCCAAAGTTTATCACAGATTTGGGAATCAAGGGGACATTGACAAAAGTATCACTTTCAAGAGATCAAGTTTCACTATTTTTCTATCATGTATCCTTAATCTTTGACAAGTACTGCTCCTATCATAGATTGATCTAGAAATTTATATTCTATCAAAATAAATCACATCATGACAACTTTCCAGTGCCACAAAAATCAACTCATTTGGATTGGTACAAGTAAAGATATTTTAACTTGAAGTTTCAACACCAAATCAGAAAACATCCATTGACTTTAGCTACTTCAATATGAACTTGTGAGTTATTTCCAGTTCATAAGAATATGAGATTTCAACACAATAAACTAGACATCACAAGCTTTCTAATGGTATAAAAGTCATTTCATTTGGAGTTTTCTATCATAAGATATGAGTGATTAAAGTTGGCAGTTCTATAATAGAGTGCTTACTGTGACAGGTCTGGTTTCTCATTCACTGTGATCAATCTATGAGTCCAAAAATAGTGAAAATTAATACTATTAAACCATTGAACAACATCTTTCAAATCCAACTGGTTTCATTTGAAAAGAATTTTTCTAGCTCCAGATATAAGCATTCAAAACAGATGTGTTCAAATTTGATCAGATGAGAGATCAGTCAATTTGAAGTATTTGCTGGGAATTATGCAGATGATGAAAAATTCTGAAACTTTCCAGTCAAATACTTATATGAGCTAGCTTTCATACAAAACTATTTTCACTCAAAAATCATTTCTATAACTCCAGTTATGATCAATTTAAGTGAACATGTTTATATCAGTCTTTGTATCAGTGAGACTATGTTCACGAATTTACTGGCACTGTTGTGGTTAGTATAAAAATCTCACAATTTCCAGTTTGATACTATTTTGAATTATCTTTCCAATAAAATTGGTCTCACAGAAAAATGATTTCTACAGCTCCCGTTATGATGATTTTAAGTAAACAGGTTTCTATGAGCATTTGTAAAACTGCAGCTGTGTTAACAATTTTTCTGGTACTTCTGTGCTTAGTATAACAGCTTCAAACTTTCCAGTTTTGCACTCTTATGAGTTAGCTTTCCAACAAAATTGGTTTTACTCAAAAATCAATTTTGTAGCTCAAGTTATGATCATTTTAGTCAGGTTATATCAGAAACATTTCTGCATACAGTGCAATAACCTCTTTGCCTTCAACTTTCACTTATTTCAAAATCCTTTTATGAGTCTTCAATCTCATAATTTCCTTTTATATCAATTACTTAGAAGATTGACTTGATTAAAGAAATGGAGAGCATATAGGCTTGGCTTGTAGAGATGTTTCTCCGAATCAATTCAATCTTTCCAAGTTTACTCTTTTCTCTTTTATCATGAAATTGACTCAAGGATATCTTTTCATATGATCAGCTCATGTTTCATCATACATAGATTTCAAACTCAAATTCTTACATGATGCAAGATCATATCTTAAGCATATGTTGCATTACAGCATACTCACAATAGTTTAGATTCAAAACTGTACTTAAGGTTAAGACAAAACATCATTCAAAATTCTAATTATCCAAGTAGCATAGAATCAGTCAAAAAGGCACAAACATGAATCCTAAATTCTGCATTCAACTTTGATCTTTAGAGTGACAATATCACATATGCATCATCATAAAGATTAGAGTTTCAGAGTACCTCATAAAGTAATTCTCAAGTTGTCATTTGATCCACAACATTTAAGAATTTACAGCTTGTAAGAATTTATAGCTTCTGCATTTTCTTTTCAAACTTAGTCATTTGTTTGTGCTTTCATCTTGTAGAAGCTTCTTTCTCTTTCTCATCTTGTGGGAGATCACTTGCCCTCTTGTGCAGTAGCCATTATATAAGCTAACTGTGATTCATGGATTTCCTTTTTGTGCTGTCAGAAACATAGCTGCAGTAGGAGTCTCACTTGGCTGTTCTTTCTCATATATTTCCATCTAAGTCTCAGTCTAGTCTCAACCTAAGACTCAGATGTGTCTGCCCAAGTGCAGCCACAAATTCTGACTTCTTCTTTTATCTTTTTCATTTATGAACATCCTTTAGACTTGGATATGCTCTTTTTGAAGATTTTCCTATATATTTCTTGTTGAGATCCAAGTATTCCATTTTGTCTACAAATCTGCAAGCTGTCTCATCTCAAGTGTAGGATTAGTCTTATCAAATTATCATGCATGCTTTCTTCTACACATTGTGTAATGAGACTGCAGACTCTATAGTTACTTTATAACATGTTCAGAAAATTTTTAGATTTCAAGGGTATGAATATATTAGGCACTTTCCAACAAGAGGATATCTATCAATTTGACACTCCAAACTCTAAATGAGCATATGAGACATTTAAGCATTTGATAAAGGGAGAAAAAAATATGATTTTGATTTGCTGTTCAGAATTTTAAATACCAACAGCAGTAGCCATAGATGATGATCAAATAAATGTCTTTTTATAAAACAAGGTATCTACAAATCTAGCATGCACGTATATTAAAATACTTACAACCATGATGCAACAAGTAAGGACATGTAAAAAGAGTTGTTAATGATTTGATCAAGTATGTTTTAGTTCAAATGCAAAGAGGGATAAGAGATTGATATTACCAATGGGCGTTCCTTGTAAGCAACTTCAACCTCCAATCTTAATGGCAGTAATGACTTTAATAAAGTGATCAATCCTAAGGATTTGAAAGATCTTCAAACTACCCATCAGGAGGAGCCAACTGATTCGTACTTGAATCTTTTATTTCATTTTGGGCTAGAAGCTTTTTGGTGGTCTTCTTTATTCTATTGGATTAGCAAAAATTTTCCATGCTGTAGACTTACTGCATCTTCAAACTAATTGGAGGTTCTCTGCCTATGGAGACAACTTTTCACAGCTTTTCAACACTACTAAGGAGTCTCTTCATGCAGACAGAACCACATAGCTAAGGAGTGCTTTAGTTTTGAATATAAGATTGTCTTCTTCTAGGTCCTTGGTTATTTCAAGGTACTTAGTAGCACACCTTAGCCCAAAGATATTTCCAAATGTTAAATCAATAGTAATTCCATAGCAGAATTTTGCTGCAAGCTCAAAAGCCTTAGGTCCACTAGGAAGATCATCCATAACTGGCTTATTCAAGTCAAGGACATGAAAATCATATATGATTCATTGATTCTGTTCAACTTCCCATTTCTAGATAGCAAATGACACTTGTGCAAGTGGAAGTTAGCTTCTCCAATTTGAACTAGAAGACCACTTTGGAATATCAGCTGAAGCATATCAAGACTTGCTTTTTTGCTGAAATCCTTCTATCTCAATACCCTGATTAGTTGAGGTGAGAAGTCCATCCCATATTTCCTTCCTCCTTCTTGACTAGATCAGCGTGACAATTTTCTGCATAATCAAATCATTAGGGGAACATTTTGGTACCCATTTAACTCTTGGGTCAAAGTGGGTTAATGATCAAGATATTTATCATTTTAGCATGTGTATAAGGTTAATATCAATACTCAATCATTTCATTGCATTCTTTAACTGAAATAACCAATCATTTCAAAATATATTCACTGTAACATAGAAACAATTGATTTTTCTATTCAAGTATTATTCCAAAATTTTGAGCCAAATATATAGTGTTAATGTGTACTGTAGACTAGTGTTAATTGTTTTTCATACACATATTTCCTCTTCAACGTTCTATCTCTCTCATCCTTTATTGTGACATCCCATTTTCTACTATCAATGAATAACTTCCAAGCATATAGGATTTCCATCACATCTCAAAATTTTGAGCACTTTACACCTATACGTGTAAATAACTATGAGACTCTCTTTCTTTATGGATCAAGGAAGAACTATGAGATCAACCCAAGACTTCATTAGTGTACTGGTAGTGGTGGTAACACTCGATATTGCCACTTAAATAATATTTTCCCTCTTCCTCCTTTTTAAAAGAAACTTAAGCGCTATTTGAAAACTTTAAAAGGAAGAAAGGTTATCCACCTTATTTCAAAGGTGAAGAAAAGCTATCTTACTTACTGGATAGGCAAAGAACGTAAGGGATTTGTATACTTATGTCATGATTCCTTTGCCTCTGTTCTATATGTCCACTTCATTCAGGTCGAGCGTCCAACTCCAAAGCTTCGCTTACACTTTAAAGCTTCTGTTTCGTCATGTGGCAGCCATTATATTTAAGCCATTGCATTCCAGCAATGGAAATTGCTGCAGTATTTTATCCAATCAAGGATAACAAAGCCTCATTGGAGTGATATGGTTTTCATTTAGACAGCACCGCACTCTCAATCTCTGCGAAATCTTTGGACAGCATGGACGTCTACCCATTTTGAAGTTTCTTTCCTCTCCTTCTTTTGATTCTCATCGATCCAACAAGCACTACTCTCTTACTGCCACTGAGTATCCATCTTTTTACCTCTAGGCAGTCAACTATTGCAGTGCGAATTTTGTCACTGCCTTTTATTTTTGTTCCACGCCTTATTAGCAAACTCTGTTGTTGTTCCTTTGATTTCTCCAAATGATGTGAGTCTTTTTTTCATTTGCCTCAACGTCATCTTGAGCCATGTAGGATGTTATCTCAGTTTTCTGCATGATTGGCTCTTCCTTGACACTATCTTTATGATTCCAAGAGTAGCCTCCTTCACAACTGAATAGAATAGAGCTAATTTCAGCCATCCTCCTTTCTTGGATCTTTATCCTCTTCACACGTTGGTGTGCTCAACCCCAAGAGGCCAAGCTTTGATACCAACTGAAGTTGGCTGAACGTCTCTAGAAGGGGGGGTTGAATAGAGACTTGAATATATTGTTCCTGAAAATTCACACTTAAATTCACTTTGAGACGTGATCTCAAGTTTGACACTTGGAGTCTCAAGTAGGTTAGATGAGATGTTGTCTCAACAATAATTTTGTAATCAAGTAATGATGATTTGTTGATAAATGAAGCTTGATTATTCTTGAATAGATTTGATTTAGTTTAATAAACAAATTTGAAATGTAAGATTAATTAGCTCATCAAATGTTAAGACCTTAAAAGAGAATGAGTGGGACTACTGACTGATCTCAGGTTGAGATAGGGTCTAAGATGAGATGGGCCTGAGATGTAAGATGAGATGTAAGATGAGATGCATGGATAGATCTTAGTTATTACAACTTGGTTTTCTCTGAACAGATTTACTTTATTTTAACAAACAAATTTTAGATATGAGATGTGCAATATAAATAAAGAGATAGGGAAAAGAGATGCACACAGAGATTTATACTGGTTCACCCACAACCTTGGGCTACGTCCAGTCCTCACAACTCGTGAGATTTCCACTATTGACAAACCCGTCAATACAAGTATTCTTACAGCCTCTTCAGGACGTCCCTCACACCAAGCATAGGCACTCCTACCTTGGTTGAATCTCAAGTATTCTTTGTTCTCAACTGCCTCTTCAGGCAACTAATGCAGTATTCTTTGTTTTCAACTGCCTCTCCAGGAAACGCATGCAGTATTCTTTGTCTTCGACTGCCTCTCCAGGGAGCTCAGTGAGTATTCTTCTTACAGTGCCTCTCCAGGCCTTACAAATGCTCACACTAAGCTCAAGCACCTCCTAGCTTAGTTGAGACTTGATGGTATGAGATGAGATGTGATTGATCTAGCTTAGATTACATACAAAGTATGGATAAACCGTGAGCTCAGCTAGATGGTAGCTCTCTAAATCACTCAAAGAGTGTATATAAAACAGTACAAAACAAGAGCTAAACCTACTACAAGATATTAGCTAAGATAGCATAGGTAGGTAGGTTGAGATTCACTTGAGACTTGGATATTTCAGAATGTGTAGCAGCATCTCTGCTGAGTCTCACTTGTGTCTCTCACACGTCTCATCATAATGAGACCTCCTTTATTAGTCTTTAGAAAACTAGCCGTTAATAGAGCCGTTATACTAGCCGTTGGAAGAGAGAGAAGCTGTTTTTCACTTTTCTGACGTGAGACAGGTGCTTTTCTGATGCTGTCTCTGCTGTGACAGTGTACTTGCATTGACTTGCTTTTGCTCCTGAGACTATGTCTGCATCTCATGTCTGGGTCTCATGTATGCATCTCATGTTTGCATCTGATCTCTTCATCTCAAGTCTGGGTCTTATGTCTGCATCTGATCTGAGACTGTCTCATGTCTGCATCTGCATCTCTGCGTCTGAACTTGAGACTGCGTCTGATCTTGAGACTACTTCTGATCTGAGACCGTCTCATGTCTAATTCTGCATCTCAAGTTGAGTCTACATCTCAAGTCTGATTCTGCATCTCTATTGAGTAATGAATTTGGGCTTGTCTCAATCTGATTTTACAGTTTGAGCTTGTCTCAAGCTAACTTTGAATCTCTTCTTGGTTTGGCATCTTCTATTCTGATCTTATCTCTTGATTTCTGAAGCTACGTTAGAGTCTCATCTCTTGGCAGATCTTGCATCTGACTATTGATCCTTCCTTTTAAGTTTGTAGATGAGTCTCTTCTTTGAGCATTGGTCTTAAGCTGATTTTTAGACTGAGCTTGCATCTGAACATCAGATAGCATCTTATTCTTGAGTCTGCGTCTCATCTTGAGTTTCAAATATTGGTCTTCTTGATGCAACTTAATTCACTGTTTGAGCTCATCTTGACTTGACTTGATGATTGGCATTTCTAGTAGAGACCCTTTCTGATTGTAGCTGAGACTTTACTCTGATGTGCACCTCTCTCAACTTAGGCTATCTTCCATTTCAAAACTTTTGAAGACTTTCTGATAAAGGATATTCCTAAGGCCTTCTCCTGAAATTACCTTCAGCATATAGAACATCTAAGCTCTGCCTATTCTTCAAAGACAATTCTGAAGTCTGATGTTTCTTATCATTTGGATTCTGATCTTTCTGAATCTCATGAAAGACTTGCATTAATTGCTCAATCTCAGGCTGATCTTTATCTTCCACTTAAGTCTGAGGATTACTACCAGTCTCAATCTGTGGTTTCCTCTCAATCTCAGTCTGAGCATGGTCGTGGTGTTGAGTCTCAAAAATATCATAAGAGAAAATATGATGTTTAAGATAACTCAATTCCCAAGTTTTAATGCTTAACAAATTTGAGTTAAAATATTTATCATAGATACATATATGTTTTAAAGATTTATCTGTGATTTCAGCAAGAGTCACTATGAGCCTACATAAAAAGACTAAGTGTTGAAGCTGTTTGAAGAAGCAGAACTCGTCTGAAGAGTTGAGGCTGTCTGAAGTAGCCCAACTCGTCTGAAGTATCAGTGCTGTCTGAAGTCTCACTTATGACGTGACACCCTCTGCTGAAGTTTGTGTAGACTTTTCTGAACCTCTGCTGCACGTACCTTTTCAAACACGTTTATGGCAAGGAACACAGAGACCTTTCCTGGTGATTTTGAATTTCATACACCACTGATGAAATCTCTGCAACGCAGCCTCTGCAACAACATTTGTAGCAGCCTTAATGCAAGAGAAACCTTGTATCGTGTCAGAAATATCAGAGCTCTCAGAAGCGTGTCTCACAACGGATTAAATAGCATTTAATGCTATCTCTAAACGGTGGTATTTCAACGGATTAAAGTTTGGGTATAAATACCCCTCTATAAAGACCATCAAAGAAACCAAGAAAAAGTGAAAAAGAGAAAAATCAATATACAAGAAAGCCAAGAGAAACATCACGCTGCAAGTTTTTACTCCGTAAAAACTCTCTGATAGAATTCTTTGTACACATTTGTATATCCTGAGCATACCTCAGTTTTTATTGTACATTGTATTGGTTTGAGCTTCAAACTTGATAGTTTAAAAGCTTAAACCCCTTTCTTTGTAAACCTTGGTAGAGCCTGAAGAGGCTTGACAGAAAAGAATACTTGTGGTAGAGCCTGAAGAGGCTTGACAGAAAAGAATACTTGTGGTAGAGCCTGAAGAGGCTTGACAGAAAAGAATACTTGTTTGTGTCTGGAGAGACTGTACTCGTGGTGTCTGGAGAGACTGTACTCGTTGTGTCTGGAGAGACTGTACTCATTGTGTCTGGAGAGACTGTACTCAAATTCAAGCTTGTAATCTGAATATTCATATAGTGGAAATCCAGTGGTTGTTTGCCATTGGGACTGGACGTAGCTCACAGTGGTAGTGAGTGAACCAGGATAAATTTCTTGGCTAAGTCTTCTTACCCTTATCTCTTGTCAATTCTTTTTATACTAATCAAGGGGTTAGAGTAATTAATCTGATATGTTATAAAGGCATAAAACATTCTTTTAAATCAGTATTTTTTATACCGTCTGAAAACTTCAGACAGTCCTTTAAGAGTCTGTCTGAAATCGTGTTTTTAACACCTGTTTGCGAAAAGCTTTCAAAAATATTCAGAAACACTATTCAACCCCCCTTCTAGTGTTTCCCTGTGTTTCTACACGTGGTTGATCTTTCTAAGTTCTTCATGAGAATCCTGTCTTTCTAAGATCTCACATACAAAAACATCAGTAACTTCAAGAACAGAAAACCTTAAGTTTGGTCAAAAGGTTTGTTGTTATTAAAACCAAATCTCAGAGGGTTTTTGCGCTAACAATCAACTTCCATTATGTTCTAACACACACACTCTCATCAAATCTTCTAGAGATTGGATAGTCCGCTCAGACTGACCATCTGTCTGAGGGTGATACGCTGAACTAAGTCTCAACTTGGTTCCTAAAGCTTGCTGAAGGCTACCCCAAAATCTGGATGTAAATCTAGGGTCTCTATCCGAAACTATGCTAGACGGAACCCCATGTAACCTTATTACTTCCTTAATGTACAACTGGGTTAACTTTTCTAGGGAAAACTTAATGTTGATGGGTAGAAAATGAGCAGGTTTTGTTAACTTATCAACGATTACCAATATAGCATCAAAACCTGCAGGAGTTCTAGGTAAACCTACCACGAAATCCATCGATATACTATCCCACTTCCACCCAGGGACATCTAAAGGTTGTAACTCTCCCGATGGTCTCTGATGTTCAATCTTAGCTTTCTGACAAACTAAACAAGAAGCTACATACTTAGCTACTTCCTTTTTCATTCCAGACCACCAAAACATCTTCTTCAGATCTTGATACATCTTAGTCGCTCCAGGGTGAATACTCAATCCACTCTTATGGGCCTCTTCAAGAATCAACCTTCTTATATCCTTATCACTTGGTACACATGTCCTACCCTTGAATCTAATAATTCCATCAGTGCCCTTACTAAACTTAGATTCTCCTTTCTTAGGTACTAGATCCTTCAAAACTTGCAAAGGTTAATCTACCTCTTGAGCTAAACGGATCTGTTATAAGAAATTATTCGAAATCTTCAAAGTTCCTAATCTCACACTCTTAGGAGCAAATTCAACAACTAAGTTCAGGTCTCTAAATTTTTCTATCAATTCCAGCTCCTTAACCATCATTGCCGACAGATGTAAAGATTTCCTACTTAACGCATCAGCCACAACATTGGCTTTCCCTGGGTGGTACTACAAACTAAAAGCATAATCCTTCAAAAACTCCATCCATCGCCTCTACCTCATATTCAGCTCTTTCTGATCAAACAGGTATCTCAAACTCTTATGGTCGCTAAAGACCTCAAACCTAGCACCATACAGATGGTGTCTCCAAATCTTCAAAGCGAAAACTATGGCAGCTAACTCTAGATCATGAGTAGGGTAATTCACTTCGTGTGTTCGCAGTTGCCTAGAGGCATAAGCCACTACTTTTCCTTTTTGCATCAACACACAACCTAATCCTTGTTTTGAAGAATCACAATACACTTCAAAACTCTCTTGCGGGTCAGGTAAAACTAAGACGGGCGCAGAAGTCAACCTCTTCTTCAATTCCTGAAAATTATCTTCACACTTCTGGCTCCACACAAAAGGTTGGTCCTTCCTAATCAAACGGGTCAACGGGGTTGCTATCCTAGAAAAATTCTCAATAAACTTACGGTAGTAACCAGCTAACCCTAAAAAGCTTCTCACTTCCGTCACAATCTTAGGTGCTTCCCACTATAACACAGTTTCTACCTTAGCTGGGTCTACGCTAACCCCTCCACTAGAGATCACATGACCTAGGAAGTTCACTTCCTTCAACCAGAATTCACACTTAGATAACTTAGCATACAACTTTCTATCCCTCAGGGTTTGCAAGGCTATTCTAAGATGCTTTGCATGATCTTCCTCACTCTTGGAATATATGAGGATGTCGTCTATGAAGACCACAACGAATTTATCCAAGTAAGGATGGAAAACTCGGTTCATATAATCCATGAAAACTGCGGGCGCATTGGTTACACCAAACGGCATTACTAAATACTCATAATGCCCATAGCGCGTTCTAAAAGCTGTCTTCGGAATATCCTCTGATTTAACATGTATCTGGTGGTAACCTGACTGAAGGTCAATTTTTGAGAATATCGTTGCTCCTCTTAATTGATCCATCAAGTCGTCTATCCTAGGCAAAGGATACCTATTCTTTACTGTTACCTTGTTTAGCTGACGATAATCTACACACAGTCTCATGCTACCATCCTTTTTCTTAACTAACAGCACGGGCGCTCCCCAAAGGGACACACTAGGCCTAACAAACTGCTTCTCTAACAACTCCTCTAGCTGCTTCTTCAACTCAGCTAATTCTAATGGGGACATCCTATATGGAGCTATAGAAATAGGTCCGGTTCCAGGCACCAACTCTATGTTAAACTCTATCTCTCGCTCTGGTGGCAAACCAGGAATATCCTCTGGAAACACTTCAGGAAATTCTCTCACCACAGGATGCTTACTGATGTCAAATTCCCGCTCTTCCTCCAAAGAAGAAAGCATCACGTAGATTTGAGCTCCTTCTCTCAAAGAAGCATTCACTTGGTTGGCGGACAAGAATCTCGAACTTACAGAATTACGAGTAGAGGGAGAAGAAGAATCAAACACACCAGATTTATTATAACAGTAAAGTTGGACTCGATTGGAAGATAACCAGTCCATTCCCAAAACAATATCAAGTTGAGAAAGAGGCAAACAAATTAAATCAGCAGAGAAGGTCTTATCACCGATGGTGATTGGACAATTCAAACAGGCTAATGAAGTGATCGCAGGTTTAGCAGTAGGAGTGGAAACAACAAGATCATAGGGTAATTTAGCAACAGGAAATTTCAATTGTTTCACACACACCAGAGAAATAAAAGAATGTGTCGCACCCGAATCATATAATACAATTAAAGGAATTCCACTTATGACACACTTACCTTGGATCATATCCTCGGATTCAGCAGCTTCAGCTCTGCTCATGGTGAACACTCTACCTCAGGTTCTAGGCCTTCCAGCTTGCGCATTCAGATTCGACACAGGTGCACTTGCAACGCCGCTACCACTTCCTCTTAGAGTAGGGCAGTCCCTCTTCATATAGCCACTTTGCTTGCAATGATAACAGATGGGTCCGCCGGATGGGTTTGCAGTCTGGCTCTTGACTGGACAGTCCTTCAGGAGATGATTCATCTTACAGCGCGGACAACTAGTATAGTTGTTGCCGGTACTGCTTGCTGGACTTCCTCCGCTGGAAACCATTGATTGCGGCCTCACAGTGCTCCCAGATGATGAGCCAAAGTTGTTCCTCGGAACAAAGTAGGGTTTCCTCCTTTCTTGCACAACCTTAAGTTTGTTCCTCTGCGGGTCAAAATTCTTCCACTGAGCTTGCCTCGCCTTGGTGTCATCCTCAAAGATGGGGCACATGTTGACCATCTTAGAGATCTCGGTGATCTGTTGATAGCTAATGACTTGCTTGATCTCTGGCCTCAACCCACTTTCAAACTTAGAGCACTTGGATCCTTCATCTACAGTATTCTGGAAGTATGGGCAGAACTTAGATAATTCCTCAAACTTCGCGGCATACTCCCCGACAGTCATGCTCCCTTCCTCCAATTTCAGAAACTCTACTTTCTTGCGCTTCCTCAGATCAGTTGGAAAATACTTCTGGAGAAAAGTCTCCTTGAACAGATTCCAAGTAATTAGTCTCCCAGTAGCCTCTAACTGACGTCTGCCATACTCCCAGCAATGCTGAGCTTCTCCAACCAGCATGAACACAACCAATGTTACCTTCTGCTCATCAGGGCAGCCCATAGCCAAGAAAATCTTCTCCAATTCTTCTAACCATAGCTGAGATCCATCAGGGTCATGATCTCCTGTGAATTGCGGTGGATTGTTCTTCTTGAAGGTAGACAACCCACGATAAGAATCAGGGATGTTGTTCTGGTTCTGAGTACGGGCTTGGTTGATCTCGTACAACGTTTGCTACTGGTTCTCTAGAACGTTCACGACACTTCCCAGGAGATCGTTCATCACAGGGTTACCTCTTCCTGCCATGGAATCCTGCATTCGCAGAACAAATCAGCTTCTTCCGTTTCATGCAGAAATCATTCAAGCAAGAATAAGTAACGCCACACAGATTCTCATATTACTACCTTACACTGCTAGTAATACAAGAGCAATCAATTCACACAAAGCAATCCAATTTCACACAAGCAAACAATCAATCACAGAGTAAACACATAGAGAAGGGTATCATAGACCATACCCGAGGCCAAAAGGAAAGAACAACTCTGATACCACCTAATGCGACACCCCTAGTTACCACTAAGAATGCCACATGTATTACACGTGACCAAAGGAAGTACTATTTACAAGTCGTAAGAATGCGAAATTAATTTTTTTTTAAAATGGGTTAGTAGTTGAATACCTACTACGTCTCTAATTTTATTTTAAGTATTTATAAAATATCCTTTCCTTGCTGGTTAAACTTATTTTCAAAAACGTCGAGAACGATTACCTCGTCGCGTACATACACAACATACACGTATTTACAAAATCAACATATAAAAAATAAACAGTGCATGTTATATATACATAAATAGTGTACTTCCTGAGTTATACAAAAGCAACATCAAAATAAGAGTTCTAGAAGTGAGCTAAAATAAATAAGACCTCAATAAAATACAAAAGAGAGGTCGCCAAATCAGAGCTGCCATTAACTAGACTCAAACAACACTATCCTACTCGTCGCTAGAGGGGTCCTCCTCCGGATCCTCCTCCTCCTCCGACGTATCATCAATGATAATAAACTCTAACTCATCTGAGAGAGAGCGGCCTTGCGCATTAGCACGCAAAGGCTGTGAGCCCGATGCCTCAGAAGTGGGCGAGTATCTGGGGGAGTCTGGCCCAACCACGACTGCCATCCGCGATGACCGAGATGACACCGAAGAAGTAGGACGAAGACGAGAGCGACGAAAGGTAGTATAACGCACTAATCCCGGTGGCGTAGGAAACTCAAGAGTCACTGGTATGACGAAATCCATCTCTGGTACTAACGGGAGGCTGGGGTGAGTGATGACGACACGAACCTCCCCGGTGAACACGCATCTCGACAGTACTAGCACCGATACAAAGAGCATTGCTCAATTTTGGCCAAATCATTTTATCTGTCTTCCAGACAATCTCAACTGACCCCGAAAATCATGAGAGCGACAGGAATAGCTAAGTTGGGTTCCACGATCTCGACAGTGGGGAGCTAACCTACGTCCTCTGAGATCTTCCAGGAGCTAGGCTATCCTCAGGGCTGGCGTACCTTTTTGAGACCAGCTGGCATTCTTTGCAAAACCCAGTGCACCCTTCCCAGCCGATTTCACACTGTACCAAGTGTCACTGCCATATAGGTCGTAAGGTTTTCAACCGTGAACATCATCAATGCTTTATGATGCATGTCACACAATAATGCTTCGCAGCATACACATCCTTACAGGAAAAGCACATTGAATCATTCTACGTCACCACTTTCCCGTGATACGGCCCGATTCAATGTCTTTCCTTCACAAGGAAAACCAAACCCCATCCGGGTTAAGACCGCACTCTCTCACTAAGCTTCTCAAGTCTTATGCAGAAAGAGTGTGTTGGTAATAACTTTTAAGCTAGATTGTACCAATGTTTTTCTTTAAATTGATGATCACTTTCTCTTAAGTCCTATAGCTTACTAAGACTTATGATTGTGTCTTATGAATAGTCTTACCTATCTTAATTCGCCTTACTAGTCTTCCTTAATTAAACTATAATTAATCTTAATTCTCCTTAATTAAGTCTTATTCCTTACTTAAGGTCCTAATTAATTCCCAATTATTCCTTAATCTCTTTCTTAATCTTGGATTAAGCTTTTAATTACATTTGATTAAGGTTAATCATAATTAATTAGTTCTTAATCATCATTAAGGCTTAATTACTTTATTAATACTTCATTAGTGATTAATGATTAAGATTAAGGTTAATCTTCATTATATTTAATTAACTTCAATCTTAATTAATTATCCTTAGCTTGATTAACTTAGGTTGATTGGATTAGTTAAGCCCACTAATGGACTTCTAAGTTTTAGTCTTGATGGGTTGGATTGGAGTTAGAGCCCAACTCTAATCTAAGCCCAAGTCCATGAAATATTTTTGGTTGACTTTTGATGAGTCTTTTGACTCTTTTTTTTGAAGGCATTGGGCAAAAACCAAAGGCCCAATGGTTAGGTAACTCTTAGGAACTTATTTTTTGCACATTACCATCCAATATTAGGGTTTTTCGAGTGACTTTTTATTAGGTGCATTTTTGTATCCGAATTTGGTTATTAGAGTTTTCCAAAAATTCATTTCCATTTGGTCTAGTTATTAATTTAATCAGTTACACTTTTTAGCTTATTGGGCCACTAGGGCCCATAAACACTTTAACAATTTCTCTTGACCAACATCAAGATCAAACCAAGTTTTTCATGAGTTTCTCATGAACAAACTCAAGAACATCAAGAACAAGGATGAACACTATGAGTGTTCATCAAAAACACCAAAAAAATCCAGCAACCTCAAAATTCACCAAAACCAAGCATGATCATCCACAAAACACTTTAACAAGCAAGTTTATCAATAAAACCCCAAATATACAGCAACTGTGCATACCAAATATCTCCCAACCCAGACTTCGTATCAACGATCCAACCGTTCACAATGAAGATTCAGATGTTATGAACCAGCTAACAAAATTTTAGCCCGATCCAATGGTGAACGAATCTGCAGTCGCTATTTTACCGCCGCAGCTCTATGTAAAAACGGGAAAAATTTCTTTCCAACCAATTTTCACAACTTGCATGCATCCAAAATCACCAATCAAGCACATTTCAAGAATCATAAAAATTTCTAAAACACATTTATAAATCCCATGCAAAAAATCCGAAACAATTTTTCAAGAAATAGGTTTCCAAAACTTATTTTTTTTTCAAGGAAAAAGGGGTTTAAAGACAAGGATCAAGGGTAATCCTTGACTCTAGTCACCAATCCTACTAGAGTTCAAGGTTCTCCCCCCCTTTACCTAAGGAAATTCCTCAAGAAATAGGTGCAGCCACAACTTCAAAACAGCCCCTCCTTTGAGCTCCTTTGATCACCAAAGCAAGGATTTACAAGGTTGGAGGCTAGGTTTTTTTTTTTAAGATCAAGGTTCAAAGATGGAACCTTGAGCTTGAAAGTGATGAAATGAAAATGGAAGGTGGAGAGAAAGAGGAAGGGGAGCTCACGGCTCTCTTGGAAGAGAAAGGAAGAAATGAGAAAAATGAAATGAAGTGTTTTTGCATGTAAGGAAAAAGGAAAATGGACAAGTGTTTTAGTTTTTCATGACATTGAGCTTTCTTTATGCCATTTGTCTTAAGAAAGAATGTGAAACCAACAAGTGTCTCACATGCACACTCCACACACATGCATGGCTTCTAGGGGAAGGAAAAGGAAGGATGATATAGATTTTCAGACCCGGGTCAAGAGTATTCGGGCCCGGCTCCAGGAGGAGTAGGGGTAAAATGGTAATTTTGCACCAAAATTCCAAAAATTCCCAAAAAATCTAGAAAAATAGGAAATTCATTCCTAACCTCATAAAAATTAATTTTGATGATTAAAAATAATTTTAGTCACTCAAAATTCAATAAATCACACAATAAGGCACATAAGCAAAAATGCAGGTCTTACAATGTGAAGAGAGAGACAGTCTCCAGAAGATGGATTTGTAAATCTAAGCCCGAATGCTTCTTCTGGAGAGAGGTGTGTGTAAACATGAAGGGAAATCCTCTTTTTATAGGAGATTGGAGAGCAACTAGCCGTTGGAAAGTTGCTTGGACCTCAAGTTGTGTTCCTAGACCTGTCCCTGTCATGTAGCGGCTGTCCCTTGTTGTTTACAGCTGTCAAGTTTGACTGAATGCACCTTCTGAGGACCTATCTACTGTAGATGGAAAAACGGGTGATTTCTGCAGCTATTTCTTCTGGGATCACACCATGGGCTATGATTTACTCAGAATAATCTATTCCAAATGTATTTGACCCAGCTGCATCTCTAAAAATGATAAAAACATAATTTAGTGAATTCTGCTTCTTCTGCAGCATGTTTGATAGCATATTTCTTCTGCAGACTTTCCCTTTTCTTCTTCTGGAAGTGTGCAGAATTTTATTTCTTCTTATGAAGCAAACTGCATCTTCTGGAAGTGTGGGAACTTGTTCAATGCTTCTTCTCCAATTACTTTGTTTGCATTAGTAACACTTGGAATGAATATGCTTTAATTGATTAAGTGTTCTTTCATATTCAGAAGGTGCCACGTTTCATGAAATGCTCCTTCTCATGCTTCTAGTGGTCTTGAATGATCCTTCTAAAGCTTCAACTTTGGTTCGGAAGCTTGATACAACTCAGTTTAATATTCATGGGATCTTAGATGAACTGTCTTGATCTTCTTGAAGCTAAGAAGCTACTTCTTGAACTTGTTTCATCACTTTTGACATGAAGCTCTATGTGACATGCTTCTAGACACATATTCTGATGTTAAATGATGTTTATGATCTTTGCACATTCCTTCTGTAACTTTTCATGTATTCTTTCTCAAGTGAAAACATTAGTACCAAAGTATTCAGAACACGTAGAATATTGTTTTGAAAGTTTGTTGTCATTAAAACCTTTACTCAAAGGGTCTTGGACATTACAATCTCCCCATTTTTTATGATGACAAACTTTCATGAACAAATTCTAAGTTTTCTAAATGAGGGAAATAATAATCAAGTGATTTAACAATAAAGAATTAAATCTCCCCATGAATTTGTGCCATTTATGACATTCAAATAACAAAAAATGGGATTTAACAATAAAGAATTATTTCTCCCCCTGAATTTGTGCCATTTAGATAGAAATTTGTTCTGACTGAATCTTTATATTCTTCTCCCCCTTTTATCATCCATCAAAATGGGCATGAAAATGATAGGAAGGAATAAGTTCTTATCATTGTCTAGCCTAGGCTACTTAGAATGTGAGGAATGATCTTAATAAGATCAAATGGCAGCCATCTATATGTCTTAAGATGGTTGGAAGTAAGCTAAAGGCATTGATAGAACATGAGAAGCACTTACTAGTAACACAAATGTGTTAAACTAGAATTGATACTACACAATCCTTACTTCCTTCTCTTGCATATTACACAATCTTAAGCTAAATTTTCTCATTAGTAAGATGTTGAAGATAAGATCCCTTTATCCAAACTAAGTTGAATCATCAAGAATAGGGGCTTGGACTTTATCATAAGATAATGGGATATAAGAATATAAGAGGTATGGAATTGGTTTACCATATTAGTTCCAAAGTTTGCCTATGGAGGCTCTATCACCCCATGAGAAGCACTTGCTACAGATTCTTCCATGCAAAGAAGAAATGATCTTATTCCTTTTCTCACACAAATTTCAAACTAGAAACTTACTGCAGAACCTTCTGCAGAAGATCTAGTAACCCAAAATACTGCAAGTACCTTCTGCAGATTCTGTTGAACCAAATCTCAGCAGATATTTTGTGAAACATGTCATATTGAAGACATGTACATATTCATGAATATATCCATGGGTGAGTAACATTAAGTATCCCTTGATTGATTCATAAGATTTTGATCATTACTCCCAAACTTAGAAGTTGTAGCAAAAATGCTTTCACTAATCTTGGATACATAGGCTCCTATATTTTAAATAATTTGAGTCATCCTAGTCTTTCTAAGAAGACATATGCACCCCAATCTTCTCTTATGAGTGGTTTAGGAGTTCTAGTGGAAGAGATTTTGTTACAGGAACAGTTGTAACAAGGACAACTCTAATTGGTAAACTTTCATGGACATGAGTAGCTACAAATCTTTTGCCATTCCTTCCTATAGCTTTGATCCTCATGAAAATAACAGGAATGATACGAGGAATTAACAAAAACAAGTAATGTTGTGAAAGAGAATTGAATATATGAAGGAAACAACCTATCTTTCACTTTGAGTTGTAGCTACGATTTATAATGAGTAAAAATGAAGGCAACAACTCCCTCTTAGGCTTTGAGGAATGTGAGAATATCATCAATAGAAAGAATTCCATCTCTCTTTACTCTCTCTTCAAAAGCATGATTTTTGCTTCTAAATGGGAAATTCATCTTCTAAGTGTTCTAGATTAGGTAAAGAAGGCTCGTGTTGAACTTAGAACACAACAATTATGCATTTGATCTTTAATGAATCTTTATCTTTCTTCTAGAAGATGTTTAGAAAAGATATCAGCAAGTTAAGACTTTGTCTCAACATATTTCAGTTCAATGCCATGCTTATGACCATGATCTCTAATAAAATAATACTTGATGTCAATATGTTTTGATCTAAAGTGTTGCATGGTATTGTTAGATAGGTTCATAGAACTTTAATCATCACATAAGATTGGGATTTCAGTGCACCTAAGAGAGTAGTCCTCCATTTAATGCTTAAACCCAACCTTTGTGAATATCTTACTGTTGATGTATATTTTGCTTCTACAATGGATAGGGCAATAGTATTTTGCTTGCCATGATAAAAGAGATTAACCAAGAATTTGGCATTCACCGTTTGTGCCTTTTCTCTCAATCCTAACTCCAGCAAAATCAACATCATAGAATCCTACAAGATCAAAGGTTGTTCCTTTCTTGTACCAAAGGCCAAGATTAGTAGCTCAAACAAGGAGTCTAAATATTCATTTTATAGATATGACATGAAATTCTTTTAGGAGAAGATAGAAACCTTGAACATAATTCAATTGAAAATGCAATAGCTTGCCTACTTGTTTTTTAAGAATAATAAGGAAGCAATCATACCTTTGTATTCCTTTTTAGAAACAAACTCACCACATTTGTCTTTATCAAGCAAGGTGGATGGATGCATTAGAGTTGTCATTGGCTTGGCTCCATCCATGTTGAATCTTATAAGAAGATCCTTTGTAGACTTTTCTTGAAGAGTGGAGATTTCATCAATTTTCCTTCTTCATCCATCTTGTTTCTGAACATTCATTTTGTCCCAATGATGGAATGATCTTCTGGAGAAGGAACAAGTGTCCATACTTTATTTTTCTCAAATTGTTCCAGCTCTTCTTTCATTGCTTCTACTCATGAATCATCTTCTAGAGCTTCATTCACATTCCTGGGTTCAATTTAAGATAAGAAGGCTGCACTATTTTCATTTCCTCTTAGTTGGGATCTGGTTTTTACTCCTTTTGTAGTATTCCTAAGGATTTGTTCATGCGAATGAGCTGTAATTAGTTTCCAGCTCTTTGGAAGATCTTCTCATTGTGTACAGACATCTTCTGCAGAATCTTCTGTGAAATTTTCCTGTTCTGCTGTATCTTCTGGAGCTTATCAGATTCATCATCTGATATACTACTGTATTTTCCTTGAGAAGAAAGGTTAGAATCATTGAAAATAACATGCATGCTTTCTTCTATGGTTTGATTTTTAATATTGTATACCCTATAGGCTTTTGAAGTAGAAGAATATGCAAGATAGTCTTATTTGAATCAAAATTACCATTTTCATCCAAATGTATACAAGAATAAAATGTTTAGTTTTCTTCATTTCCATAATTTATATGAAGTCTTGTTTCTGATGTTAATAGTACAACATGAATTGCTTACAACTTCATTCAGTTATGGAGTTCTATGGCATGAAAAGTTGTAAGAAATATCATTCTCATCAAAGAAGGTTTGCAATAAAGAGTTCTCAAACTCCCTTTCATGATCACAACTCAATATTAGATCAGTTTTTAGTTTGGAATTTCTTGCAGAAGCTTCTAAAAGACTCATCCTTTGTGGTTAAGAACAAAACTAATGTGAATCTTGAGTGGTTTATCAAAGTCCCACTTTGAAAAGTCTTTTGAAATAAGAGATGATATTTTATCACAACAAACATCATACAGATTTTTCATAAGAAATCATTTCATTTAGGATAATATATTCAAGGATGTTCTAATCAGCAAGTTACTGCTCTAAATCATGAAAATCTCACTGACTCATGTATTTAAAACTGCATTTGTGAATTATTTTCAACTAACATAAGTATGAGATTTCACCATAATAAACTAGATATCTCAAGCTTTCTAACAAGACAAAGATCATGCAATTTGGATTTTCCTATCCCAAGATATGATGCATTTAAGTTGACTGATTTATCACAAAGTGCAGAATGAGACAGTTCTATTTTTTATGCACTGATGCAAATCCATGCAACCAAAAATTTAGATAATTAATGGGATTAAACTATTATGTATTATCTTTCAAATCCAACTGGTTTCACTTGAAAAATATTTTCCTAGCACCAGTTATGAACATCCAAAGATAGTAGGCTCAAACATGATCATATAACAGAACAACCTACTTTTAATGAATTACTGGGAATTATTTAGATGTTATAAAATTCTGAAACCTTCTAGTCTAAGAATAATATAAATCAGTTTTTCAATGAAATTAGTTTCATTCAAATACAACTTTTGTAGCTCAAGTTATGATCTGATGAAGTGGACTGCTTTATATCAGAATTTATAACAGAACAGGTATGTTCACGAATTTACTAGGACTTTTGTGGTTAAGATAAAATTCTCAAACTTTCCAGTTTATTAATATCTGTTTGTTATGAAAATTTTCAATTGAAATCGAAAACTCTCTTGATTCTGAAAGTATAATCTGGGACTAGAATCTGAATCCTCTAAAGGTTCTTTTTAAAATCAGGTTTATTCAGAAATTGTATTCAAACAGTAAAAGAATTTTGAATCACTTGTTTTCTAAAAGAAAATAACTTCAAAAATCAGTTTTGAAGAATAAACAGAATTTCAAAGAGATGAAGATTTAAAGGACAAAGTGCAAGAATTGAAAGTGCAGAATTTAAATAAAAGGAAAGAAAAACTTGCAGAAAAGTAAATGCAGAAAATAACAAAGAAAAGAAAAATTGCAAGAATGCAAAGAACAAAAATATAAATCAAAGAAAAGAAAATGGCAGAATGTTAAATGACATTAATTGAAAGTTGGTATGGACAAACATACTGGGCACTCTCCTTAGTAAACCACTGAGTCGTTTTCGATATTAGACGTTTGGGTGTTTCAAAGAAGTTTCAGTAAATGAAAATCCAACCCTTGTCACATCAGATTTGACTTATTTATAGACTTCTATCCTAACAGACACTTAACCAGATTTTGACACGTTTACAGGCCTAGATTACGTGTCAAATTTCTAAGTATGCCACGCGTTCAAATCAGCAATGGTCTTCTATTTGAAAAATAACTTACTGCTTGAGATTATGACACCTGTCTTCAAACAACAACGTTCACTAACTGCTCATTTGAAATTTGAACATTCTGAACAATCTTCCAATAACCACTCCATTTGAAATTTGAATGTCCTTTGAAATGACTTTCAATAACTGCTTCTGTCTTCACGAATTCTTCTAAGTTATTGGACTCCTTTCAAAATCGAAACGACTTTCGATTTTGATTAACTGTCAACTTATATCAGGAAACTTAACCAAATATTGACTGATTAATTTTCCTTAACTTTCACGTGTTTAAAATCCTGATTGGTCAATTCAATATTGAACTTGACCACCGACCACACGTGGGTTTGACCTTGAAACTGATTGGACCATTTTGCAGGCACATTGATGGCACCGTCCAATCATATCAGTATAATTACTCCTTGGCTTTACCGTTCTTCTTCATTTCTTTCTCTATTCAAAATGAAGAAGTTTCTTCCTTTGGCTATTGCGTCCAACCTGATCTATCTTGATTTCATCTTTGATGAGGTTGACGGAATAGCCAAAGCTATAAGCTTCTTCAATCCTTTATAAGGATTTTCTTGGGTTGAATGTAATAGCCAAATTTTATTTCAATTCGACTTCACCCCATCTTTCTCATTTTTGAATTGAATCGCCGGGCCATTTGATCATAGCTGCACAATACCCTTGCCCTGTCGGTTCAATCAAAGCTTGTGGAAGAAGAAGAAGAGAACGAGGAGGGTCAAATGAAGGACAGGTAGGTTCAGATGAAGAACAGGGAGACAAAGTCAAGTTCCCTGAAGACCCAGGAACACATGAGTCAAGTTCACTGAAGATTTAGAATAACTTTTAACTTCATGTACTTTTTGTATTTCTTTTGTATTTTCCAATTTGAATCTGTAATGTAATTCGAACACCATTCGTACATGAATAAGAGAAGTATTTCATTATCTCTTTATACTTCAGACTTTCTAATATAGAACTCCTTTTCCTCTCCTTCACATTCAAAAATACTTTTCGAATTCGAATAGGCACTTAATCAGAAACTTGTATTCTTTTTAATACATATAACAGGATGCCTTACATTTGAAATTCAAAATATAAATTCTAAACTTTACTAAGTTAAAGTCTTTCGATTCCCAATAAACTTTTCAGATCTTTCATTGTATACATCGAAATCGAAGATACCATTATTGTAATAACTTAGTAAAATTTGTAAATTTCTCCCCAACAGATGCTCCCTTAAAATATTAGTTTCGAGGAATATACAAACTTCAGTAGAAACTAATATTTTAATAATTCATGAGTTAGTTTTTCAAAATGTAATCTCTTTCAATTCAAAACTCCTTTTTGTTTTGAATAGTATAAAGTTGGCAGTAGCAGTTTTTTTTATTATTATTGGCTCATTACTGCGCGCCACTTTTTTAAAAAATTTGCAGTTATCACTTTTGTGTAACTGACTGAGCCCACTCACTCTTAACTATATAAAGGAATGTGAACAGTTATCAATAGCTCCACGTTTTCTCTTGCCTCAAAACTGCAAGCAAGCTTCTTTCTCTTTCTTCTTGTGCGCGACCTTTGCACTGTTCATCGTCTCTTTCATATCGCTTTTCTGCTACGATTTATGCAACTTCAAGCTTCATCTGTTCAAAGTAAGACTTCATAATCTCTATTATATTCTCATTCTTAGTCTTAATCATCCTTTCTACTGCGGCGTTTTCTGACATTTTACAAAGAACATTTCCCTTTGAGCAACTTCAATCTTTTGCCCTAAATGCTGAATCTTGTACTCAAGAAGCTTTTCTTTTTCAACCAATGCTATGATTCTGCTGAAATGAACAATTTTTTTTTGCAAATAAACACTGTTCTTTCAAAATCTTTCAATCTGTGTTTGAAAGTTGTTCTATCTTCCTCTGACATGTCTTTTCTTTATTAAGTCTTCACTTCAACTTCTTGTTCTTTTGACATTTCAGGAATCCTTCCAAATGGCTTCTTAAGATACTTCTGAACGTTGTGAGCCAGTTCCAAAGGCATTCAGTAAAGGGAAATTAATTGGATTAGACAACATTAACTATGTCCCTGAGCCGATAGAAGATTTTGATAATCTACCTATATGGAGAAATCAGTCTTTAATTCCTTTTTCAATTCAAAACAAAGACCATTGTTTTCTGGGGCCTTATTTCCGACCAACAAGACTCCTCCTGATGAGGAACTGCTTGCTTTTCAAGACCCTATCAGAACATATTTTCTCCCAAACCTTGTTTCTATTTTTCGAACTGTTCCTCCAGTCAAGAAAAATGGTTATTTGAGCTGGCCGAATAGGGTAGAAGCTAGTAAGGGAAAAAAGTTAGGAGTTTTTGACTTGATCCAATTAAGTAGACATGATCTTTCAATATGATCCTGTACTTTTGATTACCTCTTGCTTTTTCTAGGATCGAAACACTCACACTTTTCACCTTCCTTATGGTATGATTACACCCACTCTGTTTGACTTAGCTGCCATAACAAGTGTTAAACCTGAAGGTAAAGTCTTCATTCCTACTGACTTTCCATTAGATAAAGAATTAGAGCCAAATTGGAAAAAATTCACTCATGCTCATTTCATTCAAAATAATAACAAAGTGTCTGGTTCAGTTTCAAGGACTGAACACATAGCTTTTCTGATGTTTTGGCTCTCTGGTTTTGTTTTCTGTTCCCGTTCACTTCAAATCCCAAAATCTCTCTTGAGTCTTGTTGTTGCTTTGACTCAAAGTAAAATTCGAATCAACTTCAGCCGCTTTCTCTTGGGCAGCCTTTATGACTGTTTGAATGAAGTTGTCCTGGCTCTTCGAAAATCTGAGCCTCTGAGAGTTTTGAGTTGTCCTTTCTGGCTCTTTCAATTATGGCTTAATGTCATTTTCAAAGAAAATTTTACAAGTGTTGAGCCTAAAACTTCCAAAATTCCTAATTCGATTGAAGGATTTCGATTATCCTTTTATACTCCCACATCTTGGAAGAAGGACCCTTTTGCCTCTTTCAAAAGTTATTTCTCTCTTTTCCTTGGCCTTACCAAACACAAACCTTCTCTTGCTCCTTTTGCCTCTCGATCCCGTGGACCAGACTGGTTCATAAGGAAACTCCCTTGTGACTCCCCAGGTGATCAGGCTGAAAGCCTTGATGTGTGGGAAGAATTCTTAACTTAGGGTCTCCTTTTCTTTGGCTTTTCAATGAAGGATATAAAAGCATATTCTTACCAGCCAAACTTAGTGGCAAGACAATTAGGTTTTTCTCAGTTTCGTCCTACTCCTATGAGTCGTTATACTGAAGACATTATTCGAGGATGAGCCACTCCTGAGATTGAAACAATAAACAATCTAGCCAATCATTTTTCTAAGATCAGTCCTACCCTCACTCCTTATTCCTTTGAGCCTTCCTTTTACAGTACAGTTTCCTTCAAGGATTGGTGGTCATCCTATTATTCTACCATTCAAGTATCTTTGGATACTTGTTTAAGTAGGATGTCGCCTCCATCTGAAAAGGAAACTTAAAAAGAAAAAAGATAAAGGTACATGCTTTATTATTTTCATTTCATTTTCTTTCAAATCGTGTTGGTATTCTGTTTTTAACACATTACATTTTATTGTTTCTTGTCTTATTCCGATCAAAAAACAAATACCAGTCAAGAAAGTGAATCTGGTAATGAGGAACACTCCAGCAGAAAGAGAAAATCAAAGGTAACTTCGATTTTGAATACCTCTCAATCAAATGACTTTATATGAAATATTCTCACCAGTATGACTTTTAAAATTTTACACAGCCTTTTGCTTCTCCTGAGATTTCGAAAGTTAAGAAGGTCAAGCCAAGTTCCTCTGCTGGAAAAAGTAAGAGAAAACAAATCCAAGAGACTTCTGATTCTGCTACCCATAGTGATCCAAAGGTATTATCAGTTTTGAATTTGTTTTCTAAATCAAATTTTGTATTTCTCTTTAATCAAATCTCTTGTTTTATGAAGCTTAAGAAAAATTCTCAATCAGAGAATGATTCTTCAGATTCTCCTCTTCCTGCTTCCAACCCAAGAGCTAAAAAAAGATCTAAAGCTCGTTCTGATACGAAGAGCTCTAAAGCTAATGAGAGTTCAGATAAGAAAGATGAAAATGCTAATGAAGATCTCGAACTTCCTTCTAAATCAAAACTTGTTGAAACGGGATCTTCAAAGGTTAGTAAGAAAAAGAAAGTTGATGCTTCTCAGGTAAAATTTTCCTTTCAAAATTGATCATTAGCATTCAATATTTTCGTTTATCCATTCATACATCCTCTCATCTCAAATAGGTGGCTAGAAAATATTATGCACTTTGAGTGAAACATATTGCTCCTAAGAGGCCAAAGCCAAAGAAACTATTAATTCCAGAAGGCATTGGGGTGGAATCTTCGAATTCCTTCCTTAGTTTTATGGATTCTTTTAATATGATTCTTATTATCAAATTCACCATATGTAGGTTCATACTATAAATTCATCTTCAAAATCAACAGCTGAACAAACATCTAATGAATCTGAACAGGAGGAATCTTCAAAGGAAAAGAGTGTAGAAAAAGAACAAAGTATGAGTTCTCCTCCATCAACTTAACCAGAAGATAAAAATCCTCAACAAGAATCAGAATTGAAAGAAGAAAAAGAAGAAGGTGATGTCCAAGGTACTGCCATGGAAGGGGTTGAACCAAGTCCAAAGGATAAAGTTGAAGAAGAGTCTATTCCTGAGTCCTCTCAGTCGAAAGAGAAAGAAACAGAAAATCTGACTAAGGTAAAACCTTTGACCAAGGATCCCCCTCATGATCAATCGAAAGTTGACATCTCTTCGACTCCATTCAAAGAAAATCCAACTCCTGAGAATCCTTCAGAAATTCAGAGTGAGATGACTGCTGCCCCTCAAAGTGTTCCTTTGAACACTTCAAAAACTGTGCCCAGCTCTTCCAATAGATCTCCAACACCTTCAAGTTTACAAGAATGCTTACATGTATTGGATGAGAACCCTTTTGTTGTTCTAGATATTTTAACAGGTGAAGGTTCAATGTCCTCTGCTCAATCAGATTCGAGATCTTATCATTCATCAACTGAGTCTATTGAAGGTTTAAGGAATCTACTATTCCTTGATGACTTTCTCGATCTCTATCCAAAGGACATTGAATACCAATATAAGGTGGATAAGAAAATGGAAGCAATTTATGCTAAGCAAAGCAGTCTCTCAACTAATCAACTCAATGGTTTGAATGCTTTCAAAAACATTTATGTGAAAGTAATAGACATCCTAAAGGAACATCAGTCAAATGCCACCAAGGCTTCTGAAGTTCGAGTTGAAAATGAAGACATGTTGGAAAAGTTGAAGGATTCCGGGACTAAAATGTCCAATTTAAATGAAAATATGGGGATTCTGAATGTCCAATTATCTTCGGTTGCAGAAAAAGCGTCAAAATATTGCAGAACAGATTAAGAAACTGCAAGAAGATGATAAAGTCTTGGTTACGGAGGAAAATAACTGCAAGACTTCAATGTCCAAACTCGAAAGCAGAAAGCTCGAACTCCTTGAAGGTGTGAAGTATGTTTCAAGTGAGTTAGTCAAATCGAATGAGCTTCTGACTGAGCTTAATCAAAGGGACAAAGTCTTGTTGCAACAATACCAAAATCTGAACCAGACTTATGAACCCATGAAGAAGAATCCTCCTTTTTAACTTTGCTTTATTTCTACTTTTGTAAAACACTTTCTGATTGGTGTTTTGGAGTCACCAATTATCTTGAATGCTTTAGACAATCTTAATTTCATGCAAAGTTGGTGTGTATTGTTTCAAGTATTTTCAGTTTATACTTATAACTTGATCATCACCTGATAACTCTTGAATCGAATATGCATTATTCGAAAATATTTTTTTAACTTCGAATGGTCCTTCCTAATTTGGAGACCATTTTCCAAATCGTTTAGATTTTTTATCAACAGGTAATATCAATTTCCAAACAAGATCTCCTTCATCAAAAGACTTAGCTTTTAATTTACGATTGTAAATTCGAGACACTTGTTGTTTTTTCCTGATGATATTTTCTAAGCTCTTAATCTAAACTCATCCAATTCATTTAATTCATCCAACATCAAGTTGTAATAATCTTGAGTGGGTAAATCAATTTGTTTTTGTACCCTAAGTGATTGCAAATGAATTTCAACTGGTAGAACTGAATCATGACCATAGACCAACTTATAAGGTGTAAATCTTGTTGCATCTCGAGGAGAATTTCGATATGCCCACAAAATTTAACTCAAAGTCTTATGCCAATTTCGAGGTCTTTGGTCAATATGTTTCTTAATCAAAGAAATAATTGTTTTGTTAACGGCTTCAACTTGCCCATTTGCTTGTGCATAGTAAGGAGTTGAAGTAAGAAGTTTGATCGCATTTTCCTGTGCAAACCTCTTAACCCTTTGGCATGTAAACACAGTTCCTTGATCAGTTGAAATAGATTCAGGAAGACCAAATCGAAAAACTATGTTTTCTTGAATGAACTTAATCACATCTTCTTGAGTTACATCTTTCAATGGGATTGCTTCCACGCATTTTGTAAAATAATCTATAGCCACTATAATATATTTATGCCCCCTAGATGACATAGGATGAATTTGACCAATCAAATCAATTGCCCATCCTCTAAAAGGCCATGGCTTTATAATTGAATGTAACTCACTTGCAGGGATTTGTTGAATGAAACCATGTTTTTGACATTCTTCACAAGCTTTCGAAAAATCATTACAATCTTTGGCCATTGAAGGCCAATATAAATTTCGTCTTTTCAAAACCCATTCCATTTTTCGACCTGTTTGATGAGCTCCACAAATCCCTTGATGAGTATCAATCAAAGCTTGATATGCTTATGATTCTCCTAAACATCGAAGTAAGTTCCCATCAGGTGTTTTCTTATATAATTGATTAGCCAGAATTACATAATGTAAAGCCTGTATCTTAATTTTTGATCTACTTGCATATTTGGATTTTGCAAGTATTCCACCAAAAATTTTCTCCAATCACTCATATCTAAAGTTTCAATGTCCAAAATCTCAAACTCCAAGATTGAAACATTCTTTTCTAATCGAATCAATTATTCGAATTGAAACTCACTAATTTTATAACCAGAAGCAATATGTGCCAATTCATTGGCAATTTCATTATCAATTCGAGATATGTGTTCGAATTCAACTTTGTCAAAATATCTTAATAGCTTAAAGGCTCTTAGCAAATATTTTGATAGTCTAGGATTCAAACATTTATATTGTTTAGTGACTTGTTTGATCACTAATTGTGAATCTCCTCGAATTAAAACTTGTTTAGCTTTAAATGATATCAAAATCTCTAATACTAGTAACAAAGCTTCATACTCAGCTTCATTATTTGAACGATCCATTCCTATTCGAAACATTACTTTTGTTGGTAACCCCTCAGGTGAAATCAAAAGGATTCTGATCCCAACACCATCTTTATGCTTTGATCCATCGAAATAAAACTTCCAAGGTTTTAAACCTATGAATTCCAATTCATTAATTCGAATAGGAGGATGATCAACTAAGAAATCAGCCATAACTTGGCCTTTCACAGCTTTTAATGGAAGATATGTTAGCGAAAATTCAGTCAAAGCTAACACTCATTTTCCTACTCTATTGTGAAGAATAGGTTTCCATAACATATGCTTTATTATATCATAGTGAGAAATTACATAAACGTCGAAAGGTTTTACATAGTGCTTTAACTTAGTACAAGAAAAGTAAAGACATAAACATAATTTCTCGATAACACAATATCGAGTTTCAGCATCATTCAGAGTTCTACTAAGATAATAAATTGCTCTTTTAACTCCATTTTCATCTTCTTGGGCAAGCATACTTCCCAAAGTTTCTTCAGATGTAGAGATATACAATTTCAAAGGCTTTCCTTGAATTGGAGGTGTCATAATAGGAGGATTTGTGAGAATCCTCTTTATTTCTTCGAATGCCACCTGGTGTTCTTCTTTCCATTCAAATTTCTCTTCTTTCTTGAGTTTCAACAGAGGAGAAAATACCTTGGTTTTGGCTGAAAGATTTGCAATAAATCTTCGAAGAAAATTTATTTTACCCAACAAAGACTGCAATTGTTTCATGTTCGAAGGAGGAGAAGTTTCAAGAATTGCCTTTGCTTTATTTTTATCAATCTCAACTCCTTTCTGGTGAACCAAGAAACCTAGAAAATTACCTGCAGATACACCAAAGGCACATTTAATAGGGTTCATCTTTAATTTATGCATTCTCATCCTTTCAAATGCTTCTTTCAAATTCGAAAGATGATCATTTTTCGATGTGGATTTTACTACTACATCATCAATATAAACTTGCATGAATCTACCTATTAAATCATGAAAGATAGAATTCATGGCTCTTTGATAAGTAGCACCAACATTTTTAAGTCCAAAAGACATCATTACCCATTCATAAGTGCCTATTGCACCGGGACATCGAAAAGCAGTTTTCGAAATATCCTCTTCAGTAATAAAAATTTGGTTATATCCTAAATAACCATCTAACATACTTAGTATTTCATTACCTGCTGCTGAATCTATTAACATATCAGCTACTGGCATAGGATATTCATCTTTAGGAGTTGCTTTATTCAAATCTCTAAAATCTATGCAAACTCTCAAAGAACCATTTTTCTTAATAACTGGTACTATATTTGAAATCCAGTCAACATACCTGGCAGTTCGAATGAATTTAGCCTTTAATAACCTCTCGATTTCACTTTTGATCTTCAATATAATTTCAGGTGCAAATCTTCGAGGTGCTTGCTTCACAGGTTTCCTATTAGGAAACGTAGGCAATTTGTGTTCAACAAGCTCTTTACTTAGATCAGGCATCTCGTGATAATCCCATGCAAAGCAGTCTTTATATTCTCTAAGTAATTCAACCAACTTCGATTTAAAATCTTCTGATAGATTTTTACTTACAAAAGTTGGCCTTGGGTCCTTAACATCACCCAAATTTACTTCTTCAAGAAGATATTGTGCCTCCATTTTTTCAATTCCATGAGATAAAGCTCTTTCGAACCCAAAAGGAGTATCATCATAGATACAATCAAGTCTTTCAAGAGATACTTCTCCCTCTTCGAATCTTATGTTTGAATTTTCTATACTTATACATTCAGCATCTTGTACGGCTACTGAAGTCATTTCAAAATTCTTTTCGAATTCTTGATTAACATTAACTTCGGTCTCGAAGACCGTTCTATAATCTGCGGCCTCTAAGGCCGCTTCAAACTTCCTCTCAGCAGTATATGCTGAGGTTCGAGCAATGAAGCTCGAAATTACTCTTCTTCTGAAATCCATCCAAAAGTAGAGGTGGTCCTAGAAGGACCAGTTGCACTTTGAATGATCAAACCATATTCTACATTGAAAAACGCCTTGTGTGGAATCTTACCAAGCACAAAGCCACCCTTTTCAATTGTACAAGGTGTTTGATTCATTATCCATTTTCACAGTTTCTTGCATTGACTGTGTCTGCTTCAACCTTGTAATATGTTTGATCAGCTTCAACATATTCTGGAATGCCATCATCATTCCATAAGCATAATTTTTGATGAACAGTCGAAGGCACTACTCCTACACCATGTATCCATTCTCTCCCAAGAAGCACATTATAATTTGCCTTCGACGGAACAACCACAAAAATAGTGGGCCTTTTGACTGAACCAACAGTCACGTCAAAACACAACAGTCCTTCAGATTTTGACGTCTTCCCACAAAAATCAGTAATGATCATATTATGTGGCATCAAATTGCACTTCTTTTTGTTGAATTTTTTCAACAAAGAACTTGGCAATAAATTGATTGCCGCTCCACCATCAACCAATACTTTACTTACAATGACTCCTTTGATTTGAGCCTGAATGAATAAAGGTTTTATGTGAGACACCATTTCAATAGAAGGTCTATCAAACACTGTTGAATCTTGTTTAATAGCCTGTGTTGATAAACAAGTATAATAAGTTTGTGGCTCTGATGATTCATCTTCTATGAAATCATCCTCCAAACCTTCTTCATACTCCTTTTCGAACTCTGCAGGTAGAATCGAAACTACACCACAAATATCTTCGATTCTATCTGGGAATCCAGTTTCAAAGTCATAAGTAAGTAAGTCTTCTTCAACCAAAATCTTTTTCTTTGGGACAATACTTAACTTATCTTTTTGCAGGATTTGGGAATATGTAGGTTGACTAGAATCCCCTTGAACTTGAATCAATTGTGCATTCTTGGCATTCAAATTCTTTCAAAAATTCGAAGTACTGCCCCCTTGTTCCATCGCTGCCTTTCGATAACGTTGGTTTCTCCTCAATTGCGTGTTAGTCATACAAGACTTTCCATTAAAGGAGTTATTATACTGTCTAAGTACTTGTGGATTTTGACAGTATTCTTGACTGTCCGTCACTCGAATCCACTTATTAGGAGGAATGTTCGAAGGAGGCGCATATGATTTAGGTTTATGGAACATGGGAAGTGGGTACTTTGTTAACTTCATATTTCTTTTGAAAAGAAGGTTTCCAAACCTCAATATTCGAGACAGGTTTTGCTGCTTTCTGAAACCTTCGATTTAAAGTTTGTTGATAATGCTTCTTGATTCCAGATGACTCAAAAGATTTGGCCACTGATTGATCAAAGACTGCATTACAACGAGGACAGAGGGAAACATCAGTATTTTCCTCTTTCTTTCGAAGCAGAAAATCAACCAAAGTCTCTTCACTCTTTGGAAAGATATCTTTCACTTCTTTCTCAAACTCCTCTATTGCAATGTCAATGGCTGTCTTTGAATCTATAGCAGGTTCAACTCCTACAATATTGACTTCAATAGTATCAACATAACTGGCATTAACATTCAAAGGATCAATATCAACCTTCATTCCCATTTTTTATTTCTCTTCGAATTTCAATCTACCTTCTTGAACGGCTTCTTGAATGAGATCCGTGAAATGAATACAATTGTTAGTCCAATGTCCAAATGCATTGTGAAACTTATAATATTTCTTTCCTTTTCTTTGTTCGAAAGAAGGAATTTTATGATCTTCACTAAGAATAATTTGTTTATCCTTTACTAATATATCTAAAATTTGTTCAGCTTTTGATATATCGAAACCATATGTCTTTTTGGGATATTTACTTTGTAAATTTTGGTTCTCTGAACTATTATATGGTCTAAGGAATGTACATGCATAAGGAGGTCCTGGCTTTAACTCAGCAACATCAATTTCGTTTTCTTCGAAATTTGAGTTTTCATCACTATAATTTTCATTAACATCAACATAGGCAATTTTATCTCTTCTTCCTATCTTTTCGAGCTTCCTATGTTTTTCTTTTTCGATTTTTAACTGTTCAATTTGCCTAACTCTTTCAGCCAATTGAGCCATATCTCTCAATTGTTGATTTACGAGTTTCTTTCGAATTGAATAGTCAAATCCCCCTGCTGCAATTTTAACTAATTCATTTTCAGGAATTGGTACAAGACATCTAGCCCTCATTTGTCTAAATCTGTTCAAATAGTCTTCAACAGATTCATCTGATGTTCGTCTAACTGTAACCAAATCCATAAGACTAACTTTCGTTTGAGCTCTAAAGAATTGTTCATGAAATTGTCCTTCTAACTGGTTCCAAGTGTAAATCGAACCAGGAGCCAAGGTTGTAAACCATGTAAAAGCATTCTTAGTTAGGGAACTTGGAAAATATTTCATTTTCAATTCTTCATTATTAGCTAAGTCCCCACATTCTACATGATACCTTGCAATATGTTCAACAGTGGATTCATTAGCTTCTCCTGCAAACTTAGTGAATTTTGGGACTTTCCATCCCCTTGGTAATTTAGTTTGCAACACATAAGGTGTCAATGGAGAAACGAAACGTGGTCTAGTAGCTTTACCTACATCAAATCCATGTCTATTCAACACTAATTCAACTATATTTGCTATATTTTGTTCTCCCCCAATATTGTTTTGCTTTATTCTTTCTAAAACCTCATCAGCATTTTGATTCCTATTCAAAACAAATGGCTGAGCATTTCCATTTTGAACGGGCTCTCGAAGAGCATGTTCATTATTCTCCCTTGGGCCATTATTATTCCCAAGATTCTGATTTTGGTTTTGATCAAGGCCAACATTAACATGTTGCTGGTTTTCAAGGTCTGGGGGTGCGCCAAATACATCAGCAATCCTAGCCATTTGCCTAGCCAATGTATTATAATTTTGATTAGTGTTTTCAATAAGTGGATTTATCATTGTTGTCAATTGAGTAGACAACATATTAACCATTTCATGATTACTTTCGTCCATTTGTTGTCTAATCGAATTCAAAGCAGTATTTGTCAATGAATTTGAAATCTGCCCAGAATTCAATCTAGAAAAACCAGTTCCAAAAATGTCTAAGTTTGAAGAACTAGCATGATTGAATGCAGGTGTCGTTGTACTTGCGTACGTGACTGGGGCTGTTCCTTGAACAGGAGGAACAAAACCAAAGGGAAGTTCATATAATGGGGGAGGCCTGGCACTTGCATTTGTAACCTGTATGCCCCCACTTGATGGTGGAATTGTACTCATAGCCTGAGTCCTTAAAGGATCTTCAGCCTGAGTAGTGTTCATCTATGAATCACGTTGATCACGGTTCACACTATTGTTATTTTCCACTCCATTGGTTTCATTATTATTAACAGATTCATTGTTATTCCTCTGGTTTGTAGGACTTCCTTGATTTGCAGAAGTGTTTGCAGTGGCATTTTCTGAAGTGTTTCTGTTTCTGTTATTATTTGCCATTGAATTAGAAATGGTTCTACCACTTCTCAAGATCATACACTTTCTAAAACTGATTTAGCACTTAGTCCCATAGGGGCGTGCCAATTTGTTTGTTATGAAAATTTTCAATTGAAATCGAAAACTCTCTTGATTCTGAAAGTACAATCTGGGACTAGACTCTGAATCCTATAAAGGTTCTTTTTAAAATCAGGTTTACTCAGAAATTGTATTCAAAGAGTAAAAGAATTTTGAATCACTTGTTTTCTAAAAGAAAATAACTTCGAAAATCAATTTTGAAGAATAAAAAGAATTTCAAATGGATGAAGATTTAAAGGACAAATTGCAATAATTGAAAGTGCAGAATTTAAATAAAAGAAAAGAAAAACTTGCAGAAAAGTAAATCCAGAAAATAACAAAGAAAAGAAAAATTGCAGGAATGTAAAGAACATAAATGTAAATCAAAGAAAAGAAAATGGCAGAATGTTAAATGACATTAATTGAAAGTTGGTATGGATACACATACTGGACACTCTCCTTAGTAAACCACTAAGTCGTTTTCGATATTAGACGTTTGGGTGTTTCAGAGAAGTTTCAGTAAATGAAAATCCAACCCTTGTTACATCAGATTTTGACCTATTTATAGACTTCTATCCTAACAGACACTTAACCAGATTTTGACACGTTTACAGGCCTAGATTACGTGTCAAATTTATAGGTATGCCACGCGTTCAAATCAGCAACGGTCTTCTATTTGAAAAATAACTGACTGCTTGAGATTTTGACACCTGTCTTCAAATAGCAACGTTCACTAACTGCTCATTTGAAATTTGAACATTCTGAACAATCTTCCAATAACCGCTCCACTTGAAATTTGAATGTCCTTCGAAATGACTTTCAATAACAGCTTCTGTCTTCATGAATTCTTCTAAGTTATTGGACTCCTTTCAAAATCGAACCGGCTTTCGATTTTGATTAACTGTCAACTTATATAAGGAAACTTAACCAATATTGACTGATTAATTTTCCTTAAGTTTCACGTGTTTAAAATCCTGATTGGTCAATTCAATGTTGAACTTGACCACCGACCACACGTGGGTTTGACCTTGAAACTGATTGGACCATTCTGCAGGCACATTGATGGCACCGTCCAATCCTATCAGTATAAATACTCCTTGGCTTTGACGTTCTTCTTCATTCCTTTCTCTATTCAAAATGAAGAAGTTTCTTCCTTTGGCTATTGCGTCCAACCTGATCTATCTTGATTTCATCTTTGATGAGGTTGACGGGATAGCCAAAGCTATAAGCTTTTTCAATCCCTTATAAGGATTTTCTTGGGTTGAACGTAATAGCCAAATTTTATTTCAATTCGTCTTCACCCCATCTTTCTCATTTTTGAATTGAATCGCAGGGCCATTTGATCATAGTTGCACAATGCCCTTGCCCTGTTGGTTCAATCAAAGCTTGTGGAAGAAGAAGAAGAATGATGAGGGTTAAATGAAGGACAGGTAGGGTCAGATGAAGAACAGGGAGACAGAGTCAAGTCCCTTGAAGACCCAGGAACACAGGAGTCAAGTTCTCTGAAGATTTAGAATAGCATCTAACTTCATGTACTTTTTGTATTTCTTTTGTATTTTCCAATTCGAATCTGTAATGTAAGTCAAACACCATTCGTACATGAACAAGAGAAGTATTTCGATATCTCTTTATACTTCAGACTTTCTAATATAGAACTCCTTTTCCTCTCCTTCACATTCAAAAATACTTTTCGAATTCGAATAAGCACTTAATTAGAAACTTGTATTCTTTTTGAATACATATAACAGGATGCCTTACATTTCGAATTCAAAATATAAATTCTAAACAGCAACGTTCACTAACTGCTCATTTGAAATTTGAACATTCTGAACAATCTTCCAATAACCGCTCCATTTGAAATTTGAATGTCCTTCAAAATGACTTTCAATAACTGCTTCTGTCTTCACAAATTCTTCTAAGTTATTGGACTCCTTTCAAAATCGAACCGACTTTCAATTTTGATTAACTGTCAACTTATATCAGGAAACTTAACCAAATATTGACTGATTAATTTTCCTTAAGTTTCACGTGTTTAAAATCCTGATTGGTCAATTCAATGTTGAACTTGACCACCGACCACACATGGGTTTGACCTTGAATCTGATTGGACCATTCTGCAGGCACATTGATAGCACCGTCCAATCCTATCAGTATAAATACTCCTTGGCTTTGACGTTCTTCTTCATTCCTTTCTCTATTCAAAATGAAGAAGTGTCTTCCTTTGGCTATTGCGTCCAACCTGATCTATCTTGATTTCATCTTTGATGAGGTTGACAGAATAACCAAAGCTATAAGCTTCTTCAATCCTTTATAAGGATTTTTTTGGGTTGAACGTAATAGCCAAATTTTATTTCAATTCGTCTTCACCCCATCTTTCTCATTTTTGAATTGAATCGCAGGGCCATTTGATCATAGCTACACAATGCCCTTGCCCTGTTGGTTCAATCAAAGCTTGTGGAAGAAGAAGAAGAACGAGGAGGGTTAAATGAAGGAAAGGTAGGGTCAGATGAAGAACAAGGAGACAAAGTCAAGTCCCCTGAAGACCCAGGAACACAGGAGTCAAGTTCTCTGAAGATTTAGAATAGCTTTTAATTACATGTACTTTTTTTATTTCTTTTGTATTTTCCAATTCGAATCTGTAATGTAATTCGAACACCTTTCGTACATGAACAAGAGAAGTATTTCGATATCTCTTTATACTTCAGACTTTCTAATATAGAACTCCTTTTCCTCTCCTTCACATTCAAAAATACTTTTCGAATGCGAATAAGCACTTAATTAGAAACTTGTATTCTTTTTTAATACATATAACATGATGCCTTACATTTCGAATTCAAAATATAAATTCTAAACAGCAACGTTCACTAACTGCTCATTTGAAATTTGAACATTCTGAACAATCTTCCAATAACCGCTCCATTTGAAATTTGAATGTCCTTCGAAATGACTTTCAATAACTGCTTTTGTCTTCACGAATTCTTCTAAGTTATTGGACTCATTTCAAAATCGAACCGACTTTCGATTTTGATTAACTGTCAACTTATATCAGAAAACTTAACCAAATATTGACTGATAAATTTTCCTTAAGTTTCACGTGTTTAAAATCCTGATTGGTCAATTCAATGTTGAACTTGACCACCGACCACACGTGGGTTTGACCTTGAAACTGATTGGACCATTCTGCAGGGACAATTATGGCACCGTCCAATCCTATCAATATAAATACTCCTTGGCTTTGATGTTCTTCTTCATTCCTTTCTTTATTCAAATGAAGAAGTTTCTTCCTTTGGATATTGCGTCCAACCTGATCTATCTTGATTTCCTCTTTGATGAGGTTGACGGAATAGCCAAAGCTATAAGCTTCTTCAATCCTTTATAAGGATTTTCTTGGGTTGAACATAATAGCCAAATTTTATTTCAATTCGTCTTCACCCCATCTTTCTCATTTTTGAATTGAATCGCAGGGCCATTTGATCATAGCTGCACAATGCCCTTGCCCTGTTGGTTCAATCAAAGCTTGTGGAAGAAGAAGAAGAACGATGAGGGTTAAATGAAGGACAGGTAGGGTCAGATGAAGAACAGGGAGACAGAGTCAAGTCCCTTGAAGACCCAGGAACACAGGAGTCAAGTTCTCTGAAGATTTAGAATAGCTTTTAACTTCATGTTCTTTTTGTATTTCTTTTGTGTTTTCCAATTCGCATCTGTAATGTAATTCGAACACCATTCGTACATGAACAAGAGAAGTATTTCGATATCTCTTTATACTTCAGACTTTCTAATATAGAACTACTTTTCCTCTCCTTCACCTTCAAAAATACTTTTCGAATTCGAATAAGCACTTAATCAGAAACTTGTATTCTTTTTGAATACATATAACAGGATGCCTTACATTTCGAATTCAAAATATAAATTCTAAACAGCAACGTTCACTAACTGCTCATTTGAAATTTGAACATTCTGAACAAACTTCCAATAACCGCTCCATTTGAAATTTGAATGTCCTTCAAAATGACTTTCAATAACTGCTTTTGTCTTCACGAATTCTTCTAAGTTATTGGACTCCTTTCAAATCGAACCGACTTTCGATTTTGATTAACTGTCAACTTATATCAGGAAACTTAACCAAATATTGACTGATTAATTTTCCTTAAGTTTCACGTGTTTAAAATCCTGAATGGTCAATTCAATGTTGAGCTTGACCACCGACCACACGTGGGTTTGACCTTGAAACTGATTGGAGCATTTTGCAGCCACATTGATGGCACCGTCCAATCCTATCAGTTTAAATACTCCTTGGCTTTGATGTTCTTCTTCATTCCTTTCTCTATTCAAAATGAAGAAGTTTCTTCCTTTGGCTATTGCGTCCAACCTGATCTATCTTGATTTCATCTTTGATGAGGTTGACGGAATAGCCAAAACTATAAGCTTCTTCAATCATTTATAAGGATTTTCTTGGGTTGAACATAATAGCCAAATTTTACTTCAATTCGTCTTCACCCCATCTTTCTCATTTTTGAATTGAATCACAGGGCCATTTGATCATAGCTGCACAATGCCCTTGCCCTGAAGAACAGGGAGACAGAGTCAAGTTCCCTGAAGACCCAAGAACACATGAGTCAAGTTCTCTGAAGATTTAGAATAACTTTTAACTTCATGTACTTTTTGTATTTCTTTTGTATTTTCCAATTCGAATCTGTAATGTAATTTGAACACCATTCGTACATGAATAAGAGAAGTATTTCGTTATCTCTTTATACTTCAGACTTTCTAATATATAACTCATTTTCCTCTCCTTCACATTCAAAAATACTTTTCGAATTCGAATAGGCACTTAATCAGAAACTTGTATTCTTTTTTAATACATATAACATGATGCCTTACATTTCGAATTCAAATATAAATTCTAACCTTTACTAAGTTAGAGTCTTTCGATTCCCAATAAACTTTTCAAATCTTTCATTGTATACATTGAAATCGAAGATACCATTATTGTAATAACTTAGTAAAATTTGTAAATTTCTCCCCAACAATATCATAAATAAGCTTTCAAACAAAATTGGTTTCACTGAAAAAGCATTCCCTTAGTTCAAGTTATGATCTATTGAAGTGTACTAGTTTTTGTCAGAACTTATGACACAACAGCTGTATTCAAAATTTTACTGGGACTTTTGTGATTAAGATAAAATTTCAATTTTTCCAGTTTGATACTACCATCAATAATCTTTCAAACAAAATTGGTTTCACCTAAAACAGACTTCTGTAGGTCAAATTATGCTCATTTAAGGTAGCTATATCAGAATTTTAAACTAGCAGCACTATAGCACATTACTTTTGATCTTCTAATCATTTTCTTTTTATGTTCAAGACTAATTAAGTGATTTGAATAGAATGTCCATATAAATATCAATCAATGATAATCATTCAATCACCAAATATGCAAGACCTTAGCATAAACCTATTAGGAATGTGCTTAAAATTCATTAACTTTATGAATATGCATTGAGGATAGAAATATTTGATACCTTGTTCTTGGTCAATTGGATTGTACTTTTTCTTACCCATTGATTCATTCTAAAAGTCATAAACCTTGGATATTTTCACACTAATCATTTGAGAAGCATTGGCTAGAGTCATGTTCCTTCTTTGTATGGAACATTTTCATTTAAGCCTTGGAAGGTATTTTCCTTTGGCCAATGGTTTTATCTTCTTGAGAATTTTTCTGCATAACAAAATTGCTAAGGAGACATTTTGGTACCCATTTCATCTTGGGTCCTTGAGTGTTAGTGGTTGAATTCTTAATAGATTTAACAATCCATACCATTGTATCTCTCATATAAATAGTTCTTCTAAAATTGCTCAAACAAGAGAGATGACCATGATGTAGATAATGAGACTGGATGATAGTTTGATCTTTTAAACATCATTCTGAAAAACATGGACTTGGTATTGTGATAAGATTCTTAAATCTATTTGCCACAACCTTTACTTAGTTTTCCATGTAAAATAGCATTCTTTCCGTTATTGACAAACATGGATTAAGAGCAAGTAGATCTTCAGTTTTGACAAATGTAGAAAATAAGTTTTCAACTTCATTTTCAAGATTAACATGATTTTTGAAGACAGTTGAGATTTCACAATTTGTAAGTATATCTTCTTCAAGAAAATCTTATTCAGCCTTCAAAGTTTCAATTTGAAGTTCAATAAAGAATATCCTTTTTAAGCATTCCATATTTTATTTTCAAAGTTTATCAAACCATCATTCAACCCATCATAAGCAAAATCTATTTCATCATAGGGAGGACAATGATCAAGTTTAGCAGTTCATACCTTAAGGTCCTTTTGAGCCACATGTAGAGTTGTATCAAATTCTAGCATCATTGGCTCCTTCTTGAAGTTGTTCATTTCTTCAATTTCTGCATCAACACTTTTGGAGTATGCTTCTTGGTTGGCCATTACTTCTTCCTGAATCTTTTCCTCTCACACGGTTAAGTGTGCTCAACCCATAGAGGTTGAGCTCTGATACCGATTGAAGTAAATCATAGAGTCACAAGAAGGGGGGTTGAATTGTGACCCTTGAAAACTTTTGGTCCAACCTGCAAAATACTTTGAACAACTTACTGATCTCTACTCAAGGAATGCCTTGGCTATCAGAAGTTCCTTCTAGAAGATAGTGGTTAGTGTATAATGCCAACTATCTTCTTAAAGGCAAGAAAAATAATAGGGACTGATATCATCAAAATTATTCTTCCATATAATGTATTTAATGTAGTTACAATTCAGAATAAGGTTCAGAAGAATAATATAATGTTTATGCAGTTATGCAGAAGCAAAACAATGAATCTATCACTTTAAACCAATCTTCTGAAGGGTCAAATGATTTTGTATTTTAATAAAACTTTCCAGAATAGTTATTTAACCAATAACTAATAAGATTATGTGAGAAAAACTGTTCAAAAGAATAATATAAAGTTTCTGCAGTTGTGCAGAAGCAATACATTGAACCTGTCACTTTAAACCAATCTTTTGAAGGGTCAAATGAACTTGAACTTGATGAAACTTTCCAGATCTAATATTTGATTAGTAAACAACCAGAATATAAAGTTAAATCTTATTAAAATCAAGTTTGTAAGGATCTTGTAGTTTGAACCCTGAGTTCAATGTTGAACAATGGACAGATTTCAAGAAATGTGCTTCTGAAGCACCAAACAGTTTCATAATTTAATGAAACTTTCTAGATCAGTATTTTAATTGATATGGATGTAATTTATGTGAAAATATTAGTTCAAAAATAGGTTTATCAAAATCTGATAGTTTGAACCCCAAGTTTCAATGTTGAACATTGAACATCTTTCAAGAAATGTGCTTTTGGAATACCAAATAGTTTCATAATGTAATGAAACTTTCCAGATCAATATTTTAACTAATATGGATGTGATTTATGTGAAAATATCAGTTTAAAAACAAGTTTGTCAAAATATGGTTTATAGCTTGCTAAATGTTTAAAGTATGAACAATAACTAACCACGCAATAGATGTATGTGCAGAAAATTAAAGAGAGTAAGGGTAAGAGATATTGCACACATGTTTTTTATACTGGTTCACCCTCATAATCCTTGGGCTACGTCCAGTACCTACACCTGTAGGATTTTCCACTATATCAACCTTGATACAATGACTTCTTGGGTGCACCTCACCACTAGTATTATTCTGCAGCCTCTTCAGGCTCAAACAACTGATTTCTGCAAATAATAGGGCACACCTCACCATTGCAGACCCAAACTAACTATCTCTCAAGGCTTCACACCTACTGCACTTCTTCTACAGAAAGTACAGACTCAAAATACCCTGCAAATTTCCTTCTGCATGAGTTACACCTCTTTTTAGCTCACTGCACTAGTGCAGCAGCTCACAGCAACACTTATACACCTCTCAAGAGACACTAACACTCTCAAAGCACTCTTGAGAGTTTACAGAAGATGTATTTTCTGAGAATATAGAAAATAGGCTCAAAACTACTACAAATTAAGCACATCAACAAAAGGTTGAGCCATCTCTCTCTTACTAATCTTTTTAGTGCATAATCTGAGAAAAAGTGAAGAGAGAGAAAGTCTCCAGAAGATGGATTTGCAAATCTAAGCCCGGATGCTTCTTCTGGAGAGAGGTGTTGATGGGTTTCCTGACAAGTTTACCAGTAGTCCAGTAGTTTTAGAGTAAGTGAGTTATCGTATCCACATGGAGCAGTTTTAACTTGTAGAGTTATAGTAATTGTATTTTCAATAAAACGTTTTCGCAAAAAGGTTGGTTTTACGGAATAATAAAATAAACAAAGATAACACGAGATAATAGTATTTAGGACTAGGATTTGATTTCGTTTCATCTCCCCCCTTTGTGTACTTGAACTCCTTTTCCCTTATTTATGATCGTACTTGTAATTACCTTAGCATTGTTTAATTACAATAATTATAAGGCATGCCTGGTAATTATCGTACCCGCAAATTCCCCTATAATATCATAATTAAACGCCAAAAGCTATTCTCTACAGGCATTCAAAGTGGCATTTGGCGACCCCGAACATTCCCCGTATTTTGCAATCAGCTCTATCGATTTAACCATACTTTCACATAAGGCACCTACGGAGGGGTGTGTCACTCACTGAATCTCCGATCGTTAGAATACAATCCTTATGCTACGATGTAATTAAACCGAGTACCTAAAGCAATCCGAGAATAAGCTTCATGAACAGCTCCATGCTCACCTACCTCTGATACTAGCCGGAGTTCCACTTTTTGTATCCAGAGCACTAGCCTACCATCCCGGCGCACGCGCGGAGTTGATGCATTACACACAGCATAAAGATACCGATAGATTACAAGCATAGAATCATAAATAAATAGAAAAGAGAATTCTTATACACAAGAGGATCGAATCTACTACATCAAATCCTACTAGAGAGTTTAGCTACTCATGGTAGCCATTACTAACTACTGAGAAATTTGTCACCTTTCTCAATCCTATACCACTCTCTCTCCGTATCAGTGTTTTGGTCCCAAGGACCGTGTGTCCGTGACCTTTGTAAAAGGGCTCTATTTATAGAGTTGGAAAACCATCCAGGGATCAGGTTGTGATGTCACTGGTGAGTGTTTAATCCAATCAGAGGCACCCTTTTCATTAATTGACGTCACAGTAGTGAAGTTTGAACAATCAGAAGCTTTCCTTTTCATTAATGACGTCACAGCGCGCGACTTCATTAATCAGGACACGCGCTTCATGTGCGCTTAGCGCACATGAAGCCTGGCCAATCTGCTCATGCGCTCCACGCGCGCTAAGCGCATATGGAGCGTGTGACTCGCTGCAGCTTTCCTTGATTTGTGGATCTAACCTCTTGATTCCTTTCTGATCTCATCTGGTTTTCCTTTATCCCTTTTATCCGAATTATTATTGTATTTATCTGCCTTGGATTTGAATTGAAAAGATTCTTTGCAGGATTCTCTGATTTTTTTTATTTATTTAATTTCTGAATCTGCAATATCCTCCATTTTGATGCTTTTTCCACTCTTGTCCCAAATCTGCTATAATTCTGCATAAAATAGCAAATTTCTATTTAAAATAGCAACATATTCAAATTTGTATCAAATAAATATAATTATTATAAATATTAATTAAAAGGGATATTTTGGGGCATAAATTACTATTTTAACCTTGATAAGTGTAATAAAAACTATATGAAAATTACGCTAATTTTACACTTATCAGGTGTGTGTAAACATGAAGGGAAATCCTCTTTTTATAGGAGATTGGAGAGCAACTAGCTGTTGGAAAGTTGCTTGGACCTCAAGTTGTGTTCCTTGACCTGTCCCTGTCATGTAGCAGTTGTCCCTTGCTGTTTACAACTGTCAAGTTTGACTGAATGCACCTTCTGAGGACCTATCTTCTGCAGATGGGAAAACTTAAGATTTCTGCAGCTATTTCTTCTGGGATCACACCATAGGCTATGATTTACTCAGAATAATCTATTCAAATGTATTTGACCCAGCTGCATCTCTAAAAATGATAAAAACATAATTTAGTGAATTCTGCTTCTTCTGCAGCATGTCTGACAACATATTTCTTCTGCAGACTTTCCCTTTTCTTCTGCAGAGATTTGTCAATGACATGTGATCATTTTAGGGGACTTCAGAGTATGTTTTCTCTTGACTGCACTTTTTGGAAGGTTAGGAAGTCATGATTTTCCAGTAAAGAGCTTCTTCTTCACTTTTCACAAAATTGAATCTTCCTTCTAATATGTCATAACTTGATCTGAGTCTGGAATTTTGGTTCTAAGGGATAAATTGAATTTATTCCAATTATCTTTATGTCCAGACTTCCCTTTCTTGCTCTTTGGATTTCTTCTTGAATTTCCTATCAATTTTCTTCTATAGAAATGCATCTTCTGCAGCTTTGCTGTAACTGCTTCTTCTGAAGTGTGCAGAATTTTGTTTCTTCTTCTGAAGCAAACTGCATCTTCTGGAAGTGTGGGAACTTGTTCAATGCTTCTTCTCCAATTACTTTGTTTGCATTAGTAACACTTGGAATGAATATGCTTGAATTGATTAAGTGTTCTTTTATATTCAAAAGGTGTCATGTTTCATGAAATGCTCCTTCTCATGCTTCTAGTGGTCTTGAATGATCCTTCTAAAGCTTCAACTTTGCTTCTAAAGTTTGATACAACTCAGTTTAATATTCATGGGATCTTAGATGAACTGTCTTGACCTTCTTGAAGCTAAGAAGCTACTTCTTGAACTTGTTTCATCACTTTTGACATGAAGCTCTACGTGACATGCTTCTAGACACATATTCTGATGTTAAATGATGTTTATGATCTTTGCACCTTCCTTCTGTAACTTTTCCTGTATTCTTTCTCAAGTGAAAACATTAGTACCAAAGTATTCAGAACACTTAGAATATTGTTTTGAAAGTTTGTTGTCATTAAAACCTTTGCTCAAAGGGTCTTGGACCTTACAACAATAGCCACAACGCTTTGGTGATGTTGTTAAACATAACAGAGTAGTGGAATTATATACTTCTACTAATTATATTCCGGCAGGTATCACTAAATAAATATGTTTTTGGTCTCAAACTTGTCTTAACCTTCACCGTTTGGAACAGGAGAAAACAAAGAGGAAGGAGAGAAAATGGATGGAGAGAAAAATATTTGCCTGTTTGGTAGGAGAAAAATTTAGAGAGGACAACATTTTAAAGTTACGAGATTAACCCAAAAAAATTTCTCTTATTAGGAGAAGAGAAATAGAGTGTAAATTCACTTCCACTATATTTCACTCTATTTCTCTCCTACAAAAAAGAATGAGAGGGGGAAATACAACTTAATTTCCACTCTATTTTAGTTTTATTTCTCTCCTACCAAACAATCTAAATTTATTCACCATTTCTCACTTATTTCTCTCTTCCATATTTTTCTTCACCCTATTTCTTTCCGTTGTACAAAACACATGCCTCTTGGTCTTGTGGGAAAAGAATGTGCATATCTTTGGTATATATTAAAAGGTTAAATATGTTTTTAGTTCATAAAATATAACCCGAATTTGATTTTAGTCCCTAAAGTTTAAAATCGTTGATTTGGGTCCCATATATTTTGAAATCATGTCCTCTTAATACCGTCATTTTTTATGCTGACATGACAAATGAATTTCTGTGTCAGTTTGTTCAGTCACCTTTAATGAAAATGATTTGGTAATTGGTAGTCACTTTTGAAGGGTTAAATATTTCTAATTTAGATTAATAATCTCATCACATTTAATAAAAGCCTAAATGAAATTTAACTGGATGAGTTTGGGTGTTAATTAATTGTCAAATCATTTTAATTAAAGATGATTCAACAAGCTCACACAGAAATTCGTTTACAGTATAAGCATCAAAGTTAACGGTATTAAGGGAATGAATTAAATTTACGTGATTTCAAAAGATATGAGATGCCAATGACAGTTTTTAACTTTAGGAACTAAAATCAAATTAAGATCATAACTCAGAATTTAAAACATATTTAACCCTATATTAAATACTTTCTCCGTTGCCTTCTATTGCCACTTAAAAGGCTTCCAAAGCCCTTCCTACTTTTTAGTCTTTTTTGCAAATGGTTATTTTTATAAATTATATATATATATATATAGGGAGCATATCAAGTGAGAACACTTGCTTATTGTGAGAAATGAGAACATTTAATAATAACCATTAGATTATATTTAATGGTCCTGATTACACCCTAAAATAAAATAAAAAATCTTTCTCCCTTTATCTCTTCCCACACACTTTCCCTAAAAAAGAAACCATTTTCTCCTCTTTTCTTCTCCATTTCTCCCCTTCTTTACTTATACATGGTAACGTCTCTTTCCATAAAATATTGCGCATGTCATTGCTTCTGTTAGATTGTAGATATAATGAGAAGCTTTGATTTTTTTTTACAGTAAAATAAAAATAAAGAAAGAAAAACCAGAAACACAAAATATGCATGATGCCATGGCATCAATCTGCCAAATCGTGAATGAAGACGCACCAGGGGAGGAGATCGATGCAGCATAGATTGAATTTAATTATTTATAGCATGAGATTTAGGGAAATGCATTGAATAAGAGTTTTTATTATTTTTGTAACACGAGATTTTTTTCTCAATGTAATTGAATTTTCACAAAAGGATGCAAGAAGACACGTGTCCATAACCGTTAAACAGTGGAGAAGAAAACAGTGGAGAAGAAAAGAGGAGAAAGTGGTTTCTTTTTAAGGGAAAGAGATGTGTGGAAAGAGATAAAAGAAAAAAGATTTTTTTTTATTTTAGGGAATAATCAGGACCATTAAATATAATCTAATGGTTATTATTAAATGTTCTCATTTCTCACAATAAACAAGTGTTCTCACTTGATATGCTCCCTCTATTTATATATATATATATTATAACAATATTGGCATGTGACGGGGTGGAAAAAAAAGTAAAAGATAAAGAATACGAGATTAAGGGTGAGTTTGGATAAAATTTTTGTAAAAGTATACTTCTAGGAGAAAAAAAATAGAATAAATGAAGAAGGTAAAATAAATTCAACTCATGGGCGTAGCCAAGGGGGGCTGGCAGGGACCACGACCCCCGCAAATTTTTCAAGTTTTTTATCAATTATATATACAGATCTCACATAAAATATTTTATTAACTATTAGTTCCCCCCAATTAATATTTTGTAAATTTTATAGTATTACCTATTTATAATTCTTTTACTACTTGAATTGAGTCCTCATTTCTTTTTTTATATATTTTTTATATTAATTATTTTTCCTTATTTAGAGATCATAAAGTCTTATTCAAAATTAAAGAAGATTGTGTTTTATTTGAATGTGATTTTTAGATCTGCATGATAAAAAATAAAAATCTTACAAGAATAAAAAAGAATTTTCTTTAATTTGATTTGAATTTTACTTTTAGGATTAGATAATAAAATTAAAAAAAGATGTTTTAATATTTTAGTTTTTTAAAAAATCATGCAACTTTTAAATTTACCCTTATGGTAAGTTTTTTTTTTCGATATCATTTTTGTAAGTCAAACTCTATTGTATTCCCCACGTTAACTAACCTAAAAATTATAAATGTTCAATAATTATGAAGGGTAAAGATAAAAAAAAGATAATAAATGCATCTAAAAATTTGCAAATAGTCTAGAAAAAAGACTAAATAAAATCATCAAAAGAATCTGATAAAAATGACTCAATATAGTATTTTATTCCGGCCCCCAATGAAAAATTTCCCGGCTACGCCCCTGAATTTCAACTTATTCCATAAGTTGAAATTGGTTATTTATGGAGAAGTTAAACGAGAGAGGTTATTGAAAAGTTGAGTGTAGATACTAATTTCAACTTATGAAAGAAGATTGATTCATTTTACCTTCTTTCTTCATTGCATTTTTCTTTGTAGAAGTCCTTCTAAAAAAAGTGTATCTAAACTGGCCTTAAGATGGCTTAAATTTCACCGTGTATCTTAAAAGAAAAATGATTGCTGTATATATATAGCACTTGGAGGTTTACAATCGACCTTGGGATTAAGAGTGAATAGAAAGAGAAAAGAGAGAAAATAAGACGTATATGCATGATAGGGAAATTAAAAAAAGAGATTAAAAGAGAAATGAAGTGTACAACAAAGTGTAAAAATTTCAAGTATCTGTATATCATTGTTGGGGAATTAAGGATAAAGAAAAACTAGCAAGGAAGCTCTAGATGTCGGGATTAAGCTGATAATAGATTGTCTTCAATAAGAAAAGTCATAATATAACAGCCAACAGATCAAAGTAACTGCAGGTAGCTAGCTTATGCTTCTTAATTTATATTCTGCATTTATTTAGTATATATATATAGCCATATGTTTTTTATTTAGTTTAAAAAAGAATTAATTAATCCTGTTTATTGATCTCTCTTTTTCGTTGACTTTTATGTTCAATTTCAATTTGATAATTTCAATAGTTTTATGAAATCAATGTTATACAAGACAAAACTGGTTAAGCTAATGACACAATTAATGTTGTTAATTTCATCTCAAAGTCTTCACATCCTTCTGATATTTCAAAGCATCTAATTAGGACATGCTCTGCAGCTGCTATGGCACATTCCCCTTCTTCCTTCAACCATGGTTGGACTTTTGATGTGTTTGTCAGCTTCCACGGGGAAGATACTCGCTACAATTTCACAGGCAATCTTTGTCATGCCTTATACCAAAAGGGAATCAACGCTTTCAAAGATGACATCAAGCTTAAGAAAGGAGAAGGGATTTCACCAGCTCTTATCAGAGCAATTGATGGGTCTAGGATTGCCATAATTGTTTTCTCAGAAAATTATGCATCCTCATCTTGGTGTCTTGATGAATTAGTGAGGATCATAGAGTGCATGAAAAAGAAAGGACAGTTAGTTTGGCCAGTTTTCTACTATGTTGACCCTTCACATGTAAGGCATCAGAGGGGAGGTTTTGCAGAGTCATTGACTAAGCATGAAGCAAATCCCAACATTAGCAAAGAAAGAGTGTGTAAATGGAGATCTGCACTCTTCCAAGCAGCAAATTTGTCAGGATGGCATTTCAAAAATGGGTATGTATAATTAAACATCTCTTGCCTTATAAGCTTTTCTTTTCATGTTTATTCATTTCGTCATATTGATATTGCTTTGGCTATTACAATTTTCCTTTAATTATTTGGCCTCTTGGTTTGTTGTGCTATCTTTAGGATAGGGTTTGCATAGATATACATTAGGATTTAATTGATATATACTTTCGGTGTAAAGAAATTTTACATAGACATTCAATAGTGTGTCGCCACGTCATTGGATGAATATGACACTTCATGTGTTATTAAATTCAATAAATGATGTGGCAGCACATCATTGAATGTCCATGTAAAACTTCTTTACATTGACAGTGTATATATATTAAACTCTATATATTAATACTTGAAATTGATATAATTAGAGAAATATTTTAAGAAGTCATTCTTATCAATGGAAGGGAATAAATTTTCAAAATCTTTGTTGTCCATGAAGGTCCGTTCAAATAGGATTGCGTCCCATGAAGGATACCTATATGTTTGCCATATAAAATTTTAAAACATGAAATAAAAGAAAAAAATGAATTGATATTTTTATAATTAAAAGTAATATAAGGAAATGAAAATAGAAGATAGTTTTGTAAATAAATACCACTTAATCTCTCAACTTTTCTTTCATAGTCCCTCAGCCGTGAACACGCCCATGGTACTAAGACTAATGTAAAGTATAGAAAAAAAATAGACTTTTTTTGTAAGTTTTTGTTTAAGTACTTTGTTTAAAATAGAAAAATATTTGGGGACAATTCTGAAGGTTTATTTTGAACTAAACAAATCACTTGCTAGTAGAGTGATGTGATAAGGAAGCCAAAAAGAAGTTTTAATTAAGCGACAAAGGACACACAGCAAAATTAGGAAATTTTTTATTTAATCCTTATAAAATATTTAAGTTATTTTTCAGTACTCGATATTGATTCTACTGTTAATTGTAGATATGTTGAACATATATAATATGACAAATACTTGAGAAGTACCTTGACACATTATATAAAAGTGTTACACTCCTTAAACTTATTCAGAGAGTCAAATTTAATGCCCGACTTGAACTGAAATTCTTTGTATATTTCCTCCTTCCTATATAAACAATCTTTGAATGAGTTTACATATGCTAGCAATGCTGTATAATGTGTCAAGGTGCTTACACATATGATTATTGTCTGTGATGGGCATTAGACACATCCACATTTAAAAGTAAAATCAGCAATAAGGACTAAAAAAATAACTTAAATATTTTATAAGAATGAAATAAAAAATAAAAACTTTCCACGAATGAAAATCAAAACTCAGATATTTTATAGGAACTAAAAAGTTATTTTACCCTAAATAAAAAAATATGTTTAATGGGTTGATGTATTTTTTTTTTGTTATATAGACTTGATATCTCAAAATGATAATGCGACAAAGTGTATTTTAAAAATTACTTTTTAAGAATTATTTAGCAAAATATTTTATGAATTCACAACAGAATTACTTGAATATTACTTAAGGAAATAAAATAATTTGATTTTTAATTTAATCTATAAAATTTAAATTATTAAATTTAAAATACTAACTAATCACAAATTAAATTTGATAAAATTACTCAAATTACAAGTAAGACTAATCTAAGGAATTAGTCGAGTAAAGTAAGACAAGGTTTGTCTCACATCTGACAAGTCACAGGTTTAAGCCCAAAGACTTTCTCTATCCTTGAACTGATGCCACCGTCTCCTCCCTAGATTTTTATCATAAAAAAATTACAAGGGTAAGATTTTCACCCAAAAAAAGTACGGGTAAGATGAATCAGAGAACAATTCTAGGACCTAGATGTATTCAATTTGAACGGGAATAAATCTATAGTTTTCTAGAGTGACCTCAAATTCGATATTAATTATTTACCAAGTATCAATCCTAAATTAAAAAAGACTTAGATACTAACTATTTGTACTACCCATGTTTAATTAAGACTATAACAATCAGACATTTAATTAAAATATTAACTTAAAATTATTAATTGACTGAAATAGAATTATTAAATATCCATTTAATAATGATTAAAAATCAACAATAATCTTGATTGTACGTGCAATTATAGAACTAAGAAAGAAATTTCAAACAAAATTATGTTTGGTTTAAAAATATTTTTTTATTCTTCTTTCTTATATTCACTTTTAATTATAAAAATATTACCATATTTTCAATTTATTTATTATTTTAAATATTTGCAAATGAAACACTAAAAATAACAAAAAGTTATTTAAGAAATTGATTTCAATATTTTTTTTCAAAATTTTTAAAACAGTAAATATCTTTTAATAAGATGGTAAAAAGTGTTTTATTAAACAAATCAACAAAGTAGACTTTAACCACCCACTAGGGTTGGCACAGTAATTGGGGATTTGAGCAGTTTAATATGAAGTTCTAAATTTAAACCTCATTGCTTTCCTTATACACTAGAAAAAAAAAATAGACTTTAACCCGAACCGCTCTCTGGCAAAAATAATTTTATTTTACAATTGAGCTTCTATGAGATAAAAGTAATAATTAGTTTTCAATGAAACAGGGACTAAATTTGCTCATGTTGGGCATTCTAATTATTTTTTTTACATTGATACGCTCCCCCTGCTTCATGTGAGTAGAGCACACAATTCGTATTACTCGATCGGGTCTGATGTGGGTAACGAGCTTTATCAGATCGAATTAAAAAAACTTTGAATTTATTCATACTTCTAAAATAAATACCAAAATCTTATATTTTTGTGGATATTTACAGACCCGATCGGATTAGCCCATTTTACTAGATCTACCTATGAATATTGTGCTTTATATAACTATTCACACACCCCTTTTTTCACTAGGCTTAGGTTTCCTCTAATTATTTTTCTAGTTAGGTATAGTGTTTGATATGCCGATAAAATGTCAGTTTAAACCGTTTTATTCTCTTTGCTTCCACTCTTTTAAATAGAAAAAATGAAACCAAAATAATCACAAAATTCAATTAGCTAAAAACTCGATAATTTGTGATAATTATAGAGCAAGGTTTATTGATATCACAAAATTATTATAATCAACTTCTATTTTGATATGATAATTTCTATTTTTTGCATAAAAAACATAATATTTGGTAATTATAAATCATAAATTAATAAGAGACAATAATATACATTTTTTGTAAGAGGCATTTTAAAGAAAGAAATACTAACAATACAACTTTCAACATTAGATAAATTTAATGTGGATCCAACTAAACAAAAATAATATATAGCTAAAGTTACTTAGAGCGTGTTTGGTTTACATTTTCGTTTCCCGTTTTCATTTTCTGTTTTCTGGTTTCTGAAATTTTACAAAGGAAAAATTGGAAATGCTGAAAACAGAAAAAAAAATTTGTTTCCAACATTTCCAGTTTTTTCTTTATAAAATTTCAAAAAATAGGAAACAAAATGAAAAAAGAAAAATGAAAATGCAAACCAAACAGACCGTTAAAGTGTGTTTGGTAAGACATTTTAGATGAAAGTTGAAATTGGTAGCTGAAATCATTTTATCAATATTTAGTAAGGGAGCATTTTTAATTAGCTACTAGTTTTTTTTTTAAATAAATCTTTTTATTCAGCTACTTGCTGAATTTTTTATAATTTTATCCCTTAATAATCTTTACTCACCATTATCCATCATTATAATTATATCCTTATCTATCGTTTTATAATTTGAAGTTAATTTTAGCAAATACTTCCACACTGAAATCATCTAAGGTTTTAGCATGCTAGCTAGTATGCCACAGAACTTCATTCACATTGTGCTAGATATCATGTATGGAGAATCAAATTAGTTGTCCTTTTTTATGCTTATTCCCTTATCTCTTCTATTGAGAAGTGACATCTGACCAAAAAAGAATGACAACTGAGAAGAATGAGTCATTTAAAAAAGAGATTTTTTTGTTGTTGTGTTGTTATAAATTGAATGAATTAAAGAGATCTTTTCTGTTTCTTACATTTCCAGTTTTTCCTTTGTAAAATTTCAAAAAACAGGACACAAAATGAAAATGCAAATCAAATAGGCCCTTAAAGTGTGTTTGGTAAGACATTTTAGATGAAAGCTGAAATTGGTAACTGAAATCATTTTATCAATATTTAGTAAGGTATAGCCTTTTTAATTAGCTGTTAGTTTTTTTTTTTAAAAAACTTTTTTTTCCAGCTATCTGCTGAAATTTTTATAATTTTATCCCTTAATAATCTTTACTCACCATTATCCATCATTATAATTATATCCTTATCTGTTGTTTTATAATTTTCAGTTAATTTTAGCAAATAGTTCCCGTGAAATCATCTAAGACTTTAGCATGCTAGCTAGTATGCCACAGAACCCCATTCACATTGTGCTAGATATCATGTATGGAGAATCAAATTAGTTGTCCATTTTTATGTTTATATTCCCTTATCTCTTCTGAGAAGTGGCAGCTGACAAAAAAAATGACAACTAAGATGAATATGTTATTTAAAAAAGAGATCTTTTTTGTTGTTGTGTTGTTTTAAATTGAATGAAGTAAAGAGATTTTTTTCTGTTTCCAACATTTCCAGTTTTTCCTTTGTAAAATTTCAAAAAACAGGAAATAAAATGAAAAAAGAAAATGAAAATGCAAACCAAACATGTCCTTAGAGTGTGTTTGGTAAGACATTTTAGATGAAAGTTGAAATTGGTAGCTGAAATCATTTTATCAATATTTATTAAGGTAGTCTTTTTAATTAGCTATTAGTTTCTTTTAAAAAAAACTTTTTTTCAGCTATTTGCTGAAATTTTTATAATTTTATCCCTTAATAATCTTTACTCACCATTATCCATCATTATAATTATATCCTTATATGTTGTTTTATAATTTTCAGTTAATTTTAACAAATACTACCGGTGAAATCATCTAAGACTTTAGCATGCTAGCTAGTATGCCACAGAACCTCATTCACATTGTGCTAGATATCATGTATGGAGAATCAAATTAGTTGTCCTTTTTTATGCTTATTCCCTTATCTCTTCTATTGAGAAGTGACATCTGACCAAAAAAGAATGACAACTAAGAAGAATGAGTCATTTAAAAAAGAGATTTTTTTGTTGTTGTGTTGTTATAAATTGAATGAATTAAATAGATCTTTTATGTTTCCAACATTTCCAGTTTTTCCTTTGTAAAATTTCAAAAAACGGGAAACAAAATGAAAATGCAAACCAAATAGGCTCTTAGAGTGGGTTTGGTAAGACATTTTAGATGAAAGTTGAAATTGGTAGCTGAAATCATTTTATCAATATTTAGTAAGGTAGCATTTTTAATTAGCTACTAGTTTTTTTTTCTAAAAAAATCTTTTTATTCAGCTATTTGTTGAAATTTTTATAATTTTATCCCTTAATAATCTTTACTCACCATTATCCATCATTATAATTATATCCTTATCTATCGTTTTATAATTTGAAGTTAATTTTAGCAAATACTTCCACTGAAATCATCTAAGGTTTTAGCATGCTAGCTAGTATGCCACAGAACTTCATTCACATTGTGCTAGATATCATGTATGGAGAATCAAATTAGTTGTCCTTTTTTATGCTTATTCCCTTATCTCTTCTATTGAGAAGTGACATCTGACCAAAAAAGAATGACAACTGAGAAGAATGTGTCATTTAAAAAAGAGATTTTTTTTGTTGTTGTGTTGTTATAAATTGAATGAATTAAATAGATCTTTTATGTTTCCAACATTTCCAGTTTTTCCTTTGTAAAATTTCAAAAAACGGGAAACAAAATGAAAATGCAAACCAAATAGGCCCTTAGAGTGGGTTTGGTAAGACATTTTAGATGAAAGTTGAAATTGGTAGCTAAAATCATTTTATCAATATTTAGTAAGGTAGCATTTTTAATTAGCTACTAGTTTTTTTTTCTAAAAAAAAATCTTTTTATTCAGCTATTTGCTGAAATTTTTATAATTTTATCCCTTAATAATCTTTACTCACCATTATCCATCATTATAATTATATCCTTATCTATCGTTTTATAATTTGAAGTTAATTTTAGCAAATACTTCCACTGAAAATCATCTAAGGTTTTAGCATGCTAGCTTGTATGCCACAGAACTTCATTCACATTGTGCTAGATATCATGTATGGAGAATCAAATTAGTTGTCCTTTTTTATGCTTATTCCCTTATCTCTTCTATTGAGAAGTGACATCTGACCAAAAAAGAATGACAACTAAGAAGAATGTGTCATTTAAAAAAGAGATTTTTTGTTGTTGTGTTGTTATAAATTGAATGAATTAAAGAGATCTTTTCTGTTTCTTACATTTCCAGTTTTTCCTTTGTAAAATTTCAAAAAACAGGACACAAAATGAAAATGCAAATCAAATAGGCCCTTAAAGTGTGTTTGGTAAGACATTTTAGATGAAAGTTGAAATTGGTAACTGAAATCATTTTATCAATATTTAGTAAGGTATAGCCTTTTTAATTAGCTGTTAGTTTTTTTTTTTAAAAAACTTTTTTTTTCCAGCTATCTGCTGAAATTTTTATAATTTTATCCCTTAATAATCTTTACTCACCATTATCCATCATTATAATTATATCCTTATCTGCTGTTTTATAATTTTCAGTTAATTTTAGCAAATAGTTCCCGTGAAATCATCTAAGACTTTAGCATGCTAGCTAGTATGCCACAGAACCCCATTCACATTGTGCTAGATATCATGTATGGAGAATCAAATTAGTTGTCCATTTTTATGTTTATATTCCCTTATCTCTTCTGAGAAGTGGCAGCTGACAAAAAAAATGACAACTAAGATGAATATGTTATTTAAAAAAGAGATCTTTTTTGTTGTTGTGTTGTTTTAAATTGAATGAAGTAAAGAGATTTTTTTCTGTTTCCAACATTTCCAGTTTTTCCTTTGTAAAATTTCAAAAAACAGGAAATAAAATGAAAAAAGAAAATGAAAATGCAAACCAAACATGTCCTTAGAGTGTGTTTGGTAAGACATTTTAGATGAAAGTTGAAATTGGTAGCTGAAATCATTTTATCAATATTTATTAAGGTAGTCTTTTTAATTAGCTATTAGTTTCTTTTAAAAAAAACTTTTTTTCAGCTATTTGCTGAAATTTTTATAATTTTATCCCTTAATAATCTTTACTCACCATTATCCATCATTATAATTATATCCTTATATGTTGTTTTATAATTTTCAGTTAATTTTAACAAATACTACCGGTGAAATCATCTAAGACTTTAGCATGCTAGCTAGTATGCCACAGAACCTCATTCACATTGTGCTAGATATCATGTATGGAGAATCAAATTAGTTGTCCTTTTTTATGCTTATTCCCTTATCTCTTCTATTGAGAAGTGACATCTGACCAAAAAAGAATGACAACTAAGAAGAATGAGTCATTTAAAAAAGAGATTTTTTTGTTGTTGTGTTGTTATAAATTGAATGAATTAAATAGATCTTTTATGTTTCCAACATTTCCAGTTTTTCCTTTGTAAAATTTCAAAAAACGGGAAACAAAATGAAAATGCAAACCAAATAGGCTCTTAGAGTGGGTTTGGTAAGACATTTTAGATGAAAGTTGAAATTGGTAGCTGAAATCATTTTATCAATATTTAGTAAGGTAGCATTTTTAATTAGCTACTAGTTTTTTTTTCTAAAAAAATCTTTTTATTCAGCTATTTGTTGAAATTTTTATAATTTTATCCCTTAATAATCTTTACTCACCATTATCCATCATTATAATTATATCCTTATCTATCGTTTTATAATTTGAAGTTAATTTTAGCAAATACTTCCACTGAAATCATCTAAGGTTTTAGCATGCTAGCTAGTATGCCACAGAACTTCATTCACATTGTGCTAGATATCATGTATGGAGAATCAAATTAGTTGTCCTTTTTTATGCTTATTCCCTTATCTCTTCTATTGAGAAGTGACATCTGACCAAAAAAGAATGACAACTGAGAAGAATGTGTCATTTAAAAAAGAGATTTTTTTTGTTGTTGTGTTGTTATAAATTGAATGAATTAAATAGATCTTTTATGTTTCCAACATTTCCAGTTTTTCCTTTGTAAAATTTCAAAAAACGGGAAACAAAATGAAAATGCAAACCAAATAGGCCCTTAGAGTGGGTTTGGTAAGACATTTTAGATGAAAGTTGAAATTGGTAGCTAAAATCATTTTATCAATATTTAGTAAGGTAGCATTTTTAATTAGCTACTAGTTTTTTTTTCTAAAAAAAAATCTTTTTATTCAGCTATTTGCTGAAATTTTTATAATTTTATCCCTTAATAATCTTTACTCACCATTATCCATCATTATAATTATATCCTTATCTATCGTTTTATAATTTGAAGTTAATTTTAGCAAATACTTCCACTGAAAATCATCTAAGGTTTTAGCATGCTAGCTTGTATGCCACAGAACTTCATTCACATTGTGCTAGATATCATGTATGGAGAATCAAATTAGTTGTCCTTTTTTATGCTTATTCCCTTATCTCTTCTATTGAGAAGTGACATCTGACCAAAAAAGAATGACAACTAAGAAGAATGTGTCATTTAAAAAAGAGATTTTTTGTTGTTGTGTTGTTATAAATTGAATGAATTAAAGAGATCTTTTCTGTTTCTTACATTTCCAGTTTTTCCTTTGTAAAATTTCAAAAAACAGGACACAAAATGAAAATGCAAATCAAATAGGCCCTTAAAGTGTGTTTGGTAAGACATTTTAGATGAAAGTTGAAATTGGTAACTGAAATCATTTTATCAATATTTAGTAAGGTATAGCCTTTTTAATTAGCTGTTAGTTTTTTTTTTTAAAAAACTTTTTTTTTCCAGCTATCTGCTGAAATTTTTATAATTTTATCCCTTAATAATCTTTACTCACCATTATCCATCATTATAATTATATCCTTATCTGCTGTTTTATAATTTTCAGTTAATTTTAGCAAATAGTTCCCGTGAAATCATCTAAGACTTTAGCATGCTAGCTAGTATGCCACAGAACCCCATTCACATTGTGCTAGATATCATGTATGGAGAATCAAATTAGTTGTCCATTTTTATGTTTATATTCCCTTATCTCTTCTGAGAAGTGGCAGCTGACAAAAAAAATGACAACTAAGATGAATATGTTATTTAAAAAAGAGATCTTTTTTGTTGTTGTGTTGTTTTAAATTGAATGAAGTAAAGAGATTTTTTTCTATTTCCAACATTTCCAGTTTTTCCTTTGTAAAATTTCAAAAAACAGGAAATAAAATGAAAAAAGAAAATGAAAATGCAAACCAAACATGTCCTTAGAGTGTGTTTGGTAAGACATTTTAGATGAAAGTTGAAATTGGTAGCTGAAATCATTTTATCAATATTTATTAAGGTAGTCTTTTTAATTAGCTATTAGTTTCTTTTAAAAAAAACTTTTTTTCAGCTATTTGCTGAAATTTTTATAATTTTATCCCTTAATAATCTTTACTCACCATTATCCATCATTATAATTATATCCTTATATGTTGTTTGATAATTTTCAGTTAATTTTAACAAATACTACCGGTGAAATCATCTAAGACTTTAGCATGCTAGCTAGTATGCCACAGAACCTCATTCACATTGTGCTAGATATCATGTATGGAGAATCAAATTAGTTGTCCTTTTTTATGCTTATTCCCTTATCTCTTCTATTGAGAAGTGATATCTGACCAAAAAAGAATGACAACTAAGAAGAATGAGTCATTTAAAAAAGAGATTTTTTTGTTGTTGTGTTGTTATAAATTGAATGAATTAAATAGATCTTTTATGTTTCCAACATTTCCAGTTTTTTCCTTTGTAAAATTTCAAAAAACGGGAAACAAAATGAAAATGCAAACCAAATAGGCTCTTAGAGTGGGTTTGGTAAGACATTTTAGATGAAAGTTGAAATTGGTAGCTGAAATCATTTTATCAATATTTAGTAAGGTAGCATTTTTAATTAGCTACTAGTTTTTTTTTCTAAAAAAATCTTTTTATTCAGCTATTTGCTGAAATTTTTATAATTTTATCCCTTAATAATCTTTACTCACCATTATCCATCATTATAATTATATCCTTATCTATCGTTTTATAATTTGAAGTTAATTTTAGCAAATACTTCCACTGAAATCATCTAAGGTTTTAGCATGCTAGCTAGTATGCCACAGAACTTCATTCACATTGTGCTAGATATCATGTATGGAGAATCAAATTAGTTGTCCTTTTTTATGCTTATTCCCTTATCTCTTCTATTGAGAAGTGACATCTGACCAAAAAAGAATGACAACTGAGAAGAATGTGTCATTTAAAAAAGAGATTTTTTTTGTTGTTGTGTTGTTATAAATTGAATGAATTAAATAGATCTTTTATGTTTCCAACATTTCCAGTTTTTCCTTTGTAAAATTTCAAAAAACGGGAAACAAAATGAAAATGCAAACCAAATAGGCCCTTAGAGTGGGTTTGGTAAGACATTTTAGATGAAAGTTGAAATTGGTAGCTAAAATCATTTTATCAATATTTAGTAAGGTAGCATTTTTAATTAGCTACTAGTTTATTTTTCTAAAAAAAAATCTTTTTATTCAGCTATTTGCTGAAATTTTTATAATTTTATCCCTTAATAATCTTTACTCACCATTATCCATCATTATAATTATATCCTTATCTATCGTTTTATAATTTGAAGTTAATTTTAGCAAATACTTCCACTGAAAATCATCTAAGGTTTTAGCATGCTAGCTAGTATGCCACAGAACTTCATTCACATTGTGCTAGATATCATGTATGGAGAATCAAATTAGTTGTCCTTTTTTATGCTTATTCCCTTATCTCTTCTATTGAGAAGTGACATCTGACCAAAAAAGAATGACAACTAAGAAGAATGTGTCATTTAAAAAAGAGATTTTTTGTTGTTGTGTTGTTATAAATTGAATGAATTAAAGAGATCTTTTCTGTTTCTTACATTTCCAGTTTTTCCTTTGTAAAATTTCAAAAAACAGGACACAAAATGAAAATGCAAATCAAATAGGCCCTTAAAGTGTGTTTGGTAAGACATTTTAGATGAAAGTTGAAATTGGTAACTGAAATCATTTTATCAATATTTAGTAAGGTATAGCCTTTTTAATTAGCTGTTAGTTTTTTTTTTTAAAAAACTTTTTTTTTCCAGCTATCTGCTGAAATTTTTATAATTTTATCCCTTAATAATCTTTACTCACCATTATCCATCATTATAATTATATCCTTATCTGCTGTTTTATAATTTTCAGTTAATTTTAGCAAATAGTTCCCGTGAAATCATCTAAGACTTTAGCATGCTAGCTAGTATGCCACAGAACCCCATTCACATTGTGCTAGATATCATGTATGGAGAATCAAATTAGTTGTCCATTTTTATGTTTATATTCCCTTATCTCTTCTGAGAAGTGGCAGCTGACAAAAAAAATGACAACTAAGATGAATATGTTATTTAAAAAAGAGATCTTTTTTGTTGTTGTGTTGTTTTAAATTGAATGAAGTAAAGAGATTTTTTTCTGTTTCCAACATTTCCAGTTTTTCCTTTGTAAAATTTCAAAAAACAGGAAATAAAATGAAAAAAGAAAATGAAAATGCAAACCAAACATGTCCTTAGAGTGTGTTTGGTAAGACATTTTAGATGAAAGTTGAAATTGGTAGCTGAAATCATTTTATCAATATTTATTAAGGTAGTCTTTTTAATTAGCTATTAGTTTCTTTTAAAAAAAACTTTTTTTCAGCTATTTGCTGAAATTTTTATAATTTTATCCCTTAATAATCTTTACTCACCATTATCCATCATTATAATTATATCCTTATCTATCGTTTTATAATTTGAAGTTAATTTTAGCAAATACTTCCACTGAAATCATCTAAGGTTTTAGCATGCTAGCTAGTATGCCATAGAACTTCATTCACATTGTGCTAGATATCATGTATGGAGAATCAAATTAGTTGTCCTTTTTTATGCTTATTCCCTTATCTCTTCTATTGAGAAGTGACATCTGACCAAAAAAGAATGACAACTGAGAAGAATGTGTCATTTAAAAAAGAGATTTTTTTTGTTGTTGTGTTGTTATAAATTGAATGAATTAAATAGATCTTTTATGTTTCCAACATTTCCAGTTTTTCCTTTGTAAAATTTCAAAAAACGGGAAACAAAATGAAAATGCAAACCAAATAGGCCCTTAGAGTGGGTTTGGTAAGACATTTTAGATGAAAGTTGAAATTGGTAGCTGAAATCATTTTATCAATATTTAGTAAGGTAGCATTTTTAATTAGCTACTAGTTTATTTTTCTAAAAAAAAATCTTTTTATTCAGCTATTTGCTGAAATTTTTATAATTTTATCCCTTAATAATCTTTACTCACCATTATCCATCATTATAATTATATCCTTATCTATCGTTTTATAATTTGAAGTTAATTTTAGCAAATACTTCCACTGAAAATCATCTAAGGTTTTAGCATGCTAGCTAGTATGCCACAGAACTTCATTCACATTGTGCTAGATATCATGTATGGAGAATCAAATTAGTTGTCCTTTTTTATGCTTATTCCCTTATCTCTTCTATTGAGAAGTGACATCTGACCAAAAAAGAATGACAACTAAGAAGAATGTGTCATTTAAAAAAGAGATTTTTTGTTGTTGTGTTGTTATAAATTGAATGAATTAAAGAGATCTTTTCTGTTTCTTACATTTCCAGTTTTTCCTTTGTAAAATTTCAAAAAACAGGACACAAAATGAAAATGCAAATCAAATAGGCCCTTAAAGTGTGTTTGGTAAGACATTTTAGATGAAAGTTGAAATTGGTAACTGAAATCATTTTATCAATATTTAGTAAGGTATAGCCTTTTTAATTAGCTGTTAGTTTTTTTTTTTTAAAAACTTTTTTTTTCCAGCTATCTGCTGAAATTTTTATAATTTTATCCCTTAATAATCTTTACTCACCATTATCCATCATTATAATTATATCCTTATCTGCTGTTTTATAATTTTCAGTTAATTTTAGCAAATAGTTCCCGTGAAATCATCTAAGACTTTAGCATGCTAGCTAGTATGCCACAGAACCCCATTCACATTGTGCTAGATATCATGTATGGAGAATCAAATTAGTTGTCCATTTTTATGTTTATATTCCCTTATCTCTTCTGAGAAGTGGCAGCTGACAAAAAAAATGACAACTAAGATGAATATGTTATTTAAAAAAGAGATCTTTTTTGTTGTTGTGTTGTTTTAAATTGAATGAAGTAAAGAGATTTTTTTCTATTTCCAACATTTCCAGTTTTTCCTTTGTAAAATTTCAAAAAACAGGAAATAAAATGAAAAAAGAAAATGAAAATGCAAACCAAACATGTCCTTAGAGTGTGTTTGGTAAGACATTTTAGATGAAAGTTGAAATTGGTAGCTGAAATCATTTTATCAATATTTATTAAGGTAGTCTTTTTAATTAGCTATTAGTTTCTTTTAAAAAAAACTTTTTTTCAGCTATTTGCTGAAATTTTTATAATTTTATCCCTTAATAATCTTTACTCACCATTATCCATCATTATAATTATATCCTTATCTATCGTTTTATAATTTGAAGTTAATTTTAGCAAATACTTCCACTGAAATCATCTAAGGTTTTAGCATGCTAGCTAGTATGCCATAGAACTTCATTCACATTGTGCTAGATATCATGTATGGAGAATCAAATTAGTTGTCCTTTTTTATGCTTATTCCCTTATCTCTTCTATTGAGAAGTGACATCTGACCAAAAAAGAATGACAACTGAGAAGAATGTGTCATTTAAAAAAGAGATTTTTTTTGTTGTTGTGTTGTTATAAATTGAATGAATTAAATAGATCTTTTATGTTTCCAACATTTCCAGTTTTTCCTTTGTAAAATTTCAAAAAACGGGAAACAAAATGAAAATGCAAACCAAATAGGCCCTTAGAGTGGGTTTGGTAAGACATTTTAGATGAAAGTTGAAATTGGTAGCTGAAATCATTTTATCAATATTTAGTAAGGTAGCATTTTTAATTAGCTACTAGTTTATTTTTCTAAAAAAAAATCTTTTTATTCAGCTATTTGCTGAAATTTTTATAATTTTATCCCTTAATAATCTTTACTCACCATTATCCATCATTATAATTATATCCTTATCTATCGTTTTATAATTTGAAGTTAATTTTAGCAAATACTTCCACTGAAATCATCTAAGGTTTTAGCATGCTAGCTAGTATGCCACAAAACTTCATTCACATTGTGCTAGATATCATGTATGGAGAATCAAATTAGTTGTCCTTTTTTATGCTTATTCCCTTATCTCTTCTATTGAGAAGTGACATCTGACCAAAAAAGAATGACAACTAAGAAGAATGTGTCATTTAAAAAAGAGATTTTTTGTTGTTGTGTTGTTATAAATTGAATGAATTAAAGAGATCTTTTCTGTTTCTTACATTTCCAGTTTTTCCTTTGTAAAATTTCAAAAAACAGGACACAAAATGAAAATGCAAATCAAATAGGCCCTTAAAGTGTGTTTGGTAAGACATTTTAGATGAAAGTTGAAATTGGTAACTGAAATCATTTTATCAATATTTAGTAAGGTATAGCCTTTTTAATTAGCTGTTAGTTTTTTTTTAAAAAAACTTTTTTTTTTCCAGCTATCTGCTGAAATTTTTATAATTTTATCCCTTAATAATCTTTACTCACCATTATCCATCATTATAATTATATCCTTATCTGCTGTTTTATAATTTTCAGTTAATTTTAGCAAATAGTTCCCGTGAAATCATCTAAGACTTTAGCATGCTAGCTAGTATGCCACAAAACCCCATTCACATTGTGCTAGATATCATGTATGGAGAATCAAATTAGTTGTCCATTTTTATGTTTATATTCCCTTATCTCTTCTGAGAAGTGGCAGCTGACAAAAAAAATGACAACTAAGATGAATATGTTATTTAAAAAAGAGATCTTTTTTGTTGTTGTGTTGTTTTAAATTGAATGAAGTAAAGAGATTTTTTTCTGTTTCCAACATTTCCAGTTTTTCCTTTGTAAAATTTCAAAAAACAGGAAATAAAATGAAAAAAGAAAATGAAAATGCAAACCAAACATGTCCTTAGAGTGTGTTTGGTAAGACATTTTAGATGAAAGTTGAAATTGGTAGCTGAAATCATTTTATCAATATTTATTAAGGTAGTCTTTTTAATTAGCTATTAGTTTCTTTTAAAAAAAACTTTTTTTCAGCTATTTGCTGAAATTTTTATAATTTTATCCCTTAATAATCTTTACTCACCATTATCCATCATTATAATTATATCCTTATCTATCGTTTTATAATTTGAAGTTAATTTTAGCAAATACTTCCACTGAAATCATCTAAGGTTTTAGCATGCTAGCTAGTATGCCACAAAACTTCATTCACATTGTGCTAGATATCATGTATGGAGAATCAAATTAGTTGTCCTTTTTTATGCTTATTCCCTTATCTCTTCTATTGAGAAGTGACATCTGACCAAAAAAGAATGACAACTAAGAAGAATGTGTCATTTAAAAAAGAGATTTTTTGTTGTTGTGTTGTTATAAATTGAATGAATTAAAGAGATCTTTTCTGTTTCTTACATTTCCAGTTTTTCCTTTGTAAAATTTCAAAAAACAGGACACAAAATGAAAATGCAAATCAAATAGGCCCTTAAAGTGTGTTTGGTAAGACATTTTAGATGAAAGTTGAAATTGGTAACTGAAATCATTTTATCAATATTTAGTAAGGTATAGCCTTTTTAATTAGCTGTTAGTTTTTTTTTAAAAAAACTTTTTTTTTCCAGCTATCTGCTGAAATTTTTATAATTTTATCCCTTAATAATCTTTACTCACCATTATCCATCATTATAATTATATCCTTATCTGCTGTTTTATAATTTTCAGTTAATTTTAGCAAATAGTTCCCGTGAAATCATCTAAGACTTTAGCATGCTAGCTAGTATGCCACAAAACCCCATTCACATTGTGCTAGATATCATGTATGGAGAATCAAATTAGTTGTCCATTTTTATGTTTATATTCCCTTATCTCTTCTGAGAAGTGGCAGCTGACAAAAAAAATGACAACTAAGATGAATATGTTATTTAAAAAAGAGATCTTTTTTGTTGTTGTGTTGTTTTAAATTGAATGAAGTAGAGATTTTTTTCTGTTTCCAACATTTCCAGTTTTTCCTTTGTAAAATTTCAAAAAACAGGAAATAAAATGAAAAAAGAAAATGAAAATGCAAACCAAACATGTCCTTAGAGTGTGTTTGGTAAGACATTTTAGATGAAAGTTGAAATTGGTAGCTGAAATCATTTTATCAATATTTATTAAGGTAGTCTTTTTAATTAGCTATTAGTTTCTTTTAAAAAAAACTTTTTTTCAGCTATTTGCTGAAATTTTTATAATTTTATCCCTTAATAATCTTTACTCACCATTATCCATCATTATAATTATATCCTTATATGTTGTTTGATAATTTTCAGTTAATTTTAACAAATACTACCGGTGAAATCATCTAAGACTTTAGCATGCTAGCTAGTATGCCACAGAACCTCATTCACATTGTGCTAGATATCATGTATGGAGAATCAAATTAGTTGTCCTTTTTTATGCTTATTCCCTTATCTCTTCTATTGAGAAGTGATATCTGACCAAAAAAGAATGACAACTAAGAAGAATGAGTCATTTAAAAAAGAGATTTTTTTGTTGTTGTGTTGTTATAAATTGAATGAATTAAATAGATCTTTTATGTTTCCAACATTTCCAGTTTTTCCTTTGTAAAATTTCAAAAAACGGGAAACAAAATGAAAATGCAAACCAAATAGGCTCTTAGAGTGGGTTTGGTAAGACATTTTAGATGAAAGTTGAAATTGGTAGCTGAAATCATTTTATCAATATTTAGTAAGGTAGCATTTTTAATTAGCTACTAGTTTTTTTTTCTAAAAAAAATCTTTTTATTCAGCTATTTGCTGAAATTTTTATAATTTTATCCCTTAATAATCTTTACTCACCATTATCCATCATTATAATTATATCCTTATCTATCGTTTTATAATTTTCAGTTAATTTTAGCAAATACTTCCACGAAATCATATAAGGCTTTAGCATGCTAGCTAGTATGCCACATAACCTCATTCACATTGTGCTAGATATCATGTATAGAGAATCAAATTAGTTGTTTCTTTTTATGTTTATTCCCTTACCACTTCTATTGAGAAGTGACATTTGACCAAAAAAAAGACAACTAATATCATGTATGGAGAATCAAATTAGTTGTCTTTTTTTTTTTATGTTTATTCCCTTACCTCTTCTATTGAGAAGTGACATTTGAACAAAAAAATGACAACTAAGAACAATGTGTCATGTAAAAAAGAGATTTTTTGTTGTTGTATTGTTTTAAATTGGATGAACTAAATAGATATTTAAAGTAATATGTTTTTGAATCCTATATATATACAGATGTATCCTAACCAAACATACAATAAACTCAATTTAAAAGACTTTTTTTTTCTTATTAATTTCACAGGTATGAGTTTGAATTAATTCAAAGGATTACAGAAGAAATATCTAGCAAATTAAATATTACATGCTTGCACATAGCTAATCATCCAGTTGGATTGAATTATCGCATGTCAGAAGTGGTGTCATTTCTAAAAATCAAATCTAATGATGTCCGCATGGTTGGAATTTATGGAATTGGTGGCATTGGTAAAACAACAATTGCTCGAGCTGTGTATAACTCAATTACTAGTAAGTTTGATGGCTCAAGTTTTCTTGCTGATGTCAGAGAAAACTCAATGAAGCATGGTCTAGTACACCTACAAGAGACCCTTCTACTTCATTTGCTTGGAGAAAACATCAAGTTGAGTGATGTGAATGAAGGAATTCCTATAATAAAAAGAAGACTTCTTAGCAAGAAGGTTCTTTTGATTCTTGATGATGTGAATGATTTGCAACAATTGCAGTCATTGGCTGGAAGACATGATTGGTTTGGCTTTGGAAGCAGAATTATCATAACAACAAGAGATAAACAATTGTTAGCTACTCATGGGGTTGAAGAAACATATGAAGTGAAAGAATTGAATGATCATGAAGCTCTTGAGCTATTTAGTTTTAATGCTTTTAAAAGAAAGGAACCTGATGCAAGTTATGTGGAGATAACAAACCGAATAGTAAAATATGCCAAAGGTCTTCCATTAGCTTTGAATGTCATAGGATCTGATTTGTATGGCAAAACAATAGAAGAATGGGAAAGTGCACTAAAGAAATATGAAACAATCCCAAGCAAAAAGATTATAGATGTCCTTAAAGTAAGCTATGATAATTTGGATGATAATGAAAAAGAAATTTTCCTTGATATTGCATGTTTCTTCAAGGGAAATTTGAGAGAGGATGTAGAAAAGACATTAGATGCCTCTCGTTTTCAATCAAGATATGGCATTGGAGTACTTATTGACAAATCTCTAGTAAAAATTAGTGAATCCAATACACTTAAGATGCATGATCTTATACAAGACCTGGGTAGAGACATTGCTAGAAAGGATTCACCATTTGACCCTAGTAAACGCAGGAGACTATGGCATCATGAGGATGTTCTTGAAGTCTTGACAACAAATGCAGTAAGTGTGAAGCTATATTTTTTTTTTTATAGCAATCTTTTCTCAAACTTATTGTCTTTAAGACAACATTATGTGAAATTTCACTAATTTAGACATTTTTCACATTGTCACATATTGCTTCTTGGTTCTTGAATTCAAAAAGGGAAATAATACAATTGAAGGCATAATGTTGGACATGCCCAACCTAAAACAAAAGGTTCAATTAAAGGCCAACACCTTTGATAATATGGGCAGACTTAGAATTCTCATAGTTCGGAATGCACAAGTTTCTGGAGCCCCAAAAAATCTCCCAAATAATTTGAGATTGCTTGAGTGGAATGAATATCCTTTACCATCTCTACCTGCTGATTTTCATCCAAAGACACTTGTTGTACTTAACTTGCCTAAGAGTCATCTTTCAATGGATGAGCCATTCAAGGTATGTGTGTGATCCTTATTTTTATCTTTATGTCATGTAACTTGCATCTATAAAATTCCAAGCACTAACTATTCTTCTTGTCATGCAGAAGTTTGAGCAATTGACTTTTATGAACTTCAGTGATAATGCCACTATAACAAAACTACCTGATGTATCTGAAACCCCAAATCTAACAAGAATACTTGTTAATAATTGTCCAAACTTGGTTGACATTCATGATTCTGTTGGACATCTTGACAAACTAGTCACATTGAGCACTACAGGGTGCCCCAAACTCAAGAGTTTTCCACGTGGCTTGAGATCAAAATCTCTTGAATACCTTAATCTCAGTAAGTCTCCTAACATTCAAAGTTTCCCAGATGTATTGGAAAAAGTGGAAAATATGAAGCAGATTGATATAGGAGGGACTTCCATAAAAAAATTCCCAAGTTCAATTCAAAACTTCAAAGGTCTTGAAGAACTAGTGTTGACATCTTGCCTAAGTTTTGAGGACCTACCAAGTAACACAAATATGTTTCAAAATATTGAAGAGCTTAATGTTGAAGGATGTCCACAACTTCCAAAAATTTTATGGAAGTCAGTAGAAGACAGGACTGATTGGCTTCCAAAGTTAAGTAGATTGAGCCTAAAAAATTGTGATCTAACAGATAAGGATCTTGAACTAATTCTTAATTGTTTTCTACAATTGAAGTGGTTGATCCTAGCAGATAATAACTTCTTGACCATCCCTGATTGCATTGAAGACCTTTCACACCTCTTGCTTCTTAATGTGAATAATTGCAAGCAGCTTAGAGATATTTCAGTGCTCCCACCATACTTGCAATACATAGATGCAAGGAATTGCATGTCACTGACTCCCCAGTCATCAGATGTAATATTAAGCCAGGTTAATATTTTTCCTTCTTTCCCTTTGTTGAGCTTCTACACTAACATCTTGCTTTTATTACTGAATGTGACCATTTGTTTTATTGAACAGGCATTTCTGGAGGTTGAGTACATAGACATTGTGGTGCCAAGGAAAAAAATTCCAAGTTGGTTGGATCATTGTAGCAAAGGAGGGTCTGTGGCTTTCTGGGTTAAAAGAAAATTCCCTAAAATTGCTTTATTTTTTCTTTTAGGAGGTGAAGATGAAGGGAAAGTTGATTATACATGTGAATTTTGCTTGCTTATCAATGGAATCCAAGTATTCCAAGAAAGAAGAGAGTGGCCAGTTGATCATATATGGTTGTTTGATCTGCGAATTAGCCTCACAGCTAGTGAGTGGCAGAGCTTCAATGAACAAATAAAGTCTGGTTGGAATCAGGTTGAGATTTCATGTTCTGTCATGAATAAGCCAAAAGATGTAACTGTAAAATGTTGTGGAATTCATCTATACAAAGATAGAATGAACATCCACCATGTCTCCTTCATAAGTCCTGATCTTCATGGCTCAAATATGGCCCATGATAACTTACAAGACAATTTGGATATCTATGATGAAGCAAGAGGAGAAGTTGATTTCCCTACATTATTGGCTAAATATTTTACCAAAAATATGTTAGAGGTCATGGGAAATCTTCAAGCTAGCAAGGGAAAAGATGATAATGGGTATAGCTTTGATGAGGAGTTAGAACTTGATAGTGACACTGACATTGACAACCAGCACATGGAAGAGGAACAACATTCAGTGTCCCTGAATCATCAAATCCTAGAAAATTGTGAACTTATGAATAATGACAAAGGAAAAGGTTAGTAGTACTAGTACATGGTAACAACCTTAATGCAAACAAAATAGGAAGGGACTTCAGACATGAAACCAGTGACTAAGGTAACTTGCCATTTTTCCTTTCTTACTAATTTTGAATGTTCTTGTCTTGCAGATACCAAATCTAGCAAAATGTTTCTAGATCCCTTAATTGCAACACAAGAAGAACCCCTTGTTTATAACAAGGAGCCAACACTTGCACAAAAAGAAAAACTAAAGGAGAAAGAAATTTTTCCACTAGTAAGGCTAAAATTCAGGCTTGTTTGTAAGTAATTAAACTAGTTGACCTTGTTGATGGTCTAACCATTTCATTTTTCATGCTCTTAGGAATCTAGTACCATTGCATCAACAAGTAGAAACAAGGAAACACAGCTTGGTGATATAATCACTTATGGAGAACAAATCAATATTGGCTTTATAAAAAGCAAAGAAATGGCAAGAAATGAAGTCAAATCAAATGCAGAAGAAGCCATATTGCATTTTAATAAAAATCAAGCAGATATCTATGAAAGAATAGATGATGGTGGTCAACAACTAGTGCCAAATGCAGAAGCCTACATAAAAACTAATGAGTCTACCATAAATGAAGTCAACATGGAAGCATTTTATGTTGCTCTTGAAGCAGAAACCACTTCTCCATCACATGTCCAAGATCCCCAACCTAACAATATATTTGTGAAAACTAGGACTAGTGAAGAAACCAAGAAAACATTGCATATTCTACGAGACTTTGTCTCAAAACATTTCTCCCTTTTGTTGCACCCTGGACGTTCTGGATTGATGAAAGATACTCTAAAGTACCTCATGAGTTTACCACCAGATGAAGGATTTTCACTGAGAACAAGATCAATAATACTACAACTTTCACAAAGTTTTGCTCAGTGGAGTTTGGACTACAATAATGCAAACCTTAGACTTGAATCAACAACTTCAGACTTATCAAAAGCTGAGAAAGTGAAAGATGGTCTTGAAGCTAATGTTAAAGATTTCCGGGAAATGGACATGGTGGAGAAGTGTTTGTGTAATCAGTTGGTTTGCTTGCAGGAAAAGAAGAGAGAGCTTGAAGAGAAAATCAATGCCATAAAAGCTGAGATTGCAGATTTTACAGCACAAAGACAAATGGCTGCTAAGAGAAAGATAGAATTGTTTCATGAAGGAAGAGTGATGAAAACTGAAAGGGATGATTTGAGGAACAAAGTGCCAAGGTTGAAAGCTGAGCAGGAATGGGCAAAGATAACACAAGCTAATATTGAAGCAGAGTGGTCAAAGCTTGGAGAACAATTCATTGGAAGTACCAATTTTGAAGAGTGGATCTAAGAACCTATACAACATTCTATATTTGTGTTAACCAGAGATAAATAGGTATCTGAAATTGTAAGATTTATATTATCTAAGTCTAAAATACTTTATATATTTTACCTCAAGTAATAATCAGAGCAAACTTTGATGCATCTATTTATACGTACAAATCATAAAACTTTGCAGCCTTGAAAAGTTGAAAAATCTAGGAAAGCAACATATTTTCTAGGCAGGAGATGGCTTGACAGTCGAAACTGAGAGCAATATATTGGATGTATTTACAAGCTTAGAATTGGTAGGATGTAATGCTCAAAGAACTACAAGGTTTTGGTTTTGCAAGTTTGTGTATTATGAATTGACAACGTTCTAATTGATTGTTATATTGACAAATTTACTAAGGGAGTGTGTCATCCTTAAGAAAACTATATATATTTAAATGTTATTTACTTCGGACTTTTATTTTGTGTCATACGACGGACTCAAATAATTTTTAGTTCTAAACTTAAAAATATTATTGGTTGTATTAAAAAACCAGGTTTCAATGAGTCAATGGCTTTTACATTAAAGAGCAAAATGTTATACCAGACAATGTTAATTAGAAAGGAAAAAGTTATACCAACATAAACTACTATTTTTTTTTTTCACATGATATTATTTCCTTATTTTTATTTGTAAATTATGATTATATATATTAATCATCATACTCAAATATATTTTAAATAAAAAAAGTTAAAGAACCCAATTTCAATAGTTTGTATAAATAAACTCAAAAAGAATTGTATATTATGTATGTGAAAAAATGTTATAACATTATTAGAGTAAGATGATGATTATTAAGTATTATGACAAAAAAATTCAAAAAAATGGAAAATTATTTAGACACAATTATAATGTAAAAGTCTTTTGAAAAATTAACTTAGTTAATGTTGAGAATTGCAAATCTCTTATGTTTTTTAGAAAAAAAAAATTAAAAATTAAAGTCACATTGTAAGTAGTGGGTTTTTTAAAGTATAATTAATTAGCATGTAAATATGTGTAGTTGTAATATATATTTTTAGGAATTTATTATCTCTAATCGATAGTTTTTTATACATGTTATTTCAACTTCTTTAATATCACTTCTTAACTTCTTATATGTTGTAAATGTAATAGTTGAATCTTAGATATTAAAGCACAAACACAATAAAATTGCTCACATCTAATAAAATAAGGTATCTTAGATTTATAATTTCATACTTCAATTAATACTAAACAATAATCTGGAGTTATGCTAAATGAAGTACTTAATCAGAGCATTTTACTGTCTATTAACACTAATGATATCACACTTGAACCTACCATAAAATCTATATTGTTATCCTACGTAAATTATTCATCTTTTGTTATATATGTTGTGAGTAATATTTTTATGTAAAAAATATAACTTTGTATAATTCAAATGTCATGTCTTTAATAATAAATGATTTGGTCAACAATACTTATATATATTTGAAACATATTATGAAAAAACCAACCATTTTAATATCAAGTTATTAGTGTCAAAATTTAATGAAATTTGACACAAATAATCATGATGGTGATTAAACATAATTCACGGTGTAAGTTGAACCCTCCTTATATATATATATATATATATATATATATATATATATGTTTCCTTACTTTCTCTTTTCAATAAAAAATTATTCAATTGACTTTTGTTTTATATCTTCAACTTACAATATTTTTCTTTTTTATCATAAGTTTCAAGAATATATTGTATCTGCAACTTTATTTCTTATTTATTCATTTGCTTATTTTATGAGGTTTGTTTTTTAATATTTTATAGTATAAACAGTTACATAGTTCTAATACATTTAAATTATTTATGAGGTGGGGTATATCAATTTTTTCTCAAATTAATTATATCATCAATGGGTATGTTAGTACATAAATATTGATTAATTTATTACATTGTATAATGTTTATTTATTGAAACAAATATATTAAATTATTAAAAAATTAAAATTCATTATTTTTGTACCGTTATATTCTCGTGCATCGCACGGGTTCACGCACTAGTAATATATTAATTCTGAATCGCGAATTTATGCGTTGACACGTCAACTCAATAATGACCACATACATCTAATTTTGCCACCTAAAAAATAATCATATGTGTCACCCTAATATTTTGCCTTTTATGAGGAGAGCTACTCACATAGTATTGAGTCTCCTACCATTTTGTAACGGTAATATTTAAGTCCGTAACGTTAACATTTATTCCTACCATTCTGTAACGGTGACATTTATGTGTCTCCTTCCATTTTATAACCGCAACATTTCTTCCCCTTTCACTTGCAAACAATTTTCCTCCTAATAATTTAATTTCCCGTTCATATCGTCATATATATAATTTTATTGTTGCATGTAGTTTTTACTCAAATGCATTGAAATATTCTACTTAATCCAATCTTGATTTTAAAAAAAAAAATCAAATCTTAGAATTGTTTTAATCTTTGTGCTCTTTGATTTGGTTTATGACTGAGATACTAAAACAAAATTGATTTAGATGAACATTAAGGTTATCATTGATGCAATGTTGTTGGATGTTGAATTCCATTTAGCTAGCCCTCAAGTCTCAACTCAATTTTATGGAGAATCTCTTCTTGCCAGATGCTTTCTTACTTATTTATTTTTGTTTTGATTTCTTCATTGCAAATTCTTAATCCTTAGTTTTGAAGTTCCCTTTTTTTTTTGTTTCTATCACTATTCATATTCCAATGTCGTCATAGTTTTATTAAGATTTAATGCTTATGACATTATCTGATTATTCTTACAAGCTTGAAAGGTTGTCATTCCTATTTTCTTCTTCCGGTAAGAAGTCAATTCTTCTCCTTTCATTTTATTTTTATTCTTTCTTTTGTTCAAGCAAATTTTGTTATAGTTCTAATTGTTTTGTTATGAATTTGATATTTGATTATTTTTACTTTTTATTAGTTGTGAAGTCCCTACCATGTAAAAAGTCACCTGCATGTAAAATTATATTTTTATTTGTTACTACTATATATCTCTTTAATACTTTTATTATATTTTTATGTTGCAATATCAATCTACATGACACATGCTCATGGCCCAAAACTTGAACCATCATCTCAATCTTCAACACTAATTTACCTTTGTGTTTTAGAAATATTTGAAGGACATAGAATGTATCCATTGAACAATGGCAACCTACAATTTTTGTTGTTAAGACCCTTTTTTATTGTTAGTTATATGTCTTATTAGCGTAAAAATGTCAATAAAAAGCATCTCTATATTTAAGTTCAGTTTACAAATTTTTCTACTTTCTACCAACTATTTACATATTAAGAATTGTTATATTATTAATTAATAATTATATTAATATTATAATATTTTGAAATTTTAATATCTCACTTTATAATGTAAGTAATTAAATAGATCTTTTATTCAAACGCGCAACGCGCGGGTTTGAATCTAGAAATATATTAATTCTGAATCGCGAATTTATGCGTTGACACGTCAACTCAATAAAGGCCACATACATCTAATTTTGTCACCTAAAAAATAATCCTATTTGTCACCCTAACATTTTGCCTTTTATGAGGAGAGCAACTCACATAGTATTGAGCCCCCTACCATTCTGTAACGGTAACATTTAAGTCAGTAACGTTAACATTTATTCCTACCATTCTGTAACGTTAACATTTATGTGTCTCCTTCCATTTTATAACCATAACATTTCTTCAGCTTTCACTTGAAAACAATTTTCCTCCTAATAATTTTCCCATTCATATTGTCATATATATAATCTTATTGTTGCATGCAACTTTTACTCAAATGCATTGAAATATTCTACTTAATCCAATCTTGATTTAAAAAAAAAGATCAAATCTTGGAATTGTTTTAATCTTTGTGCTCTTTGATTAGGTTTATGACTGAGATACTAAAACAAGATTGATTTAGATGAACATTAAGGTTATCACTGATGCAACGTTGTTGGATGTTGAATTCCATTTAGCTAGCCCTCAAGTCTCAACTCAATTTTACGGAGAATCTCTTCTTGCCAGATGCTTTCTTACTTATTTATTTTTGTTTTGATTTCTTCATTGCAAATTCTTAATCCTTAGTTTTGAAGTTCCTTTTTTTTTGTTTCTATCACTATTCATATTCCAATGTCGTCATAGTTTTATTAAGATTTAATGCTTATGACATTATCTGATTATTCTTACAAGCTTGAAAGTTTGTCATTCCTATTTTCTTCTTCCGGTAAGAAGTAAATTCTTCTCCTTTCATTTTATTTTTATTCTTTCTTTTGTTCAAGCAACTTTTGTTATAGTTCTAATTGTTTTGTTATGAATTTGATATTTGATTATTTTTACTTTTTATTAGTTATGAAGTCCCTACCATGTAAAAAGTCACCTGCATGTAAAATTATATTTCTATTTGTTACTACTATATATTTCTCTTTAATACTTTTATTATATTTTTATGTTGAAATATCAATCTACATGACACATGCTCATGCCCAAAACTTGAACTATCATCTCAATCTTAACACTAATTTACCTTTGTGTTTTATAAATATTTGAAGGACATAGAATGTATCCATTGAGCAATGACTACCTACAATTTTTGTTGTTAAGACCCTATTTTATTGTTAGTTATATGTCTTATTAGCATAAAAATGTCAATAAAAAGTGTCTCTATATTTGAGTTCAGTTTACAAATTTTCCTACTTTCTACCAACCATTTACATATTAAGAAATATTATATTATTAATTAATAATTATATTAATATTATTAAATTTTGAAATTTTAATATCTCACTTTATAACGTAAGTAATTAAAAAGATCTTTTATTCAACTGCACAACGTGCAGGTTTGAATCTAGTTTATATATACTCCCAACACCAAAATGTTATAATTTCCAAATTCTATTTAGGGAATCAGACAAGGGAATAATTCTGTTATTCTGACTTTAGTTAGAATTTTCTACCATAGTTAGTAATATTCTACCATAGTTGGTTTAGTTTTAGTCAGAATGCTTCTATAAATAATTGTTGTATTCTCTTCTTTTAGTATATTTCAATATGATAATATTTGGTTCATTTTCAAATTCTCTTTACTCTGATTCAACTCCCCAATTTTCTCTCTTTACTCTGATTCAACTCCCCAATTTTCTGAACCATCTTTGGAAATGAACCAAATATTATCACATTGAAAGATACTAAAAGAAGAGAATACAACAGTTATTTATAGAAGCATTCTGACTAAAACTAAACCAACTATGGTAGAATATTACTAACTATGGTAGAAAATTCTAACTAAAGTCAGAATAACATAATTATTCCCTTGTCTCATTCCCTAAACAGAATTTGGAAATTCTAACACCCTCCTACAAGTTGATAATTGGTATCAACCAATATCAACTTGAAACCAAGAGAGAAACTCAACAAAAGAGAATAAAAGAAACAACAGCATAATCCCAACAGCCACACTAACTTCTTAGCACTAAACTTCAGCTTGAATCTGGATAAGTTGTCATGCCTCTGCATCATTCTAAACAATTCCAGAGCTTCCCAAGGCCGATCATGGCTAACATAACTAGATACAGTAGCATTCCAAGAAAAGTTATCTCTATGGGGCATTTCATCAAACAGTTTCCTAGCTTGTTCAAGCCGGCCAAGTTTGGCATAGCCACCTATCATGGTATTCCAATAACACAAATTAAATCCCACTCACCCATTTCATCAAACAGTATTTGGGCATCCACAAGGCTACCACATTTGGCATACATATCAAGTATACGATTAGAAAAGAAATCCCAATAAGAAGATCAGATTAAGCAATAAAAGCCTTCAAAATAGAACCGTAAACCTCAGTTTCCAGATAGTGTATATGATGCCCCAAGTCCACTACATCCCTTATCCCACAAGGTTCAATGATGCGGTGTTTGGTGTAGTCCATGAGTGAGAAGCCTACACCACCAATGCTGCTTCGTGTCGCTACTGAGAGCTGAGTGCAGGGCTTGGACTTGATTTGGTCGTAGAACAAAGCAATGTCGTTGTGGTGAGAGGAATCAGCGGCGACGATTGTGGTGGAGGCGACCGACGAAATTGGATCGTGGACTCTGTTATAGATAGCGAAACCGAGAACTGCGACGGTGACGACGAGAATAGAGGAGGCGGAAGGAGAAGATTCATTTTCTTTGTCGTCAGGCAAAACGTTGTCATCGTCTTATTCTTCTTCTTCGTCTTCCTGAGATTTGTAATCGTCGTCCATGTCTTCTTCGGGGAGAACAGTGTTGTGTTGGTCAGATGCCACGGGGGAGTTCTTGGCAAGATCGATCTGCTGCTTGCTACCAAAGGTGAATGGATCTGGAACAAATGTCCGCTGCAACTTGTTGGAGAGGTTTGTGTTCTTCTTTGTGGCAGCGATTGGATCTCTAGGAGGAAGAAATGATGTTGATTGTTTTTCCATCTTTGCTAACCTCCATAGATGAGAGATTATGGAGTGTGTGAGGAGGAAGCTAGGTGGATCAAAGATTATTGGAAACAGAGTTTTGTGGCAAGAGGAAGGTGGTGAGCTCCATGGATGGAGCTCTGATACCATCTTAGAAATCAAAGATGGTTCAGAAAATTAGGGAGTTGAATCAGAGTAAAGAGAATTTGGAAATGAACCAAATATTATCATATTGAAAGATACTAAAAGAAGAGAATACAATAATTATTTATAGAAGCATTCTGACTAAAACTAAACCAACTATGGTAGAATATTACTAACTATGGTAGAAGGGTGGAGTACCTGCAGGAACTCCGACGCTCAAGTCAGTATGTGTATGAGAAGAGTAACGACAGAGAGAATGAAAGTGTACCTGGAAACGTCTCTGAGCCGAGGTATATATAGATGAATTTTAGGCGGGAAAGTTTGTTGACGGTTATAACGGATTCCGCAATTCACGGAGATACACGCCCTTCCGAAAGTGGATACATGCGTCGTGATTAGTATCAATGTCGTGATGGAGTGAGCCGACATGCAACATGGGATCAATCATGTCGGTTACGCTTGTACAACTGTGAAGAGTATAGCACATAGTCATAAGCATCGGACATCCCTGTAGGCACGAAATCAATTATATGACCTCGGATTATATATTGTGATGTTGGATATTTTCTTTCGTTCGTTGGAGAAACAAGTGGTATGTCGGCATATGTCAGACATAGTGGGTATGATAATACCCCAGAATAGTTTCCCCCCAAGTCGATTGGCTCGGACCGGGGTAATTGACTTGTAGTCCGACATGGACTGGGTAATGCCAACATCCAACATGCCGGGGCGTAGGATTAACCGACATCGTACGATGCCGCTTCCGGGATAGCGACTCTTGGTATCCCAATGTAACTGATGTGACTGTTGATTGGCAACCGTTCCTGACACGTGTCATCTTCCTGTTGCTTTGGGCCCATGGGTCTCCTTTGCTGGTGCGATCCCATCCGTCCATTTCAAATATATATCAAGCACTGGTAGGGACCAGTTTCACTTTTTTCAAACCCCCACCTTTGCACTTCCATCTCCGCATCCCAGTCAGAGAGCTTTCCTTATTTCTTCCCTATTTGCGACCTCATTTCAAGTTCTTGCAGTAGGCTCCCTTGGTGTTGTAGCTAGTGTATGAATTTCGGAGTAGCAGACTTCTTCGAGGAATTTAAAGGAATTTCGTCAAGACTGCTTGGAGGTACGGTTCTAGCCCCAATCCCTTCTGTTCTTCTGTTTTTATTTCATTTTCTAGGGGTGCCATGATCACAAGGGCTAGGGCCAAAACTTTGGCTGCTGAAAATAGACGAAACTATATCGTCGTAACAGAGGAAGATGAGGATCCGAGCATCCCGGATCTTGTCTTAACGCGTGGACGTTCCACCGGGGTGGCTGGTAGTCGGGTAGCACAACGTGAGTCAGTATCGAAAACTGCTCGCATTCTCCAAAAATGGAGTAAACCCGAGGTGTCATCCCCAGAGTTTGTCGGGATACCCCGGGGTAATCCTCATGCAGACACAACATCTTACGAATTTCCCTATGGACTTTTCGACAGGTTCGAGATGGGAAGGCGGAAAGTGCACACCTAACCAGCCACCAATTACCCCGTTCCCCCGAGTTTGGCATCCATGACTTGGGTTGATACCGAGGCCCTCGGGACGTCAAGCATGTATAGTTCTAAAGCGGCTTTGGAACTGGGGTTTCGTCACGTGGAATGGGTGCAACCGAGCAATAAAAAGGAATGGGAGCTGGTGTGTCCGGGAGAGGACAAAAGGATTTGTTCCCAGGGGGACCTCCGAGATGAGATGTTCATCCCGATGTATAAGACCATTTTTTACGACCTTGGATTCTGGTTGCTCTTTTCCTGGTTCGAGATGGAAGTTTTTCAGCATTTAGAGATTGCACCATCTCAACTTCACCTAAATGGGTGGGCTTTCTTGAGGAGTTTTGCCCTGTTGTGTCACGGATTGGAGCTCGAGTTACACGCAGACGTGTTTTTCTACTTTTTCCGGCCCTTGGTTGTAAATGAGGGAAAAGATAGATACTCATGGCTTGCTCTACGCGCAAGTACCGGGGGGATGATTTTTGAGACTTTTCAAGAGTCATATAAAAATTTTTAAGATAAATTTGTTTATGTGAGGCCGCTTGGAAAGGGCCTGGATAACGTCCTCGGTAAGGATGGTCGGGGGATCATCCATCCCTACTAGAACCAGAACCACTTCGCCAGAGCTTCAAAAGACTACACTATGGATTATGATGAGATGTCCAAGGCGGAACAAGACATCGTTGATTCCATTCAGGCCTTCGTTAAAGATTTCGGCACATTGGACTGTCGGTCCGTAATATCTAAGGGTGGTGATATTACCCGTGCTTCCTTGGGTAACGTCGAATTACCTTGGATTCTATCTTTGATTTAAAATTTTTGAACAAGCTCTCCTCATTTTCCTTTGTAGTGAACATGGCGTCCAAACAGCAGGCAAAGTTAGCTGAGAAGTTGGCCAAGAAGAATGTCGTTGCTGCTAGGAGGAAGGAAACCCGGGGTGAACTAGAACAAGAGGCCCTGATCGCGGATGCCCAAAGAATAAAACGCCAAAGGGTTGCATCTACCCCGGTCCAGCAGATCCCGACCAGTCCGGCTGTTCATCATGATCAGGTCATTTCAAAAGGTTCTTCATCAACTCATCCCGCCCATGACAAGGGAAAGAAGGCTGAGTCATTTGGCGTCGGCCTTCCGCCCTCCGACATGACCGTGGAGGAGGTTCGCCGTCATTTGGCGGCCCAAGGCCAAACTCTTTTTAAGGGCAAGTCAGCTGAGGAGATGACAGAGCTCCTTAACGTTGTTTCTGAATGGGGACTGAGGTACACTATGGTGGCCTAGTACTTCGTCGGGGCTACCCGAGACCTGACGGCCTTTGCTCCGATGAAAGAGGAGCTTGAAAAGGTGACGGCGAAACTGGAGTCTGACGAGCTCCTAATGCGGAAGCCATGGCCGATGTACAATTGTTAAAAAAAGGAAAAAGATCAGATGGGCCAAACAGTCTCTGACCTCACGAAACAAATTGATACTCTCAAACTTGAGAAGAAGGAGGCTGTGGACGACTGTAAGGCGGCATCCGAGCGAGCTAAGACCTTCTAGGCTGAAATGAAGTCCTTGCAGGAAAGAGTGAAGGAGCTGGAGGTGCAAGTTGAGGAGGAGAGGGTTGAAAAAGAGAATGCTGAAAAGCTGTGGATCGATGCCTCCGCAGTGTACTTCTATGTCGCTATCAAACAGATGCGGTACTTGAACCTTGGCATCAAGCTGAATACCCGAGGTATGTCGGCCCTTTGCACAGTGGAAGATGGGAAGTGGTTCCGTTGTGACCCAACCGGAAATGTGGAGTGCGAACCTGGGGACGAGATACCTTCTACCCCGGTGCTGCATGATGATGATGAAGAGTTCGGAGCGGACCCCCTACAGGGAAAGTAGCTGATGAGGGAAAATAGGTTGCTGCAAGCATTGTCCATGATGATGATGGCGTTCTGCCCCCAGGAGGAAACAAATGAAGGGCCGGAATGCCGGTTATTAAAGCAAACCATCAAAATGGTCCCTGAAAGATATGAGGTCGGTCAAGTTGGTCCCTTAAAGAAATGAAATTGTAAATTAGTCCCTGACAGATACAAACGTCAATCAATTTAGTCCTTCTGTTAACCTCTGCCAGTTAGACTTGACAGAGGCGCTGGCGTGGCACATTAACCGCCCAGTCAGCATGAAAGATGGAAATTCTTCAAGATGGTCCTTGTATGTCAAAGTCTAATGTGACTCTCATGAAAGATTAAAATCCTTCAAAATAGTCCCTCGATACAATTTCCTTCAAAATAGTCCCTTTCCCTTCCAACCTGGTTCCTATGCTCTTCACCGAATCTCTTTCCAATTCTCCGACCACCTCACTCACACCTTCCTCCGCTGCCTCCGCCTCCACCCCGCCGCCTCTCTCTCCTTCTCCCGCCTCGCCACCCAACAACCCAACCCCGTACCCAGCAGAATGTGCAAGGACTGGTATTTTCTAGTTGTTGACCAATAAATGATTACATGTATCCTGTATTTTAAGAATCAATTATAAGGCTTAACTAATGATTTTGGTTTTAGTAGCACGTACAATTGAACTTAATGGAGCGACCTCACGATGGTTACTATGTTAATCAACAGAGCATGCAAGGTCTGGTAAGTTGTCCTCATTATGATTATAATCTTCAGATATAATTGTGTCATATAATAATTAGGAATAGGATTATAAATTGACATCCATATCCTTGTAGGGTCCATTGAATTCTATGGCTCCAAGCCATGATGGGTTTTTCAGAACACAACAAAGCATTCATGGGCTGGTAGAGTACTTTTTACTTGTTTTTCCGAAGAATTTATTAGGAAGTAACATAATGAAAATTTTCTAACTCTGTGTTGGTTCATGTAGGGAGGTCGATTGGAATTTCGTCCAGCAACTATTCAAGAAATACTTAGAAGTTGTCACTTCTCCAATATGGTAGTTTAGTTTCATCATCAGAAGCTGTCAAGTCAAGTTTCTGTGTGGTGATTGAAAAGTCCACCGAAAGAACTAGGACAACTTTAATTGTCTTGACAACAGTTCATATTCATAGTTCAAAGTTACTGGAACTATATTTACCATTGAGGTTTACCCAATATCTTGACAACAATTAACTATCCTGTATTTTAATTGCATTGTCGATCCTTGCACATTCTGCTGGGTACGGGGTTGGGTTGTTGGGTGGCGAGGCGGGATAAGGAGAGAGAGGCGGCGGAGGAAGGCATGGATGAGGTGGTCGGAGAATTGGAAGGAGATTTGGTGAAGAGCATAAGAACGAGGTTGGAAGGGAAAGAGACTATTTTGAAGAAAATTGTATCCGGGGACTATTTTGGAGGATTTTAATCTTTCATGAGAGCCACATCAGACTGACATACAGGGATCATTTTGAAGAATTTCCATCTTTCATGCTGACTGGGCAGTTAACGTGCCACTTCAGCGCCTCTGTTAAGTCTAACTGACAGAGGTTAACAGAAGGACTAAATTGATTGACGTTTGTATCTGTCAGGGACTAATTTACAATTTCGTTTCTTTTATGGACCAACTTGACCGACCTCATATCTTTCAGGGACCATTTTGATGGTTTACTCACCGGTTATTATGTAATCTCTTCGTATTTTATTTTGTTTCTGACTTGGCCTTTCATTTCTTACGCCAAATACATTGTGCATGACTTTGCCATCATGGTTTTACTTGAAACATTTGCTTCTTTTGGATATCTTACCAATTCGTACCTTTTACCGTTAAACGGCTTATAGGATATGCCCTACCGGGGCTTTATTAATTTTACTTCAACGTAGATTGTCCGAGATTGTACCTCGTTAAGGTTTATCCCCTTTCTATCATGATATTTTTGGGTTGTTGATCCGAGATAGTCGAGGGACTATGCCCGAGGTGTCGAGGGACTACGCCCGAAATGCTCAAGGGACAAGCCCGAGATGGTCGTTGTCGGCAGAGACAGTGAATTAACTTCAAGTAATTTTTATTAACTGAGGTAGTAACCTCAAAAGTACATTACATTGGAGAAAAGTATTACAAATGAATTAACTGAAATACTTGCGGAGTTTATCCACATTCCAAGTCCGGGGTATGGCTTCTCCGGGTAGTGTTTACAGCCGGTAAGCTCCGGTGCCGGTCTTGGTGATTACCCGATATGGGCCTTCCCAATTTTCTGCCAACTTGCACTGAGCCGCGTTTTAATTGCCGACATCCGCCCTTCTTAGGACGAGATGACCGACGTTGAATGCTCGCGGTACCACGGTTTTATCATGACGTCTTGCAGATTGTAATTTGATTGCGGCTTCGCGGATCGAGGCTCTCTCTAGGATTTCTTCAATTAAGTCCAACTCCTCTCGCATCCTTCCGTCATTGAATCCCGAATCATAAGCGTGAAGCCTGAAGCTTTGCTCTCCGACCTTGACCGGTATGACTGTGTCAACGCCATACGCCAAGTGGAACAGTGTTTCCCCGGTGGTGGTAAGTGGCGTGGTGTGGTAAGCCCAGAGGACGTTGGGAAGCTGTTCTGCCCAGAGTCCCTTAACTGTATCAAGGCGCTTTTTCAGGCCCTTAAGTACCACTTTATTGGTAACTTCAACCTAGCCGTTAGTCTGGGGATGCTCCACGGATGAGAATCTGTGATTGATGTGGAAATCCGCCATGAGTTCCCGGAATCCTTTGTCTGTGAACTGAGTTCCGTTATCCGTCACCACGGTGTGTGGAATACCAAATCTGCAGATCACAAACCGGTAAATGAACTTGGAGAGGTTCTTTGCGGTAATCTTCACGAGTGGTTGTGCCTCGATCCACTTGGTGAAGTAGTCTACAACGACTGCGAGGTATTTAAGTTGTCCCGGGGCTAAAGGGAATGGCTCGAGAATGTCAACTCCCCTCCAGGAGAAGGGCCACGGCACCGAGATTGACCATAAGGCCTCAGCTGGTGCTCGATGTATGTCGGCATGTTTCTGGCAGGATGAACATTTCTTCATATAACTGACTGATGGGTTTCCTAGCAAGTTTACGAGTAGTCCAGTAGTTTTAGAGTAAGTGAATTATCGTATCCATAGGGAGCGATTTTAACTTGTAAGTTTTAGTAATTGTATTTTCAATAAAACGTTTTCGCAAAAAGGTTGGTTTTACGGAATAATAAAATAAACAAAGATAACACGAGATAATAGTATTTAGGACTAGGATTTGATTTCATTTCATCTCCCACCTTGTGTACTTGAACTCTTTTTCCCTTATTTATGATCGTACTTGTAATTACCTTAGCATTGTTTAATTACAATAATTATAAGGCATGCCTGGTAATTATCGTACCCGCAAATTCCCCTATAATATCATAATTAAACACCAAAAGTTATTCTCTACAGGCATTCAAAGTGGCATTTGGCGACCCCGAACATTCCCCGTATTTTGCAATCAGCAATATCAATTTAACCATACTTTCACATAAGGTACCTACGGAGGGGTGTGTCACTCATTGAACCTCCGATCGTTAGAATACAATCCTTATGCTACGATATAATTAAACCGAGTACCTTTAGCAATCCGAGAATAAGCTTCATGAACAGCTCCATGCTCACCTACCTCTGATACTAGCCGGAGTTCCACTTTTTGTATCCAGAGCACTAGCCTACCATCCCGGCGCACGCGCGGAGTTGATGCATTACACACAACATAAAGATACCGATAGATTACAAGCATAGAATCATAAATAAATAGAAAAGAGAATTCTTATACACAAGGGGATCGAATCTACTACATCAAATCCTACTAGAGAGTTTAGCTACTCATGGTAGCCATTACTAACTACTGAGAAATCTGTCACCTTTCTCAATCCTATACTACTCTCTCTCCCTATCAGTCTTTATGGTCCCGAGGACCGTGTCTATGACCTTTGCAAAGGGCTCTATTTATAGAGTTGGAAAACCTTCAAGGGATCAGGTTGTGATGTCACTGGTGAGTGTTTAATCCAATCAGAGGCTGCCTTTTCATTAATTGACGTCACTGTTGTGAAGCTTGACCAATCAGGAGCTTCCCTTTCATTAATTGACGTCACCCTGCGCGCGGCTTCATTATCAGGACACGCACTTCATGTGTGCTTAGCGCACATGAAGCCTGGCCAATCTACTTATGCGCTCCACGCGCGCTAAGCGCATATGGAGCGTGTGACTCGCTGCAGCTTTCCTTGATTTGTGGATCTAACCTCTTGATCTCCTTCTGATCTTATCTGGTTTTCCTTTATCCCTTTATCCGAATTATTTTTGTATTTATCTGCTTTGGATTTGAATTTGAAGAGATTCTTTGCAGGATTCTCTGATTATCTTCTATTTATTTGAATTTGAATATGCAATAATCTTCTTTCTGATGCTATTTTCTCTCTCTTTCCAAATCTCCTGTAATCTGCATAAAATAACAGATTTTTATTTAAAATAGCATCATATTCAAATTTATATCAAATAAATACAAATATTGTAAATATTAATAAAAAGGGATATTTTGGGGCATAATTTACTATTTTAACCTTGATAAGTGTAATAAAAACTATATGAAAATAACGCTAATTTTACACTTATCAAATATCCCCCAACTTAATTTCTTGCTTGTCCTCAAGCAAGACACCCTTGCAGTCAAATTTCAAAACACCCTTGAATAAAATTCTCAAAATAACTACAAGGAAAATTTCTTTATTATCTCTTTATTAGGCAGAAGTCACTTTCCAAATTAAGAAAAATTGAGATCAAGAGATATTACCATGACTCAACCAAAATTAGAACATAATCAGCAAGTTGAATTTTCTCAAGAGTAGCAATTAAAGCAATAAACAAAATACCAAGGAATTTCACTCATGCTCACGGGTACTGTTTCCCTCAATATTTTCACCACAGCTGCGTAGGAACACAGGGAAACACTAGAAGGGGGGTTGAATAGTGTTTCTAAATATTTTAGAAAGCTTTTCGCAAACAGGTGTTAAAAACACGATTTCAGACAGGCTCTTAAAGGGCTGTCTGAAGTTTTCAGACGGCTTGTAAAAACTGATTTTAAAAGATGTTTTGTGCCTTTATAAAATATCAGATTAATTACTCTAACCCCTTGATTAGTATAAAAAGAATTGACAAGAGATAAGGGTAAAAAAACTTAGCCAAGGAATTTATCCTGGTTCACTCACTACCACTGTGAGCTACGTCCAGTCCCAATGCCAACTAGCAATTGGATTTTCTCTTAATCTTTCAAGATTACAAGTATTCTTTTACAGTCAAGCCTCTTCAGGCTCTACAACCAAGTATTCTTTTACAGTCAAGCCTCTCCAGGCTCAAACCAACAAGTATTCTTTTTCAGACAAGCCTCTCTAAGCTCAACAACCAAGTATTCTTTTACAGACAAGCCTCTCCAGGCTCAAACAAACAAATACAGAGAAGATAAAATGCTTAAGATTACAAACTATATCAGTCTTGAAGCTTAAACAATTAAAAATGTACAGAAAAACTGAGGTATGCTCAGGATATTACAATATGTGTACAAAGATAAATATTATCAGAGTTGTTGCAGCGAAAAACTTGCAGAGTTTTAGTTCTTTTTCACAAAAATCCTTCTCTTTTGATGGTCTTCAAAGGAGGGGGTATTTATACCCAAATATCAATCAATTGGAGAAAACCACCATTTAGGAATAACATGAAATCCGTTGTGAGACATCCTGCTGTGAGCTCTGACATTCTCTGACATTTTTTGACAATTCCTGACACGTTACAAGTTTTGCTCCTGCCAAAAAGCTGTTTTTTGTTGTTGCTGCAAGGGCTGCGTAGCAGAGGACGCGTATGGCAGAGAACGTGCTTGAAATTCAAAAAGGAATGCCAACTGTTATGACAGAAAATGTGCTTGATTCAAAAAGAGCTTCAGACGTCTTCACAATCTTCAGACTAGAGGTGCCACGTCATCAAAAGACTTCAGACGGCACTGATACTTCAGACGGGTTGAGCTACTTCAGACAGCTTCAACTCTTCAGACGAGTTCTGCTTCTTCAGACAGCTTCAACACTTAGTCTTTTTATGTAGGCTCATAGTGACTCTTGCTGAAATCATAGATAAAACATTAAAGCATATATGTATCTATGATAAATAATTTAAGTCAAATTTGTTAACCATTAAAACTTGGGAATCTAGTTGTCTTAAAACATCATAAACAACCTTATGATATTTTTGAGACTCAACATTCTCCCCCTTTTTAATGATGACAAATTTGGTTAAAATATACAAATCTGTAATCAGTTTTTGAGTATAAGATAGCTCCCCCTGAGATAGAAATATCCTTTAACAGTTTCTGTTTAAGGTATATTTTACTCATTTGCTCAAATTTCTCAGAAAACATATGTACTCCCCCTGAGTCCTGTAACCACTTCAGATTTGGTTAGTTTTAATACTCCCCCTTTTGTCATCAATCAAAAGGGAATATCAGAGCAAAACAGTAACAGAGCAATATATTTAGATAAAACATATATATTAGAGCACAAATAATCAACTCAAAATATGAGAAAAGCCACTGATTGTATTTAATGAATGTTCAGATAAAGAAATAGACAATCAGACACTTGTCATAAGCATGAAAATAAGCAAAGAAAATGGCTAAATTAACATTTTAATCCTTCTTCTTCAGCAGGGCCTCAGTCAGAAAGGAAATCAAGTCTTCCTTGGCCTTGTCTATTGCTGCTTCCACTGAGGTTTTCAATTCTTGTTGACCAGATCTGATAAGCTGTTGTTCTTGAAGAATTTGCTCTTGTTTAGCAATTAGATGCGTAGTCTTCTTCTCTTGATCAGCATACTTCTTTTCAAGTTTCTTAACTTTGGTCTTCAGCTTCAGATTTTCCTCAGACAAGTCTTGCTCAGATTCATAGAAGATTAGCTGGATGTAGGGGCAAACAAATCTAAGACTCCAAAGCCTGGCTTCAATCTGTATTCAGATGGCCTGAACACAGGGCAAAAGAAGGTGCCAATAGGGTTCAGTACTACCCAGTCTTCATTAAAAGAGTCAGCAGGTGGGGGAAAGTGATCTCTCAGATAGTGATATTTGACATTGGTTGACTTTCCAAGTCCAACTTCAGAATCAGCATCAGGACCAGTTGATCCTGAAGAAGATCTAACATCTTCTCTGATCTTCCAGTAAGAGGACCACATCCAATCTTGAAGTAGATGATCCAGGCCTCCTCCTTGGTTTCTGATGAACTCTGGTAAATATTCCCACTCTGATGGACTCATCATTTCAGACAGAGGTGAAGATACATAATAAACTTTAGCTCCTTTGAATTTCTCACCCTGACCTTCCTTTAAGGGATACCTAGGAACTATTCTATCAGGTTTCACCAAGATTTTAGTGGTTGGCCTGATTGAACAAGTTCTAGGAGGCCTGTAGCCTCTCATCCCAACTCCCTTGTGCAGATCCCTCTGAAACAGCTCAGACTCAGTGTTCAGCTGCCTCACAAAACTCCATTCATCACTATTCAGCCTGAGGGAATCATCTGAGAATGGATTGATGGGAGCCCGAGTATGTGCAGGAGGGATAACACCCTTCCTGATCTTTTCTAATCCTCCTGAAAGAGCACTGTATTGGTTTCTAACTTCAGCAACAATTTTTCTGATTAATCCATGATGCAAGGATACAACAGGTGCTGGTCTGAAATACTGTAGCTTTTCAGACAGGTTGCCAAACTTAGGCAATGAACAGGGATCAGAAGGAAGGAGAGACTGTAGAAACACAGGGAAACACTAGAAGGGGGTTGAATAGTGTTTCTGAATATTTTTTAAAACTTTTCGCAAACAGGTGTTAAAAACACGATTTCAGACAGACTCTTAAAGGACTGTCTGAAGTTTTCAGACGGTATAAAGGATACTGATTTAAAACAATGTTTTATGTCTTTATAGATTAATTACTCTAACCCCTTGATTAGTATAAAAAGAATTGACAAGAGATAAGGGTAAGAAAACTTAGCCAAGAAATTTATCCTGGTTCACTCACTACCACTGTGAGCTACGTCCAGTCCCAATGGCAAACAACCACTGGATTTCCACTATATGAATATTCAGATTACAAGCTTGAATTTGAGTACAGTCTCTCCAGACACAATGAGTACAGTCTCACCAGACACAATGAGTACAGTCTCCCCAGACACAACGAGTACCATCTCTCCAGACACCACGAGTACAGTCTCTCCAGACACAACGAGTACAGTCTCTCCAGACACAACGAGTACAGTCTCTCCAGACACAACGAGTACAGTCTCTCTAGACACAACGAGTACAGTCTCTCCAGACACCACGAGTACAGTCTCTCCAGACACAAACAAGTATTCTTTTCTGTCAAGCCTCTTCAGGCTCTACCACAAGTATTCTTTTCTGTCAAGCCTCTTCAGGCTCTACCACAAGTATTCTTTTCTGTCAAGCCTCTTCAGGCTCTACCACAAGTATTCTTTTCTGTCAAGCCTCTTCAGGCTCTACCAAGGTTTACAAAGAAAGGGGTTTAAGCTTTTAAACTATCAAGTTTGAAGCTCAAACCAATACAATGTACAATAAGAACTGAGGTATGCTCAGGATATACAAATGTGTACAAAGAATTCTATCAGAGAGTTTTTACGGAGTAAAAACTTGCAGCGTGATGTTTCTCTTGGCTTTCTTGTATATTGATTTTTCTCTTTTTCACTTCTTCTTCGTTGCCTTTGATGGTCTTTAGAGAGGGGTATTTATACCCAAACTTTAATCCGTTGAAATACCACCGTTTAGAGATAGCATTAAATGCTATTTAATCCGTTGTGAGATACGCTTCTGAGAGCTCTGATATTTCTGACACGATACAAGGTTTCTCTTGCATTAAGGCTGCTACAAATGTTGTTGCAGAGGCTGCGTTGCAGAGATTTCCTCAGTGGTGTATGAAATTCAAAATCACCAGGAAAGGTCTCTGTGTTCCTTGCCATAAACGTGTTTGAAAAGGTATGTGTAGTAGAGGTTCAGAAAAGTCTTCACAAACTTCAGCAGAGGGTGCCACGTCATAAGTGAGACTTCAAACAACACTGATACTTCAGACGGGTTGAGCTACTTCAGACAGCTTCAACTCTTCAGACGAGTTCTGCTTCTTCAGACAGCTTCAACACTTAGTCTTTTTATGTAGGCTCATAGTGACTCTTGCTGAAATCACAGATAAATCTTTAAAACATATATGTATCTATGATAAATATTTTAACTCAAATTTTTTAAGCATTAAAACTTGGGAATTGAGTTATCTTAAACATCATATTTTCTCTTATGATATTTTTGAGACTCAACATTCTCCCCCTTTTTAATGATGACAAATTTATTTAAAATACACAAATCTGAGAAGAGTTTTAAAGATAAAAATATAGATAGCTCCCCCTCAGATGGTGATCTCTTAAACTGAATTGATCAAAAATCAATTTCTTATGTACTCCCCCTGAGTCCTGTAATCACTTCAGATTCAGATTTTGTTAGATTTTAATACTCCCCCTTTTGTCATCAATCAAAAGGGAATATCAGAGCTAAACAGTAACAGAGCAATAAATTCACATAGAACATATAGCATAATGTTAACAATGCACTCATAAAAGGATGAGAAAAGTCACTGATTGTATATATGGGAATGTTCAGATAAAGAAACAAACAATCAGACACTTGTCATAAATATGAGAATAAACAAAAGACAATGGCTAAAATGAATAGTCTAATCTTTGTTCTTCAGCAAGGCCTCAGTGAGAAAGGAAATCAAGTCGTCCTTGGCCTTGTTTATTGCAGCTTCCACTGAGGTTTTCAAGTCTTGCTGACCAGATCTGATAAGCTGCTGTTCTTGAAGAATCTGTTCTTGTTGAGCAATCAGATGCTTAGTCTTCTGTTCTTGATCAGCACACTTCTTTTCAAGTTTCTGCACTTTGGACTTCAACTTCAGATTTTCCTTAGCCAAGTCTTGCTCAGATTCATAGAAGATGAGCTGGATGTAGGGGCAAACAAATCTAAGCAGTCCAAATCCTGGCTGCAGTTTGTAGTCAGATGGGCTGAACACAGGGCAAAAGAAGGTGCCAATAGGATTTAGTAGAACCCAATCTTCATGGAACGAGTCAGCAGGTGGAGGAAAGTGATCTCTCATATAGTGATATTTGACAGTGGTTGACTTTCCAAGTCCAACACCAGAATCAACATCAGGACCAGTTGATCCAGAAGAAGATCCAGCATCTTCTCTGATTTTCCAGTAAGAGGACCACAACCAATCTTGAAGTAGATGATCCAGGCCTCCTCCTAGATTTGTGATGAATTATGGTAAAGAGTCCCACTCTGATGAACTCATCACTTCAGGCACAGGTGAGTTTTTCTTTGAATAGCTTTTAGCTTCTTTGAATTTCTCTTCCAGTAAGGGATACCTCGGAACTATTCTATCAGGTTTCACCCAGATTTTGGTGGTTGGCCTGATTGAACAAGTTCTAGGGGGCCTGTAGCCTCTCATCCCAACTCCCTTGAGCAGATCCCTCTGAAACAGCTCAGACTCAGTGTTCAACTGCCTCAAAAGCTCCATTCATCATTAGACAGCCTCAGGGAATCATTTGAGAATGGATTGATGGGAGCCCAAATATGAGCAAGAGGGACACCCTTCCTGATCTTTTCTAATCCACCTGAAGAAGCACTGTATTGATTCCTTACTTCAGCAGCAGTTTTCCTGATTAAGCCAGGATGCAAGGATACAGCAGGTGCTGATCTGAAATACTGTAGCTCTTCAGACAGGGTGCTAAACTTGGGCAGTGAGCAGGGATAAGCAAGCACTTGCTCTGTTTCAACAGAGAGATCTTCTTCCAGAGAAGGTGTAGGAGGTGGAGGTGATGAAGGTAAGAGTTGTATTAGAGCAAGGTCATGGATTTGTGTGGAAGATAATGTGGGCTCAGAGAGGTGATTCTCTGAAGGTTGTGGTGAGGTAGGTTCAGAGGGTTGGTTTTCTGTTTGTGGAGATGGGGAGGTTCACCTTCTTCTTCTGCAGTAGGTGAATCAGACAAAATCTTTCCAACTCAGTAACATGGTTTCTGCTTCCATTTTTAGGGATTATAGAGCACCCTAAGATGGCATGCAAAACCCTAGCCTTGTTTGACATATGCTTTGCATCCAAGCTTACTGGTTCAGAGGTGTCATACAGAAACTCTGTGAACTGCTTCTGTCCTCCATTTCTAGCTTCCCAGCCAGGAGTGAATACAGCTCCTTCAGTTCTGACTTCACAGATGTGAGCAATGATATCTTCATCAACGAAGACAGGAACACCACGTACTGAGGCCTTGATGCTAGTGTAGATACCCTGAGGATTGGGTATTCCTCTGACAGTAGCCCAAAAATCCAGCACACTTTGCTCATGCCACTGTGTCAAGTTGTGATTGAAATACGGAGTCCACCCAGCTGCATCGAACTCAGCAAACAAGTCCATTCCCAGAGATTGAAGATCCTCCAGAACTACACCCTTGGTCTTCACGATGTTGCTTCCAGCAGATTTCTTAGGGGCCATTGGAGAGTTTTCTGAAGAACTTGAGAGAGAAAAAAGATTGCTTGTAGAAGAAGGATCTCAAGAGATGACTACTGAATAGTGAACGGTGAAGTTCAGTGACCCACTAGCTTCCGTATTTATAGACCCATAAAGTAATGATGGCACCTACTGGGTGCGCAGACATAGGAGATCGTGCGAAGTGGAAGAGACAAAATAAATGGAATTAAACCGTCTCATAAAGCCACGTCATTTGTTTACTTCAGACAAGTGACAGATTTCAGAAACCCATATGAATTTCAGACACCCCAAAATTTCAGACAAGTTACTTATTTCAGACAGGCTGAAATTTCAGATACATCATCTTTGACAGATTAGATCACACACATTCAAAATGCATGTATGTTCAGATTATTTCTAATGAACTTAAATCTATCTTCAGTCAGAGGTTTTGTGAATATATCAGCCCATTGATGCTCTGTATCAATAAACTGAATATCAAAAATACCTTTCTGAACATAGTCTCTAATGAAATGATATTTTATTTCTATATGTTTAGCCCTAGAATGTTGAATGGGATTTTTAGACAAATTAATAGCACTTGTATTATCACACAAAACAGGTATAGCAGATATAGTAATGTTAAAGTCTTCTAACTGATACTTCACCCATAACAGTTGTGAGCAGCAACTGGCTGCTGAGATATATTCTGCTTCAGCTGTTGATAAGGCAATTGTGCTTTGCCTTTTGCTTGACCAGCTAATCATATTTTCTCCAAAGAAATGACATCCACCACTAGTGCTTTTTCTTTCAATTCTGTCTCCAGCAAAATCAGCATCACAGTAACCTACTAACCTGCAGTCCTTACTTTTCTTATAGCACAGACCAAGATTAGTAGTACCTTTAAGATATCTGAAAATTCTTTTTATAGCTTTGTAGTGAGTACTCCTTGGATCAGATTGAAATCTAGCACACAGACATACACTGAACATTATGTCAGGTCTGCTTGCTGTTAGATATAGTAATGATCCAATCATTCCTCTATACAGAGTTTGATTCACTGGTTCTTCCTTCTCATCTTTATTTAAAGATGCAGAGGGATGCATTGGAGTTGCCATGGGTTTGCAATCATGAAAGTTAAACTTATTAAGCATTTCCTTTGTATATTTTTCTTGATGGATCCATATATAGTCAGAATCTTGCTTAATCTGAAGTCCTAAGAAAAATTTTAGTTCACCCATTAAACTCATTTCAAATTCTGATTGCATTAACTCTGAAAACTCCTTGCATAATGAAGAGTTAGTTGAACCAAAGATAATGTCATCAACATATATCTGAACAAGTATAAGATCTTTGTTAGACTGTTTTCTAAAAAGAGTTGTGTCCACTTTTCCTCTTTCAAAACCATTTGAGATTAGAAAACTGCTCAATCTGTAATACCAAGCTCTTGGGGCTTGTTTCAGACCATAGAGAGCCTTTTTGAGTTTGAAAACATGTTCAGGAAAAGCAATATCTTCAAAACCAGGAGGTTGTCTAACAAAGACTTCTTCTTCAATGAGACCATTGAGGAAGGCACTTTTAACATCCATTTGATATAGCTTGATGCCATTATTTACAACATAAGATAAAAGAATTCTAATTGCTTCTAACCTTGCCACAGGGGCAAAGGTTTCAGTGAAGTCAATACCTTCTTGCTGGTTGTATCCTTGAGCAACTAATCTTGCCTTGTTTCTGACTACCTTGCCTTCTTCAGACAGCTTGTTTCTGAACACCCATTTGGTTCCAATAATAGTTTTCCCATGGGGTTTAGGAACAAGGGTCCAGACATCACTCCTAGCAAACTGATTCAGCTCTTCTTGCATGGCTAGGATCCACCCTTCATCATGCAGAGCTTCATCAATGTTCTTTGGCTCTATTTCAGATAGTGTGAAGTCTATTAATCAGTTTGAGCATTCAAACTTGACTCAAAGACTTAATATCCTTTAGTTTTAATGATTAACAAATAAGATTATATAAACAGATTCTACTGAGAAAGGTATTGGTTTGTTGATTGTGTTTCAGGATGAAATATTTATCAGAATCAGAAGATTAGGATCAGAAGAACAAATGCAGGATCAAATATAAAGAAGCTATCTGAAGAATGCAACTCGTCTGAAGTGCGCAAACCGTCTGAAGACGTGAAGACCATATGAAGACAACATAAAGCAGTCTAAAGAAAAGAAGCAGTCTGAAGAAAAGAAGCTTTCTGAAGCAACGAAGCTGTCTGAAGAAGCAGAACTCGTCTGAAGAGTTGAAGCTGTCTGAAGTAGTTCAACCCGTCTGAAGTATCAGTGCTGTCTGAAGTCTCACTTATGACGTGGCACTCTCTGCTGAAGCTTGTGAAGACTTTTCTGAACCTCTGCTGCACGTACCTTTTCAAACACGTTTATGGCAAGGAACACAGAGACCTTTCCTGGTGATTTTGAATTTCATACACCACTGAGGAAATCTCTGCAACGCAGAAATTACAGCAACAACGATGGCAGCTTTATAGCAGCACCAACGTTGTACTTTGTCAGAATTGTGAAGACACCCAGAAGCATGTCTCACGATGGATTGAATAGCATTCAATGCTTTCTCTAAATGGTGGTATCACAACGGAAATATCATCATCACCAATCCAAAAGAAAGCACAAGAAAAGCACAGGAGACTAAGCAAAAGCAACAAAGAGAAGTGTTTGAATGAAATATTTTAATTCAAACATATTTTATCATCTGCAAGAAACAGCCATTGAAAAAGACACCTCACTCAAAGAAGAAAGGAGAAATGGTGTCAGGAAGCAAACAGAAAAGGAGCATATACAAAATAAGCAAGAGGACAAATCCAACGGATACCTCCTCATATACACTCCTAAGAAAAGCAGAGAAAATCAGAAGTCAGCTGAAGAAAAGTAAAAGGATATCAAGAGAGAGAACATGCAAAATAATATCAAGAAAATCTTTCTAAAAGAGCTCATCTACAGAAGTGTCAGAACAGGACTGTCTGAACACATATCTGCTAAAGAAGAAGCAACCGTTTGAGACACTATTACATAACGGCTATATGAGCCACATCATCAACATCTCAACGGTATCATGAATCATCTTCAAACGGCTATATTCCAACAGAACATATAAATAGCCTCAAGGAAGAATTTGAAGATGTTGAACTCATTCACTTAGTTCAATCAGTTGATCAAGATATATCAGAAAAATCTTATTGGTGTTGACCATGCTTACTTGAATCAACCATGTTGTCGATCTATTGGTCAGTCAGACAAAATTATTGATCAAACAGAATCAACCTAGTTAATCAGGCTGAATGCCTTATGGTTAACAAGAGTTGACTTGAGCTTAAATGGATCATGAAGATGTCAACTAAGTTTGATCAGAGAGTTGGTTCTCAATCAGGCTACTGACTAGCTGGTCAGTTAGTTAGGTTGTTCAGTTGGTCTGTTTGATCAAGTGAGATGATTGTTCGAAAGGAAATCATGCTGAACAATTGACTATCAAACTGGGTACGGTTTGAAGCTTTGATATACCTTGGTGTTCCTATGATATGGGTGAGAATGTAGCCCATGGAAACTAATGGTTTGAGAACAAGGCTGGAGCATCATTTCACATCTTAGTTAGCCTACTCTCAGAGGATGTATTCCTCATAGAAAGACAGGGATTGTATTTAATTCAAACACTTGTATCACTGTCTATCCTTGTACTTAGTTTGTAATGTCTGTATCCTGAGTGTGTACTCAGTAATCTCTATGTACAAGTAGAATCTAAGTTTAGAGGTTCTGGAGAACATCTAACTTGGATTGAGTAGTGAAAATACTCTACACTTGGATAAGTGTCTGAGAGCCTGGAGAGGCTTGGTGGAAGAAAGAATACTCATGATGTCTGGAGAGACAGTACTCGTGATGTCTGGAGAGACTGTACTCGTGATGTCTGGAGAGACTGTACTCGTGATGTCTGGAGAGACTGTACTCATGGTGTCTGGAGAGACTGTACTCGTTGTGTCTGGAGAGACTATACTCGTTGTAGAGCCTGGAGAGGCTTGATAGAAAAAAATACTCGTTGTAGAGCCTGGAGAGGCTTGATAGAAAAGAATACTCGTTGTAGAGCCTGGAGAGGCTTGATAGAAAAGAATACCGCAATGAGTTGCCTGAAGAGGCAGTTGAAAACAAAGTAATACTTGTGTAGGCCTGAATAGGCTGTGAATAATACTTGTATCTGTGGATTCAGATAGTGGAAAATCCAGTGGTGGTTTGCCTCTGGGACTGGATGTAGCTCACGGGTTTGTGGGTGAACCAGGATAAATTCCTTGTCTAAGTTTTCTTACCCTTATCTCTTATCAATTCTGTTTATACTAATCAAGGGGTCAGAATGAATAATCTGATATTTTATAAAGGGCACAAAACATCTTTTAAAATTAGTTTTTACCAGCCGTCTGAAAACTTCAGACAGCATCTTTAAAAGCCTGTCTGAAATCTCTATGCCTAAGTTTTTCTTCAATCTATTTACTTCCAGTTTTTAATATTTAAGTTGGAATTTGAAAGTATTTTCTATAATAAACTTAACATAACTATTTCAATAAAATGATCTTTCATATGAACAAAACATGAGATATCTCTTATATCATTTGAAGCTTTACAAAGAATGTTCCTTGAAGAACTTCTGAAATAAATTCTCAGAAGTGAGTCTGAAAGAGATCAGTTCAAAAATCAGGAACAGACTTCAGACAACCTCTAGTCGTCTGAAGTATTTCAGAAATTGTGCTGAAAATACTCTTTGTATTAATCTTCAGAAGATACCTTGAGAAGCCTCTGTTTAAAACAATCTTAAGCTTTAGAAGAAACATTGTTTTTCTTATCTTCCACATGTTTCAACTATCTCTGATCTTAAGACTTATTTTTAACGGTGCCCATATTCATGTTTTAAATTAAAGATTTCCAAAAATTGTTAAAAAGCTTGAAACACTATTCAACCCCCCCTTCTATTGTTTCCTGTGGTTCTAACAGATAGGAGAGCAAGAGAATTCAGAATCTTGAATTTTGATCTTGTCTTAACTCCTTCTGAAGTGCTGCCAATGATTTGCTCCTTAGGATGATGTGATTTGTATTTCCAATCAGGTTTCTGAGGAAGTGTCACATCTGTTTGTTCTGTTTGAGACTCAACATTTGTCTGAAGAGGTTTGGTAACAGTAGGTACTTCAGACAGCTGCTCATCTTTCGAGCTGCTGTGGTCATTCAGCTCCATTCCTGCAAAGTCCTCCTCTAGATCTGATAGTTCCCTATCAGTCTCTTTGTTATCATTGAATTTAACATGAATAGTTTCTTCAACAGTTAAAGTTCTAGAGTTATACACTCTATAGGCTTTAGATGTTTCAGAATATCCAATAAAAAATCCTTTATCAGACTTTGCATCAAATTTTCCAAGATCATCCTTGGTGTTGAGTATAAAACATTCACACCCAAAGGTGTGGAAGTATGATATGTTGGGTTTTCTTCCTTTCCACAGTTCATAGGCAGTCTTTTTCAGAATTGGTCTTACCAATATTCTGTTTTGAAGGTAACATGTTGTGCTAACAGCTTCTGCCCAGAAGGATCTTGGTAAGCTGCATGAGTTGAGCATGGTCCTTGCCATCTCTTGCAAACTTCTGTTCTTTCTCTCAACAACCCCATTCTGTTGAGGTGTTCTAGCCACAGAGAAATTGTGTGAGATCCCATTCTCATCACAAAACATTTGAAAGTTTGTATTCTCAAATTCTCCACCATGATCACTTCTGATGACAGAAATACAGAATCCTTTCTCATTCTGTACCTTCTTGCAGAATATTGTGAAATTCCTAAAAGTCTCATCCTTGCTTCTTAGGAATAACACCCAAGTAAATCTAGAATAGTCATCAACAATGACCAAGCCATATTTCTTACCACTAAGACTTTCTGTTCTAATAGGACCAAACAAGTTAATGTGTAAAAGTTCTAGTGGTCTGCTAGTTGAAACAACATCTTTGCTCTTAAAAGAGTTTCTTGTTTGTTTCCCTTTCAGACAACTTTCACATAAAATGTCAGATTTGTATGAAAGCTTGGGCAATCCTTTAACAAGATTGTGTTTTGCTAATCTTGAGATTAATCTCAAGCTGGCATGCCCAAGTCTTTGATGCCAAATCTGTTTTTCATCTTCAACAGAAATAAAACACTTTACATTTTGACTTGCTAGATCCTCTAGATCAATTTTGTACACATTGTTGTGTCTCTTAGCAGTAAAGAGGATTTGCTTAGAGGAGTCTTTGACTATGCATCCTTCCTTAGTAAAATCTACCACATAACCACTGTCACATAATTGACTTATGCTCAGTAAGTTATGTTGTAGTCCCTCCACTAGAAGTACATTTTTAATAAGGGATGAAGGAGATATACCTACAGTCCCTATTCCAATGATCTTCCCTTGCTGATTTCCACCAAAGGTGACCATTCCACCAGCTCTAGGTCTAAGGTTTTGGAACAAAGACCTTTCTCCTGTCATGTGTCGCGAGCACCCACTGTCCAGGTACCATTTGTGGGGTCTCCTTTGTCCTGTTAAACACATCTGCAATAGGAATAATTAAGTTGTTAGGTACCCATAATCTTTTGGGTCCTTTCTTGTTAGCTTTGGGCCTTATTTTTCTCTTGTTTTTGCACTCAGCCACATTGTGTCCAGGCTTACCACAGTGAGAACACCCAGTAACCTTCTTTTTGCCTTTAGAAAATTTTAAGACAGTAGGAGAATCAGACATGTTATGATCACAAAAGCCTAGTCCACTTTTGTCAAGGGAATGCCTTTGATTTCCAAGCATTATATTCAGATTTTTAGTTCCTTTGACAAATTTGGCCAGATCTTTTGTCAGTTCCACAACCTGCTTCTGAAGTTTCTCATTCTCTTCAAACACTGCTTGTGAACTGCAGTTTTCAGTCTCAAGAATCTTTTCCTTGAGCATAATATGTTCTATCTCAAGTGCCTCATATTTGTTACACATTTCTGTGTGGGCTTTGGATAGATTCTTATACTCTTGGAAAAGTTCCTTGGAACTTTCCACCAGATCATCATACATTTCTTGTAGAGTAAGAGGAAATACTTCAGCTTCAGAGCTGTCTAAAGATGGTAGACTAGCCATGAGACACAGATTTGCCTTTTCTGAAGTGTCTTCCTCTTCTTCTGAGGTTGATTCATCAAGGTTTTCCCATGTTGCCATAAGACCTTTCTTCTTTTTGAAAAACTTATTCTTCTTGAAGTTGTTTTTCTTCAGTCTTGGGCAATCAACCTTCATATGCCCTGATTGCTTACATTCAAAGCAAATAATTTTATCAGTGTTAGACTCTTTACCTGTCTTACCTGATTTGGATGATGAAGGTTGGTTCTTTCTGAACTTTCCTCTGTTCTGCAACATTCTCTTGATCTTTCTGCTTAAAAGAGCAAGATGATTGTCATCTTCTGAGCTATCTTCAAAATCTTCATCTGCTTCTGAAGTTTCCTCAGCTTGCATAGCCTTCATGCTGCCATGCCTAGACTGTTTGGCCTTGGAGTTTAGAGCTAGAGACTTCTTCTTGTTGTCATCTTCTCCAAGCTCAAGCTCATGGGCTTTGAGAGATCCCAACAGTTCTTTCGTTCTCAGAGAGTTCAAATCTCTTACCTCTTGAATGGCAGTGACTTTAGGTCTCCAGGACTTAGGTAGACTTCTTAGAATCTTCCTGTTGTTGTCTCCAGATTCATAGGTTCTTCCTAAGGACCTGAGTCCATTGGTTATGGTCTGAAACCTCCCAAACATTTGGTCAATGGTTTCAATTTCTCATACTGATGTATAAGCATGCTGATTTTGGATTGCTTGACAGTTTCAGTCACTTCATGGGCTGCTGCAAGAGTATCCCAAATCTCCTTGGCAGAAGTGCATCCATGGACCTTCTCATATTCTGATTTATTCAAGGAACATATCATATAGAGTTTGGCTTTAGCGTTCATCTGGACTCTAGTCTTCTGCTCCAAGGTCCATTCAGTCTTAGGTATAGGCACACCATTTTGTATAGGCACATAGTCTCCATCAGTGACCACATCCCAAACATCAATGTTGTTGCTCTTAATGAACAACTTCATACGATCTCTCCAGTAGTGGTAATCCACTCCATTGAATGCTGGGGGTCTTGTGATAGAGGCTCCTTCTGTGATGTATTGCCTGTTGCTGTTAGAAGCTTCCATTTGGATCTTTCAGTCCTCAAACACTTGTTAGGTGCTTCAACCCTAAGTAGAGCTCTGGTACCAACTGTAGGAACACAGGGAAACACTAGAAGGGGGGGTTGAATAGTGTTTCTAAATATTTTAGAAAGCTTTTCGCAAACAGGTGTTAAAAACACGATTTCAGACAGGCTCTTAAAGGGCTGTCTGAAGTTTTCAGACGGCTTGTAAAAACTAATTTTAAAAGATGTTTTGTGCCTTTATAAAATATCAGATTAATTAGTCTAACCCCTTGATTAGTATAAAAAGAATTGACAAGAGATAAGGGTAAGAAAACTTAGCCAAGGAATTTATCCTGGTTCACTCACTACCACTGTGAGCTACGTCCAGTCCCAATGCCAACTAGCAATTAGATTTTCTCTTAATCTTTCAAGATTACAAGTATTCTTTTACAGTCAAGCCTCTTCAGGCTCTACAACCAAGTATTCTTTTACAGTCAAGCCTCTCCAGGCTCAAACCAACAAGTATTCTTTTTCAGACAAGCCTCTCTAAGCTCAACAACCAAGTATTCTTTTACAGACAAGCCTCTCCAGGCTTAAACAAACAAATATAGAGAAGATAAAATGCGTAAGCTTACAAACTATATCAGTCTTGAAGCTTAAACAATTACAAATGTACAGAAAAACTGAGGTATGCTCAGGATATTACAATATGTGTACAAAGATAAATATTATCAGAGTTGTTGCAGCGAAAAACTTGCAGAGTTTTAGTTCTTTTTCACAAAAATTCTTCTCTTTTGATGGTCTTAAAGGAGGGGGTATTTATACCCAAATATCAATCCGTTGGAGAAAACCACCGTTTAGGAATAGCATGAAATTCGTTGTGAGACAGCCTGTTGTGAGCTCTGACATTCTCTGGCATTTTCTGACAATTCCTGACACGTTACAAGTTTTGCTCCTCCCAAAAAGTTGCTTTTTGTTGTTGCTGCAAGGGCTACGTAGCAGAGGACACGTATGGCAGAGAACGTGCTTGAAATTCAAAAAGGAATGCTAGCTGTTATAACAGAAAACGTGCTTGATTCAAAAAGAGCTTCAGACGTCTTCACAATCTTCAGACTAGAGGTGCCACGTCATCAAAAGACTTCAAACGGCAGTGATACTTCAGGCGGGTTGAGTTACTTCAGATAGCTTCAACTCTTCAGACGAGTTCTGCTTCTTCAGACAGCTTCAACACTTAGTCTTTTTATGTAGGCTCATAGTGACTCTTGCTGAAATCATAGATAAAACATTAAAGCATATATGTATCTATGATAAATAATTTAAGTCAAATTTGTTAACCATTAAAACTTGGGAATCTAGTTGTCTTAAAACATCATAAACAACCTTATGATATTTTTGAGACTCAACATTATCTTTGTGGATCAAGTGCTTACCATCAGGCCAAAAGCTATAGCTGATAGCAAGGGCGCAACTTTATTTCCTTAAGGGATAGAGCCGCATTTAGCTTAAGGGGCTGCGCCCGTTAGAGGCGCCATGGGTTGGGATGTTAAGCCCATCGAATCCTAAGGGTGACGCTGACAATTAAAGCCAACAATCTCCCCCCCAGTGTCAGTCGGGGGATTCGAACCCATGACCTTGCTCTGATACCACTTTGTGGATCAAGCGCTTACCATCAGGCCAAAAGCTATAGCTGATAGCAAGGGCGCAACTTTATTTCCTTAAGGGATAGAGCCGCATTTAGCTTAAGGGGTTGCGCCCGTTAGAGGCGCCATGGGTTGGGATGTTAAGCCCATCGAATCCTAAGGGTGACACTGACAATTAAAGCCAACAAGCTGAACAACTAAAATTGATAGTCGTTTCTAGTTCCTAAGCTTGTTTATGGTTAACATGGATCAAAAGGTCTTTTCAAGGTTGTAATGAGGCTGGGTTATCAAGAAATTATGGTTTTTCTGGATAAACAATGAACATTTAGAATAGAGAGCATCTTTGGATGTTGCTTTTGATCTTCTCTCCTTCCACCATTTTTTTTCTTGATTTATTTCTCTTCTTTGCAGGCCTCTTTCCTTGTTTGAAGATGCACTCCCCCCAACTTATTCAATTTACTTTTTCTTTTTGATTTTAAGGGGAGTGATCTTCTTTTTCTTTTTGTTTTTCTGTACCTGCTCCTTGGAATTTCAACCTTTTCTTCCCATTATTTTTCTACTTGCCACCTTGCTCTCTATCCCAAATGTGTGAGGGACAGGATATATATATATATATATTTATTTTGGCTTGGGTGAACAAGAATAATCAATTAAGGCTCAAAATGGGTTATCAAAAATTTGGAAAAATTGTACCAAGGTTGGCTTTTTGGCTCTGGGCGAATATATTGAAAAAAAAATTTTTTTTTGCCTTTTTCATTTCCATATTTTCCAAAAACAGGATAAGCTCCAAAAACTTAATCAATAAAAGTTGACAGACTGTGGTGAAAAACTCTCAAATTTAGTGTTTGGGCTCTCAACTCACCGGTTACTTGGTTAAATTCCTTGATAAAACATTTACTGATTTTAATTAACTACCCTGATAGATTCTCATGTGAAGTATCCTAATCTTAATTGATTATGGAATTAATTACAAGACCTTTTTTCTTTCCTAATCTGGTTAATTCAACTGCCCAATTTCAGAAATTTTGAAAAAAATTTCCTTACTTTCCTAATTCCTAGGTCCTAAAAATTTTAAAAATCCTAAAATTAAAAATAAACAAAATCCTAATTAATAAAATAAAAGAAAATAGAAAATAAAAGAACGAAAAGAAAGAAAAACACCAATGCCAATCTTCATCCTCTGTATCCTGTGGGTCCTTGTTATATGTTGTTGCCGCTTCACCTCCCTCCTGGAAGAATAGGCCTGTCCCCAGACCACTGCTAGAATATCCGGAACTCTTCAAACAACATGCCTGAGTATGGGTCTTGCAGCAGCCTGCGTACTCTTGAATCTCATGGGATCATATTCTATGATCCTTTTCTTCATGTCTTCTCCTCGTGAGCTAAAGCCACGGGAAAGACTAGTAATTTATTCCTAGGCATCTGAAAAGTCAAATAACAACAATTAGTTGCTAAATACATTTATTTTAATGATGCCTTATTGCAAATACCAATTCATGAAGAACATGGAAGCCTATCACTAACCAATTGCATGCATAAAGAATTATTTTCAACAAAAACAAAAAAAAAAATTTACTGCACTTGGTAATGCCTTCCTAAAAACAGAATATACTAATTTGTTTTGCAAGTATTCAATTAATCCATAGAAAGTGAGAGTTTAAAATTTTTTGAAAGAGATAGAACATAACACTTTCCAATTTAATAACTTACAAAACAAAAAGTATTCCAATCAAGCACATTGTTCTTCATGTTCCACACAGCCAGAAACACATTAAGGATAGCAGATAATAATATTCATGATCTTAAAGTTGCTATCCTAAAGTGCAAATCATGAAAGCAAAATAGATGAAGATTTTGATTGGTAAAAAAAATAAAAAAATAAAAGAAAAATATGAAATTTGAAAGTTTCAAAATTGATTGAAGTTTGTGAATGGAAAAAGTGAAAAGAAAAGCTTAGGAAGTAGAGAAACAGTACATGAGAAAATAGAAAATTTTTAAATTTTCGTACTGCTGCGCTTCACCTGCGCTTAGCGCAAGTGAAGCGCAGAAAACAGTGACTAAATTGCAATATGCGCTTTACCTGCGCTTAGCGCAGATGAAGCGTAGAAAACAAAATAAGATTTTGCAAATTTTAGTCACGTTTTCTGCTACTTCCTATTGTTTAAAAAATATTTTATTTTCCACAAACTTATTCCAATCAATTTTGAAAATTTCCTAAATCCTAAAAAAATGAAAAATCCTAATTAACAAACAAAAAGAAAAGAAAACAAACTAAAAACTTAAAAATCTCTGGGTTGCCCCCTAAGAAGCGCTTGTTTAACGTCTCATAGCTCGACGCCTGCTCTGTTAGGGTGGCTGATACTGAAATCTTTTGGTGAGCTTGTGAGTTGCACCCTTCCTTTCTTTGGCACATAAGCCTCCCCATAACATTGCCTTGGAGCAACTTGTAGTGTGAAATGTCTTTAAGCATTTGGGCTTCTTTTTGGAATTAGACCATGCCTCTGACTCCCTTGGCTTGACTCTTTTTTTCTTTATTTTCTTGCTCTCAAGTGCATGAGTCTTTTTCTCTTGAAGCCTTGATGATTCACCATTGGTTGCTCTCAAATTCTTTGCCTTGCAGGGGTCCTTGATATGAAACACTCCTGACCACTTGATCTTCAATCTGGCTCTAGGCTCTTAGTTTGGTTCTAGCATGACTTTCCTTCTCTTTGCCTTGTTCTGGTCAGTGTGCTTGCATGCCTTTCTTTTGGGGGGTCTAGAGGGATTATTACTTGTACCATACCTTTCTTGATCTTCCTTTGCAGGACTGGTTAGATAAGGCACGGTCGTTGGTTTTGATATATCTTCCCTTCCTTCCTTGGGCTTTGATTCATCATCCCTCTGTTCACCTTTTTCCTCTGTTTCAGGTTCACCTTTCTCTTTTTCCCTTTCACAGTCAGATTCTTCTTCAAGCACCATCTTTTGTGTTTCATTTTCTCCTTCTTCTTTTTCTTCTTCTACTGCACCTTCTTCCTCTTTCTTTTCTTCAGCAGCTTCTTCTAATTTCTTTTCTTCATTAAGAATGAAATAATAAAGAAAAAGGATGTTCCTCTTCTTCATCACGGTGAAAAACTAAGTGCATTTGATATGGTAAACCTTTGACTTGCAGTGCATGTGTAAACACTTCTTTTTCATCTTCTTCCTCTTCCTCATCAACTTCTTCTGCTTCTTTTTCTTGTGCTTCTTCAGTTTCCTCTTTTTCTTCTTCTTCTTCTTCTTCTTCTTCTTCTTCTTCTACTTCTTCTAGTTCTTCTTCTTGTGCTTCTTCAGTTTCCTCTTCTTCAGCTTCCTCTTCTTGAATATCTGGAAAAGATCAGTCACCGTTGAGATGATTACCTCCGCAAAAGTCACAAATTAATTATGATGACTGGATAGGATAAGCGTGAACTATTTGCGGTGGCTGAGAAAGGTTGGCTATCTACTTATTGAGTGCTTCTAATGACTGCTCCAACCTCCTGAGTCCATCTTCAACGATCTGCTTATGGGGTGAAACATCATCTTGAATCGGTGCATGAGAGAAATATTTTGATTCTTGCTTGAATGAAGAAGTGTGTGCCTTGGTTTGAATGTAACATGGCTTGCAACAAAATCTTCTTGCAAATTTTTCTGCTACCACGTTCCAATTGTTCAGACTTCGGCTGGGGTGTGACATTAACCAATCTTTGGCTGTTCCTGCAAGAGAAAAGGAAAATAAACGTAAGCATGCAACTTCTTTGTCCTTCTCTTCAAAACCAATAGTTTCAACGTGTTCCAGGAATGTAAAAAGATGTTTATTTGGATCCTCGTGTGCCAATCCTATGAACTTTTGAGCTTTAACAAGTTGAAGATGTGCTCCATCTATTTCCACAGCTTTTGTATAAATTGGGTGACCAGTACTTGAATGATGAAATAGTCCCTTAGGCATGATATAATCTCCCAAAGTCCTCCTTCTGGATTGTGTTCCTTCCATTAATTGATTTTGAGATACCTGTCAAAAGTACTTATTCAAGAATCTCAAACAATTGTTAGCTCAGGAAGGTGGACTAATTTTTTTTAAAAATAATAAAAAAAGAAAATAAATAAAAAATAAAAAGAAATATGAAAATTACACTTTTTGAAAATTTTTGAAACAAATGAAAATTCAATCACTAAACTATACAAATTGAGACACCGCTCCCCGGCAACGGCGCCAAAAACTTGATGGGTTTCCTGGCAAGTTTACCAGTAGTCCAGTAGTTTTAGAGTAAGTGAGTTATCGTATCCATAGGGAGCGGTTTTAACTTGTAGAGTTATAGTAATTGTATTTTCAATAAAACATTTTCGCAAAAAGGTTGGTTTTACGGAATAATAAAATAAACAAAGATAACACGAGATAATAGTATTTAGGACTAGGATTTGATTTCGTTTCATCTCCCCCCTTGTGTACTTGAACTCATTTTCCCTTATTTATGATCATACTTGTAATTACCTTAGCATTGTTTAATTACAATAATTATAAGGCATGTCTGGTAATTATCGTACCCGCAAATTCCCCTATAATATCATAATTAAACGCCAAAAGCTATTCTCTACAGGCATTCAAAGTGGCATTTGGCGACCCCGAACATTCCCCGTATTTTGCAATCAGCGATATCGATTTAACCATACTTTCACATAAGGCACCTACGGAGGGGTGTGTCAATCACTTAACCTCTGATCGTTAGAATACAATCCTTATGCTACGATATAATTAAACCGAGTACCTTTAGCAATCCGAGAATAAGCTTCATGAACAGCTCCATGCTCACCTACCTCTGATACTAGCCGGAGTTCCACTTTTTGTATCCAGAGAACTAGCCTACCATCCCGGCGCACGCGCGGAGTTGATACATTACACACAACATAAAGATACCGATAGATTACAAGCATAGAATCATAAATAAATAGAAAAGAGAATTCTTATACACAAGGGGATCGAATCTACTACATCAAATCCTACTAGAGAGTTTAGCTACTCATGGTAGCCATTACTAACTACTGAGAAATCTGTCACCTTTCTCAATCCTATACTACTCTCTCTCCCTATCAGTCTTTATGGTCCCGAGGACCGTGTCTATGACCTTTGCAAAGGGCTCTATTTATAGAGTTGGAAAACCTTCAAGGGATCAGGTTATGATGTCACTGGTGAGTGTTTAATCCAATCAGAGGCTGCCTTTTCATTAATTGACGTCACTGTTGTGAAGCTTGACCAATCAGGAGCTTCCCTTTCATTAATTGACGTCACCTGCGCGCGGCTTCATTAATCAGGACACGCGCTTCATGTGCGCTTAGCGCACATGAAGCCTGGCCAATCTGCTTATGCACTCCACGCGCGCTAAGCGCATATGGAGCGTGTGACTCGCTGCAGCTTTCCTTGATTTGTGGATCTAACCTCTTGATCTCCTTCTGATCTTATCTGGTTTTCCTTTATCCCTTTATCCAAATTATTTTTGTATTTATCTGCTTTGTATTTGAATTGAAGAGATTCTTTGCAGGATTCTATGATTATCTTCTATTTATTTCAATTTGAATCTGCAACAACCTTCTTTTTGATGCAATTTTCTCTCTTTCCAAATCTCCTGTAATCTGCATAAAATAACAGATTTTTATTTAAAATAGCATCATATTCAAATTTATATCAAATAAATACAAATATTGTAAATATTAATAAAAAGGGATATTTTGGGGCATAATTTACTATTTTAACCTTGATAAGTGTAATAAAAACTATATGAAAATAATTCTAATTTTACACTTATCACTGACGCAATTGGCTTCCATGGTCGGCCAATAGTATCCCGCTCTAAGTATCATCCGAGCTAACGAATGCCCTCTGGGGTGGTGACCGCAAACGCCTTCATGGACTTCTACCATGACATAATTAATGAGATCACTCGAGATGCATTTCATCAATAGCTGTGTTCCTATCGACAAAGCAGTACCGGGCTTCCTGTCTCTGAATCCGCCTTGCTTCCTCGGAATCATTTGGTAACGAACCGTCCTGTAGGTACTTTTGGATGCCCGTATACCAACACTCCTCGGAATCAATCGACATCACCATGGTGGGGGTCGGTATGACCTCCCGGATAACAGACTTGTTATTCTCGGATGATCTCGTACTTGCTAGTTTTGAGAGTACGTCGGCCCTGGCGTTCCTCTCTCTTGGAATGTGATTAATTTCAACCTCGGAAAAGCTACCACAAAAACTTTTAACCTTTTCCAAGTATTTTAGAAGTAAAGGGTCCCTAACCTGGTAGTCACCCTTCACTTGAGAAACCACCAATTGGGAGTCGTTGTTGACTCGTACTCGACATACCCCGACCTCTGATGCCATCTGTAACCCTGCGATCGTGGCCTCGTACTCGGCCTGATTGTTGGATGTTGGGAACGAGAAACTCAAGGAATGCTCTAGGATGACCCCCTGTGGGCTTTCTAAGAGTATGCCGGCTCCACTCCCCTTTGGATTCGAGGAACCATCGACATGCAGCTCCCACCATTCATCGGAAACAGGTTGTGTCGGGGTTAATTTCGCTATAAAGTCTGAAAGAGCCTGAGCCTTGATTGCTTGTCGGGGTTCATATGCTATCCCGAACTCGGATAACTCCACGGCCCAGGTAACCATTCGTTTGGCTAGATCTGGCCGATGTAGGACCTGTCTAATAGGTTGGTTGGTCCGCACCACGACTTGGGCAGCTTGGAAATATTGGCGAAGTCGGCGAGTAGCCGTTATCAGGGTCAATGCAATTTTCTCAACTTTGGGATACCTGAGCTCTGGACCCTGTAGGGCTTTGCTGACAAAGAACACGGGGAATTGAGTACCTTCGACCTCTTGTATCAGGACGACGGTAATTGCTTCATCTGCCACTGATAAATACAAGTACAATGTCTCCCCGGGCATGGGCCTTTTTAAAACGGGAGGAGACGCCAATATGGTTTTGATCTGTTGAAAGGCCTCTTCGCATTCCTCGTCCCACATAAATGATTTACCTTTCTTGAGAAGGCGAAAGAAGGGAAGCACCCGAGATGCGGATCTCGCAATAAACCTGCTTAGGGCGGCAATCCTTCCTGTTAGCTGTTGAACCTCCTTCACGGATGTAGGACTCTTCATGTCAAGGACAACCTGATAACACTCTGCTAGGAGCTTGGACCTGCAAGACCTACATTGGAGGATATGCACCAACTTCAAGCAAGGAAGAGTTGGAGAAATTAGTGCCCTACAAATAAAGGGACACTACCCTACAAAATAAAGGTCACTACCCTACAGAAGGACACCTTGACCCTAGATAGGACCCTTGTCCTATGGACCACCCTTAATTAGGACTCTCTTGTATTTTCTTTTTATTTTTGAATTTTCCTTTTATTTCATCCTAGTTGGGTGCTAATTGTATGGGTTTATTGGTTAGTAGGTTGCCTTACTATAAGGCTTAGGGAGTCATGGGTTCTATTCCCACCTAGGATAGAATTTCTTTCATCTTGTAATTTTTTTACATGAGTGGGGCGCATTTTAGAGGTTTAATGGCTTAAGACTTAGCTTAGCCATAAACCTTTGGGGCCTTGGGTTCAAAACCCACTTAGCAGTGTTTTCACTCATCTTTTATTTTTCTCCCATTTTATTCCCTTAAAAATCCGCCCCCTTCCCCCTCCACTCCTATATAAAGGAGTCTTCTCCTCTTGTATTGAACACATTGAATTTTGAAGTAAAGGCATTATGCCCAATTTTCTCCTCCCTTTGTGAGTTGAGTGAGGCTTGGTGGTTGTTGCTCAAACCATATTGAGACTTATCTAATTCTCCTGAATTAGTGGCGTCTGGCACTGGACTTATCTGCTGCAAGTGGACTCTTGCTTCAGTGGCGTCCTTCCCATTTCTTCCTCTCCACTTTTTCTTTCATTTTCTCTCATTTTCTTTCATTTTCTCGCCCAAAATAGCTGCTGACCTGCACCTATTTTGCGCCTTTTAATGCTTGTTTTTCAATTCTAATCGGTGGTTTTTGCTCAATTCTAGATCCTACAACTATCCGGCTATCAATTATTCCCTCCCCCTTGAAAAGGATTTGACCTCAAATCTGAAAATTCAGAAAGAAGCCTTAAGAGTAATGAACTGGGTAGAAGAAGGGGATGGATGACAAAATTTAGGAAGTAAGAAGATACTTCCCTTAGCCCTTGGAGAGTAGAGTTAGAGGTCCACAAGTTGAACATCTTCCTTGAGCCTAGACAACAAGAAGAAGACCCATAAGTATTATTCCAAAGCAAGCAAAGTGAAGGCTCAAAAATACTTGGGGATCATAAATATTGGCAAAAGAAAAACATAGGAGATAAACAAGAGGTATTTGAGATAAGGGTTAGAAAACTCCCTTAATGAAGATTGAGCCCTCTTGTCTACGTACTTTGTGGATTTAGATCCTGGATCAAAGACTAATCTTTTGAAGCCCTCCCTTGCAAATAAAAGAAGTAAGTGGTCATGGAGAAGGCTTAGGAAATAAATTCCACATAAGTACAAAATGTGTTTCAATGTGCAACATTCATCAAAATATTCTACACTATGTTCCCAAATAAATGCACAAGTGAAACTATGTGGCATGAATGTTTTAATATTTTTCATTAACATCCCAACATTTTTATTGAACATAACACATGCATCTTGATTATGATTGTCAAAAGTGTAGTGCATATGTTCATGCCATGAAGTACTCATGCAAGTTTGTTCAAGAGCCATATCCATACTAAAGCACTCACTTAAGTAAGATGACACCTTTTGCATATTATCATATGTGTTCATGAAAGGTGAAATACCAAAAGATCCACAGTGAGTATGCATATCAACAAGCATATCATCATTTGAATTAGATGTCAAACAAGTTTTCCTACATGTGATAGCTTCATCCAAAATTTTATCCTTTTTACTAACTAGTTCAAGAGCATAATACACATCTTTGTATGAAATAATTATTTTTGGTCTAAAATGTGTATTCATTCTATAAACACAAACCAAAGGTACATGAATATTCAATCCATCTTTATTATCATTCCTATCATGCAATCTAAATTGATCAAAGGAATTGATTAAACATGCATCTCTAGTAAGTTTCATGGTACTCTTAAACTTAGTTGGCTTTTCTAAAAATGCAATAGTTTCCAAAGCATCATCAACATTTTTTATTTCATTCAAACATGTAATGCTTTGAGGCATATAATTGTGCATAGAAGAGGGCATTTCATGCATAAAGAAAGTTAGTCTAGGAAACTCCCTCTCAATAGCTTGAGTTGTCCTCTTTGCAACAACAGAAGTACTTGCCATCAACTTATTCATGCCTTCACACAAAGGGTTAGCTAACAAAGGATCACAAGATAAAATTAGTTGCTTTCCCAAGTTTTTGTTTTTCACTTCTTCTATTTGCACTCTTTCTACCTCCTTTTCTTTTTCTCTCTTAAGCCTTTCTTCTTCTTCTTTTTCTAATTGTTCCTTCTTTTCTAATTTTCTTCTCTCTTCTATCTCAATTAAGGATTTTGAAAGGCATTTTGAAAGTTTATCTTCAATTTTATTACAAAATTTTTCTAACTTTCTTCCAATTCTATCTTCAAAAGAATCTTTTGTACTTTTCCTATTCTCTCTTTTATTATACCTTTGTCTTTCTTCTTCATACTTTCTTTCTTCATCATATTTTCTAAACTTTCTTTCTTCCTCATACCTCCTCCTATCATGGTTAGGGTTAACATAACTCATTTCCTTCTTCTTACTATCTTCAAAATGATATCTACTTATTTCTCTTTCCTTCCTTTCTTTTTTATACCTTTCATCATGAGAAGAGTGTCTTCTCACTTCCTTTTCTCTTCTAAATTCTCTCCTATCTTCATCTAGCTCCTTTCTCCACGTTCTATATGACATCTTAAATTGATTTTATTTGAAAGCTTTTTAAAGGACCTCACCACTCACTAAGTGTTTACACTCAATGGAATGTAATCACTCGTGTATGTCACTCCTTTTGGGCTTTTTCTATAATGAAAACTCTCTTGCCTCTTCTACTCGGTTGGAGGTTGATTAGAAGTTGCAAAGACCAACGTGAGTCTAAGTCTTAACCCTTACCCAAATAGAAGCGCACTAACAAAGAAAAATACCTACTGGAAGAAGATTGGAAAAATCCTAAGACAAAACAAAAGAATTGATATGACAAACAAGAAAAGCTGGCACTCAAACAAGCTTATACACAAGAGCAGACAGCAAACAAGACAAGACGGAAGAAATTGCAAAGAGAATTGTTTTTGGTGATTTTTGAAAAAGAGTTGCCAAAAATTGTCGTTTTTAAGAAAACAACAAATACAACTCAATTACGGTATACAGGGAAAAGAAAAAGAAAATTACAGTAAAACTGTCACTGTATTGTTGGGATAACTCTTTGTTTTTGTTTTTCTGTTTTTCTGAATTTTTTTTGAATTTTTGACTCTTTTTGGGTGTCTTTTGACTTTTCTTCCTTGTTGTTGACTTTTGCACCCTTTTTTGCTTTTTACACCTCTTTTTCTATTTTTGGCACGTATGTACTTTTTGTATTTTTCTTGCCTTTTCTTTCTTTTTTTGTCTTTTTCCCCAACAGAAAATTACAGAAATTTGTACACAATGAAAAGAAAATTAACTGTACCTACTGTAATATTTTTGGAATTTTCTGACAGTAAACCGGTCCAAGTGGCCCAGAAAAGCAAAAATAATGAATAAACTGATTTCTAAAAACTGTAAAAACATAATGGCAACTTGATTTCAAAAATGGCCAAAAAAATTGCTTAGCACTTCCTTGTTGATTATACAAAACCGGTATGGTCATAGAAACGCGCTTGGTTCAATTTTAAGATTGGAATTAAATTTTGAAGGAAAATCAACAATTAGAATTTGTTGATCTTCTTCCAATACTATGAACCAAAAAAAGATCCTATAGGTGAGCGTTTTGCACAATCAAACAGGGAAAGTCCAAGGTAGAGATAGCAGTCAATCCAAATTTGCAATCAGAATGCCAATCAAACAGACATAACAAGAGTAGGAAATTGAACAAAACAAGAGCCCAAAAATGCGCAAAAATGGCAAAAATAAAGAGGAAAATTGCGCAAAATTAAATGGCAAGAAATTAAAGGGGGTCTTGCAGGTCCAATTTCTCCAACTCTTCCTTGCTTGAAGTTGGTGCATATCCTCCAATGTAGGTCTTGCAGGTCCAAGCTCCTAGCAGAGTGTTATCACAACCCGACATTTATCCGGGTTAGCTTCCACACCTCTCCCAGTAAGCATAAAACCAAGGAACTTACTAGCCCGAACTCCAAAAGTGCATTTCTTTGGATTGAGATGCATGTTATAACGTCTAAGTTGATTAAAGACTTCGCCGAGGTCACGAGCGTGATTCGCATCCGAGGTACTCTTCGCGATCATATCATCAACGTATACTTCCACAATTTTCTCGATCTGATCCCAGAATACTGTATTCATCATCCTCTAATAAGTGGCGCCGACATTCTTCAGCCCGAACGGCATCATACGGTAGCAGTAATTTGCCCCCTCAGTCATAAACGCGGTTTTCTCTTGGTCGGGTGGATACATCGGAATTTGATTGTAGCCGGAATATGCGTCCATAAAAGATAAAAGGCGACAGCCAGAAGATTGGTCGACCAAACGATCGATGTTAGGCAGCGGGTAAGAATCTTTTGGACATGCTTTATTTAAATTTGTATAATCTACACACATCCGCCATTTGCCATTAAGCTTTTTCACTAAGACTACATTGGACAGCCAGGTAGTGTATTTCACTTCTCTAATAAAGTCGGCATCCACTAGCTCCGAGACTTGTTGCTTTGCCTCTTCAGCTCTATCCACCGACATCTTCCGGCGCCTCTGCTCGACAGGTTTAACCTTGGGATCCACTGAAAGGCGGTGGCAGATGATGTCAGGATCAAGTCCTGGTATGTCGGCTGCAGTCCATGCGAAGAGAACCGCATTCTGGTGAATGAGTGTGCAAAGGGCTTCTTCATCTTCCGGGGCTAATCCACACCTGACATGAACAACTTGGTTCGAGGTGGAGCCAATCTGGAGTGGACGGAAATCGCCCTCTGGGATGGGTCTGGTCTCCGTGAAGTCTTCTCGGACGTTCAGGTCTGCAAGTAACTGATGGGTTTCTGGCAAGCGAACCAAAAATCCAGTAGTATAATAGTAAGAAAGATATCGTAGCCACAGGGAACGATCAATTCACGTATACTCATGATCTATTTATCAAGAGACAAATAACATATTTGTGAGGATATTATGCGTGGAAATTGTAAATTGCAAATTAATAAGTAATAAAAATAGAAAGGAAGAGTTAGAGACACTTTACTTGGATTAGGATTGAACTTCATATCATCACACCCTTTGTGCATGTAAAAACTATCTATTATTTTAGGTTTACTCTATAATATTGTAGACAAACTATATTGCTTATGACCCAGAGTTACCAGGCGCCACTCACACTCCAAGATAATCCATGCCGGCTCTCCCAAGCGACAGACTTACCCTCGACTTATTTTGTTCTCTTTATTCCATTTGTAGAAGAACTAATTGATAAACGAGGCCTAATCCTGTAGATGCACCTTCATTAGAGTACTCACACTACCCATTACTCATCAGGATACATCCATGTGTCGGTCCTGGATTGACAATCAACTAATCCTTTGTTATCGATACTAAGGCCTAATCCTGTAAACGCCCTTCACTAGAGTACTGTCACTACCCATCGCTCATTAGTAACGCTCATGCGTCGGTCACAGAGTACCGAGTCCTCTTATTCAATCAGAGTTTGGGTTTCTTCAGAATCCGCTCCCCCATCCTCAATCCTAGTCGAAACTAGCCTATAACTCCGGTGCAAGCGCGGAAGTTAGGAATTAAGCACAGAATAAGATCACCAATATTATAGATAGAGAGCTCAGGAAATAATAATATAGAGTTTACATACACTTGGGGATAGAATCAATTACATTCAATCCTAATGGAGAGTTAACTACACAAGGTAGCCATACAAACCACCGAAGATGTTGTCACCATCTTCAATCCTTGTGAAGCACTCCTCCTCTCCTAGTCTAAAATTAGAACTGGTGCATTATCACTGGAATATAACTGAATTACAATAATCGTGCACATTTGATCTGGTGCAAGAGGTTCCTATTTATAGGCTAAGGAAAGACAAAGAAAATTGGGGAGAAATCTATCTAAAAACGGAAACAGGGCAAGAATCAGCGTGATCTACGCTTCACCCTGCGCTATAGCGCAGGAACCAGAGGGCTGCGCTTTACCCTGCGCTACAGCGCAGGTTGAAGCGCGCAATGCGTCCTGCAACTTCAATCTTTCTCTTTTAAACTTGATCTCTCCCCGAGACTGGTTTTGGTTGATTTGCCTTTCCTTGTTTCCCTTTTCTTGATGAAATCTTGCATTTATTGAGCATCTTGGATTTAATTGGGAAGGTTGTCTGCAGAATCCTGGTTTAATTGGTAGTGATATCTTCATTAATTGCTCTCAAATAATCTTCAAATCTTCATTATTACTCACAAATAATCTTCCAATCTTCATTAATTGCCTTCAATTAAACTTCAAATCTTGCAGACATCTCCCTTATTTAATGCTATCTTTCCTTCAAATCAAATCCTTGCAATATTATGCAAAAATCAGCAATATTTCTATCAAAATAACATCAAATTCAAATCTAAGATTAATAAATGCAATTTATCTAATATTAAATAAAAAGGGATTAAACTGGGGCAAAAATACCATTTTATCCTTGATAAGTGAACTAAAAAGTGCTCTAATTTATCATATAATTTTCACTTATCAGTAACACCCCAACTGACGAGGGCTGGCCTTCGGTCTTCTCACACTGGGAAACAAATTTGTCCGGCTTGGTGATCTTCAACGATTCCTTGTAGCACGAACGTGCCATCACCTGATCACCACGGATGCTGATGACCTCGCCTTCGTCGCTCCAAAACTTCATCATCAGATGGTTTGTGGAGATTATGGCTCCAATGGCATTCAGGGTAGGTCGGCCAAGTATAGCGTTGTACGTAGTGGGGCAATCAACCACCAGAAAATGCACCTTGGTGGTTTTCTAGAGTGGTGGCTGGACAAAGGTGACCAAGAGTTCCACGTACCCATCCGGCTGGATTTTATCCCCGGTGAAACCAATCAGGTCGGCGCCCTTGTAAAGTAGCAGGTTTGACTCCGGAATATAAAGGAGATGGAATGTTTTGAGGAACAACACGTCGACAGAACTTCCCTGGTCAATAAATAACCTTCTAACCTCATGATTTGCCATAAAATGCTATGATGAGAAGGGGATCGTCGTGGCCTGGAACGACTGGGCCGTAGTCGTCGTCAGAAAAGGTGAGTGGGGGAAGTCTTCGTCTTTGTCCGCCATGTGCTGACTGTGATGATGACGATGCCGACATTACCTCATTCAAGTGTCTTTTTCTGGCATTTCCGGACTTTCCTCCCCTGGAAAATCCGCCGACAATGACATAAATGACGGGGTGCTTGGGTGATGATGGTTTTTCCCGGGGTGGTATTCTTTGTCGTGATGAGGTGGGCCATGTTCTCTCCGAGAATTGGAAGGTGGAGAGCGGTTTCTTGTGGGCCTCCTGGAGCTAGACCTCTCCCGCCGGGGTGATCTTGTTCTGGACCTGCTGCGTTCACGCCGACTGGACTCATGTCGGCGATCCTCCCGCGTGTAATCGTCTTTCTGACTCTCGGATTCTGTGCGCCGAAAAGAACCTCCAGGGTCCTTTTTAAATCTATCTAACTTGCCACACCGGATTAACTCCTTGATGGCGTCCTTCAGATTGAGGCACTGGTCTGTATCGTGCCCCTAAGATTTATGAAATCTACAGTACTTAGATTTGTCCGTCGTAGGGCCAGCTTTCTGAGGTCGTGGCCTACGCATCCAGGCCTCGTACATCTCTACATTAAGTATCTCGTTCAGAATCTTTCCCCTGGGTTGGTTCAGGGGAGTGTAGGATGTATAACGGCCCAGGGCCTCCTTGTCACCCTTGTTATCTTGTCGGCTGCCTTTGTTTTTCTGCCCCTGATCCTTCTGAGTCTGATTGGGGTTTGTGTCCTTGACCTTGAGGGTGAGCTCCTTATCCTCAAGGCTTATGTATTCTTCAGCACGACTCAACAAATCCTCCATGCTGGTCGGCTTCCTCTTGGATAGGTCAATCCTGAAAGGAGAGAGGCCGTTTTTGGCCAACATCAACTGGACTCCAGGTTGAAGTCCTTGCACTAACAGTGCCTCCTTGGTTAATCGGCTGATATAATCTCGGAGATATTTCGAGGGTCCTGGCCTGATCTGCTTTAATGACGCTTCCGTCTTCGGCTGGACCTTGCTGGTTGTGAAGCTGGTGATGAATTCGGCCCTCAAGTCAGCCCAGGTGTTTATAGATCTCGAGGGGAGTCTGGAACCACCTGAGGGCGGTTTTTTTCAGTGACAGCGGAAAAACTCTGCACATGATGGGGCCTGATGCGTTCCGAATTGACATAGCGGACTCGTAGATGTCCAAGTGCTCCAAAGGATCGCCCATCCCGTCATAGAGCTCCGGAACGGGGATCTTCTCAAAACGTTTGTTAACCGGAAAGAGCATTATACGTTCAGAGAAGGGGAGAACCACCTGTATGACTTCATCATCGGTGGCATGTCGTGATTCGACGTTGGCCGGGGTTGCCCTATCGTGAGGACGAGAATTGGAGTGCACTAACTGCACTGATGGTTGCGGTGAGTGCGGTGTCAGTCGAGATGACGGAATTCGCTGGTCACGTCGAGGAGAAACATGATGTTTCGGATGCGGTGAAGCTCCGGATGCGCGGCGAGGTGAAAGATGACGATCTGAACCTAACTCTTCACGCGCTGGACGACAGGGAAGGTTTTCCAGGTGGCGCTCCATCTCGATCTTCTCTAGACGGAGATAGTATTGCTCGAGCATCTCGTTCTGGCGACGAATGAAATCCAGGAGCTCTCCACATGACGGTTGCTCCGGTGGAGATGAGGGTGAGCTAAGGTTTCCAGGGGGTGGAGGAGCGGTGGCTCGAGCGCGAACAGTGGCTGGATGTGATGGAGGAATGCCAGCAATGGCTGAAACGACTTCGGTCGTTGCTGAAAAGAAAGCCGGTGCGGTGCCAGAGGTTGTGAGTGGAATGGTTCCTTCTCCTCTGGCAGTTGAGGAGCTGCTTCTTGTTCTCACCATTGTTGAGGTTGAGTGAAAGCTTGGTAGAAAGGTGCAAGAGAGATTCAAGAATTTGAAAGAAAGACCGGAAGATCCAAGAACGAGAGTCTTGTTAAAGTCTTCGTTTCCCACAAACGGCGCCAATGATATTCCAGTGACTTCGAGCTTGATCTTCAATGGAGGTCCGAAGACGATCTACGGCGGAGCTTGGACGGAGAAGGGTTGAGTTCCTGCAGGGACTCTGACGCTCAAGTCAGTATGTGTATGAGCAGAGTAACGACAGAGAGAATGAAAGTGTACCTGGAAACGTCTCTGAGCCGAGGTATATATAGATGAATTTTAGGCGGGAAAGTCTGTTGACGGTTATAACGAATTCCGCAATTCACGGAGATACGCGCCCTTCCGAGAGTGGATACACGCGCCGTGATTAGTATCAATTCTGTGATGGAGAGAGCCGACATGCAACACGGGATCAATCATGCCAGTTACGCTTGTACAGCTGTTAAGAGTATAGCGCATAGTCATAAGCATCGGACATCCCTGTAGGCACAGAGTCAATTATTTGACCTCGGATTATATATTGTGATGTCAGATATTATCTTTCGTTCGTCGGAGAAACAAGTGGTATGTCGGCATGTGTCGGACATAGTGGGTATGATAATACCCCAGAACATATTGTATTATATCAATGATTTAAATCAAAAAATAAAATGAAAAAATATTTTAATTAAAATAAATCTAAATCAAGTATTAATTTGCAGTAAAAATTTATTAGTGTCATACACAACTATATTTTAGACGTTACATATTTCTAAGATCCATTTTAAACTCATATCTAACAGTTAAAAGGTTTTGCTTGGAAGGTCTTGTTGGACAGAATTCCAACAAAACATAATTTAATTAAAAGGAAGGCTATTTTACTGTCAGAAGAAACCTGTGTTTGGTGTCGAGAGTCTGTGGAAACTACTTCTCACTTACTTTTTGAATGCCCTTTTGCATACTCTATTTGAATGCGGTGTATGGATTGGCTTGGCTTCTCTGTTGCTCTGCATAATTCTGGTCATGAAAATTTTGCTTAGTTTATAGGCCTTCCATGTTGTTTTGCTAATAATCGTTTCAAGTGGTCTACTTTATGGATGGTAACAATTTGGTCTCTGTGGTTGGTTAGGAATGCAATGGTTTTTTCTGCACAGCTGACAAGCCCCACTGAGTTGCTTGATCTCATTAAAATTTGATCTTGGAACTGGTTACGTTGTAAGGACTCGTCTTTTGTTTATCCATTCTCAGCATGGGTGTATTCTCCGATTTCCTGCTTATTTCATAGTTATAATTATAGTGCTGCTACTATATAGTTCAGGTTATTTCATGCTTTAAGGGGTATTGTTTTTTAGGTTTAGACATTACTATCTACTTTCTTTTTTCATGATTGGTGTTATTGGTTTCTAAACTTAGGTGGATGCTGGTATTGGTCCTAGTAGGCCATTCCACTTTTCTGGTTTGTAATCATTACTGTTGTATTGGGTTAGAGTACCCCTTGTACTCTTTTAATTTATTTTCTTTGCTTAGTAAAAAAATATCTAACAGTTAAAATATAATTGTGTATGGTGTAATAGTTTTAAACTTGTGTAACTTAGACTTAGCCTCAAATAATATTATTCACTTATTTTACAATATTCTCTTTCATTTTCAACATCCTTAAAAAAATCTTGATACAAATTGAATTGAACTACTCTACATTGAGAGAGCAGCGTGTAGGAGTTACAAATCATGAAGATTGCTACCAATACACTCTCTAACATATTTTTTTTTAGCATACTTCATGTGACTAGTTAAAATTCACATGAGTTCCACCAAATTATGTGAGTCCCACACCCAATGTGGTGAAACCAAGTGATTTATAACCGATTATACAGAATGTGTTGTAAAAAATGTGCAAAATAGTATGTTTCCGGCACATTTCTTAAAAAAAAATGCTTACAGCTCAAAAAGAACAATAACACATGCGTTAGGAAGAATATGCAGTGTGTTAAATATATGTCAAATAATGTGTTTAGCTGCTACCACCTACTTCTCTACTCTTTGACTTTGTATTTTGTAAATGATTTTTAATGTCAAGAATATAAATGTTTCAAAAAAGTCTTTTATAAAAATGTTGAACAATATTTTCAAAGCCGCATGTTAATTTAAACACTGATTAAAAAAAAATAATATAAATGAATTGATAATATTGAATTTATTTCTCTAATAAAAGTTTTTCACCTTTAATTGCTTAAAATTTCCCCTTCCATAATTACCCAGTCAGATAATGATAGATCCCATTGAAGATAAGAAATGGGAAAATAAATGGTTCATGATAATAGATCCCATTTTGACTCCGGATTGTTACATTACTTATTGACAGCGACATGAGTGACGAGTCCCAATCCCCGTTTGCCAGACTATGATTTTTGAAGTCCAAAATTCTCCATCCAAATTGATACTGCGCTCAAACCTTTTCTTCTATTTTTCAACGGTCCCTGTAACCGTCCTTCACCGCATCAATGGAATTCCAAGCACTTCCTTGGCTGTGATTATTTTTGTGAATTTTCTGCATGAGTAGTGCTGACCTTTCTTCTTATGGCTGTGCCACCATCATTCTCATCTTCCTTCAGTTACGGATTCACCTACGATGTGTTCCTCAGCTTCAGAGGCAAGGATACTCGCCACGGTTTTATTGGCAATCTCTACAAAGCTCTTCTTGACAGGGGAATCCGCACCTTCATTGACGATGAGGACCTTCAGAGAGGGGACGAAATCACACCGTCACTTGTTAGGGCAATTGAAGAGTCCAGGATTGCCATCCCTGTGTTCTCTAACAACTATGCTGCTTCTTCATTTTGCTTAGATGAACTTGCCAAGATATTTGAGTGCTTCAAGAGGAAGGGTCGGTTGGTTTTGCCGGTGTTTTATGATGTAAATCCTTCTCATGTGCGACATCAGACTGGGAGTTATGGAGAATCACTGGCTAAACATGAAGAGAGGTTCAGAAATGTCAAGGAAAATTTCAAGGATAACATGGAGAGGTTTAAAAAATGGAAGATGGCTCTTAAGGAAGCAGCTGAATTGTCCGGTTGGCATTTCAAACTAGGGTACACACCCCTCTTCACCCATGTTTTATGATCTTTTGTTTTGTTTCTTTAATTTTCAATTCTCTGATCATTTACTATTAAAACTTGAATATCAAAGAAATACTGGTTTATCTTGAACAAGTTAGTTCATTGTATGTCAAACCATTTGAATTGTCCCGCTCGAATAGGATTGCTTCCCGTGAAAGATACCGTGGAGGATACCTGTCGTTTTGCACAAAAAATACCATTTAATTGTAACAATACAATTATCAATACATGGATATGATGATGCATTTAATACAGCTTCACACAAACTTCTTTGGTTGGATAGGAATGAATATGAACATGAGTTTATTGGGAAGATAGTTAAAGAGGTCTCCAACAAGATCAACCGTGTTCCTTTGCATGTTGTGGATTGTCCTGTTGGACTGGAGCGTCGCGTGTTAGCAGTAAAGTCGCTTCTGGATGTTGGATCTGATGATGGAGTCCACTTGGTAGGGATCTATGGAATTGGCGGAATGGGTAAAACGACACTTGCTCGAGCAATTTATAATTTGATTGCTGACCTATTTGAAGGTTTGTGTTTTCTTGATGACGTGAGAGAACAGTCAATTAAACATGGATTAGTACATCTCCAAGAGATGCTTCTTTCTGAAATAGTTGGAGAGAAGGATATTAAGATAGGAAGTGTCTATAAAGGGATTTCAATAATAAAGCATAGGCTCCACCGAAAGAAGATTCTTTTAATTCTTGATGATGTTGACAAACTTGAACAGTTGCGGGCAATCGTTGGAGGGACTAACTGGTTTGGTTCTGGTAGCAGAATCATCATAACAACTCGAGACAAACATTTACTAGCAAGTCATGGGGTTGAGAGAAAATATGAGGTGGAGGAATTTAATGAAGAAGAAGCACTTGAATTGCTGAGTTGGAATGCTTTTAGAAAGGACAAATTTGATCCAAGATACAAGGACATTGTAAACCAAGTAGTAGCTTATGCTTCTGGCCTTCCGTTGGCTTTAGAAGTAGTAGGTTCGCTCTTGTTTGGGAAGAATATAAAAGAATGGGAATCTGCATTAGATCAATATAAAAAAATTCCTAATAAAAAGATCCAAGATATACTTAAGGTAACCTTTAATGCTTTAGAGGAAGATCATCAGAAAGTTTTTCTTGACATTGTTTGTTGCTTGAAAGGATATGAATTGGAAGAGGTTGAAGATATACTTTGCGCTCATTATGGTGTCTCCATGAAATATGGTATTGGAGTGTTGGTTGATAAATGTCTCCTAAAGATTAGGAATGGTTGTGTGACATTTCATGAATTGATAGAGGTCATGGGTAAAGAAATTGATCGTCAAGAATCGCCAGAAGAGCTTGGGAAGCATAGAAGGTTATGGTTCCATAAAGATATACTTCAAGTTTTAGCACAAAATATGGTAAGACTGATATGAATAGTTTGGTTTTTCATCTTTAATCTTGATTTATCTCTTTGACTGTTATATGCTCACATCACTGTTGTCTTTTTTCCCTTTATAACATATAAATTTCTTTAAACATCTAATGAAGTGCTAACATATATTTGTTGCATTGTGGTTTTTTCCTTCCTTTTGTGTCAAAGGGGACTAGTGAGATTGAAATCATACATCTGGATTTCCCTTTATTTGAAGAAGATGAAGAAGCATTAGTAGAATGGGATGGAGAGGCCTTCAAGATGATGAAAAATCTCAGAACACTTATTATTAGAAATTGTCATTTTTCCAGAGGTCCCAAATATCTTCCAAATAGTTTAAGAGTATTAGAGTGGTGGCCATATCCTTTAAAGGATTTACCATATGATTTTCATCCAAACAAACTTACCATATGCAAGTTACCCAAAAGTTGCTTTACGTCGCTTGAGTTAGCAAGCTTATTGAAGGCAAGTGTAATGGGTTCATATCTCTAATCTTGTATATTAATAAATTCACTTTAAGATTATTCATTTCATTTTTGTTTCTTTTTTTTCTTTTTCCTTTTTTTTTGTTTCAGTAGAAGTTCGTGAATCTAAGAGTCTTGAATTTTGATGGGACTGATTGTTTAACTCAGATTCCTGATGTATCTGGTCTCCCAAATTTAGAAAAAATGTCATTTGAATGTTGTGAAAATTTAGTTACAATTCATGATTCGGTTGGGTTCTTGGATAAACTTAAAATCTTGAGTGCATTTGGTTGCACCAAGCTAAGGAGTTTTCCACCCATTAAGTTGTTCTCTCTTGAAGAACTCAAGCTTTCATCTTGCACAAGTCTGGAGAGTTTTCCAGAAATATTAGGAAAGATGGAAAATATGAAACGGCTTGAATTGAAGCACACTCCAATAATAGAATTGCCATTTTCTTTTGGAAATCTTACTCGGCTTCGAGATTTAGCACTGCTTGACTGTGAAAATATTCAATTGCCAAGTAGTATTGTCATGTTGCCAGAACTAGCTGAGATTTTTGCTATGGAATGCAAAGGATGGCTATTACCAAAACAGGACAAGGGTGAAGAAAAAGTGAGCTCAATGTCTTCAAATGTAAAATGTCTTTGTCTCTCAGGCTGCAATCTGTCAGATGAATATTTTCCCATAATTTTCGCATGGTTTCCTAACATGAAAGAGTTAGAGCTATCAGGCAATAATTTCACATTTCTTCCTGAATGCATCAAAGAATGTCACTCTTTAACATTGCTTAATTTGGATAATTGTGAGCGTCTTCTAGAAATTAGAGGGATTCCGCCAAATTTGGAATATTTCTCTGCAGGAAATTGCAAATCCTTGACTTTTTGGTGTACAAGCATGTTACTGAATCAGGTTGTTTTATAAATGTACTTGATTTGATAATTGAGTGTACTCACTTCTTGTTGTTTGACTTATGAATTATTCATGACTAACAGGGACTGCATGAGGCTGCAAACACCATGTTTTGTTTGCCAGGAGTAAGGATTCCAGAGTGGTTCAATCACCACGGCACAGGACCTTCAATTTCTTTCTGGTTTCGTAAGCAGTTTCCAGCTATAGTGCTCTGTTTTGTTGTTGGACCGATGGGTAAGGACACTATTTTGTTTAGACCCATCTTGACCGTCAATGGCAATGCAATGAAGATAGAGTTATTAACTGAAAAAAGGGCTTGTTTTGACTTCCCAGCATTAACTGATCATATACTTATCATTGGTACAAGATACATGAAGTTTGAAGATAATCAGGATAGAGTATTTTCAGAAAATGAATGGAATAATGTGGTGGTCTCTATTGGTATTGATTTTGAACCTATCCCAAAGGAAATAGTTGTCAAAGGAACTGGACTCCATGTAATCAACCAAAAAAGTAACATGGACGATATCCGATTCACTGATCCTTATAACCAATCATTTCTGAAAGAAAAGCATAGATTGGTGGACATTGGAGATTCTCATAGACAATTTATGCAGTGGCAAACAAATTTGGTTTCATTGGAACCGCATGTGGGACTGGACAGAGAGTCACTTCCATTGCTTCCGTCTTCAGCATTCAACAATAATGTGAATTGGCATTCGAATTCAACACAGATGAGTAGCACAACCAGTGTCCAAGGTAAATATTTTTGCAGCATTTCTTACTCTTTGTGCCTTTACTATTACTAATTTTACTTATCTTATATATCTTGCTCCTTAAAATGAAGGATACAAAAAACGAGAGGCAGGGTTAAAGTGCTCATATGGTACATTCTTGAAGAAAATTATAAATGATTTCAATTAGTTGTTTAAGTAATGTAAAAGAAATTGAGCACTAGATTAGAAATTAGTATGAAAATGCAAGAAAATATAATTTGTAACTTTCAATTTAATTAGTATGGTTTTTACTTCCTAATCTGAAATAACTTATTCAACTTTATTATCCCAACAGGCCATGAAATTGCATCGCAAAAGAGAAAAATAAGTGAATTAAGGTTGGACATGGGAGTTTTACAATTTGTGCAGCAGCGTAAAAGATTGGCTTCGCTGGGTTTATTGCAACAACATGGCAGGGCTTCATTGGGTTTGTTGGATCGGCGGGGCAAAGAGCGGCTTTCATTGCTTCCATCTCCAGCATTCAACGATAATGTAAATTGGCATTCAAATTCAACATGGATAAGTAGCACCACCAATGTCCAACGTAATAATGTTTGCAGCATTTCTTTCTCTGTGTGCTTTTACTATTACTAATTTTATTTATATATCTTTTGCTTCTCTAAAATGAAGGAAATAGAAACAAGAACCATGGCTTGCATGATCATTTGGTGTATTCTTGAAGAAAGAATGATATGATTTCAATTAGTTGTTTAAATAATGCAAAAGAAATTGAATCCTACTAGATTATAAACTAGTAAGAAAATGCAATAAAATATTATTTGTAACTGTTTATTTAATTAGTATGTTTGTAAACTATTTTGACTTCCTAATTTGAAATAGCTTGTTCAACTTTATTATCCAAACAGGCCATGGAGTTGTGCCACAAAAGAGAAAAGCTGGTGAATTATGGCTGGACATGGGGGTTTTACAATTTGTGCAGCAGCAGAAAAGATTGGCTTCATTGGGTTTATTGCAACGACAGGACAGGGCTTTATCAGGTTTTTTGCAACAGCAAGGCAAAAGGCAGCTTTCATTGCTTCCACCTCCAGCATTGGTGTTATTGAATGATAATGTGAATTGGGATTCAAATTTGATGGTATCATCGCATATGAGTAGCACCACTAGTGTGCGACTGCGAGGTAAGTTTATTTACAATTTTTTTTTAATTTGTGCTTCACTATTACTAATGACAAGATATTAATTTACTATTGTAAGGGAAATTGAATGCTATTAAATTATTAACTATATGCTAAGGAAATGTTAGAAATTTATAACTTCATACTAGTTCATAACTTGTAATAACTTATTCAACATAATAATATCCCAACAAGCAACAGTTGCATCAATGAAGAGAAAAATAGGTGCATTAAGGTTGGATGGTGAAGGTAGTGAACTGTGAACCATTTTGTCAGGCACTTTCAGAAGTTGTTTTGGATTCCATTATTAAGTGTGGTAGTGATGGAGGTAAAAATTATGTTGTCATTTATTTCTCCTAATGTTATGATTAACTTAGTAGTATTATGGAGAGATGGAGTTCTGCAAGAGACTGAGAGTTTCTCACCATGAGATGCACATTGAGATTCTGACTTTGATGTTTTGATTAAAAATTAAACCATTGACGTCAATTGAAATGTCCATTTCACTAAATAAGCCTGACAATACCCCTTCTAAAATTACCTAGCTTAATTTGTTGTGTTTTGTGTTCATTATTTGGCACAATTTCATATAACACAACCATATGCTACTGGAAGCAAAAGAAAGTAATGAAGATTATGGTTGTTTTTGTTATAATATTTTTCCTTTGAATTTGGTAGTATGTACCTGATGGATCCAAAGTGTTTAATATGTGGGGGCAACACTCATGCACTCACCAATTTTTTTGTGGAGGCAATTAGTACATATAATACCAAGAAAAAATTAAAAATTTTGTGGGGACAATTGCCCCCAAAACCCACTACGTAGTGCGCCTGTGCATTGTCTAACTTAAGATTTCAGTGTGAATGAAAGATAACGATCTCATCTTTAATTACTGAATGATGAAAATTTCCTTTATTGGCAATGATGGCTAAAAGTAACAAATGAAGAGGTAGTGTACCTATGAAAGTAGTTCAGATGCCATGCCTTACCTAGAGTCCATAACCTTGACTTTATAGAGGACTAACCTGTTTTCAATTCGGAGCCTCCCTCCTTAGCATGATAAGGTCGTAATACAATTGTAATTTTCCTTAAGAAGTAGAATCTCCATATAAGATGATAGACTAAAGATTGGTTAGTGTTTCAGCCATATCCCATATTACTATATTAGTAAGGAAGTTTCGTTGGACTAGCCAAGCCAGATCCTCTTTGCATTGGGCCTTGAGTTGGTACCTAGTCAGAACAAATACCATTCTTTCCATGCTCTAAATGTCATGTCTCACATTGATATTTCACTACACCAGTAAATGACTAAAATCTAAATGTTGAGGATGCTTGATTTCTCTCTTTTTTATATTTATAAAAAGAAAAATATGAAATGTGAAATATGGAATAACAAAGAACTTGATGAGTTTTTTTTTTTTTAAAAAAAAACAATAATTGAAATAAATCAAATCTGCTTATAATAATATCAGGAAACAGGTTCCCATAGTTGATCAAGCTCTTTAACTCAAGAAGGTCCTGCATAAAAGCTCCTTTGGGGATGTTTACTTTTTACCTCGCTCATTCCTTGGAAATTTGGTTCTTTGAGAAGTTTCACCTTTGACATTTTCCTATATTTATTCTCTAGCCAACTTTTTTAAGGAAAAGAGTTTTTCTTTTAATTCACAAGGATATTTAATAAATTTCAGACTAGTTATAAAGTCTTTGCAATGAATTGTACCTAATTTTCCTTGTTCTTACAAGATTTGTTTTATTTGGAGTTCTTTTTGTTTTTTTTTACTTTGTTATACTCTTAAAAATATGGTAAAATTTGGGATGAGTTTGCGAAAAAGTCATTCGTACATATTTAATCCCCATTGTTGAGGTTGAACAAACACAAACTCTTAGATATAAAATAAATTAAATAACTATATTAACTGTTAGTCTTTTGGTGTTTAATAAGCTGTGTGCATAATGTTAACAAGTAGTAGCTTGGTCTATACAATATTGATGTGGAGACAGTAAAATAAAGACAAGGAACGGGGTGTATTATTAACACTTTCTGAATCCCAGGTTTGCAAGAGCAACAACATTTACCTTCCACTTCCACCATCAAACATAATTTTGAAGGCTGTGAAAGTGTAAATGAAGCCAAAGGAAAAGAAATGGTTGAATGCAACAACAATGATGGAGAGGACAATGACAGGAGCCTAGTTCTGGAGCAGCTATCTGTGACAAAGGTTAGAGGGTATTATTGAGAGCATTTCAAAGTGATTTATTAATCCCTGCCGTCTACTTCTTAGTCTAAAAGCCAAAGAATATAATTAGTAAACTAGTTATACTATCTCTTTCATTTTTTAAAAAATGGCTACAGATCAGTCCTAATATTCTTATGGGAGAATAAAAGATAAATATTTGGATGAATAATTCTCTCCTCTTTCTACTTTCGTCAATATTATGTAAACCTTTTGTCTAGTTTGAAAATTTAAAGAATCTTCCTGTACAAGACATGTCAAGGAAAGCATGTTAGAAAATAAATGAAGCTCAGGAGATTTGTATAAATTTTCAAGGCAAAGTTTTAAAAAAAAATAGAAGGGACTTTTATATAATTTACAATAAATTTGGAGGAAGTGGAAGTAATTTATGTTACATAACTTTACAACTTTTTGTAACAGAACTAATAAATAAAATTTTATAAATTATTAAACTTTGTATTGGTTATAAAGCTATATCCAAAACTGTAGTTAGTATTAAGAATATTTGGTTGAGTACATTTGATCTTAAAAAACTAACTATCGAGATTGTCCTAACTCAATTCATTTATTGAGCTGGTTGTGAATAGTTTTTTTCCACTATGTTTTATTAATAAAACATTTTTCAATGTTAATTCACATCCTATATAACATTAGTAATTTTAAGTTACTGCATTTGTAAAATTCAAGAAAATTCACAAAAACTTTTTCAATCGTTAGAAATTTTTTTCCTTCCACAAGATGCAAGTTGAAATATGCAATTGCCTGGTTTTAAATATGAATATTTTAGAATACATGGAAATATTTTAGAATATTTGCAAGCCCATGGAAGGTAATAACTTCACACAAATTACAACTATGAAGCATAACAAACTTCTAGTTTGGGATGAAGAAGGAAACCAAACGTGAAGTATGCTGTTACCAGACTTTCAATCCAAATCTTTGAATTTCTCTTTAGCCTTGCAGATAGGGTGCATCCCCATTGGACCAATGGCCCTCGGATTCTACTTAGTAAATTGGACAAAACTATTACCTATTTATGAACCATTAGATTTACTTTCAATCTATGCAGTATCTTGTCAAATTGAATAAATTCATGTACATTGGAATGCTCGCTATATTTGTTATCTCTTTGCTTATTTGATAGAATCCTAGGATAACCAAAGTGTACGTAAGAAGGAGTAAAAGAGGGTGCAATGTAGGTGATCATAGCCTAGAGAGGAAATGCAGTGTCATCCAGTGTGTAGCTGTAACTATCTGCTCAGTTGGCAGGGGATGGGAAGTGGGAGAGGATTCTGTTGTAAGGGGTATAAGACCTGGTAGTGTGAGTGGCAAGGGGTAGGCCAGAATTTGTTGGTACATTTGGGAGAGACCGGGCACTCTCTAACTTCTTAGACTGTTGTTTCTTTTCATTCTCTATTCATCTCTTTCCATTTTTCAGAATTGAGACCCTATAATCACCATGATTATGTCCTGGAATCTGTCATTAATACAGTGAGTCTTCTGTTTTTTTTCCTATTCTTCCTGCTACCTATCATTATCCTTTAAGTGTTGTCTATTAATATGATTATTTGATGTTGAGAAACATGTCCATTCTCATACTCTAGTTCTTCAAACATAAATATTGGTAAACTCTTTGTTGGAAGTCCCACATTGACTAGTGATAAGGCCAAGTTAAAGTAGATAAGCCTTGGGCCATCCTCACCCTACAAGTTAGCTTTTGGGGTTGAGTTAGGCCCGGTTCAAAATCTAAGATGGTATCAGAGTCTATCCTAGATCCGTTATTGGGCCCCCACCCGTAGATGTCCATGCTCCAGATGTCTAGCTATGGGCGTGAGGGGGTGTGTTGGAAGTCCCATGTTGACTAGTTATAAGAGGATTTTAATGCTTTGAGGTGAGAAGGTACCAAGAAAAACACACATCTTATTAAAGAAAGGCATTAACACTAGAGAAAAAAGTAAAATGTTTGTCTATTTTCGCATTGATTTTTCATATGAATAAATTGCTCAAGCATAACATTCAGAGTAAAAGAATTAAAGATTATGATGTTCAATTTGCAAAGTTCTAAGCTCTTTGCCCTAAAGAGTCCCAAAGTCTTACAACTAGTCATTCTTTTCACATTTTGACTACTTTATCCTAATACCTATTTAGCATCACAGTTGGTAAGTTAGATGATTGGTCTTTTAAAGATTATTGTAAGACTAAATTATCATTTTGGTTCTTCAAAAATATACTTAACATGAAAATGTCTATATTGACTTGAAGTGACATTAATTTGGTCTTTTGTGATTAATTTGGACCATTTTCATTTCACTTTAAATTTTTAAAAGATTAATTTCATGTTATGAATCTTTAAAGGATTGAATTGGTAAATATATAAAGAACCAAAATGTTAATTTGGTCAAATAATGGTATTTATAAAGACATTACTAAAGCGCCAAGAGATATTAACCCCTTCTAGTGCTTAGATGCACCTTTTAGTGCCTTAGACTACACTTACTAAAGAGCACTCATTAATCTGTTATATTTTTTGAGAACTCAAATACACAAAAGGATAAATATAATCTCTAATGTGATTTGTAGTTAGCAAACCTATTGTGTTAGTAGAAAGTTATTTAATTTTATACACTTGTGTATAAAACTAGAGAAATGAGAAAATAAGGAAAGTAAAGAGATTTGTCACAAATAAATGAAGTAAGCTGATTGCATTTCGGATTGGTCTTAAAATATATTTGAGAAATTATGATAATAAGCATGAAATATCATTGTTTAGTCATGTAACTTGTATCCAATGGAATAGGAGGATCATGTGACTAGTGAGAGATACCAATCTGCCTCAAGTATGGCTTGGGATCCAATGGAATTGGAATATCAAGTATCCAGAAGATCAATTTGACTCAAATGACAAAAGCTCTACAAGTGATAAAGGTTCTCACGTGATGGAATCTGACTCTAATCATAGAGGTGACAATTCTACTTGTGTGCTTTAATCCCCTTGGTGGTCCTCCCTCTTGCCTGCCGCAGCACTTCTTAGTTGCCGTGGATGCCCTACCAAGGTAAATCCTCTTTGATTTTTGTTATTTATGAAAAGCGTTTGTTTTTAGGTGCCCTACTGTATGTTTTGAATCTATTGACTGATTTCTCCATGGAATAAGTTGAATGTCACTTGTTCTGTTCATCAAGACAGAGAGAGATTATAAAGATACATAGAGATAAAGTTGAGGTTGGAATGGGAGAGAGAGTGAATAAAATAACTCAGTAACAACTGCTGCAGTGCTTCAAGGAAAGAAAAGAAAATAACCCAAAAGATGGTAAAAATGCAGTTTGTCTACAAAAACAAAGAAAAAATGGAATAGTAAAAGAATAAAAGCAAAGTCTTTTTTTAACAAAGAAATGTGGAAGACTGGATCAAATTTAGCAAATTCGGGAAGTTGGATTTTGTAAGCCACTGCTCCTATTTTTTCCATCACCTGAAAAGGACCATAGTACCTAGGAGCTAGCTTGGGAAATATCCTACCTCCTACAATATGTTGCCCATGACCATGAGGTCTTAATTTCAAGAAAACCCACTCTCCTACCTCAAAGCCATGCTCCTTCCTCTTATGATCAGCCTGAGCCTTCATTCTATTTTGAGCTCTTTGTAAATGGTACTTAAGCTGTCATAAAGCTTCATCCCTATCCAAGAACTCCCTCTGAACAACCTCAACCCTTGTTTCTTCGGGTAAAAATCAAATAATCATAGGTGGTGGCCTGCCATAAACAGCTTCAAAAGGTGTAGTTCCCGTAGATACATGGAAAGTGGTATTGTACCAATACTTAACCCCTGCAACCACTGCACCCAAGTCTTCGGTTGGTTAGTAATGAAGCACCGTAGGAAAGTCTGCAGACACGTGTGAACAACTTATGTTATTAAATGAGTAGCCTACAACTTAAATAATTCCTTCCAAAAGTTATTCACAAAATGAGGTCCCCGTCACCCAAAATAAAGGCTAGAATACCATACAACCTCACCACTTCTTTGGTGAAAACTCCAGCCACCACTCTAGCAATATACAGATTTTTTAAGGGAATAAAATGGATATACTTAAACAACTTGCCTACTACCACAAAAATTGCTTCAAACCCTCTTGATTTGGGTAGGCCAGTGATGAAATCCATGGATATCTTTTCCCAAATCTTCTCAAGTATGTTAAGAGGCTACAACAAGCCTCTAGGGGATGCATCTAATGGCCCGTTTGTTTTAAACTTTCATAGTACAAAACCATGGTTTTGTAGAATTGATTTTAAATTATTTCCGTCTAACGTACTTCGTAAAGCGCGCATCATCCATCTCAACTATTCATCTCATCCATCTCAACCAGGTAGGGCCAGAAGATTCGGTTCATGTAGTCCATGAACACAACCGGAGCATTGGTTAAGCCAAACAGCTTCACCAAACACTCTTAGCGCCCATATCTAGTCCTAAAGGCAGTCTTGGGTATATCCTCATCCCTAATTCTGATCTGGTGGTAGCTAGATCTCAAATCTATCTTAGAGAAGACCGAAGCCCCTCTAAGTTGGTCTAAGAGGTCATCTATCCTGAGTAAGGGATACTTGTTCTTAATGATTACCTTGTTGAGCTGCCTAAAGTCTACACACAACCTCATACTCCCATTTTTCTTTTTCACTAAGAGCACTAGCACTCACCAAGGTGACACACTAGGCCTTATGAACTTCTTAGCTATAAGGTCTTCTAATTGGGTCTTAAGTTCACTAAGCTCTAGCGGGGACATTCTATAGGGTGCGTTGGAAATGGGCCCTGTACCCGGTACCAAGTCAATGGTGAACTCAATCTCTCGGTCCAGAGGTAAGGTGGTTACATCACTAGGGAAAACGTCTTGAAACTCCCTAACCGTGTGTACATTGTTAAGATCAATACTGGAACCTAGAGTTTAGCAAAGCAACAAAATAAAACAACTATTCCCATCAGTCAGGCATTTGGACACTTGGGTTACACTGGATAAAAGTACAGGTGGTCTCTCCCCCGGAGGAGGAGGGAAAACTGGAAAAACAACTTCCTTGTGGAAATAGTCAAGCATGACCAGGTTTTGAGATAACCAGTTCATGCCAAGAATCACATTTATGCCCCTCAATGGCAAACAAACTAAATCAACTTCGAAGGCCCTCCCTTGCACAACAATGGGGCAATTAGAACATACAAGGGAAGTGGGGATTGCCTCATTAGCCGGGGTGATGACATCTAAGTTATAGGGTAAAGGGGTAACATGCAATTTCAATTTCTCCACACATTATATGCAATGAAAGAATGCGTGGCTCCCGAATCAAATAGTACAATTACAGAGATGCCTCCTAAAGTACACATACCTCTAATCAGATTATCGACCGATGCTGCTGTCTCGACACTGAGTGTATAGACCCTCCCGGTGGCTTGGGGTTTGGGAGCCTCCTTCCTCTTGGGACACTCATTCCGCATGTGGCCGGGTTCCTTGCAAAAGAAACAGAGACCCTGCCCGGACAAGCATTGGCCCTGGTGCATCTTCCCGCACTTGGGGCACTAGGTAGTGCCCCCTTGGCGTTAGGCTGGCCGAGAGACTAAAGCGGGGTTGCCTTTCCACCTGGGCCTGGAGCCCTTGCCCTGGCTGGGCTCTTCCAATTCCCTCTTTCCTTTCTCATCCGCTGGTCTAGGGGTCTCATCAGCAATGCTCTGCTCCACCAAGAGACACTTGCTGACAAGGGGGGATGTCCCTCAACTCCAAGGTCGTCACGCCCCTCCTCAGTTCTGGCTTCAGACGCGCCTCAAAATGATTGCATTTCCATCCCTTGTTGGGGACGGTCTGGAGGAATGTGGAGTATTTAGCGAGGCGCTCAAATTTGGCCGCATACTAGCCCACAAACAAACTTCCTTGCTTCAACTACAAGAACTCGGCCTCCTTCTGCCTACGAATGGTGGCAGGGAAGTACTTCTCAAGAAACACCGCCTGAAAGATTTCCCAGGTGAGAGGGTACCCAGGGAATCCAAGCGGGATTTAGCTCCCTTCCACCAGTCTTCGGCGTCTCCCTCGGACGTGTCCGGTGCTCTTGGAGAACAGTCGTGTTGGCAGCGGTCTGTTCCCCAATAGCCGTCGTAAGCATCCAGAGAGAAACAGTTATAGGATCCGGAGTCGGTGTGGATGCAGAAGAACCTCGGGGGCGGCCTCGTCGTCCGCTAGCCATAATCCTAAACCCATCATTAATGAAACATTGAGGTGATCAGTCTCCACATTTCACAATAATGCATGTAAGGTTACAATTAACATAAGACAATCTTAACTAACCACAGTCCAATTGGATTGAACTGCTCTGATACCAAAATGTAACGTCCTAATTTCTAAATCCAAGAATCTAGCTCGTTGCAAGCCAAATTCCTAAATTTCTGAAATTATTTCGCGTCATTTTAATATCATGAAAACCAACATCATACATCGCTTAAGTTGCCAACGATCACTTAAATAGTATATGAAAAACAACTGGAATAAACATACATAATAATGTCGTAAAGGCTACAATTTGTCAAGTACCCAGTAGTCAGTTGGGGATACCCCCACACGTGTCCTAACACGAGAAGACACAAAGATACACATGTACAGTCATATCCCCTCGAAAGAATACATATCCAATACATTAGACTAATCATCATGGCTTAAACAACAAAAGAATGGATTTCCTAAGCCATTAACAAAAGAAACATTGAAATATTGCTTCCAAGCTCCCTGCTTATGAACCAGTGCGGGGTGGAACCTGTGCATCTAAAATGTAGTGCACAAAATGTGTGGTGAGATGGGAGTCTAGTGAATATAACTATACAGCATGATGTGTGGGTAAGCCAGACAGATGAAATGCAACAAGATAATTACAATCAATTCATGACGTGACATTTCGTCTTAACATGAACATGCACAACCTGCATTACACGGCAGACAGGGTCTTATCACTATGTAACTGTGTGGCTAGACTTGAGCTCAGACTACAAGGAACGTCTTCCCTGTGTACTAATCACCACCACTAGGTACTAATCACCCTGGGTACTAATCACCCTTAATAACTGTGGGCCGAAACCTGAATCTTAAACCAATGACCGAAGTCCAAATTCATTTTCCGATTAATTAATTGGGGCCAAGGTCCATGGTGTAATGCTCATTCAATCACAAGATTCCATGGGTAAGGCAATAGAAGTCATCATTCTCAAGTATGGGTAAAGCCCTAACTTGGGGAAAATCCCCTCATACATCTCTAGTTCCTTACCACCAACAAGATGCAAATCAATAGATAAACAATCCACAACAATTAAACATTCACAAGTAAAAGGAAATGGAAGAAGAGAGTAGGGCTCATGGAAGGAGAACCACATTACACAAGTGAGAGTGTGTGAGCTATACTCACCTCAAGAAGTCAAGTGAAAGAGGGAAGAAGTTGAGGAAGGTGGGAGGATGAGATCCTTGGCTTGAGCTTCTTTCTCCAAGCTTTAATGAAGTCTTTCTCTCTCTCTAAAATGGTAGATGAAAGAAATGAATGAGGGCCAAGCCCTAAAAATGTGTTTTTAGGATGTTCAGGTTTCGCGCGCTCGCTCAGGTGCGCTTGAGCGAGTCTGAGCGAGGGAGTCAGAATTTCTGCTTACTCAGCGCTCGCTCGATCAAGCCTGAGCGAGAAGCTTTTCTCGCTCGAGCACGCTCTGAGCGAGCCTGAGCTGAATTTTACATAGAAAGTCTCCATTTCTCTCTGTTTTTCTTGCTCAAGCGAGTCTGAGCGAGAAAACTAAAACAGAAATTCTCCCTTTTACTGATATCCTCGCTCAGAAGCGCTCAAGTGAGCCTAAGCGAGAATATCAAATCTCATTTTCCTGGTTTTTACTCCTTTTGGTTCTAACTCAATTTCTCCTACTCAAATTTGGTTCCTTTTTATAAAACATATTCCATTACTAATTTAATTCATAAAAACAATTTAGAATTTGGGATGTTACATTTCTCACTGCTTCCCTCCAGGATTTTCCACTATAAAGGTGACTTGATTTTCCTTGATTATGGAATTCATCAGGTTGTTTCTCTCCTTTTAGTTCTTATGATTACAATTTTTTTTCTTCTACATGTTAGGTTTAAGGTTGTAGGTCAGTCGATTTGGTCTATTTTTCTGCAATGTGTCAACTGTTGTATTTTCATTTTTTATTTTGGAGCCAAAATCCTCTTTGTTTATGCTCCAAAACTCTATTTATATTCATCCAGCTTGATTTGTTTACTACTATGTACCCAAACTAGTCAGTTACTAAGTTTTATAAGTGAGTTCTTCGATCTCCTTAGTCATGTGTCTTGTATCAAGCCCATTTATATGGTTAGGGGTATTTATGAGGGGAAGCATTCTTGACGATTAAAAGTTAGGGTAGCTCGCATGTGGAATATGTAACATCCCAAATATTATAAAATGATTTCATAGTTCAAATAGGGTTAGAAAGGTATTTTTATAAAAAGGAATTAGGAAAAGAAGGTAAAAGTGATGAAAAATGATGGGGATGGAAATCTAGAATTTTTATTCTGCAACAATCTCGCTCAAGTGAGAATAGCCTCGCTCAAGCGAGAAGGCAGTTCACTCAAGCAAGAGCGTATCTATCAATAAAATAGGGGAAGTGAGTTTCTAGTTTTTTCGATAAAGTGAGAAGCCTCTTGCTTGAGCGAAATTGGGGGAATTTCTAGAGTTGCTTTCTGGACAATTATCGCTCAAGCGAAATTTAGCTCGCTTGAGCGAAATTGCCTTTAATTTCAGAGTTGCTCTCTGACGTTGTCTCGCTCAAGCAAGAAGATCCTCGCTTGAGCAAGAACGCGAAAACAGAAGGCAGTCAGTGTTCTCGCTCAAGCGAGAATGCGCGAATTTGGTTTTTTGAAACAGAATTTCTAAGGCTTGGCCCTCATTAATATTCTATTTATTACACTTAGAGAGGATTCTAGATAGAGGAAAGGGCGCCCATCTTGGAGAAGGAGATTTGCTGACCCTCACCCTCACCATCTCACTTATTCTTTATCTTTGGTTGCTTCCAAGTGAGTATAGCTCACACACTCCACCCCATCGTGTATGAGAACTCCCTTGTGAACCCTATTCCCTTATATTCCTTCTTTTTTACTTGTGATTGAGTTAGCTGGCATTAGTATTGTGAAATGTTTGTTGTGTGCCCTTATGTTGAAAATGGTACTCTAAATTAAGGCTTGGTATTATGGGGGTTTGTGGGACTATGGGAGCTTTATGTTATATGGGTTCACACAATGCAAATGTATTTTCATGATTTATGTTAGTTTCAAGCAAAACCACTCATGTATCATGTTATCAAGTAATTCAAGAATCAAGGGTTTCATGTTAGGCTCCGACCATCACGAGTCTAGGACTATCAGGTTAAATGTTTAAGACGTGGCTTCGGCCTTCAGGCAATGGCGGGGACTATATGTCCCCAAGGGAGATATCCCTTGTAGTATGAGCTCAGCTAGTTTCAGGAAAGTGATAAGACCCCTACTATTGGGTTAGCAGTTCATGTCAAGTTAAACTTCAAGTCATTATTCATGTGATGCAATTACATTGTTAAGTAACATGTCTGTATTGTTGCACATCATTTGCTTGTATCCCTACACATGCATGTTTAGCTCTGCTCACTGAGACATTAGTCTCACCATGTGTTTGTGGGTTTACATTTTAGATTCCCTGGATCCTGCCCAGGCTGGCCGTTGGGGGCCAAGGAGCTGCTGGAGCTTATTGCTACACCTGGTTGTTGGAGCATTATTCATTTAGCTTCTATTTTGTTGAACATTGACATGTATATTCTTTTTATGGATATTTAGTACATGTGTTGCCCGTGTTGGGAGTCTCTTTTGTTAGGACACATGTATTGTAATATCCATACCATTGTGATGTATTTAACTACTCGGATTATGTTTAATTAAACGTTGGATTAAAGCAAACGCAAGGGAAAGGGCAGTTTGAAGTAGGGGTTCTTTCTAACTGACAGCAAAACGTGTTTCAATTCATTCATCTTTTTCTTTTGCTAAACTTTGTAAACAACACCGATTCAAATCGGTTAACCGATGGTTTTCACCGATTTTCCCAGTTTTGACCGGTTTTTCAAATCCCTTTTTTTGTGGGTGGATGGAACCAGACCTCGGACCGGTTACTGATCCGGTCCGGTTTTCACAACACAAGTTTTTTAACCAATTATTTTTTGAACTAATTTTTTCAATCAAAATATTATTGTTTTTATTTCTTTTTTGAAACTATTTGTTTTTTTTTCATTTTATATTTCAGGGTGGTAGTATACAGGCAAGTATCATTAAGCCTACGATGGGTAAATTTGGTCCTGTTATGGTTGAGTGAGGTTCCACTACTAGAAATGTGCCCATTAGTGACCGAAATTTCGGTCTCTAAAATAAAAAATTGGTCGCTAATTGTCTTAGCGACCGATTTTCATCGATAGCTAAACCTCAAGTTACTAAATATTAGAGACCGATTTAGTGACCATTTTTAGAGATAGATTTACTCACTAATTTTTAGATACCGATTTTAGATGAATTTTAGAGACGGAATTTTCAGTCATAAAATTGTTTGCTAATATTTAAAAAGTCCTTATTTTAAAAATGTAGAATTTAATATAATAGACATTTATAAATTGTCAAATACGTGTGTATATATATATATATATATATATATATATAAAATAAAAATAATACAATATAAATTAAATATAAAATCTATTTATACCAATAATATTCATGAGAAAAATAAAAATACATCAATAATGTTCATGGTTTATAAGTGTATATTAAAAAAATACTATTTTCTTTACTGGCTTTTCAAATTTTCACTGTGATGTCTTGATTTTGACTCCTCGATCATTCTTAGCTTCTTGATCTCTAAGAGGTTGAACTTTTATCCATTCCAATATTCATTAATAACCTTCTCACCTGCAGTCAATTAGAGAATCCAAAAGTCATAAGAAAATTTTTCAAAATTGATGCAATAGTTTTTTTTTACAAGATGCAGTAATTTGGAAAATATAGAACATAGAACATAGACCTTTTAAAATGAATATTCTAAATAAAAATATATTTAGAACTAGTACAATGGTCATCTCTGGTCATCCCATGAAACATAACTCCACCTTGACAAAAATTTTATAATAATATTTGTTATAACTCAACTATAGTTTGAAACAGTTGAGAAAAAAAAGATTATTAATAGGCTCCACACGATTCTTCAATAAGTTCACAGAATAAATAATAGTAAAAGTGTATGTAAGAATTTAAACATTAATACATTATTAAGAATTAGAATTGCTTTAGAAGGCATTCTAATAATCTAGATTAAGCAACAATTGGTAAATGATAGAATGAATATGCTACAAAGTATTATAGTCCGTAGAAGAACTTAGTTTTAGGCCTTTTGACTTAGCAACAAAGAGATGAAGAGGTTTCTTATTAAAAAATAGTGTCTTAGATTTGAAAAGTAACACTCCATGAATTTACTAATATGAGAAACTTGACTGTAATGGAAAAAGAATATACACCAAACTATCCTTGATAAGTAATATAAAAAAGACAAGGGAAAGATATTAAAGGGGAATATCAAACCAAGACACATTCACTATCTAATTGCATATTAAAGTTGTGTTTCCAAAAACCAATAGTAATAATTATGTTCTAAAGAAAAATTTCTCCTAGAGAACCAAAAGCAAGATTAAGGAGAAGCCAAATGCAGGTACATCAAAGACAATATTCAATTGCTAAATCATTGCTACATAATAACCATAAAATATGAATACTTGTTTATTTTCACACAAATGCACCATGCCTATGTCTCCTGTACTTCCACTATCACTGGAATCTAAAAATGGTAAACCATCGGGTGCTAAATCTAACAAAATGAATAACTCATTATTTACTCATCATCACATATGTCCCTTCATGTAAGTAATTTTGTAAGAATAACTTAGCAAACATATTACAGAGGTGATAAATAAATATATTAAGACCAAATTAACTTTATAAATTTAAAAAGCATCCTCACTACCTCCACCAACATCTGACGAGGAGGATTCAGATCTTTAGCTATAAGAGGGCAAACTATTGATTGGGAGCCAAATCGTATATATTAAAATGAGTTTATTGATTTAATTATTAGAGCTACAAGTGAGCCAATATTTATACAAGAGAACCTAACAACTTGATAAGGCTATAACAAAGTAACAGAACAAGCCTATAATAAAGAACGAAACAAATCTCTATCTTCATCAAAAACAGAAAATTATCCTATCTCAACAAACTGAATTTCAATTTTTCTGTTATCTCTTCTACTATCAATCATTATCCCCTATTACTCCCCCTCAAGTTGGAGTGTGCGGATTATGAACACCCAACTTGACTGTCAAGTGTCAACTCCTTGAACTGATTGCCACCCAAAGACTTTGTGAATATGTCAGCAGGTTGTTGTTTGGTTGACACATAAGCTGTGGATATTGCTCCTGCTTGTAGATGCTCCTGAATAAAGTGACAATCCACTTCAATGTGCTTAGTTCTTTCATGGTAGACCGGGTTAGCTGCAAGATGAAGTGTTGCTTGGTTGTCACAATAGAGAGTTGTAGGAGAATCACATTTAACTTGTAGGCAAGACAATAAGTTTCGTAGCCACAAAATTTCACTTGTTGCATGAGCCATAGAACGATACTCCGCTTCACTGGAAGATCTAGACACAGTGGTTTGCTTTTTCATTTTCCATGATATAGGAGCTGAACCAAGCTTCATCAAGTAGCCAGAAACAGATCTACGAGTCAACGAACAGGATGTCCAATCTAAGTCACAAAAGCAACAAGTTGGAGATCATTTTCTCTTGGAAGAATAATGTCGCTACCTGGTGAAGACTTCAAATACCGTAAGACACGCATTGCAGTATCCCAGTGGCCTTGTCTTGGCTCTTTCATGAACTGACTTAAGATGTGCACTGAATAAGTGATCTCTGGACGCGTGATGGTTAAATATATGAGGCGCCCAATATGCTGACGATAGCAAGGAGGATCTAAATAAAGAGGTTCTAAATCAAGTGCCAATTTGTGATTTTGTTCCAATGGAAAAGGAGATGGTTTACATGCAAGCATGCCACACTCGCTTAAGATGTCTAAGGTGTACTTTCATTGACACATAAACAAGCCAGAAGTTCCACGAGCAAGCTCCAATCCAAGAAAGTATTTAAGGGGACCAAGGTCTCTCATATGAAAATTCTCACTCAAATATTGTTTGAACTTATGGCATGCATCTGCATTATTGCCAGTAACGACAAGATCATCAACATAGACTAGAATAGCCAAGAAAATGTCATCATGTGAATAGATGAAAAGACTATGATCTGCATGACATTCTTGAAACCCATATTTTATGAGTGCCTGTGAGAGCTTAGAATACCAATTCCGTGAGGCTTGATGTAGGTCGTATAAGGATTTCCTTAAGCAACAGACCATGCCTTCTTTGGGAGTCTCATACCCTTGTGGAACCTCCATGTAGACCTCTTCGTCTAGCTCACCATGCAAGAATGCATTACTAACATCCATTTGGTGAAGACCCCATCCTCTAGCTACTGCAACTGTGAGCAAGCACCTAACTGTGGTCATCTTTCCTACTGGGGCAAAAGTTTCATTGAAGTCTTCACCCTCAACTTGTGTGTAACCCTTCGCCACAAGTCGTGCCTTATGTCTGTTAATCTCACCTGTCGGCTTGTATTTGATTTTGTACTCCCATTTGCATCCAATAGCTTTCTTCCCTTTAGGCAATAGTGTGAGATCCTAAGTCTTGTTATCATCCAATGCCTTGAGTTCTTGTGCCATGGCTTCTCGCCATGCTGGTTCAAGGACAACTTGCTGGTATGACCTTGGTTCCTCATAACATGAGATGGCTGCAAGATAAGCTTGGTGTTTTTGTGAGAAATGATCATAGCTTACATATCGTGAGATGGGATAGACCATACATGAAGAGGTTGACGAACCCGATGAATTGCACGAAGGGGTTTTAGTAGCTTTGTGGCAATAATAATCTTTGAGATAACTTGGTGGTTAACGCATCCTTGGTGCAAGCATAGTTGTCTCAGTAGATGTGTAATGCTCTCCCTTATTTTGAACGTCTTCCTTTGGGCTAAAGGATCCTTGTTCATCATTTTTCAAATCAGATGAATTTTCTTTTTCTTTCACATCATGCTTATTTTCTGAACTTTCTTCTTCAACCGGGTGAGACATATCATGAAATATTGAAGGGAATCAAGCATGTGGTCAGGGTGCAGCGGAATAAATGATTCCCTCCCTTGTTATGATCGTTAATGCGAAAACACGAATTAAGTCATAAAAGGCATGAAACATAATGACACACCTTATGAAGATTGTAAACGAGGCAATAGCAGCCACGTCTCTAGTGCTGTCCATGCCAACAGCCAATCTAGGAAACCCTCCTCAACTCTACTAGTAGCGTTTAGATAGTAAGAGCAACTGCTCATATGTCTAGGGGAGTGCATCTCATGCTATATTTATAGAGTGGTGGCTAGGGTTTTACCATCACTCAATTATCCCTAACACATACGGGCCTGGCCCATTATGTTATAATTCTAATCAAATTAGAATTATTATCTTTTCCTAGCGGCTTGTTATATGCGTGTGATACATAGGCTTTTAATATTTGGTTATGATATTAAAATAAAACTCTTTTATATTTAATATCATAAATAGTGAGCGGTATCTAGCAATACATCACTACCCAAATATTGAGAATGTCAACAACTTTTGACGAATCCTTTTTTATGATAATTTATATGATCTGTCTTTTTGTCCAAATATCTAATTGAACACAAGGGCATGGAATGTGTCAACCTTGTATAGTTCAATTTATGTTTTCTTGATCCCCAAGTAGACTGTACAGAAAATAAACATCTCATGTTTATCCTCCTGAGCATGGCCATGCATTTTGCAGTCTCACTTTATCAAGAGGCCTACAGATATAACTCCTATTACATAGGAGAGACAAATCTCATCTGGGTCACTCACATCCCAGAACATAATTTATTAAATGTCCAAATACCAACTTTATGATCACCTTGTTATAGGAAACGTTTGATGATATTTAAAACATATAATTCCTTATGTAGGAATCGTAGTGATTTCAGGTCAAAGGACTTCATATAACATTTATCAATTTAAGAAACGTTCATGACACTTATGTAACAATCCATGCAACGTTCTTAAGGTGGGTATGTCCAGTACATTATTACTTTTAATATGTACTTATGTGAGCACAAGATATCTCATATCCATGATCCGTGAGATGTGATCATCAATGAACTCACATACTAGTCTAAATGCATCTTTGTCGTAATATGATACTTGACTAGGGACTATTTTAAGAATAGTTCTTCATAAGATCTCACGATCAAGTCATCTACTTGATTTCTTATGAAGTTTGAGCTTACTATTCTAAGGACATTAATTGTATTCTTAAAAGAATGAATTGCCTTTATAAAATAATATGATACATGTGATGGATGATTCAAAAACATACAAGTCTCTAGTGAATATACTAACAATCTCCCACTTGCACTAGAGACATTCAGACATAACTCTTATGCCTAATGATCTAGTGTGCCCTTCATACTTCTGCTGCACAAGGGGTTTTGTTGATGTGGTAGAATCAGCGACTGTTTCCTATTTTGAACTTTTCAGGTCACAGTGCCACCATTCAAACATAACACATAACCTGATTGCAATCTAGAATCATCTTTGTTGGTTTGGAAGCTAGCATCAGTGTAACCCTTTACAAGTAGCTCTTCCTCACCTCCATATATGAAGAATGAATCCTTAGTTCTTCTCAAGTACTTAAGGATGCTCTTGACTACTGTCCAGTGACATTCACTAGGATCAGACTGGTATCTGTTAGTCATGCTTAAAGCATATGATATGTCTGGTCGAGTACATAGCATGGCATACATGATAGACCCTATAGCAGATGCGTAAGGAATCTTACTCATGCGATCTCTTTCTTCTTTACTGGAAGGAGATTCAGTCTTAGATAGGCTTATACCATGTGACATAGGCAAAATTCCCTTCTTAGAATCTTGCATGTTAAACTGTTTTAACACTTTGTCTATGTATGTACTTTGATTTAGGCCAAGCAATCTTTGAGATATATCTCTATAGATCCTAATACCTAACACATAGGTCGCTTCGCCTAAATCTTTCATAGAAAAACAATTTCCTATGAGGAGTATGTCATCTACATACAAAACCAGAAAAACCACTATGTTGCCACTAACCATTTTGTAGACACAAGGTTCATCTTCATTTTTAATGAAACCAAACTGCTTTACAGCTTCATCAAAACGAAGATTCCAACTTCTAGAGGCTTGCTTTAATCCATAAATGGATCGTTGTAACTTACATACCTTTCCAGCTTTTTCAGGTATAACAAAACCTTCAGGTTGTATCATATACACATTTTCAAGAAGGCTTGCATTTAGGAAGGTTGTATTGACATCCATTTGCCAGATTTCATAATCATGGTAAGCTACAATAACAAGAAATCCGAACAGATTTAAGCATGGCAACTGGGGAAAAGGTTTCATCATAGTCTACACCATGAATTTGCTTGAAACCCTTTGTCACCAACCGTGCTTTAAAGGTACTTACATTACCATCCATGTAAGTTTCCTTTTGAAAACCCACTTGCACCCTATGGATTTTATCCCTTCGGGTGGCTCAATCAAGGTCCATACCTTGTTAGTGTACATGGAATCCATTTCAGATCTCATGGCATCAAGCCATTTCTCAAATTCTGGACTCAAAAGAGCTTCTTGATAAGTCACTGGCTCATATTGATCCATTAGAAATACATCCCCTTCCTGAGAAGCAAGGAAACCATATCTCTCAGGTTGGTGATGTACCCTATCTGACCTACGCAAGCCTTGCACTACTTGAGCAGGTGGCTCCACAACACTTTGTGGTATCTGCTCTTTTTCCATTATTGGTTCATTGCCACTCTATGGTACTTGAATTTCTTCAAGTTCTACTTTCCTCCCACTCATTTTCTTAGAGACAAATTCCTTCTCTAAGAATATAACAGTCCTAGCAACAAACACTTTACCTTCGTTAGGATTATAGAAGTAGTAACCCTTAGTTCCTTTTGGATATCCCTCAAAATAAGCACTTATTTGATTTGGGTCCTAGTTTATATGAAACTTGGCGTTTCATATAAGCTTCACAGCCCCAAATCTTCATATAAAAGACATACTAGGTCATTTCCCAGTCCATATCTCATATGGTGTCTTTATGACAACCTTAGATGGAACACGATTTAGTGTGAAGGCTGCTGTTAACAAAGCATGACCTCAAAAGGAGTCGGGGAGATCAAAGTGACTCATCATGGATCGAACCATATCTAATAGAGTTCGATTTCTTCTTTTAGAAAATCCATTCCATTGAGGTGTTCCAGGAGGAGTGAGTTGGGATATTATCCCACACTCTTTCATATAGTCATCAAATTGTTGGCTCAAGTATTCTCCACCTCGATCTCATTGAAGTGTTTTAATAGTCTTGCCAAGTTTGTTTTGTACTTCATTCTTAAATTCCTTGAACTCTTCAAAGGACTCAAATTTGTGTTCCATCAGATACACAAATCCATATCTACTGAAATCATCAGTAAAAGTAATGAAGTATTGAAAACCTCCTCTAGCCATCGTGCTCATGGGCCCATATACATCACTATGTATGAGACCAAGAAGATCACCGACCCTTTCACCTTTTCCGGTGAATGGGGTTTTGGTCATCTTCCCTCATAAACAAGATTCACATATCTTAATTGATTCAAAATCAAAAGATTCCAAATAGCCATCTTGATGGAGTTTGGATATGCGTTTCTCATTTATGTAGCCCAAGCGACAATGCCAAAGATAAATTGGGTTCAAATCATTTGTTTTGACCCTCTTAGAGCTTATGTTATAGATAGGCACTTCAAAGTCAAGAACATATTGTTCAACTTTGCACAACCATAAAACATATCATTCAAATAAATTGAACAACTATTGTTCTTTATTATGAATGAAAAACCACTCTTATCTAAACAAGAAACAGAATTAATATTCCTACTAATGGCAGGCACAAAATAAGAATTATTTAGTTCAATAACTAGTCCAGTTGGCAAAGTTAAATAATAGGTTCCTACAGCTAAGGCAGTAAATCTTGCTCCATTTCCCACATGTAGGTTGACTTCTCCTTTAGCCAATGACCTACTCCTTTTAAATACTACACATTCACACAAATGTGAAATCCACATCCGGTATCCAATACCCAAGATGCAGAAGTAGGTAAATTGACTTCTATAACATAGATTCCTGATGCGGAAGTCTCACTTCCCTTCTTCTTTATCTCCTCCAGGTACTTTACACAGTTTCTAATGTCCTGATTGGCCACAGTGGAAACATTTTCATTCCTTAGCTATCCCGCCCATAGGTTTCAAGAATTTCTTCTTGCCCTTGGCTTTTCCTAGGTTGGACCATCAATATGGCCTTCCCTTTACCTTTATTAATGTTTTGCTCAGTTGTTCTTAACATTCTCAGCAATTCTGGCAGTGGTTTGTCAAATTCATTCATGTTGTAGTTCATGACGAATTGACTATAGCTGTCCGACAACGATTGCAAGACAAGATCAGTGACCAACTCTTGGCCTAATGGGAATTTGAGCCTTTCTAGGTTTTCAATGTACCCAATAATCTTGAGAACATGAGCACCTGAAGGACTTCCCTCTGCCAGACTACATTGATAAAGTGCCTTTGAGACTCCAAATCATTCATGCCTAGCTTGGCCTTGATAAAGTCTCTTTAAATGTACGATCATATCGTACGCATCGATGTTTTCATGGTAGCAAGCATAAGGCAACCAACATCGAGAGCATAATCTTGATGCTTCTTTAAAGCATCTTTGTCAGCTTTCGAAGTATTTGCAACGGGTGTTTCAGGAACGAGCTCTTCCAGGACATACAACCTTTTTCTTATGCCTAAGGACAGTCCTTAGGTTTCTATACCACTCTAGAAAGTTAATTCCAGATAGTTTGTCCTTCTCAAGGACAGATCGCAGTGAAAAGTTACTTGTTGTGTTCCAAAATTATGCACGTAAGTATCATATAACAAAACATATTTAACAAGGTCTTTAATTAAATATGTCTCCCACTATTTTGATTCAAAATAAGTACCCTAAATATAAAGAATCAGAAAATATCATCACTAGATTTTCTAGTGGGCCAATATCTATATTTCACCTAATTTTAAGTCAGCTTTGGCTGATCGCTTAAGAAAAGGTTATTTAGGTAGGAACACGCTTTCCAATTGCATCTCATACAACTCTTGGATAGTTAGGTGAATAACTCTTATTCTAATTCATCTTATGAATTAATGCCTAACTTGGTGCCTCTAGGTTTTTCAATCCTATTGAATATACCTAGTTAAGTCAAAAACCCAATGATTGATAACTGGATATTACTTTTATCCCATTGCGCCTCACTAGAATAGATAAAGGTACCCTGCTTTGGTAGACCCACTCTTCATCGATTCTAGCCTTGACGAGTGTCATTCATTAGAAGGCAAAACATGACTTAATATTTTCTTTGAGGGATTTGATTGCTTTAATGCCTCTAGGTTTTTCAATCTTATTGAATATACCTAGTTAAGTCAGAACCCAATGACTAATAGTCAGATATTACTTTATCCTATCACGCCTCACTAGAATCGATAAATGTACCATGTTTTGGCAGACCCACACTTAATCGATTCTAGTCTTGACGAGTGTCATTCATTGGAAGGCAAACATGACTTAATATTTTCTTTGATCGCTTTAATTTTATTTGTTTGTTAAACTATTTAACAAAACATACAAGCATGCATCTCATACATATAAATGATATGGTTATGGCCTCCTAAAAATACAACTCAAAATTACATCACATATATAATCTTGAAGCCTTCATTCACATGTCTCCACATGCCCCATTGACTCCATGTCCTCACAATTATATTACATAACAAGAATAAACCTCATTTAACATACGAGGGGATAGAGATGAGAAGAGAATTACAAATAGAATATAAGAGGTAAGGCACGACACACAGGTTGTATTTAAATAAAACAACTAAGGCCATAACCAATCATCATTCATATTGATTGTAAAACAAGTGATATAATTAGATGTATATATTGAACGAGGGTTGATAACGTGCATACGAAATAACACACTACGCAGTACCAATCATCAATAAGTGTCTCGCATCAAGCGAATACTTCACAAACCTATAAACAGGTAAGTCCCTCGTATCATTCGAATACGCTCTTGTCAGCAAATTGATAAGTGGCATGTTTATCGCAACCAATATTTGAGTCGAGACAAGGTTTCAACAAGTGAACCCTTTGACGCCCAAGACATCAATTCTTCATGTTCCACAGAACCCTCTAACACCAGAACACATAAAATATATACATCACATACAAAACAATCAATAAAGGAAACAATATAAACTGCAGCGCGCACCTGCGCCCAGCGTGGGTGAAGCGCAGGTTCCAGTTTTAAATTCTGTAAGTTGCGCTTCACTTGCGCTCAGCGTGAGTGAAGCGCAGGTTCTAGAATCAAAATCATGTATGTTGCGCTTCACCTGCGCCCAACGCAAGTGAAGCGCAGATAACAGCGATCAACTGCATTTTGCACTTTAAACAATAAACAGAATATCACAATATTCAAAACGATTAGAAGCCTAAGACGTGTTTATCGCAAACCAATGCTCTGATACCAATTGAAGGGAATCAAGCATGTGGTCAGGGTGCAGTAGAATAAATGGATTCCCTCCCTTGTTTATGATCGTTAATGCAAAAATACGAATTAAGGTATAAAAGGCATGAAACATAATGACATACCTTATGAGGATTGTAAACGAGGCAATAGCAACCACGTCTCTAGTGCTGTCCACGCCAACAGCCAATCTAGGAAACCCTCCTCAACTCTACTAGTAGCGTTTAGAGAGTAAGAGCGACTGCTCATATGTCTAGGGGAGTGCATCTCATGCTATATTTATAGAGTGGTGGCTAGGGTTTTACCATCACCCAATTATCCCTAACACATATGGACCTGGCCCATTATGTTATAATTCTAATCAAATTAGAATTATTATCTTTTCCTAGCGGCTTGTTGTATGTGTGTGATCCAATAGGCTTTTAATATTTGGTTATGATATTAAAATAAAACCCTTTTATATTTAATATCATTAATAGTGAGCGGTATCTAGCAATACATCACTACCCAAATATTGAGAATGTCAACAACTTTTGACGAATCCTATTTTATGATAATTTATATGATCTGTCTCTTTGTCCAAATATCTAATTGAACACAAGGGCATGGAATGTGTCAACCTTGTATAGTTCAATTTATGTTTTCTTGATCCCCAAGTAGACTGTACAAAAAATAAACATCTCATGTTTATCCTCCTGAGCATGGCCATGCATTTTGCAGTCTCACTTTATAAAGAGGCCTACAGATATAACTCTTGTTACATATGAGGGACAAATCCTATCTAGGTCACTCACATCCCACCACATAATTTATTATATGTCCAAATACCAACTTTATGATCACCGTGTTATAGGAAACGTTTGATGATATTTAAAACATATAAATCCTTATGTAGGAATCGTAGTGATTTCAGGTCAAAGGACTTCATATAACATTTATCAATTTAAGAAATGTTCATGACACTTATGTAACAATCCATGCAACGTTCTTAAGGTGGGTCTATCTAGTACACTATTACTCTTAATATGTTCTTATGTGAGCACATGATATCTCATATCCATGATCCGTGAGATGTGATCATCAATGAACTCACATACTAGTCTAAATGCATCTTTGTCCTAAGATGATACTTGACCAGGGACTATTTTAAGAATAGTTCTTCATAAGATCTCACGATCAAGTCATCTACTTGATTTCTTATGAAGTTTGAGCTTACTATTCTAAGGACATTAATTGTATTCTTAAAAGAATGAATTGCCTTTATAAAATAATATGATACATGTGATGGATGTTTCAAAAACATATAAGTCTCTAGTGCATATACTAACAATATAGTCAATGGAGGATCTGCTACAGGGTCTCTTTCATGCAATGCAAAAGGAAAAATGTTCTCATAAAAGACAACATCGCGAGAAACAAAAAAATCACGTGTTTTTAAGTTGTATGTTGAGTAAAAAAAAAATTCAAGACTCACATATCCTAAGTTTTAATAGACAAAAAATTTGTTTTAAAAAGGGATTGTTCTTGAGAACAGTCTCACTTGAAGGTATTTTTGCTTTATTGTTTCAGTTAGTGCCATGAAGACATCGATATGAGGGAACATTCTGAAGAGCTGAACTGAACTTATCTCAACCTTCTGAAGTGTTACGGATCTCTAGAAGAACTGCTGAAGACCTCGCTTTGAACCGTTGACTAAAGCTCAGGAAGCTGCCTACTAAAGTCACAACACCCTCTTTACGTCTGAAGCAAGCTTAATCCATTTAAGGAATGAATTCAAAGTTCAACTGTGTTGTCAAAATCATTTTTCCTTAAATGGAATTTGTCGCTCAAACCAGAGTAGCGCTGCAGTCTGCAACTTCAACTCATCTCAAAAGTCTTATGCTATCAGGAGAGCTATTTCACAACGACTCTAAATGCATTTAAAGCTATCTCTTGACGGATTCATTTCAAGACTTTATAAATAGTCTTACATAAGAATTTGAAAAAATTGGCGAGCCTTAGGTGAACCCCTGGTGAAATTGCAGCAAAATGTTCTATCTAAAACCAGAATGAGAACGAAGCTAGATAGAATGGTCAAGATTTATTAGAAGATAGTGTCAAGCCCATAAATTCTATTGTAACTCTATCTTTACTTGTACTTAGATTATCCTTTGTATCCTGAGTAGTACTCAGTAACCCCTTTGTACAAGATGAACATTGGTTTAAGTTGTAGAAACACAGGGAAACACTAAAAGGGGGGTTGAATAGTTTTTCTCAATAATTTATGGAAGCTTTTTACAAACGGTTAAGTTCAAAGAAATTTCATACAGGTTTAGGAAGCTGTCTGAAGTTAAGAAGACTTCTGAGAGTAATCTTAAATAGATTTTTTTGCTTCTTTTAAAAATTATTGAAACAATCTTCAATACCCTTGGGTCAGTATAAATAAATTGACAAGAGATAAGGGATAGGGAACTAGCCGAGAAATTTATCCTGGTTCACCCACTAACACAGTGAGCTACGTCCAGTCCCAATGGCAAAACAACCACTGGATTTCCACTATATGAATATTCAGATTACAAACTTGAATATGAGTACAGTCTCTCCAGACACAATGAGTACAGTCTCTCCAGACACAACGAGTACAGTCTCTCCAGACACCACGAGTACAGTCTCTCCAGACACAACGAGTACAGTCTCTCCAGATACCACGAGTACAGTCTCTCCAGACACCACGAGTATAGTCTCTCCAGACACACGAGTACAGTCTCTCCAGACACCAACGAGTATTCTTTTTCAGTCTAGCCTCTTCAGGCTCTGTAACTAAGTATTCTTTGTTTCAGACAAGCCTCTCCAGGCTCAATATGCAGTATTACAAACGAAATGTGTCTAAGCTTTTAAACTACACAAGTTTCAAGCTTTAGCAGACACAGTGCACAATAATAACTGAGGTATACTCAGGATATACAGATGATGTGCAAAGAAGATGAATCAGAGAGTTTTTTTTCAAAGTAAAGCTCGCAGCGGAATATCTCTTAGGCTTTCTTGCAATAATTTCTCTATATGTCTGTCTTTGATGGTCTTCATGGAGGGGTATTTATACCCAATCTTCAATCTGTTGAAATACCACCGTTTAGAGATAGCATTAAATTCTATTTAATCCGTTGTGAGACATGCTTATGAGAGCTCTGATATTTATGAATCGGTACAAGGTTGCTCCTGCCATAAAGCTGCTACATATGTTGCTGCAGAGGTTGCGTTGCAGAGATTTCCTCAGTGGTGTATGAAATTCAAAAATACCAGGAAAGGTCTATGTGTTTCTTGCTATAAACGTGTTACGTGCAGCAGAGGTTCAGAAAAGTCTTCACAAGCTTCAGCAAAGAGTGCCACGTCATTAATGAGACTTCAGACAGCTTCAACACTTCAGACGGGTAGTGAACTTCAAACGGCTCCAACGCTTCAGACGTGTTGAACCTTCAGAAGGCTTAACTCCTCAGACAGGTTGAAAGCACTTCACATAGTCTTTATATAAGCTTATAGTGGCTTGCTGAAATCATAATAAATCATTAAAACATATATGTATCTATGATAAATATTTTAACTCAAATTTGTTAAGCATTAAAACTTGGGAATTGAGCTGTCTTAAATATCATATTTTCTCTTATGATATTTTTGAGACTCAACATTCTCCCCCTTTTTAATGATGACAAATTTGTTTAAAATACATAAATCTGAAAGGAGTTTTAAAGATAAAAGAATAGATAGCTCCCCCTCAGATGGTGAATCTCTTAAACGTATTTACTCCCCCTGAGTCCTGTGATCACTTCAGATTCAGATTTTGTTAGTTTAATACTCCCCCCTTTTGTCATCAATCAAAAGGGAATTCCAGAGCATAACAACAACAATCATAGCGAAATCATGAAATATGAAAGAAAACAGCAAACATAAACACAACATGATGTGAGACACTGATAGTATTAATCAAAATGTCCAAAAGAAAAAATTTATCACTTAGCAGAAATAAACAAGAGACATCACTGACTACCCATCCTTCCTCAGCAAAGGTTCTTTCATGAAGGAAATCAACTCATCTTTGGCCTTGTCAATCTGAGAGATGAGAGCAGTCTTCATGTCTTCTTGGCCACTTCTAATCTGTTGTGCTCTTGAAGAATCTTATCTTGTTTAACAATGAGATCAACATTCTTTTTCTCTAGCTTCTCTATCTTCAGCCTGAGCTTTCTGTTCTCTTCTTCAGGATCAGGTGGTGCTTCATAAAGAATAATATGGATGTGTCTGCACACAAATCTCAGCACAGTCAAAACCTGGAAGCAAACCATACTGCTGTGGATGATATACTGGAAAGAAGAATGTTCCAATGGGACACATAATCTTCCAGTCTTCATGAAATGATTCAGACAGAGGTGGGAAATGGTCTCTGATGTAATGATATTTCACATTTATGAATTTCCCATGTCCTATGATAGAATCAGCATCTGGTCCAGTTGACCCAGAAGAGGATCCAGCATCCTCTCTGATCTTCCAGTAAGAATGACCAGACTCTGTCTCTGAAACTGTGATCCATGCCTCCACCTTGTCTCTTGATCGTTGCTGTAGCTCCTTCCATTCGCTTGGAGGTCAGAAGGCTTGAAGGGAAGCAGGATAGGCCTTAGGTTCCGTGAACTTATCAGGAGGGCCTTCCGGTAGACAGGGGACCGAGGAACAATTCGATCAAGTGGCACTAGAAGCTGGGTGGTTGGCCGGATGGAAAAGGTTCTAGGGGGCCGGTATCCTCTCAGCAACAGAATGCCAGATAACCCTGTAAAAGAGGTCACTTCTGTGGCAGTATGCTGACAAAACAACCATTCTGCAGTACCTCATCTTCAGACAATCAGCATCAAGAACAAGGAATCAAGGGGAGCCCACTTGTGAGCGGGGTACCACACCCTTTCCTGATCTTCGCAAGTTGCCCTGAGTACATCTGATCGAAGCTTCCTTGAATACTTATGTAGGCGTTCATCAGCAGCATTGAAGTATGGTTGGACTAGCCCATGGTGCAGAGAGATAGGGGGTGTATCTCTGAAATATTGCAGCTCTTCATAGAGGTTTGGAAACTTGGGAACCCTTTCCCTCTCAAAGAAAGGTCCTTCATACCTCTTATGGGGCACTTCAGCTTCTTCATCATACTGATGCTGAGTGAAAGGAAATGCATAAGGATCAAAAGTGGGTTCTGTGAAGAAATCCCTACTTTTAGGTCCTAGCCTAATGTGTTCAGGCAGCATGCTCCCTTTCCACACCTTTGAGCTTTCTCCTTGCTGAATCTCGACAATGAGATCTTCAGATTGTGTTGACTCTGAAGATGATGATGATGAAGATGGTGGTGATGATTGGGTGATGGTGATGGTGATGTTGCTTCTTCTTCCTTCTCTATAGGTTGCCTTTCTTCTTCTTCTTTCTCCTCTTGTTTCTTTTCAGGTGAGGAAGGAGGTGATGGAGTCACATTGTCAAACCTCACCCTTGGTCTTTTCACAGGGGGTTTGACCTTCTCAGGTTCAGACACCTTCTCCCTTTCAGCTTGTTTTTCTTCTCTTTTCTTCTTGAAATAGAGGTTGGCCTTTACGAAGTTCTGGTACTTGCTAGCTTCATCCATAGCTTCCATTTGGCTAGCAATGCTCCTTGTAACCCTAGTAGTGGGTTCAGGAGCTGTCTCAAGAATCTTGCTCTTGGTTCTCCTCCTTTGCTGAACCCTAGACCTCTTTCTCTTCTTATTACTTTGAGCCAAGGTAGCTTGCCTTTCATCTTCAGCACGGCTAGCTGAGAGGCCACAGCGATAGCATAGTCTGTCTTCTCTTGCTCAGCCTTCATATCCAATTCTTCTTGTTCTAAGGCAGTAGCTATGGCTGCCACTTGAATCAATTCTGGATCAGAGGGGCAAGCTGCCAAAGGTGAAGCTGCTACAGCTTCAAGATCAGCAAGGTTAGCAATCTCTTCCTCATGAGCCTTTCCTTCTATGTCAGAAGTAGGCTTAAGAGGTTTTGCGCTTCAGAACCCTGACCCACTATTTCAAATGGCTTTTGCAAAGCCTTCTGAACAGGTTCAGATGCCTGAGTGTGCAGAGTAGAGGCTGCTGAAGATACCTTTGCTGCACTCCTCACAGGGAGCTTCTTCAGCTTAGGTTGAGGGGATGGTTTGGAGGCCTTGAACTCTCCTTTTCTGATGTCCCCTTGAAGCTCTTGTTCAAGAATCTCTATTGTGCTTCCTCTTCTTGAGGCCTTCTCCATGAGGACACTCTCCTTCAGAGTAGGAGATGGAGGTCTTGGAGTGAGAGGGTTCTTCAGGTTCATGCTCTTTAGATTCGACTCACCAAAGAATGCGGGTGACTTGTGATCAAACAGTCTTTCAATAGGTACTTTAAAGTGCAAGAGTACCTTTGTAATGAGAGTGTTGTGAGGTAGATTTGCACCAGAGTCTCTAATCTTCTTCTGCATGTGGAACATGATATGCTGGGAAGATTGACTTTCTTCTTCTGCAGCAAGTGAATCATGCAGAATCTCTCCAATTCAGACACGTGGTTTCTGCTTCCACTCTTAGGGATTATGGAGCACCCTAAGATGGAGTGAAGTACTCTGACCTTATCCAGCAAGAACTTAGAATCAGGAGTCTTGGGTTCTTCTGTACCATACAACATCTTTGTGTACTTCTTTTGCCCACCATTCCTCAACTCCCATCCAGGAGTAAAGGTTTCTCCTTCAGCCTTGACCTTGGCGATGGTGGAGAGAATCCCTTCATCAACAAAAACAGGGACTCCTAGAACAGTAGCCTTGATGCTTTCATATACTCCCTTGGAGTTAGGGATTCCTCTAGCTGAAGCCCAGAAATCTATGACACTCTGCTCGTGCCCAATGAGTAGTGTTGTCAAAGAATGGAGTCCAGCCAGCAGCATCAAATTCCTCAACCAAATCCATACCAAGATTTCGAAGCTCTTCAAGGTCCACACCTTTCGATCTGACCACATTTCCACCGGAACTGGAAGACTTCTTTGGTGCCATTGATGAGTTGCAGAAAAACTTGAGAGAAAACGGTTGCTAGAGAGAAGAAGAAGTTCAAACAGTGCTGAGAGAAAATGTAAGACTTCCTCGACACTCTTACTCCTGCATTTATAGACCCACGATGCAATGATGGTCTGTACCGGCTGCGCGGACATTGGGTATCGTGCGAAGTGGAAGAGACAAAATAAATGGAATTCAACCGTCTCAGATAGCCACGTCAGCAAGTCATTTCAGACAAGTGAGAAATTTCAGATGTCACAATTTCAAACACCCTGGAATTTCAGATGCTCTTAACATATCAGACAGTATCATACACAATCAATTATTAGAAAATGCATGTATGTTCAAATTATTGCGTATGAACTTAAATCTATCTTCAGTCAGGGGTTTTGTGAATATATCTGCCCATTGATGCTCTGTGTCAATGAACTGAATAAAAAACACCTTTCTGAACATAGTCTCTAATAAAATGATGCTTGATTTCTATATGCTTGGCCCTAGAATGTTGGATAGGATTTTTAGATAAATTAATTGCACTTGTATTATCACACAAAACAGGTATAGCAGAGATAGGAATATTAAAGTCCTCAAGCTGATACTTCACCCATAGCAGTTGTGAACAACAACTGGCTGCTGAGATGTATTCTGCTTCTGCTGTTGATAATGCAATGGTGCTTTGCCTTTTGCTTGACCAGCTGATCATGTTATTTCCAAAGAAATGACATCCTCCACTGGTGCTCTTTCTTTCTATTCTATCTCCAGCAAAGTCAGCATCACAGTATCCTATTAACCTGCAATCCTTGTCTTTCTTATAGCATAGACCAAGATTAGTAGTGCCTTTAAGATATCTAAAAATTCTCTTAACAGCTTTGTAATGAGTAGTTCTTGGATCTGATTGAAATCTAGCACAAAGACACACACTGAACATTATGTCAGGTCTGCTTGCTGTTAGATACAATAAAGAGCCAATCATTCCTCTATACAAAGTTTGATTTACTGGTTCTTCATTTTCATCCTTGCTTAAAGATGAAGATGGATGCATAGGAGTTGACATGGGTTTGCAATCATTTAAGTTAAACTTTTTGAGCATTTCTTTTGTATATTTTTCTTGATGGATCCATATACAATCAGAATCTTGCTTAATCTGAAGTCCTAAGAAAAATTTTAGTTCTCCCATTAAACTCATTTCAAACTCTGATTGCATTAACTAGAAAACTCCTTGCACAGGGAAGAATTAGTTGAACCAAAAATAATGTCATCAACATATATCTGGACAAGTATAAGATCTTTGTTAGACTGTTTTCTAAAAAGAGTTGTATCTACTTTTCCTCTTTCAAAACCATTTTTGATAAGAAAACTGCTTAATCTGTCATACCAAGCTCTTGGAGCTTGTTTCAGACCATAAAGAGCCTTTTTCAGTTTGAAAACATGATCAGGAAAAGCTATATCTTCAAAACCAGGGGGTTGTCTAACAAAAACCTCTTCTTCAATGAATCCATTTAGAAAAGCACTTTTGACATCCATTTGATATAGTTTGATGCCATTATTTACAGCATAAGAGAGAAGAATTCTAATTGCTTCTAACCTGGCAACAGGGGCAAAGGTTTCAGTGAAGTCAATACCTTCTTGTTGATTGTATCCTTGAGCCACCAATCTTGCCTTGTTTCTGACCACTTTTCCTTCTTCAGACAGCTTGTTTCTGAAACCCATTTGGTTCCAATAATAGTTTTCCCATGGGGTTTAGGAACAAGGGTCCAGACATCACTCCTAGCAAATTGATTTAGCTCTTCTTGCATGGCTAGGATCCACCTTCATCATGCAGAGCTTCATCAATGTTCTTTGGCTCAATTTCAGACAGGAAAGCAAGAGAATTCAGATTCTTGAATTTTGATCTTGTCTTCACTCCTTCTGAAGTGCTGCCAATGATTTGCTCCTTAGGATGATGTGACTTGTATCTCCAGTTAGTTTTCTGAGATACTGTTTGATCTGTCTGAGGCTCAACATTTGTCTGAAGAGGTTCAGTGACAGATGGTACTTCAGACACCTGTTCATCCTTCAAGCTATCATGGTCATTCAGCTCCATACCTGCAAAATCATCTTCTAGATCTGATAGTTCCCTATCAGTCTCTTTCATGTCATTGAATTTAACATGAATTGATTCCTCTACAATTAAAGTTCTAGAGTTATAAACTCTATAGGCTTTAGATGTTTCAGAATAACCTATGAAAAATCCTTTGTCAGACTTTGCATCAAATTTTCCAAGATCATCCTTGGTGTTGAGTATGAAACACTCACATCCAAAGGGATGGAAATATGATATGTTGGGTTTCCTTCCTTTCCACAATTCATAAGGAGTCTTTTTCAGAATTGGTCTTACCAATATTCTGTTTTGAAGGTAGCAAGCTGTGTTAATAGCTTCTGCCCAGAAGGATCTTGGTAGGTTGCAAGAGTTGAGCATGGTTCTTCCCATTTCTTGCAACTTCTGTTCTTTCTCTCAACAACCCCATTTTGCTGAGGTGTTCTTGCCACAGAGAAATTGTGTGAGATCCCATTCTCATCACAGAACAGTTGAAAGTTTGCATTCTCAAACTCTCCACCATGATCACTTCTGATGACAGATATACAGAATCCTTTTTCGTTCTGTACCTTCTTGCAGAATATTGTGAAATTCTTGAAAGTCTCATCCTTGCTCTTAGGAATAACACCCATGTAAATCTAGAGTAGTCATCAACAATGACCAAACCATATTTCTTACCACTCATGCTTTCTGTTCTAATAGGACCAAACAGTCAATATGTAGCAGTTCTAATGGTCTGCTAGTAGAAACAACATCCTTACTCTTAAAAGAGTGTCTTGTTTGTTTCCCTTTCAGACAGCTTTCACATAAAATGTCAGATTTGTAAGAAAGCTTGGGCAGTCCTTTAACAAGGTTGTATTTTGCTAACTTTGAGATTAATCTCAAGCTGGCATGCCCAAGTCTTTGATGCCAAATCTGTTTTTCATCTTCAACAGAGATAAAACATTTTACATTTTGACTTGCTAGCTCCTCTAGATCAATTTTGTACACATTACTGTGTCTCTTAGCAGTAAAAAGGATTTGATCAAGAGAGTCTTTGACTATACATCCTTCTTTGGTAAAGGAGACCACATATCCACTGTCACACAATTGACTTATGCTCAGTAGATTGTGCTGAAGTCCCTCTACTAGAAGAACATTCTTAATAAGGGATAAAGGAGATATACCTACAGTCCCTATACCAGTGATCTTCCCTTGCTGGTTTCCACCAAAGGTGACCACACCTCCTGCTCTGGGTCTAAGGTTTTGGAACAAAGACCTTTCTCCTGTCATGTGTCGCGAGCACCCACTGTCCAGGTACCATTTGTGGGGTTTCCTTTGTCCTGTTAAACACATCTGCAACAGGAATGATCAAGTTTTTAGGTACCCATATTCTTTTGGGTCCTTTCTTGTTAGCTTTGGGCCTTGCTTTTCTCTTGTGTTTGCACTGAGCCACATTGTGTCCAGGCTTGCCACAGTGAGAACACCCAATAACCTTCTTTTTGCCTTTAGAATTTAAAATTGAGGTTCAGAGGTGTTGTAATCACAAAAGCCTAAACCACTTTTGTCAAGGGATGCTTTGATTGCCAAGTAATCTGTTAAGATTATCTTCCTTTGACAAACTTAGCTAAGTCTTTTGTCAGTTCCTCAACTTGTTTCTGAAGTTTTTTTTCTTCATACAGTTTGTGAACTGCTGACTTCAGTCACAAGATCTTTTCCTTGAGCATAATATTTTCTATCTCAAGAGCCTCATATTTACTACACATTTCTGTGTGACTTTGGACAGATTCTTATACTCTTGAAAGATTCCTTGGAACTTTCCATCAGGTCATCATACATCTCTTGAAGAGTTAAGGGAAATACCTCAGCTTCAGAGCTGTCTGATGAGGGCAGGCTGGCCATGAGACACAGGTTGGCCTCTTCTGAAGTGTCTCCTCTTCTTCTGAGGTAGACTCATCAAGATCCTCCCATGTTGCCATCAGTCCCTTCTTTCTTGAAGACTTCTTCTTTTAGGTTCTTCTTCAGTTGGGCATTCTGCTTCGTGACCTGGTTGTTTGCTAAAAAGTAATTTTGTCATTTTGATCTTACCTGATTTACCTGCTTTAGAGGTTGAAGGTTGGTTCTTTCTGAACTTTCCTCTATTTTAGCATCTCTTGATTTCCTACTCAGAAGAGCAAGATCATCATCTTCTGAGCTATCTTCAGAATCTTCATCTGCTTCTGAAGTTTCCTCAGCTTGCATAGCCTTCATGCTGCCATGCCTAGGCTGTTTGGCCTTGGAGTTTAGTGCTAGAGACTTCTTCTTGTTGTCATCTTCTTCAAGTTCAAGCTCATGGACCTTGAGAGATCCCAACAGTTCTTCCATTCTAAGAGAGTTTAAGTCTCTTGCTTCTTGAATGGCAGTGACTTTGGGTCTCCAGGACTTAGGCAAACTTCTTAGAATCTTTCTATTGTTGTCTCCAGATTCATAAGTTCTACCTAAGGACCTGAGTCCATTAGTTATAGTCTGAAACCTTCCAAACATCTGGTCAATGGTTTCAGATTCCTCCATCTTGAACATCTCATATTGATGTATGAGCATGATCTTGGATTGCTTGACCGTTTCTGTCCCTTCATGGGCTGCTGCAAGAGTATCCCAGATCTCCTTGGCAGAAGTACATCCATGAACCTTCTCATACTCTGATTTATTCAAAGAACATATCAGATAGAGTTTGGCTTTGGCATTCATTTGTACTCTAGCCTTCTGCTCCGAGGTCCATTCAGCCTTAGGAATGGGCACTCCATTATGCATAGGCATATAGTCTCCATCAGTGACCACATCCCAGACATCAATGTTGCTCTCAATGAACAACTTCATACGATCCCTCCAGTAGTGGTAATCCACTCCATTGAATGCTGGGGGCCTTGTGATAGAGGCTCCTTCAGAGATGTATTGTCTGTGTTGTTGGAAGCTTCCATCTGGATCTTTAGTCCTCAACACTTGTTAGGTGCTCAACCCTGAGTTGAGCTCTGATACCAACTGTAGAAACAGGGAAACACTAAAAGGGGGGTTGAATAGTGTTTCTTAATAATTTATGGAAGCTTTTACAAACGTTAAGTTCAAAGCAATTTCAGACAGGTTTAGAAGCTGTCTGAAGTTAAGAAGACTTCTGAAAGTAATTTAAATAGTTTCTTGCTTCTTTTAAAATTATTGAAACAATCTTCAATACCCTTGGGTTAGTATAAATAAATTGACAAGAGATAAGGGATAGAACTTAGCCAAGAAATTTATCCTGGTTCACCCACTAACACAGTGAGCTACGTCCAGTCCCAATGGCAAACAACCACTGGATTTCCACTATATGAATATTCAGATTACAAACTGAATATGAGTACAGTCTCTCCAGACACACGAGTACAGTCTCTCCAGACACAACGAGTACAGTCTCTCCAGACACAACGAGTACAGTCTCTCCAGACACCACGAGTACAGTCTCTCCAGACAACGAGTACAGTCTCTCCAGACACACGAGTACAGTCTCTCCAGACACCACGAGTACAGTCTCTCAGACACCACGAGTACAGTCTCTCCAGACACCACGAGTACAGTCTCTCCAGACCAACAAGTATTCTTTTCAGTCTAGCCTCTAGGCTCTTAACTAAGTATTCTTTGTTTCAGACTCCTCTCCAGGCTCAATATGCAGTATTACAACGAAATGTGTCTAAGCTTTTAAACTACACAAGTTTCAAGCTTAAGCAGACACAGTGCAGAATAATAACTGAGGTATACTCAGGATATACAGATGATGTGCAAAGAAGATGAATCAGAGAGTTTTTTTCAAAGTAAAGCTCGCAGCAGAATATCTCTTAGGCTCTTCTTGCAATAATTTCTCTATATGTTTGTCTTTGATGGTCTTCATGGAGGGGTATTTATACCCAATCTTCAATCCGTTGAAATACCACCGTTTAGAGATAGCATTAAATGCTATTTAATCCGTTGTGAGACATGCTTATGAGAGCTCTGATATTTCTGACACGGTACAAGGTTGCTCCTGCCATAAAGCTGCTACATGTGTTGCTGCAGAGGCTGCGTTGCAGAGATTTCCTCAGTGGTGTATGAAATTCAAAAATACCAGGAAAGGTCTTGTTCTTGCTATAAACGTGTTACGTGCAGCAGAGGTTCAGAAAAGTCTTCACAAGCTTCAGCAAAGAGTGCCACGTCATTAATGAGACTTCAGACAACTTCAAAACTTCAGACGGGTAGTGCACTTCAGACGGCTCCAACGCTTCAGACGTGTTGAACCTTCAGAAGGATTAACTCCTCAGACAGGTTGAAAGCACTGCACATAATCTTTATATAGCTTATAGTGGCTTGCTGAAATCATAGATATATCATTAAAACATATATGTATCTATGATAAATATTTAACTCAAATTTGTTAAGCATTAAAACTTGGGAATTGAGTTGTCTTAAACATCATATTTTCTCTTATGATATTTTTGAGACTCAACATAAGTTTCTAGGAAATCTTAAACTTTATGTTGTAAAAACTATTAAGTGTCTGAGAGCCTGGAGGCTTGGTGGAAGAAAGAATACTCATTGAGCCTGGAGAGGCTTGTCTGTAAAAGAATACTGTATGAGTTGCCTAGAGAGACAGTTAAAAACAAAGAATACTTGTCGGGTCTGGAGAGGCCAGTTGTGCAAAGAATACTGCATGAGTTGCCTGGAGAGGCAGTTGAAACAAAGAATACTTGGTGTTGAGCCTGGATAGGCTTGTTTGGAAAGAATACTTGTTGAGCCTGGAGAGGCTTGTCTGCAAAAGAATACTTGTTGAGCCTGGAGAGGCTTGTCTATAAATAATACTTGTAATCTTGCGCGGATTATGGAAATCCAGTGGTGGTTTGCCCTGGGACTGGATATAGCTCACTGGGTTAGTGGGTTAACCAGGATAAATTTTCTGTGTTAAGTTCTTCTTCCCTTACCTCTTTACATTCAGCAATTATCTGTTTAAACTAACAAAGGAGGGTTAAAAAAGTTATTTATAAATCCAAGCGCAAACAATCTCTTTCTTTGAGCCTAAAAATTTTAAAAGTTGATTACTCAACCTTCGAGTTGCATCAACAAGTTGTGAACTTCCCAGTTTCGGAGGTTAGTCAATTAGTTTCAAATCAGTTTGCTTGTTTCGAAAGGTTTTCACGAAAATATGTAAAGATTATAAAACACTATCAACCCCTTCTAGTGTTTCCTGTGGTCCCAACGTTGGTATCATAGCTCACCTTCAGGTTGAGCATCTACAATGTTGAAGGAGTAGATCCAGATGAAAACCTCAACAAGTTGTGAAGAGAAATTGTTAAGCTGTCAACAGAAGCAACAAAGATGCCTTTGAAGATAATGTTGAGCATCAACAAATTTGTATCATCAACCCAGAACATATAAGTATCATTGCCGGTAACATCATTTAAATTTTTAGCACAAATACTTGCTTATTTGAATATTTGAAAATACGTGGGCACCTCTGCATACAAATGCATTCCTTCTGATATGTGCATATCTGCTGAAATTTGCATCTATTGAAACACACTACTTTCTTAAATTGACACTTTATGACGTGGCACTCTGAGACGATTGGCCTTTCATCTACCCTCTGAATTTCGATTGTTGCTCGACTCCCCAAGACTGCACAGGCAGTCTCTTTCATCATTAATGCTATCTGAGCCTATATATATCTCAGCAGAAGCTATCTCAAGTTACTCTGCTCACTTGTTGCGAAGTCTCTCTGCATTTTTAAAACTTCCAAAGAAAACCTGGTTTCTCTTAAGTTTCTCTGCAAACTCAAATGGCCCCTAAGAAGAATGTGGATTCTTCCTCAAAATCTGGAGGAAAGATTGTTCCATCCAGATGTGTTGATTTTAAAAGTCTTGCTGAGCTAGGGCTAAATCTTGAAGATTACTTTAGAAGTGCGGGATGGTTTCCCTTCTTTGATGTTATCAACTGTGGCTGGCATGAGGCTAGTGTTTATGAGTTCTGGAAATCTGCCGAACAAGTGGAACGCAACAAGAAGATATACTTAAGGCATCTGTGATGGGTTGTGAGATCACTATAGACGACAAAGTTCTGGAAGAAGTCACTCATCAAGATGAAGAACTGTCTACATGGGTGATTGCGAAGTCAAGTTGGAGGAGCTGGAAGAGTCAACAAAATGTTATTTAGAAAGGTGGATCCCTTAAAAACTAAGGGTTCGGGTATGAATCTTATCCCTAGACTACTTCTTGCTATTTTGGGTTGTTGTATCATTCCTAAAGGAGGAGGGAAAGATCATATTTTCGATTTAGCAAAGTTCTGTGTCATCAACTTGTTCGAGAAAAAAGAGATAAACCTACCCTGGGTTATTCTCTTTGGAATGCTGAAGAGAGCTCGTGATTCCACAGCAAATCTTCCTCACAACACTCTTATAATGAAGATATTGATGCACCATGGGATACAAATGGAACCTTTATTTGATCAAAAGCCCCCAAACTTCTTCAATGCTACAACTGTGAAGCAGATGGGTCTTAATAAGAAAACTGTTGTGAACCAAGTCAGAAGACTCAAGTTGTTACTCTCCTAGAAGGGTTCTGAGAGTTTCTGAAAAAGGACCTCAAGAAAAAGTGCTCAAAGAAAAGTTTATTCCTACTTCAGTCATTCTTGAGAAGATGAAGTCAAAGATAAAGAGACAAAGAACTGAGAAGATTCTATCTCCTGCTGACTTGGAACGAGTAAGAGAAGTAGAGGCTTCATTCCAAAGGACGGCTACATCCGAAAAGTTATCTGAAGTGACCACTCAACAAGAACCTGAACCTGATAAATAAATTCAAAATGAACCTGCTGAATTTTTGGGTCAGACTTCTAAAGAGCTTGCTCAAGCTGCTAAGCCTACCTCTTCTAAAAAGGGACATGCTCAGATGGAAAGGGCTAGAAGTGAGAGTTCATCTGAACCACTCAATTAAACCTCTTGTTGCTCTGCACCTAGATCCTGAACTTCAGAAGGTGGTAGAAACTGTTGCTGCCATAGAGGAGGAGGAGAAAGAAAGAAAAAGGAGCAAGAAGAAATGACAGAGCTATAGCTGAAGCCACTCAGAAGGAGATAATTGATGATGAAGAATTTGAAAGAATAGCTGAAAAAAAAAGGAAGAGACCTTCCAAGGCTGTCAGAGTCAAGAAGAAATATGGCTCTTACCTGCTCAAGAAGTTGCTCCTGCTCCTTCCCCAATGATCACCAAGAGCAAAATTGTCCCAAAGACTGTTGAAGGGTATGTCCATAATTCTCTCAAGCAAGACAGATCAAAATCAGTCTTGGACTTGAAGATAGAAAGAATCACAAAGGGAAGGCAAAGGATCCTACACCTTTTGTCATGCCAGACTGGACTAGGCTATACCAAAAGAAGATGAGGGAAGCTACCTTGAAAGTTGCACCTTCTAAACAGCCTTACAAGAGGATGAAAGTTCTGTTTGATAACCTTACTGAAGAAGATTTGGAAGAAGATGAGAATCTAATTGTTGTTCCCATTGAGTTGGTAGAGCCTTCCATCACTTCAAGAGAATTAAGCCAACCTTTTGTTGATGTCAAAGTTGAAGAAGTTGTATCTTATAAGGAACATACTAAAAATAAAGTTGATGTGGATACACCTACTGACAACATCAAAGGTGGACTTACTGAGATTGATAATACTTCATATGGTAAGAATGATGTTATCCCTGCTGTCATCAACCTAGAAGAACCTGCTGAGCTCTTTGATGGAAGATCAAGTATTGACAAGGTTGTTACAGCTACTGTCAGGGAAGAGGTTGATGTACCTATATTTGGCTCCATGGTATCAGAATCTGATTCTGATAAGATTAATCATGTTCTTAGTGTTGAGTCTCAAAATATTATTAAAGGGTTAATAATGTTTTAAGTCTCACAATCTCAAAGTTTTAATGAATAACAAATTTGGCTTACTGAAGGTATTTGTTCAGTATTTCAGAAGGTGCAATCGGACGAAGTCATATCAACTAAAGTTCAAGAGACCTTCCGAAGCGAGGAAACCTGCTGAGAATACTACCTGCTGAAGGTAGTAAACCTCGTGAAGTTGTGAGACAACGTTCCTCTGCCTGTTCGTCTTCAGTATTATAATTTCAGAAAAATCTTGAAGATTCAAGTCTAGTGTAGCAGTCTCAGACCACTTGTGCCTTTCATTCTTCTGGAAAATCAGAGAAAGTGCTTTTTGTCATATTTCAAATACCTCTCACCAAAAAGGAAAAAGTCTGCAGAAAAGTACATGTGACTCAGAAAAAGTAAAGCCTGTGAGCTAACTCTACTATCTGCTACAGCTAAGGGCTCAGGCTATGTGTCACAACGGGAGCATTTGCATTAAATGCTATTTCTCAACGGGAAAACAATTGGAGTTCAATGAACGGAAGATTTCCTCTCTATAAATACCAGACTCCATGAAGAAAGAAGTGGAGAACGAAGAGCAGAGAAAATAACTTGCTGAAACGTTGCAGAAATTCATACTCGTCTGTTCCAATCTTCACTGCACAATCACTTCTAAATCATGAGTCTTACTCAGTCATTTGTATAAGTTCTCCAATAGAAGCTCTAAACTTGTGTAGTTCCAGAGCTTGAGTTTTTCATTCTTTCAATTTGTATTTGCTAGGTTAGCCTGAAGAGGTTGTGTTAAAAGAATACTTGGGTTTTCAGCCTGGAGAGGCTGAGTGTGGAAAAGAATACTTGTTGAGCCTGGAGAGGCTTATCTACAAAGAATACTTGTAATCTTTCGGGATTAGTGAAAATCCAGTGGTGGTTTGCGCTGGGACTGGACGTAGCTCACTGGGTTAGTGGGTGAACCAGGATAAATCTCTTTGTTAAGTTCTCTCAACCCTTTACTCTTTATTTTTCGCTGCTATCTGTTTATTTCTAACTGAGGAGGGTTCCGAAAAGTGAATTTATAATTTTCACAACAAAAAACAATTTTATTTATCATGCAAAATCACTTAAAAGATAATTTTACTTAACCTGCTGAAGTAACTCAGCAAGTCTCTGAAAACTCATTTCTTAGCAAGTTGTTTGAACGTTGAAAATATTTTTGCTTGTTTTCGAAAGGTTTTCCAAAAATCTGTAAAGATTATAAAACACTATTCAATCCCTCCTTTCTAGTGTTTCCTGTGGTCCTAACAGTTGGTATCAGAGCTTGATCTCGGGTTGAGCATTTCACAAGTGCTGAGGATAAAGATCCAGATGGAAAACTCTACAAGCAAACTCCATTACATCACGGAAGTTCATGTAAAATCCCACAAATTAGAGTTTCCTAATAATTCATTAGATTAAAAACAGAGAATTATGTGCTAGTAATTAAGGGAAAGAAGTTGGAGAATTAGGAAATAAAACTTAGTTTAAAAACCAAATTTTAGGGTTTTCGCTCAAGCGAAATGGATTCTCTGAGCGAATTATGCAGAGAAATTTTGAAGTTCAGTTTGCTGTAAAATTCCCTTAAGGGAAGTGGATTCGCTTGAGCGAAAATCAGGGGTCTGGGAGAGGCTCTCTTGGACAATTTTCGCTCAGCGAAAGAAAATTCGCTCAGCGAAAATCGTCAGAGAGGGTGTTTTTTCTTATGTCAATTTCGCTCAAGCGAATTTGATTCTCTGAGCGAAAATTTGTATTTTTTTGCATGCAAGAGTATCATTGCTCAAGCAAAAATATTTCGCTTGAGCGAAAATTCACTTAAGTCACCAGAATTCCCTTTCAATTTCATAATTTCACTTTCTTTTCTTCTTCCTTCCTAAGTTAGAGAGAGGGCTTAATTGAGGCTTGAGAAGGAAGATTGGAGCACGGAATCGTGAGGTAATCCACCACATTTCCTACTCTTCTTCCTTGAATCTCCAAGAATAGGTGGTATAACTCATACACTTTCCAATTCAATCCCTTTGATTATATACATGAACCCTAATCTTGTTTTTCCCTTTCTTATGCTTATTGATGTTGAATTAGTGATAATGTATGAGAATTTAAGTGATTAAGTGTAAAACGCATGTTGAATTGATATTAGGAACCTTAGGTTACGAAATTACGAGATTATGAAACTTACGAGATTTCGAAATACATTGTTTCTCAGTTTTCAGTGCATTCAATTATAAGCCGGTTTAGACCATGAGTTAAATAAGCCGGCCTTTGTGCTGTGAATTAAGAAAATTGAATAATTATGTGAAAACTTGGCTTTGGTCCAGTAATTGGGTGGGATATGTCCCCGGGAAAGACGTTCCCGTAGTCTGAGCTCACTTCTAACTCCAGTTTAAGTGATAAGATCATGCCTGCTGGGCACAATAGTGAGTTGCTCATTAGTGCATTTACTTGATTTAGTTATGATCATGATTATAATTGCCTATTAGTTGGTAATTGATTTCCCTACACTGTATATGCTAGTTATACTTCACTAAGACATAGTCTCACCACACGTTTTGTGGACACAATCTAGGTGTGCAGGTACCTCCTGGAAGGGATCAGTGAGATTAGAGCAGGGGTCTTCTATATGTTGATGTTTATTGTCTTTTTGGATTGTATAGGATGCTTATGTATATATTTGTTTTACATTAGAGATGTTTAGGTTGTATCCTTCGGCCAGTTGTATATCTTTTAAAGATTGTGATATATGTTACACAAAATGGCACGTTTTGGTTCGAAAAATTTAGGATTTAGTTTCCAACGGACTAATTCTCGAATTTAGGAATTAGGGCGTTACAGTGCATCCGTTTCTAGACCCCCTGCCTTCAATGGTTCTGATTATCATTATGGAGAGATCGTATGAAGCTCTTCATCGAAAGTAGCACATAGATCTTTGGGACGTAGTGACAGATGGTGACTATACTCCCACCAACAATGGTGTACCTATTCCCAAGTCAGAATGGACGCGAGAACAGAAGGCACGTGCACAGCTCAATGCTAAAGCAAAACTCTACTTGATTTGTTCCCTGAGCAAATCAGAATTTGAGAAGGTACATGGCTGCTCCTTTGTTAAGGAAATATGGGACACCCCTGTCTGCGGCCCATGAAGGAACCGACAATGTGAAACAGTCTAAAATCAGCATGTTAGTGCATCAATATGAGATGTTCAAGATGCATGAGACTGAATCAATTGATCAAATGTTTGGGAGATTCCAGTCCATCACCAATGACTAAAATCTCTGGGAAAAACATGCGACACAGGAGAGAATAATCGCAAGATTTTGAGAACTGCCAAAAATTTGGAGACCCAAGGTAACTACCATTCAAGAGGCAAAAGACCTCAACTCTCTATGAATGGAGGAACTTTTGGGATCCCTCAAAGTCCATGAGCTGGAACTAGGAGAAAAGGCCCCTAAAAAGAAGTCTCTTGCGCTGAAAGCCAAGTCCAAGCTGGGGAGAACTGCTTCTCAAAAGGCCCTAAAGGTAGATGAGTTCTCAGAAGACTCTGAAGACTCAGAAAGTGACTCTGATGAGGATAAGGACCTTGTTATGCTAAGCAGAAGGATCAAGAGGATGGTTCAGAAGAAGAGAAGATTAGAAAGTCATCCTCATCTGACAAGAAGATAAGCAAGACAAGAAAAGATACCTTTTTCTGACAAAATAACGTGCTTTGAGTGCAAACAAACCTGGTCACATAAAGGCCAATTGTCCAAAACTAAGAAGATTCTCTTCAAGGACGAAGAAATTTCCGAAGAAGAAGAAAGGGTACATGGCCACGTGGGAAGATCTTGATGAGTTCACCTCAGATGAGGATGAAGAAGATACTGAAGAAGCCAACCTATGTATGATGGTGAGCCTTCCTTCGTCGGAGAGCTCTAAATCAGAGGTAATACCACAAACGTACAAGATATGTATGATGATCTAGTGGAAAGCTCTAAGGAACTTTTTTCATGAGTACAAAGAGCTATCGAGAGCATTCACTGAAGTGGCTATAAAAAATGAAGCTCCTGAAGCTGAGAATTTGTCACTTAAGGAAAAGCATCTTAGCTCTGATATTTGTGATTAAACAATTTTGAAAACTGAAAATGAGAATCTAAAAAAACAAGTTGTTGAACTCACAAAGGACCTGGCTGCTTTTGTCAATGGAACCAAGAATCTGAATATGCTTCTAGGTGTCCAAACAAATCCAAAAGACAAAAGTGGTCTTGGTCATTCAGACACTTCCTCTATGCATGATGTTAAAGTTAAAAAAGCTAATAAGGCTAAGAAAGGTAAGGGATGCCTTCATTGTGGCAAGCCTGGACATGATATGTCACAATGTCGACACAAAAGTGGTAGACCTCCTGCTAACAAAAAAGGACCCAAAAAGATGTGGGTACCTAAAACTTTAATTGTTCTTGTTGCAGATGTGTTTAACAGGACAAAGGAGACACCTCAAATGGTACCTGGACAGTGGCTGCTCGTGACACATGACAGGAGAAAGGTCTTTGTTCCAAAACCTTAGACCTAAGGATGGTGGAGTGGTGACCTTTGGAGGAGATCAGAAAGGCAAAATCACTGGCGTAGGTTTAGTAGGTATATCTCCTTTATCTGTCATCCATAATGTTCTCTTGGTTGAAGGTCTCCAACACAACCTGCTGAGCATAAGTCAATTATGTGACAGTGGTTTTGTTGTATCCTTCACAAGGGATGGTTGCCTAGTCAGAGACTCTTCTGACCAAATCATTTTACTGCAAAGAGACACAGCAATGTGTACAAAATTGATCTTGAGGACCTAGCATATTAAAATGTCACTTGCCTTATTTCTGTGAAAGATGAAAAATAGATTTGGCATCAGAAACTTGGACATGCCAGCTTGAGATTAATCTCAAAGCTCACAAAACACAATCTTGTGATAGACTTGCCCAAGCTCTCACTCAAATCTGATATTTTGTGTGAAATTGCTTAAAGGGGAAGGAAACTAGGAGTTCTTTTAAAAGCAAAAATGTTGTTTCAATTGCTAGAACCCTAAAACTACACATTGATTGTTTGGTCCTACAAGAACTGAAAGTCTTTATGGTAAAAAATATGGTTTGATCATCGTCAATGACTACTTTAGATTCACTTGGGTGATATTCCTTAAAAGCAAGGATGAGACTTTTGAGAGCTTTGCAAAATTCTGAAAAAAAAAAAGGTGCAAAATGAAAAGGATTTTGCATGTCTGCTATCAGAAGTGATCATGGAGTTGAGTTTGAAAACTCAAGCTTCAGTATATTCTATGATGAGAATGGGATCTCTTACAATTTCTCAGTGGCTAGAACACCTCAACAAAATGGGGTTGTTGAGAGAAAGAATAGAAGCTTGTAGGAGATGGGAAGAACCATGCTCATTTCAAGCAATCTTCCAAGGTCATTCTGGGAAGAAGCTGTTCATACAGCTTGTTATATCCAAAACAAAATTTTGATAAGGCCAATTCTCAACAAGACTCCTTATGAATTGTGGAAAGGAAGAAAGCCCACATTTCATATTTTCACATCTTTGGTTGTGAGTGTTTTATACTTAACACCAAAGATGACCTGGGAAAATTCGATTCCAAATCTGACAAAGGATTCTTCATTGGTTATTCAGAAACCTCTAAGGCGTATAGAGTTTACAACTCTAGAACCCAAACTGTTGAACAAACTGTACATGTTAGGTTTAATGATGCTAAAGAGACTGATAGGGAACTATCAGATCTAGAAGATGATTTTGCAGGTATGGAGCTAAATCATATCTCAGGGACTTCAAAAGCTAAAGATGAAGCACCTGCTGAAGGATCTTCTGAAGTACTCACTGAAAACACAACCCCTCAACCTGCTGATACTGATACTCTTCAGAAAGTGGATAACGAGTCTCAAAATATACAAGTCTTCCCTCGATGGTGTGAGTGGAGGTACAAAAATAATCATCCTTGAGAGCAAATCATTGGTGACACTTCAGAAGGAGTAAGAACAAGATCAAGGCTAAGGTAAGTCAACAATCTTGCTTTCCTCTCTGAAATTGAACCAAAGAATATTGAAGAAGCTCTACATGATGAAGGTTGAATCCTAGCCATGAAAGAAGAACTAAATTAGTTTGCTAGAAGTGTTGTTTGAACTCTTATTCCTAAACCCAATTGAAAAACAATCATAGGAACCAAATGGGTATTTAGAAACAAACTCTCTGAAGATGGTCAAGTTATCAGAAACAAGTCCAGATTGGTTGCTTAAGGCTACAATGAGCAAGAAGGTATTGACTTCACTGAAACTTTTGCTCCAGTAGCTAGGCTAGAAGCTATTAGAATTTTACTTTCCTACGCAACTAATAATAGCATCAAACTATATCAAATAGATGTTAAGAGTGCCTTCCTGAATGGTTTCATTGAGGAAGAGGTATTTGTTAGACAACCCCCTGGTTTTGAAAATGTAACTTTTCCTAATCATGTTTTCAAACTGAAAAAGGCTCTGTATGGTCTGAAACAAGCTCCTAAGCTTGGTATGAGCAACTGAGCAGCTTTTTACTTCAAAATGGTTTTGAAAGAGGAAAAGTTGACACAACTCATTTTAGGAAAATGTCTAACAAAGATTGATTCTGATTCAGATATATGTTGATGATATTATCTTTGGATCAACAAACTCCTCTCTATGCACTGAGTTCTCAAAGCTTATGCAATCTGAATTTGAAATGAGTTTAATGGGAGAACTAAAATTTTTCTTGGGACTTCAAATCAAGCAAGACTTTGATTGTATATGGATTCATCAAGAGAAGTATACAAAAGAGATGCTTAAGAAATTTAATATGCACGATTGCAAGCCTATGGCAACTCCTATGCACCCCTCATCTATCTTAAACAAAGATGAAGGAGAAGAATCTGTTGACCCAACTATGTTTATAGGAATGATTGGATCATTATTATATTTTACTGCAAGCAAACCTGATATTCTATTTAGCGTATGCTTGTGTGCAAGATTTCAATCTGACTCAAGAGTAACTCATTATAAAGTTGTAAAAGGATCTTTAGATACTTGAAAGGTACTACTAATCTTGGTCTGTGCTATAAGAAGAGTAAGAATTACAGGTTAGTAGGATTCTGTGATGTTGATTTTGCTGGCGACAGAGTTGAAAGAAAATCAACCAGTGGAGGATGTCACTTCATTGGTTAAAATCTGATAAGCTAGTCCAGTAAGAGACAAAGCACGATAGCCCTCTCAACTGTTGAAGCCGAATATATATCTGCAACATGTTGTTGTTCACAGCTGCTATGGGTAAAATATCAGCTAGAAGATTTTAATATGCACATTAAATCTATTCCAGTCTTCTGTGATAACATGAGTGCAATCAATCTATCTAAAAATCCAATTCAACACTCAAGAGCAAAACACATTGAAATTAAATATCATTTTATAAGAGATTATGTTCAGAAAGGGATTATTGAGATACAATTCATTGATACGGAACATCAATGGGCTGATATATTCACTAAACCACTTGCTGAAGATAGATTCAAGTTTATCAGACAAAATTTGAGTATACTCACTATTTCAGAAAATTGAATCTTCTTCTTGCTTCGTAGAAGTATTAATTTGTTTAAGCAGTGCCCTGAATCTTTATGCATACTTATGTTTCACTTCACCCTTTTGACTGATGACAAAAGGGGGAGTATTAAGAAACTAACAAAATCTGAAGTTAAGTGTTTTTCAGAAAAATTCTCAGATTTAGGGGTAGCAGATTAAGAGCATATCCAAGCAAGCTGCAAACGTTTTCCAAGACAAAGTGTTCTGAATCAGTATCTGATTTAGGGGGAGCTTTATTCCAAAAAAATACTACTATCCCTTCCCTTCAGATATTTGATTTATTTCTTAAAGCAAATTTGTCATCATTAAAAAGGGGGAAAATGTTGAGTCTCAAAATGTTATTAAAGGGTTAATAATGTTTTAAGTCTCGCAATCTCAAAGTTTTAATGAATAACAAATTTGGCTTACTGAAGGTATTTGTTCAGTATTTCAGAAGGTGCAATAGGACGAAGTCATATCAACTAAAGTTCAAGAGACCTTCCGAAGCAAGGAAACCTGCTGAGAGAATACTGCCTGCTGAAGGTAGTAAACCTCCTGTCCTGAAGTTGTGAGACAACGTTCCTATGCCTATTCATCTTCAATATTATAATTTCATAAAATCATCTTGAAGACTCAAGTCTCGTGTAGCAGTCTCAGACCACTTGTGCCTTCATTCTTCTGGAAAGTCAGAGAAAGTGCTTTTTGGCATATGTCAAATACCTTTCACCAAAAAGTAAAAAGTCTACATAAAAGTACATGCGATTTAGAAAAGTAAATCCTATGAGCTGACTCTACTATCTGCTACAGCTAAGGGCTCAGGCTATGTGTCACAACAGGAGCATTTGCATTACATGCTATTTCTCAACGGGAAAACGATTGGAGTTCAACAGATGGAAGATTTCCTCTCTATATATAAATACCAGACTCCACAAAGAAATAAGTGGAGAACAAAGAACAGAGAAATTAACTTGCTGAAACGCTGCAGAAATTCATACTCGTCTGTTCCAATATTAACTGCACAACCACTTCTAAATCCTGAGTCTTACTCAGTCATTTGTATAAGTTCTCCAATAGAAGCTCTAAACTTGTGTAGTTCCAGAGCTTGAGTTTTTCATTCTTTCAATCTGTGTTTGTTGGGTTAGCCTGAAAAGGCTGTGTTAAAAGAATACTTGGGTTTTCAGCCTGGAGAGGCTGAGTGTGGAAATGAATACTTGTTGAGCCTGGAGAGGCTTGTCTGGAAAAGAATACTTGTTCAGCCTGGAGAGGCTTATCTGGAAAAGAATACTTGTTAAGCCTGGAGAGGCTTGTCTGCAAAAGAATACTTGTAATCTTGCTGGATTAGTGAAAATCCAGTTGTGGTTTGCCCTGGGACTTGACGTAGCACACTGGGTTAGTGGGTGAACCAGGATAAATCTCTGTGTTAAGTTCTCTCAACCCTTTACTCTTTATTTTCCACTGCTATCTGTTTATTTCTAACTGAGGAGGGTTCCGAAAAGTGAATTTATAATTTGCACAGTGAAAAACAATTTTATTTATCACGCAAAATCACTTAAAATACAAATTTACTTAACCTGCTGAAGTAACTCAGCAGGTCTCTGAAAACTCATTTCTCAGCAAGTTGTTTGAACGTTGAAAATATTTTTGCTTGTTTCGAAAGGTTTTCCAAAAATCTGTAAAGATTATAAAAACACTATTCAACCCCCCCCTTTCTAGTGTTTCTTGTGGTCCTAACACTTGCTGATCTTACTAGAACTCTCCTGAGATAAGCATATGTTGAAGCTGATGACATCAAGCTTAAACAATTCAACCATCTGAAAGCTCAATAATCGTCTGAAAGTGTGTGAAGATTAAAACCTTCTGAACACATACTCTCTGAAACAAGATGATGAGATATATCAGACTATCTGAAGACATGAAGACTTTCAAATCTGACTACGTGGACAAATCTCAAACTACGGGAAGTCTCAACAAAGGCAAAGACCATATGTTCAATAGCTAGAATATTGTTCAAATATTCTTAAGAGAGAAAAAGGAGAAAACGTCAGAAGCTCAGAAGCTAAGCAAAAATGAAAATAGCACAAATTGAGCAAAAGGACAAATCTAACGGATATCTCCTCACACTCACAAAAAAAAGGAACGGTGAAAGAAAAGAAGATGCAGAGAGAGAAAAGAAGTATCTACCTGTTAAAGGAAAATCTCTCAAGGTTAAAGAACTCATTTAAAAGTGTGTCAGAGCTAAGCTATCTACACACCTAGTCTGCATAAGAAGAAGCAACTGTTTAAGAAGTTATTTCACAACGGCTATTTGAGCCAAATCACTTCTTCTCAATGGTAACCAAGCAATCTTCATACGACTATATTTTATCAGAACATATAAATAGCCTCAAGAAAGAGTTTGAAGATGTCGGTCAGTCGGCCAAATTCTCAGCAACACATCCACAAAATGTCGACCAAAAAGGGTTGTATTGAAGCTCAAGGTTGAAAATATACCCAAGAAAGAATCGTCCATGTATCAAATCCAATATCCTATCAAGCCATCCTTGAAAAGAAGTTATCCATCATACAAAGATGAATTTAAGCCTATTGTAATTCAAAAACTTGTATCTCTGTTGTTTCCTTGTACTTAGAATTCATTTCATGTATCCTGAGTTAGACTCAGTAATCCCTTTGTACAAGAAGAATCTGAGTTTATGTTTCTTAGAAACTTAAACTTAGTTTATGTTATAAACACTTTATGTGTCTGAGAGCCTGGAGAGGCTTGGTGGAAGAAAGAAGACTTGTTGTTGAGCTTAGAGAGGCTTGTCTGTAAAATAATACTGCATATATTGCCTGGAGAGGCAGTTGAAAACAAAGGAATACTTGTTGTTGAGCCTAGAGAGGTTTGTCTGTAAAATAATACTGCATATGTTGCCTAGAGAGGCAGTTGAAAACAAAGGAATACTTATTGTTAAGCCTGAAGAGGCTGTGGTAAAAGAATACTTGTATCTGTGTTCAGATAGTGGAAAATCCAGTGCTGGTTTGCCCTGGGACTAGACGTAGCTCACTTGGTTGGTGAGTGAACCAGGATAAATTCTTGGCTAAGTTCTCTTTCCCTTAAACTCTTTTATTTTTAGCTTTATATTTTCGAAGGGGATTGAAAAGTATTTTTATATCAAAACTCTAATTCAACAATTTCAATAAAACAGTTTTTATAGATAAACGAACTTCAGAAAATCTCATATCATTTGAAGTATTACAGAAAATGTACTTTGAAGAACCTCTGAAATAACCCTTTGAAGTGAGTCTGAAAAGAACTCAGTTCAGAAGTTAGAAACAGACTTCAGACGATCACCAATCATCTGAAGTAGTTCAGAAACAGTTCTGAAAAGATTGTCTGTAATAACCTTCAGAAGGTACTTTGAGATGTTTTCAAATAACTCATTTTAAATAAGAAACTAAGTTAATTTGATGTTTATTTAAAACCTTCTTAAGTATTGTTAGTAAGTTTGTCAAAGTTATCTTTCTTATCTTCCGCTTTTTTCTAATAACTCTCAAATATTTTTTTTTATAACAACTTATTTTGATTCATCTGTTATTTAATTCATGATTTCAAAAAATTGTTTAAAAAATGTAAAACACTATTTAACCCCCTTCTAGTGTTTCCTGTGGTTCTAACAGTTGGTATCAGAGGTCACCTTCGGGTTGAGCATCTAACAAATGCAGAAGGAGTAGATCCTCAGAAGATGGAAATCTTACCCAACTGAAGCAACTCTGAAGATCAAAGAAATGAGAAGAGAGGATATTCTCTTAAAGCTCATTATTCAAGCTACTGAAGCACCTTTCAGAAGGGCATGATGTGAGAAGGAAATTACACTCATCCCAAATTACACACTGGTAACATATTTCCTATCTTAGTTTAGATGTAACTATTAAACTTATTTGGAAATTGCATATTGCTATTGAAATTGTTAATGTATGATTGTCTAATATGTGTGAAACCATTTATTGAATTTATTTTAAATCTATCGTGTGTTAAGTTGTTGAAAAGTCTTTAAATTTTTAAAACACTTTCTCAAAAACTATGTTACGGCGCCACGTAAATTAATGGATCATCAACCGGTTTCTCATTATTGGCACGATGCACAACTCTCCATGTCTGTTCAGTGCATGCAACCGTCATCATCAATGCATCAAGCACGCCTTTTTAGCTATTTATAAGACTTGGAAGATCATCTTGAGAACTACACTTCATTCGATCAATCCTCAAGAGCTAAAGAATATTTTCTCCAAGTCCCTCAATCTCTCAGTTCAATTATACTCAAATGACTAACATGTCTTCATCAAGTGGCTATAATCCTTCATCAATCAATGAGAGAATCATTCCTACAAAGTTGGTTAAACTCTCTGATTTCGACGAAGATAGTCTTAAAATATCTGAGTATTTTGATGCAGTTGGATGGACTCCCTTCTTCAACAACATCTCCTCCCCATGGCACGAGGAAAGTGTTCTAGAGTTCTGGAACAACTCCAAGGTAGTGTCTGAACCTGGTCGTACTGGAATTAAGACGACGGTGCAGGGAAGAACTCTATTTGTTAACACCAATTTGTTGATAAAGTGATTGGTGTTCCTGCAAGAGGGGACAACTTCTTTGAGAGATGGTAATCACTGAATGGTGGAACAGTTGTCTATGATGAACAATTGTTTGGCAGAAGACGCCTTGCTCCTTATAAGCATTCTCAACTTCTGGATATCCCCAGAACTCTCCTTGTTATGCTGAACTACTGCATCCTTCCAAAAGGAAGCAATAACTTGGTGATGAGTCAGCTAGAAAGGTTTACGTTGGGTCATCTGCTGATGAAGAGGAGAATCCGTCTTCCTTTTGTTCTGTTGTACTAGATGATGTTCAGGCAAGCTTTGTGCAATGAAAACCTCTTCCCCCACAACACCCTGATTATGAAAATTTTAGTGCACAAGGGCTTTCCTATGGATAGTCTCTTCGACCAACCGCCTCCTTACTTCTTCACTCCGGGAATGTACGCTCAGTTAGACCGGACCTTATCTGAACGAGAAGAAGATCCAGAGAACCAGGTGGCTATCCCTTCTCTCTTTGCATCCCATGACAAAGGGAAAAGAGTTTCTACTAATCTGAGTGCTCATGGAAGGTCAAGGATGGTGTTGGATGCATATAATCTGAAAAGGGTGCATAAAAAGGTGAATCAGCTTGCAAAGAGGCTGAAGGTAACTGAGAAGGAGGTACAAAAGCTAAAATCAGAAAGGGAGAATGCAAATGCCAATGAGGACCCATCTGCGGATAACCATTAATTTGTTAGAAGTGCCTTGTCATCACCTTTTATAATTTGTGTCTTTTTTTTCTATATATAAAATTTAAACTTTCTGGATTAATTAAGTTTCAAGTATCTTCTTATCTATGTTATTTTATATTATTTTCGCTTATATGTGTCGTTCACATTATGATAATATTCCTCAACAACAAAATTAACTATCTAACTGAAGTATGTTTGGTAAAATTAAAATCATTAATATTTCTCTGATTATTAACAAATTCAAATTGAGTAAAATCAGATGCTACTGAAAGGTATTTATAGTTTGCGTATGTTTCAGCAAAACAGATTTTAAAGATAATCATAAGATGGAGATGGAGTATCATAAGGCAATACCGTCTGAAAGGGTAGATCAAGACAACATTGTCTGAAAAGATGGCTAGTGTGATATCATCCCCATTCTCTGAACCTGTTCAGAAAGTTCTCAATGAACTTACTTAAATTGTGGGTCAGAAATGTTAAGGTGGTTGATACTCTATGCACTAAGCCTACCTCAACTCTTGAGAAGACAATTCTGACTTAGTACCATCCCTATTCTCTGAACCTGTTCAGAAAGTTCTCAATGAACTTACTGAAATTGTGGGTCAGGAATGCTGAGGTGATTGATACTCAAGCCATTGAAGTCTATCTCAATTCTTGAGGATCAGATAATGATGATTGCTCCTTATGAAGAAGAAACACCTAGAGCAAGAAGATCAAAGATCAACAACAAGCTATCTCAGAAGATGGAAAGGACAAAACTGTCTTATAAGAAAAAGATTGAGTCTTAGCAAATGCATATCTTCAACCCAAGATCAATAAGTATCACTGATGGTAACATTGTTCTAACTTATAACTTGGAAATCTATGTTTATGTCAACAGTGCATCCTGCTAATGTGTGAATACTTACTGAAACATTATGAACTCTTTATAAAGGGAATTTCTGTTAAAAGACTTAATTTAATCAATCTGTCTGAAAGCAATAACATTTTTTTAAATTTTGTGTCTGAAAATTTCTTTTGGTTATTTTATAAAATATTTTCTTTGTTTTTGTTATTACTGTTGTTTTTCTTTCAAAATGTTATCTCTGTATTTACTTTTCTCTTTCTTCCAATACGAATTTCAAAAATGTTTTTCTTTTCAACCTTTAATAAAACGTATCTTTTTACCAGCTGAAACATTTTTCTTATTAAATTTTTTTCTTAAAAATGTTTTTCTTATTCTATCTTTTCAATCAACAGTGATGACTCGATTCCCTATGACTAATAGTGCTTTACCTATGATCAATCAATTATGTACGTTTCGGTACTCCCAAGGTCTGAAATTGTTATCATTAATGCTATCTGAGCCTTTATTTATTTCGTGAACAACAATGCAAAGGATTCAATCTCTTCACTTCTCTCTTCTATCTCTTGTTTCAAAGTCCTATAAATACTCAAGAGCTCTTTACTCATACTCATCACTTCAAAGTTCTCTACAAACTTTGAAAAGGGGTCTAAGTGTATTGCTCTCTGAAGGACGATGAAGAAGCAAAGGAAAACAGAAGAAGGAGTTCTGGAACACTGTGAGGAGAAGATCAAGTCATCATGGATGATGTGTGGAATGATAAGTACGGGAAAGGCTTCATCTGAAAACCTGTTTCTCTGTACTTGGACCATGGAGTGTAAGGTCCAAGAATCCCTTAGAGAATTTTTTAATGATGACAACCAATCAAGGTTTACTTGGAATAATTCTGAACTTTAAGGACTAATGATTTTGTTCAAGTGAATGTTCAGAAGATACAGGTAAGCATCTACAAAAGGAACAATTGAGCAACAAAAGAAGGAAATGAATGACACTTATTTATGAAGATAAGTCTCAGATTTGACAAGAATGACAAATCTGTGAAAAATAGATAGAATGCATACGGAAAAGCAATAAAAAGCACATTGTCATTGCCCAGAAGATTAGAACAACTTTCTAAGAGAAGAAATCATAATAAAATTGTGTTAGAAGGAAGATTCATTTTGAGACAGTAAAAGAAAAGCTCATTACTACTTTCAAGCATCAAGATATGCTTTCTTTGATATATGAAATTAATTACCAGAAGATGGATGGCTGTTTCTTAGAAGAACCTAAGATTACTAATTCTGCAGAAGGAACAAAATATGTCTTAAACCAAAGAACAGATTGAATTCCTTATCTTCTAAGACCACAACTGTACAATAAAAATAAAAATATTCTCAATCAAGCAAAGGATGAATATTAAAAAGATCTGCAAGAGAAGTGAAGCTCCAGAAGCCCTGCAGAAGGAATGGAATACTGTAGAAGATGCAAAAAGACTATATTCATACTAATCTCCTTCTGCTTATCTTCTCACAATTCTAGTGGGCCAGGTGACTCTAAAATAAATGAAAATACTATACTAAAAGAGTTTATCAGGTCTACAGAAGGAAAGCTTTGAGAAATAGCCCAAAAACAGCCTGGAGAAGGAACCCTGCAAAAGGAAGGGCTGATCAAACTTGACAGCTGTAAAGTTGTACTTGTTGCAGCAGAGAAAGGGACATCTCCTTGGACCCAGCTGGCTACCCAACGGCTATTTTGCTCCAGCCCTCTATAAAAGGAGAATTCCTCCACACTTGGAACTCACCTCACTCCAGAAGAAACATATAAATCTGTTGTTTCATTGCTCCTATCTTCTGGAAAATCTCTCTCTCCTTCATAAGAGTGCTTTCTGGTCTGAAAAGCTTTGGAGAGGGTCTTGGCTCATTAATTTGCTTCTGCTGTGCAAGTATTGTAATAGTTTGAGCCTTGTTTGTTTTTATTCTTTCTCATACTGTATGTAAAAGTCTCAAAAGAGGTGTGCAAGTGCATATCCTTCTTCTGAGCAGTTAGGGAAAGGTTTTCCAGTGAGGTTTACTGAGATTTGGTGATCTCAGTGGGATTACAGAATCTGCATAAGGTACTTGCAGCATTCTGGGTAGTGAATCTTCTGCAGAAGGTTCTGCAGTTGATGTTCAGTTGTAAAACTGAGTTGGTTAGGTTGTTGTTGGCCTAAAGAGGCAGGTAAAGAATACTAGTGGTAAGGTTACCCAAGAAGATTGTAAGTTGTTTGAAAGAGTAAGAAAATCCTACAGGTGTAGGGACTGGAGGTAGCCTCAGCTTGGAAGAGGTGAACCAGTATAAATTTTTGTGTGTCATCTTCTTCACTCTCTCTCTTTATTATTACTGCACATATATATCTTCTATACAAGCTAACCATTACCTTCTGAAAGTTTAATTCATTATACTTAGCCAAGGAAAAACCTTAAGCAGAAAAAGTATAAAAAAAGAAATTGCAGATAAGATTTATTCAATAACAATTCAACCCCCTTCTTGTGATTGAAGCCAAAACTTCAATTGGTATCAGAGCTTGCCTCTAGGGTTGAACTTACTTAACAATAAGAGAGTAAAAGATCAAGGGAAATGGCTAATCATGGAGCTGCAATGTTCATACCAGAAGGATCATCCACAAATAGACCACCAGCATTTGATGGAAAGGACTACTACTATTGGAAGGATAGGATGAAATTGTTCCTAGAATCCCAAGACATTGACCTTTGGGATATTATAGAAAAGGGAAATTTCATTCCAGTAACTAGAAGGACCAGAATTCTTGCTCAGCCCAAAGAAGGATAATCAGAAATACAACAAGAAGATCCTCAACCAAAAGCCAGAGAAGATTGGACCTCAGAATATAAGCAGAAGTATCTTCTGAACTCCAAAGCCAAATTCTTCCTTCTCTGTGCACTAAGCAGGGGAGAATATGACAAAGTTGATGGTTGTTCAATAGCCAAAGAAATATGGGATACACTTAAAATAGCCCATGAAGGAACTGACCAGGTTAAAGAATCTAAAATCAATATATTGATTCATCAATATGAAATGTTCAACATGGTTGAACATGAGTTTATTGATGAAATGTTCAGTAGATTCACTATCATTATCAATGACCTAAAGTCTCTTGGAAAAAGCTATTCAAACCAAGAGCAAGTGATAAAGATCCTTAGAAGTCTTCCAAAGATATGGAGACCTAAGGTAACAGCAATCAAAGAAGCTAAGGACCTTGCTCTTCTAAAGCTAGATGAATTGCTTGGTTCACTGAAAGTTCATGAGCAAGAACTCATGGATGAACTGCCAAGAAAGGGAAAGTCCATTGCTTTAAAAGCAAGCACTTCCAAAAGAAACAACTTGACTCCTACTGAAGTTAATGCTTCTGAAGAAGATGAAACATCATCAGAAAGGGATGATGAACTTGCCTTCATCTCAAGAAAAATCCAGAAGCTGATAAGGAGAAAAGGCAAAGGAAAGAAAAGTTTCAACTTCAAGAAGGAAAGACAGAAAGCTGAAAACTCAAAGGCACAAGTCATCTGCTATGAATGCAACAAGCCAGGACATTTCAAATCAGAATGTCCCCAGTTAAAGAAAGATTCAAAGACTTTCCAGAGAAGGAAAGCTATGATGGCAACTTGGGATGACTCAGACAGCTCTTCAGAAGAAGAAGATACTGGAGAAGAAGAAGCAAACTTATGCCTCATGGCTGGAAGTGATGATGAAGAAAATGAGGTAATTACCTATACTCCTACTGCATACAAAGAATTAGAAGATGCATTTGAGAATCTATTATCTGATTCACACACACTTGCAAAAAAATGTGCACTTCTAAAAGAACAACTAGTTAAAACTAAAGAGGAAAATGAAAAGTTAAAAGAAGATAATGATAGACTAAGTAAAACTGATCAATATCTTCAACAATCACACTTTAAGCTATCAGAACAAGTAAGGATGATAAAAGAGAACCCTGCAGAAGATACAAATTCTGCAGCACTGCAGAAGGAAAACTATTTTCTGCAGAAAAAGGTTGATGAACTGCAAATAGATTTAAGTAAATTTGTTAGTAGCACACACAATTTGAATAAATTAATAGGAAGTGGCAGAGAAACAACTGATAAAAGTGGATTAGGATTTCATGAGGCAGGAACATCAAAATTCAAGAAAACTGTTTTCATTCCTGCTAAAAGGCAACCTCCTAAATGTTCTTGGTGTAACAAAATTGGACATATTGCTCAAAATTGTTACAAAAGAAAAGGGAGCTGGAAAAGAAAGGTATCTAACCCATCAGGACCCAAAGCATTTGGGTACCTAAATCTTTGCTCTATTCTAATGTAGGAAAAAAGAGGATCCCTCAAGAAGAAAGAGCTATGGTTCTTGGACAGTGGCTGCTCAAGACATATGACTGGAGACAAAAGCAAATTCATACTTCTCCATAAAACGGAAGGTGGAACAGTAACCTTTGGAGACAACAACAAAACTCACATCAAAGGTATTGGAAAGATAGGTATGAAAAATTCTACCCAAATTAATAATGTATATTATGTAAAAGGATTAAAACATAATCTTCTTAGCATAAGTCAACTATGTGATAGTGGCTATGAAGTTATGTTTCAACCAACATTATGTGAAATTAGAGAAGCATCTCCAAAGAAGGTCCTATTTTCTGGTCTTAGAAGCAAAAACCTATACAACATTTTTCTAGAAGAACTATCTGATCATACATGCTTTGCTTCTTTTGAAAATGACAAATGGACATGGCATAGGAAAGTAGGGCACCTAAATATGAAAAACATTTCCAAATTATCTAAGCTAGACCTAGTTAGAGGATTGCCAAAAATCAAATTTGAAAAGGATAGAATGTGTGATGCATGTGTAAAAGGAAAACATACGAAATCAAGTTTTCATCCAAAAAATGTCATCACTACTAAAAGAATATTGGAATTGCTGCATATAGATTTGTTTGGACCTTCCAAAACACCAAGTCTAGAAGGAAAGAAATATGGACTTGTTATTGTAGATGACTACTCTAGAATCACCTGGGTTTTATTTATTACATCTAAGGATGAATCCTTTGATTCTTTCAAAATCTTCTCAAAGAAGATACAGAATGAAAGTAGCCATTTAATAGCTTCTGTAAGAAGTGATCATGGAGGAGAATTTGAAAATCATTCTTTTAAAAACTTCTTTGATGAAAATGGAATTTCACACAATTTCTCCTGTCCTAGAACTCCACAACAAAATGGAGTTGTAGAAAGGAAAAATAGAACCCTCCAAGAAATGGCTAGAACCATGTTAAGTGATAGTGGCATTCAAAAATACTTTTGGGCTGAAGCTATGCCAACTGCCTGCTATATACTTAACGGGGTTTCCATAAGAAGCATCTTGAACAAAACTCCATATGAAATATGGAAAGGAAGAAAACCCAGTGTTGGATATTTTCATGTATTTGGATGTGAATGTTTCATTTTAAATAATAAAGAAAAACTAGAAAAGTTTGATGCAAAATCTGAAAAAGGAATCTTTCTTGGATATTCTACAACTTCAAAAGCTTATAGAATTTATAATATCAAGAATCAAACCATAGAAGAAAACATGCATGTTGTTTTCAATGATACTAATCCCTCTTGTCAAGAGAAACATACAAAAGAATCAGATGATGAAGGGGAGCTACTGCAGAAGCAATCTTCTGACAGAAAAGGCTCTCCAGAAGATACAGCAGAACAGGGATCGCCTGCAGAAGGTTCTGCAGAAGATACTGATAAAGCTGAAGAAAGTCTTCCCAAGAGCTGGAAGCTAATCACCAATCATCCTCATGAACAAATCATTGGAAGCACTGCAGAAGGAGTCAGAACTAGATCACAACTCAAAAACAATGGAAATAGTTCAGCACTCTTGTCTCAAATTGAACCAAGAAATATAAATGAAGCCTTAGAAGATGAATCATGGGTAAATGCAATGAAAGAAGAATTGGATCAATTTGAGAAGAACAAAGTGTGGACACTAGTACCTTCTCCAGAAGATCACTCCATTATTGGCACTAAATGGGTTTTCATAAACAAAATGGATGAAGAATGTAAAGTCATCAGAAATAAAGCAAGATGACATCATTTTTGGATCAACAAATACAAAAATGTGTCAAGATTTCTCTAATCTAATGAAAGGAGAATTTGAAATGAGTCTTATGGGAGAACTTAAATACTTTCTTGGATTACAAATAAAGCAAGAAAAATCTGGAATTTCATATACCAAGAAAGTATATTAAGGATCTTCTCAGAAGATACAGAATGGAAGGATCAAAATCCATGGGAACTCCCATGCATCCTTCTATAGTTCTAGACCAGGATGAAAATGGAAAATCTATATCTGAGAAAGAGTATAGAGGAATGATAGGATCTCTATTATATTTAACTGCTAGTAGACCAGACATTCTATTTTCAGTAGGACTATGTGCTAGATTTCAATCTTCTCCAAAAGAATCACATGTTGCTGTTGTGAAAAGAATACTCAGATATCTTGTTGGAACCACTGATCTTGGTCTTTGGTACAAGAAAGGTACAAAATTGACTTGACAGGATATCGTGATGTTGATTATGCTGGAGATAGACTAGATAGAAAGAGCACAAATGGTGGATGTCAATTTCTTGGAGAAGCACTGGTATCTTGGTCATGCAAAAAGCAACCTACCATAGCTTTATCTACTGCAGAAGCAAAATACGTATCTGCTGCAAGCTGCTGTTCTCAAATGTTATGGATAAAGCATCAAATAGAGGATTATTGCTTAAGGTATACAAAAATCCCTATATTCTGTGACAATACAAGTGCCATAAACTTGTCCAAGAATCCTATACAACATTCTAGGTCTAAGCACATTGATATAAAGGCATCATTTCATTAGGGATCATGTGCAGTAAAATGAAATTGAACTTAAATTCATTGAAACCAAGCTTCAAGTAGCTTACATCTTCACTAAACCTCTTGTAGAAGATAGGTTTGTGTTTATTAGAGAAAATTAAATATGTGCAAATTGTTAAATTGATTTATTTAATTGATTTAATTCTGTCATAAACACAAAAGATACTTATATCTTCTATAGAAGGTTTAAGTCAATTAGGAGTTGTTCCTTCTGCAAAAATTCTACAGAACTTCTTCCTTCTGTTCAAAAGAAGAAATGTTCTTCTCCAATATCTGAATCATGACTGACCTAGTATGACATCTTTCCTAAATCCTGAAAGTGTATACGAGGAAAGGTCACTATCAAAACCACTCAAATTCTCTCTCCTAGGTCAACTGTGAAAGTGACACTACATGAGCTGCAGAATGCTTAGCTCTCCAAGTGTTATAAATGAAAAAGGTTTCTTTTGTCCCTCCAATTCAAAAGGAAGTTAGTTACACTAATTAGGCAATTAAGTTTCTGACCGTTTGAAACAACCAAAATGTAGAGATGCGCGCTCTTCTCTCTCCCTTTCTACTATCATAGTTCTACTCTCCTATCAAACGGCTAGTTAGAATAGCTATATCTCAGCTAAGGAACTCAGTTCTTCCTCTCCAAACCCTCTTTGCACTCCAAAACAAAAGTGCCTCTTCTCTTCTTCATACTCTGTTTTCTACAAAAAATGAGAATGAAGTCCATTGCTTGCAAAAATACCTCTACCTTCCTCACCCCGTCTCAGAGGAAGATAATCCAGAACCATTTGAAATTACAGGGATGGAGATGATTCCTACTCAGACCTATTCGTGCTGAACCTTTATCCACAGAAACCTCCATGACAGAACTTGTCTCAACTGTAGTAGAGCACTCATCAGCTTCACCTACTCCACCCATAGATAAATCAACAATTGAGAACCAGAACCAATATCAGCTAAAGAAACTGCTCCTGAAACCATCCAAATCAATACTAGAACCTTCTCCAGCCTTCACCAAAACCAAACCTGTCTCAGCTCCTTCCTCCTTAAAAGTTCCCTCTTATATCCCTATTGTTAGAGTAAGAAGGTCTGAAAGGAATAAGGCCGTCTTCCATACCATTGGAAATGTTACCAAACAATCCCATTGGTATTGATTCTCCACCCAAACCCTCATCTCCTACTGCCACTCACAAATCCAGTTCTCAACCTATGTAGAAGATGAGAAAAATGCTTCAGAAGGAGGAAGCAAAGAGGAAAGTGATCCTTCTGAGGATCCATATGATAGTGATTCTGATCTCTTTGAAGATTCTGAGATGCTCAAGGCATTCTCTGAAAAATGGAAAATGGAAGAGTAATTATCCCTGGAAGAGTCTTCATGATAAGGGAAATAAGAAGAGAAGATGGGATACCAACCTATTCCTTCAGAAGCAAGGATGGGGAGATTTCCTTATCTTTAAGGAACCTATATATCCCAGGATTATTAAAGCTTTCTATGCTTATGCAAGTAAATATAAGAGTGATGGGAAACTCTCTTGTTGCTGATGTCAAAGGTTCAACTATCATCCTCACCCCAAGCATTATTGAAGAAGTTCTCAATCTGCCTGCATGTCAGAATCATCTCTATGAAGATACTTGGTATCCTTCTGTAAGCATAACCAAAGAAGAAGTAGTCAGAAAAGTCCTTAGCCAACCTGGTCTACCTCTTGTCACTAGTAAACTAATCCCCATTTGTAGGCTATTCCACAAAATGTGTTGTTATTCCATTCTTCCTAGAGTTGGAACCCTTGAAAGGGTTACTGACCAAGACCTACTAGTTCTGTACCATTTGCTGATTGGAAAACCACTTTCCCTATCCTACCTGCTTCTTAGAAGCATGATTTACTCAGCCAATCCACAGAGACCTTATGCCAGCCTACCATATGGCATACTGCTAAGCAAGATCTTCAGATTGTACATTGTGCCTCTTGAGGATGAAGAATTTGAAGACCTGCACCTTCTTTAACAGAAAGAATATTAACAAAATGAAGATGGTACATCCCACTCATTCTGAGCTATTTTCCAGCAGTAGCAGTGGAGAAGAAGAAGCTTCTGAAGAAGAAAGGGCTCCAAGGACTAAGAAGAAGAATGAGGTACTTAAGACCTTCTCCAGAAAAAGGAAGGGTCCAACATACCTTCTGGAGATGGAAAGCCCAGTAAAGCTCAAAAGGTTTCTTCTTCTGGAGCTGAAAAGGATTGTCCAACTCCTTCTTCCTCACATGACAGCATGGACAGGAAGATAAAGCTGCTTCTCCAATAGAGCGTGCTTTTATAGAAGAGGATTCTGTAGAAGAAGAAAGGGAGCAATCACTTACTTCTGCAGAGGGATTAGCTGTCAATACCCTAGCCATGCTTTACACTGCTCAGCCTACCTCTCCCACCATTCCACTCCCAACACCCCCCACTACTGCAGCTGCTCCAGAGGAAGTAGCTACTAAGGAAGCAGTGCAGAAGGAAGATACTCCATCAGGTCCTTCTCCAGAAACCTTTGGAACTGATTTGGTGAATCAATTCCTTGCTTCTCCCATTTTGGACTCCTCCATTCCTGCTGCTATGCCTCTCAAAGACTCTATTCCTGTTGTGTCTGCTCATCTCTCATCTATGGAGACATTTCTCCAATAACTAAGTTCTGAGAAGGAAGAAATGCCCTCTGCTCCTCTGCAGAAGGAAGAGGCTGCTGAACCTGAAGCTGCTGCATCTGAAGATGCTTCTCCCACTGCCCCGGCTGAACCTACTCCTTCCTCCCAACACTTGAGAGACAAGTGAGAAAAGTAAAGGCATACATCAAGAAACTATTTTCTAATATCAATGTTCTGCAAATTCTGTAAATGAGATGATTAAAAGGTTCACACAGCACCAGTTCTGGTTCAACACCTTTGTCCTACCTGTCATTGCTCCTCAAGCACCACAAATGCCATTCAATCAATACCAGCCTCCTCAGAATATCCTCCAACCAACTACCTCATCATCCTCTGACCATTCTTCACCCTCTAAGTAGAAGAAGATGATGATTCTGCTTCTCCTAGGACTTATTAGATTCTTTTTGATAGATGACAAAGGGGGAGAAGTAGTATTTAGTAGGTTATGTGACATTTTTATGTCTTAGGAATCTGATATGAGAGATATTATTTGGCTTATTTTGTATGACATTGATCATGTCTTTTTGGATGATCTTTTTTATGATTAATGAATTTTCAATTAAATTATGCTTTTTCCTGCTGATATAAATTGCTCTACAATCTGATCAATTGATTAACTATAACAATAAAGTTCTGTTGTGTGCATTCTAGAAACTTACATGAAATTTACAATAATCTGAATGACATAAAAGGAAATGATAAAGGTACATGCATACATTCAGGGGGAGTACCTTCAGAATTATAACAATGTAAAACTTAATAGGTTGTCATCATCAAAAAGGGGGAGATTGTAAGGTCCAAGAATCCCTTAGAGAATGTTTTAATGATGACAACCAATCAAGGTTTACTTGGAATAATTCTAAACTTTAAGGACTAATGATTTTGTTCAAGTGAATGTTCAGAAGATACAGGTAAGAATCTGCAGAAGGAACAATTGAGCAACAAAAGAAGGAAATGAATGACACTTATTTATGAAGACAAGTCTCAGATTTGACAAGAATGACAAATCTATGAAAAATAGATAGAATGCATACTGAAAAGCAATAAGAAGCACACTGTCATTGTCCAGAAGATCAGAACAGCTTTCTAAGAGAAGAAATCATAATAAAATTGTGTTAGAAGGAAGATTCATTTTGAGACAGTAAAAGAAAAGCTCATTACTGACTTTCAAGCATCAAGATATGCTTTCTTTGATATATGAAAATTAATTACCAGAAGATGGATGGTTGTTTCTTAGAAGAACCTAAGATTACAAATTCTGCAGAAGGAACAAAATATGTCTTAAACCAAAGAACAGATTGAATTCCTTATCTTCTAAGACCACAGTTGTACAATAAAAATAAAGATATTCTCAATCAAGCAAAGGATGAATATAAAAAGATCTGCAAGAGAAGTGAAGCTCCAGAAGCCCTGCAGAAGGAATGGAATACTGCAGAAGATGCAAAAAGACTAAATTCATACTAATCTCCTTCTGCTTATCTTCTCACAATTCCAGTGGGCCAGGTGACTCTAAAATAAATGAAAATACTATACTGGAAGAGTTTATCAGGTCTGCAGAAGGAAAGCTTTGAGAAATAGCCCAAAAATAGCCTGCAGAAGGAACCCTGCAGAAGGAAGGGCTGGTCAAACTTGACAGCTGTAAAGTTGTACTTGTTGCAGCAGAGAAAGGGACATCTCCTTGGACCCAGCTGGCTGCCCAACGGCTATTTTGCTCCAGCCCTCTATAAAAGGAGAGTTCCTCCACACTTGGAACTCACCTCACTCCAGAAGAAACATAAATCTGATGTTTCATTGCTCCTATCTTCTGGAAAATTTCTCTCTCCTTCATAAGAGTGCTTTCTAGTCTGAAAAGCTTTGGAGAGGGTCTTGGCTCATCAATTTGCTTCTGCTGTGCAGGTATTGTAATAGTTTGAGCCTTGTTTGTTTTTATTCTTTCTCATACTGTTTGTAAAAATCTCAAAGAGGTGTGCAGGTGCATATCCTTCTTCTGAGCAGTTAGGGAAAGGTTTTCCAATGAAGTTTACTGAGATTTGGTGATCTCAGTGGGATTACAGAATCTGCATAAGGTACTTGCAGCATTCTGGGTAGTGAATCTTCTGCAGAAGGTTCTGCAGTTGATGTTCAGTTGTAAAACTGAGTTGGTTAGGTTGTTGTTGGCCTGAAGAGGCAGGTAAAGAATACTAGTGGTAAGGTAACCCAAGAAGATTGTAAGTTGTTTGAAAGTGTGAGAAAATCCTACAGGTGTAGGGACTGGAGGTAGCCTCAGGTTGGAAGAGGTGAACCAGTATAAATTTCTGTGTGTCATCTTCTTCACTCTCTCTCTCTCTTTATTATTACTGCACATATATATCTTTAATACAAGCTAACCATTACCTTCTAAAAGTTTAATTCGTTATACTTAGCCAAGGCAAAACCTTGAGCAGAAAAAGTGTAACACCCGCGTTTTTACCGTTTTGCCGTTTTTGCCGTTTTGAGTGTTTTATTGAATTTTGAGTGATTAAAATTATTTTTAATCATCAAATTTATATTTTTGGATTTAGAATTAAATTTCCTATTTTTAATGAATTTTTTGGAATTTTTGGGGTTTTTTTGTGAAAATGACCTTTTTGCCCCTCCTGTCCCTTGAACCGGGCCCGAATACTCTTGATCCGGGCCAGAAAAATTTACACTGACTCACCTTGACACATCATAACAGCCATGCATGCAGAATAATGTGCATGGGAGACACTTGTAAATTTTCTCCTTCCTTACAAGACAAGTGTGCAAGCAAATAAGCCATGTGTCATTTATGTTTCCTAAAGCAAAAACTCCACTTTCTTCCTTTTCCTTTCACATGCAAACCAGAATTTTTTCTCTCATTTCACTCATTCTCATCCACTTGCAGCTGTGAGCTTCCTTCCCATTTTCTCTCAAGTTTTCCATTTTTCTTCCAAACACATTCAAGCTAAAGGTTCCATTTTTGAACATAAGCTTAAACACCTAGCCTCCAACCTTGTAGAAGTCCTTGTTGGTGATCAAGAGGAGGATCTTGGAGCTGTTTTTGGGGCTGTTACTGCACCTTATTTTTACAGAAAATTCCTTAGGTAAAGGGGGGGAGAACTTGAACTCTAGTAGGATTGGTAACTAGAGTCAAGGATTTGCCCTTAAAATCCTTGTTTTTACTCTTGTTCTCCTTGAAAAAAATCACTTTTTGAGCTTTTCTTTGAGCAAATGTTTTGGATTCTTGGAGCTGGGTTGTTTACATGTTTTTAAGTTTATTTTGATGCTTGGAATGTGCTTGGATTGTGATTGTTGGTGCATGCAAGCCAAGAAACAATTTTGGAAAAATTTTCCCCTTTTTCCTCTAATAGCTCTCGGCCTTGAGGGATTTTGGGGCTGCATGTGTTTCAAAATTTTTTTGGTGCTTGGAATGTGTTTGTATAATGAATCTATGAACATGCATGAAGTTGGTTGAAGGTATACAATTGTTTTGGATGATTGATCTTTGAAAAATAGTGTTTATGAGCTTGAAAATGGAGTTATGAACTTTAATGTGTATGTGGATGATTTTGAGTGAATTAGTATGATATTTGGCATTTAGATTGTTGTTGATGAATGTGTGAAGTTTTGGTGAAGATTGGATGTTGTGAAAAATTTGAAGTTTTGATGAACATTCAAGTTGTTCTTGATGTTCATGAGTTGTTCTTGATGAAACTCATCAAGAATACCTTTTTGATCTTAAAAAGGTCAAGGGTATGTTGAAAACATGTTTATGGGCTTTGGTGGTCCAAAAGGACTAAGAAGCAATTTTACAAGTAAAAGGACTAAAGTGCAATTAAGAATGAGTCTTTAAAAATAAATAAAACAAATTCGGATTTCCAATTCCAACCAAGTAAAAGTCAACTTAAAGGTCAATATTTTAGGTTACCATGACTAAAAATAAGTTCCTAAGAGTTATAAAACCTTTAGGCTTTTAATTTAAGTTTAAAGACTCATTAAAAGTCAATCAAGATTAGATTATGAAATTAAAAGTTAGATTGGAGTTGGACTTCAACTCTAATCCAAGTTATTAAGAAATTAAAACTTAGAAATTAATTAGTAGACTTAGCTAATCTAATTACCTAAGTTAAATTAACATAATCTACTTAAGTTAATTAAGTAACGGATGATTAATTAAGGTTAAAGTTAATTAACCTTAATAAAAGTATTAAGTAATTAATTAGCAATGATGATTAATAATTAACTAACTATGATTAACTTAATCAAATGTAATTAAAAGCTTAGTCCAAAACTAAGGAAGAGATTAAGACTTAATTAAGGAGGATTAAGATTAATCATAGCCCAGTTAATGAAGATTGATTAAAAGTTAAATCTAATCTTAATTATTTATACAAGAAGAATTAGGATAAGTAATACCATCCATAAGACACAATCATAAGTCTTAGTAAATTATAGGACTTAAGTGAACATGATTATTAAGAACATTAGTACAAACTACTATAAAAGATTATAACCAACACCCTCTTTCTTCATAAAACTTGAGAAGCTTAGTGAGAGAGTGCGTTTCCAACCCAAGGTAGGGTTCGGTTTTCCTTGAAGGAAAGACATTGAATTCGGGCCGTGCCACGGGGATGTGGTGACGTTGAATGGTTCAATGGGCTTTGCCTGTAAGGATGTGAATGTTATGAGCATTGTTGTGTGACATGCATCATGAAGCATTGTTGATGTTCGAGGTTGAAAACCTTATGACCTATAAACAGTAGCACTTGGTACAGTGTGAAATCGGTTGGGAAGGGTGCAACTGGGTTTTGCAAAGAACGCCAGTGGGTCCTCAAAAGGGACGCCAGCCCTGAGGATAGCCTAGCTCCCGGAAGATCTCAGGTGACGTAGATTAGCTCCCTACTGTCGAGATTGGGGAACCCAGCTTAGCTATTCCTGTCGCTCTCATGATTTTCGGGTCAGTTGAGATTGTCTGGAAGAACGCTTAAATGATTTGGCCAAAATGTATGAGCAATGCTCTTTGTACCAATGCTAGTACAGACTCTAACTCCTGACGTGCTGTGTATATATGGTCGGGCAGCTGCTATGTGCTCTGCCTATGGTGATGTTTCCCTGGGCCCGCATGCATTAGATATTGCATTATAATAGTAAAAGTTGCGTTCATATGAGTACACCATGATGAGATGTCGTGATTGCTTATTGATTCGACTGTGTGGATTGCCTCTGTGTGTGTGCTCTAGTTTGTTGTATCCTACATGCTGTGAGTTCATGCGATGTTCTCACCCTTCCTTTCTGCTTCTGTTATTTTCTGCTATGTGTTCCTTCGCTACGTCGATAGCCGGCATCGGAGATTTTCAGTATGACATCGATGAGAGTGCAGCAGCGATGGATGCCCAGAGGAACCTGGCGGGTGACGGACATCTCGCATAGATGTGAGACCAGTGTAGTTTTGAGTCTAGGTAGTAGCAGCTCTGATTTAGCGACCTCTTATTTTGTATTTGGTCGAGGTCTTGTTTATTTGGTCTACTACCAGAACTCATATTTTGATGTGGATATCAGGATGGCTCGAGAGACATACTGTTATTAGTTGTATGTATATATTCATGCTGTTTCCTTTTCTTATGATTGATTTTATAATTGCGTGTATGTTGTGTGTGTGCACGAGTTGATAATCATCTAGATGTTTTTCGGAAAACGAGTTTCAGATTAAGGAAAGAATATTTCATGAATACCTAAAATGAAAATCTGAGATGTAATAGATTGATGACGACTAAATCCTTTTAAAAAAAAAATATTCCGTTTGTTTTTTGACATTTCTAAAAGCAGTAAGTTCGACGGTTACGTATATATAATGTGATGTTCTTAGCGGTATAACTAAGGGTGTCGCATTTAGGTGGTATCAGAGCTGTTCTTTCCTTTTGGCCTCGGGTATGGTCTATAATACCCTTCTCTCTGTGTTTACTCTGTGTCGATTGTTTGTTTGTGTAAATTGACTGCCTTGTGTGAACTGTTTGCTCTTATATTACTACCTTTGTAATATGAGAATCCGTTTGTTTTGTTGTTGTTTTTTTGTTGTTTGTGTTGTTTTGTTGTAGCGTTACTTATTCTTGCTTGAATGATTCTGCATGAAACGGAAGAAGCTGATTTGTTCTGTGAATGCAGGATTCCATGGCAGGAAGAGGTAACCCTATGATGAACGATCTCCTAGGAAGGATCGTGAACGTTCTAGAGAACCAGCAGCAAACGTTGGACGAGATCAATCAATCCCGTAATCAAAACCAGAACAATATCCCTGACGCTTACCGTGGGCTGTCTACCTTCAAGAAGAATAACCCACCACAGTTCAAAGGAGGTCATGACCCTGATGGATCTCAACTATGGTTAGAAGAACTAGAGAAGATTTTCTTGGCTATGGGTTGTCCTGACGCAGAAGGTAACTTTGGCTGTGTTTATGATGGTTGGAGAAGCTCAGCACTGGTGGGAGTATGCCAGGCGTCAGTTAGAAGCTACTGGGAGACTGATCACCTGGAATCTGTTCAAGGAGACTTTTCTTCAGAAGTATTTTCCAACTGATTTGAGGAAGCGCAAGGAGGTTGAGTTTCTGAAGTTGGAACAAGGGAGCATGAATGTTGGAGAGTATGCCGCAAAGTTTGAGGAATTATCCAAGTTCTGCCCATACTTCCAGAACACGGTAGATGAAGGATCCAAATGCTCTAAGTTTGAAAGTGGGTTGAGGCCAGAGATCAAGCAAGCCATTGGCTATCAGCAGATCACCGAGTTCTCTAAGATGGTCAACATGTGTCGCATCTTTGAGGATGACACTAAGGCGAGGCAAGCTCAGTGGAAGAATTTCGGCCCGCAGAGGAACAAACCCAAGGTTACACAAGAAAGGAGGAAACCTTATTTCGTCCCAAGGAACAACTTTGGCTCATCGTCTGGGAGTGCCGCGAGACCGCAATCAGTGGTTGCTAGTGGAGTAAGTCCTGCAAGCAGTACCGGCAACAACTATGCCAGCTGTCCACGTTGTAAGAAGAATCATCTTTTGAAGGACTGTCCAGTCAAGAACCAGACTGCAAACCCATCCGGGGGACCAATCTGCTATCATTGCAAACAAGGTGGCCATATCAAGAGGGATTGCCCTGCTCTGAGAGGAAGTGGTAGCGGTGTTGCAAGTGCACCTGTGTCAAATCTGAATGCGCAAGTTGGAAGGCCCAGAACCAGAGGCAGAGTGTTTACCATGAGCGGTGCTGAAGCTGCTGAATCCGAGGATCTGATCCAAGGTAAGTGTGTCATAAGTGGAATTCCTTTAATTGTATTATATGATTCGGGTGCGACGCATTCTTTTATTTCTCTGGAGTGTGTGAAACGATTGAAATTTCCTGTTGCTAAATTGCCCTATGATCTTGTTGTTTCTACTCCCACTGCTAAACCTGTGATCACTTCATTAGCCTGTTTGAACTGCCCAATCACCATTGGTGATAAAACCTTCTCTGCTGATTTGATTTGTTTACCCCTTTCCCAGCTTGATATCGTTTTGGGAATGGACTGGTTATCTTCCAATCGAGTCCAACTTGACTGTTATAATAAATCTGTTGTGTTTGACTCTTTTTCTCCCTCTACTCTTAATTCGGTAAGTTCGAGATTCTTGTCCGTCAACCAAGTGAATGCTTCTTTGAGAAAAGGAGCTCAAATCTACATGATATTTTCTTCTTTGGAAGAAGAGCGGGAATCTGAAATCAGTACACTGCCGTGTGGTGAGAGAATTTCCTGAAGTATTTCCTGAAGATATTCCTGGTTTGCCGCCAGCGAGAGAGAGATAGAGTTTAACATAGAGTTAGTACCTGGAACCGGACCTATTTCTATAGCTCCGTATAGGATGTCCCCATTAGAGTTAGCTGAGTTGAAGAAGCAGCTAGAAGAGTTGTTAGAAAAACAGTTCGTTAGGCCTAGTGTGTCCCCTTGGGGAGCACCAGTGTTGTTGGTTAAGAAGAAAGACGGTAGCATGAGGCTGTGTGTAGATTATCGTCAGCTAAATAAGGTGACGGTAAAGAATAGGTATCCTTTGCCTAGGATAGACGACTTGATGGATCAATTAAGAGGAGCAACTGTATTCTCAAAAATTGACCTTAAGTCAGGTTACCACCAGATACGTGTTAAGTCTGAGGATATTCCAAAGACAGCTTTCAGAACACGCTATGGGCATTATGAGTATTTAGTGATGCCGTTTGGTGTAACCAATGCGCCCGCAGTTTTCATGGATTATATGAACCGAGTTTTCCATCCCTACTTGGACAAATTCGTTGTGGTCTTCATAGACGACATCCTCATATATTCCAAGAGTGAGGAAGAGCATGCAGAGCATCTTAGAATAGCCTTGCAGACCCTGAGGGATAGAAAGTTGTATGCTAAGCTATCAAAGTGTGAATTCTGTGTGGTTGAAGGAAGTGAACTTCCTAGGTCATGTGATCTCTAGTGGAGGGATTAGCGTAGACCCAGCTAAGGTGTAGAAACCGTGTTACAGTGGGAAACACCTAAGACTGTGACGGAAGTAAGAAGCTTTTTGGGGTTAGCCGGTTACTATCGTAAGTTTATTGAGAATTTTTCTAGGATAGCAACCCCGTTGACCCGTTTGATTAGGAAGGACCAACCTTTTGTGTGGAGCCAGAAGTGTGAGGATAACTTTCAGGAATTAAAGAAGAGGTTGACTTCTGCGCCTGTTTTAGTTTTACCTGACCCGCAAGAGAGTTTTGAAGTATATTGTGATGCTTCGAAACAAGGATTGGGCTGTGTGTTGATGCAAAAAGGAAAAGTAGTGGCTTATGCCTCTAGGCAACTGCGAACACACGAAGTAAATTACCCTACGCATGATCTAGAGTTGGCTGCCATAGTTTTTGCTCTGAAGATTTGGAGGCACCATCTGTATGGCGCTAGGTTTGAAGTCTTTAGTGACCATAAGAGCTTGAAGTATCTGTTTGATCAGAAGGAGTTGAATATGAGGCAGAGACGATGGATGGAGTTTTTGAAGGATTATGATTTTAGTCTGCAGTACCACCCTGGGAAAGCCAATGTAGTGGCTGATGCGTTGAGTAGGAAATCTTTGCACATGTCAGCAATGATGGTTAAGGAGCTAGAGTTGATAGAAAATTTAGAGACCTGAACCTAGATGTTGGATTTGGTCCTAAGAGTATAAGATTGGGAACCTTAAGGATTTCAAGTGATTTCTTGGAGCAAGTTCGTGTAGCACAGGAAGTGGATCAATCTTTGCAAGTTTTGAAGGATCTAGTCCCTAAGAAAGGAGAATCTGAGTTTTGCAAGGGAACTGATGGGGTTATTAGATTCAAGGGTAGGATATGTGTACCTGGTGATAAGGAAATAAGGAAACTGATCTTAGAAGAAGCTCATAAGAGTGGATTGAGTATTCACCCTGGAGCAACTAAGATGTATCAAGACCTGAAGAAGATGTTTTGGTGGTCTGGAATGAAAAAGGAAGTAGCTGAGTATGTGGCTTCTTGTTTGGTTTGTCAGAAAGCTAAGATTGAACATCAGAGACCATCAGGAGAGTTAAAACCTTTAGATGTCCCTGAGTGGAAGTGGGATAGCATATCTATGGATTTCGTGGTAGGTTTACCTAGAACTCCTGCAGGTTTTGATGCTATATGGGTAATTGTTGATAGGTTGACAAAATCTGCTCATTTCTTGCCCATTAACATTAAGTTTTCTCTAGAAAAGTTGACCCAGTTGTATATTAAGGAAGTAATAAGACTACATGGGGTTCCGTCTAGCATAGTGTCAGATAGAGACCCTAGGTTTACCTCCAGATTTTGGGGTAGTCTGCAACAAGCTTTAGGAACCAAGTTGAGGCTTAGTTCAGCCTATCACCCTCAGACGGATGGTCAGTCTGAGCGGACTATCCAATCCCTAGAAGATTTGTTGAGAGCGTGTGTGTTAGAACATAAGGGAAGTTGGGATCAGTTGTTGGCACTGATCGAGTTCACCTACAACAATAGTTTCCATTCTAGCATTGGAATGGCACCGTACGAAGCCTTGTATGGTAGGAAGTGTAGGACACCTTTGTGTTGGTTTGAATCTGGCGATGGCCTAGTGTTGGGACCTGAGATGATTCAGCAAACCACGGAAAAGATCAAGATGATTCAGGAAAGGATGAGAATATCACAGAGCAGGCAGAAAAGTTACTATGATCGGAGGAGGAAACCCCTTGAATTCAAAGAAGGAGACCATGTCTTTTTGAGAGTTACACCAACGACTGGGGTTGGTAGGGCAATGCGATCTCGAAAACTTACGCCTAAATTCATTGGTCCCTACCAAATTTTGAAAAGAATTGGTCTTGTTGCTTACCAAATTGCTTTGCCACCTTTTCTTTCTAATCTTCATAATGTGTTCCATGTGTCACAACTCCGAAAGTATATTCCTGACCCTTCGCACGTCATAGAACCCGACGTAATACAATTAAAAGAAAACTTGACTTATGAGGTATTACCTGTGCGAATCGGAGACCGAAGGATCAAGCAGTTGAGAGGAAAAGAGATTCCGTTGGTGAAAGTTATTTGGAGTGCAACCGATGAGGGGAATGCAACCTGGGAGTTGGAAGAGCAAATGAAGAAGTCCCATCCTCATTTATTTCAAGAAGGTACGCACAAATTTCGAGGACGAAATTTCTTTTAGAGAGGGGAGAGATGTAACACCCGCGTTTTTACCGTTTTGCCGTTTTTGCCGTTTTGAGTGTTTTATTGAATTTTGAGTGATTAAAATTATTTTTAATCATCAAAATTTATATTTTTGGATTTAGAATTAAATTTCCTATTTTTAGGGAATTTTTGGGAATTTTTGGGGTTTTTTTGTGAAAATGACCTTTTTGCCCCTCCTGTCCCTTGAACCGGGCCCGAATACTCTTGATCCGGGCCAGAAAAATTTACACTGACTCACCTTGACACATCATAACAGCCATGCATGCAGAATAATGTGCATGGGAGACACTTGTAAATTTTCTCCTTCCTTACAAGACAAGTGTGCAAGCAAATAAGCCATGTGTCATTTATGTTTCCTAAAGCAAAAACTCCACTTTCTTCCTTTTCCTTTCACATGCAAACCAGAATTTTTTCTCTCATTTCACTCATTCTCATCCACTTGCAGCTGTGAGCTTCCTTCCCATTTTCTCTCAAGTTTTCCATTTTTCTTCCAAACACATTCAAGCTAAAGGTTCCATTTTTGAACCTAAGCTTAAACACCTAGCCTCCAACCTTGTAGAAGTCCTTGTTGGTGATCAAGAGGAGGATCTTGGAGCTGTTTTTGGGGCTGTTACTGCACCTTATTTTTACAGAAAATTCCTTAGGTAAAGGGGGGGAGAACTTGAACTCTAGTAGGATTGGTAACTAGAGTCAAGGATTTGCCCTTAAAATCCTTGTTTTTACTCTTGTTCTCCTTGAAAAAAATCACTTTTTGAGCTTTTCTTTGAGCAAATGTTTTGGATTCTTGGAGCTGGGTTGTTTACATGTTTTTAAGTTTATTTTGATGCTTGGAATGTGCTTGGATTGTGATTGTTGGTGCATGCAAGCCAAGAAACAATTTTGGAAAAATTTTCCCCTTTTTCCTCTAATAGCTCTCGGCCTTGAGGGATTTTGGGGCTGCATGTGTTTCAAAATTTTTTTGGTGCTTGGAATGTGTTTGTATAATGAATCTATGAACATGCATGAAGTTGGTTGAAGGTATACAATTGTTTTGGATGATTGATCTTTGAAAAATAGTGTTTATGAGCTTGAAAATGGAGTTATGAACTTTAATGTGTATGTGGATGATTTTGAGTGAATTAGTATGATATTTGGCATTTAGATTGTTTGTTGATGAATGTGTGAAGTTTTGGTGAAGATTGGATGTTGTGAAAAATTTGAAGTTTTGATGAACATTCAAGTTGTTCTTGATGTTCATGAGTTGTTCTTGATGAAACTCATCAAGAATACCTTTTTGATCTTAAAAAGGTCAAGGGTATGTTGAAAACATGTTTATGGGCTTTGGTGGTCCAAAAGGCTAAGAAGCAATTTTACAAGTAAAAGGACTAAAGTGCAATTAAGAATGAGTCTTTAAAAATAAATAAAACAAATTCGGATTTCCAATTCCAACCAAGTAAAAGTCAACTTAAAGGTCAATATTTTAGGTTACCATGACTAAAAATAAGTTCCTAAGAGTTATAAAACCTTTAGGCTTTTAATTTAAGTTTAAAGACTCATTAAAAGTCAATCAAGATTAGATTATGAAATTAAAAGTTAGATTGGAGTTGGACTTCAACTCTAATCCAAGTTATTAAGAAATTAAAACTTAGAAATTAATTAGTAGACTTAGCTAATCTAATTACCTAAGTTAAATTAACATAATCTACTTAAGTTAATTAAGTAACGGATGATTAATTAAGGTTAAAGTTAATTAACCTTAATAAAAGTATTAAGTAATTAATTAGCAATGATGATTAATAATTAACTAACTATGATTAACCTTAATCAAATGTAATTAAAAGCTTAGTCCAAAACTAAGGAAGAGATTAAGACTTAATTAAGGAGGATTAAGATTAATCATAGCCCAGTTAATGAAGATTGATTAAAAGTTAAATCTAATCTTAATTATTTATACAAGAAGAATTAGGATAAGTAATACCATCCATAAGACACAATCATAAGTCTTAGTAAATTATAGGACTTAAGTGAACATGATTATTAAGAACATTAGTACAAACTACTATAAAAGATTATAACCAACACCCTCTTTCTTCATAAAACTTGAGAAGCTTAGTGAGAGAGTGCGTTTCCAACCCAAGGTAGGGTTCGGTTTTCCTTGAAGGAAAGACATTGAATTCGGGCGTGCCACGGGGATGTGGTGACGTTGAATGGTTCAATGGGCTTTGCCTGTAAGGATGTGAATGTTATGAGCATTGTTGTGTGACATGCATCATGAAGCATTGTTGATGTTCGAGGTTGAAAACCTTATGACCTATATAACAGTAGCACTTGGTACAGTGTGAAATCGGTTGGGAAGGGTGCAACTGGGTTTTGCAAAGAACGCCAGTGGGTCCTCAAAAGGGACGCCAGCCCTGAGGATAGCCTAGCTCCCGGAAGATCTCAGGTGACGTAGATTAGCTCCCTACTGTCGAGATTGGGGAACCCAGCTTAGCTATTCCTGTCGCTCTCATGATTTTCGGGTCAGTTGAGATTGTCTGGAAGAACGCTTAAATGATTTGGCCAAAATGTATGAGCAATGCTCTTTGTACCAATGCTAGTACAGACTCTAACTCCTGACGTGCTGTGTGTATATGGTCGGGCAGCTGCTATGTGCTCTGCCTATGGTGATGTTTCCCTGGGCCCGCATGCATTAGATATTGCATTATAATAGTAAAAGTTGCGTTCATATGAGTACACCATGATGAGATGTCGTGATTGCTTATTGATTCGACTGTGTGGATTGCCTCTGTGTGTGTGCTCTAGTTTGCTGTATCCTACATGCTGTGAGTTCATGCGATGTTCTCACCCTTCCTTTCTGCTTCTGTTATTTTCTGCTATTGTGTTCCTTCGCTACGTCGATAGCCGGCATCGGAGATTTTCAGTATGACATCGATGAGAGTGCAGCAGCGATGGATGCCCAGAGGAACCTGGCGGGTGACGGACATCTCGCATAGATGTGAGACCAGTGTAGTTTTGAGTCTAGGTAGTAGCAGCTCTGATTTAGCGACCTCTTATTTTGTATTTGGTCGAGGTCTTGTTTATTTGGTCTACTACCAGAACTCATATTTTGATGTGGATATCAGGATGGCTCGAGAGACATACTGTTATTATGTTGTATGTATATATTCATGCTGTTTCCTTTTCTTATGATTGATTTTATAATTGCGTGTATGTTGTGTGTGTGCACGAGTTGATAATCATCTAGATGTTTTTCGGAAAACGAGTTTCAGATTAAGGAAAGAATATTTCATGAATACCTAAAATGAAAATCTGAGATGTAATAGATTGATGACGACTAAATCCTTTTAAAAAAAAAAATATTCCGTGTTTTTTTTACATTTCTAAAAGCAGTAAGTTCGACGGTTACGTATTATAATGTGATGTTCTTAGCGGTATAACTAAGGGTGTCGCAAAAAGTATAAAAAAAAAAAGAAATTGCAGATAAGATTTATTCAATCACAATTCAACCCCCCTTCTTGTGATTGAAGCCAAAACTTCATGGACATCTTGTTGCTTCAAAAGCACACTGGAAGACCACTGGGAGAACCCAGAATAGCCAATCTTATGAAGTAAACCACTTCAAATGTGGTCCTAGTGATAAAGATTGTTGCTGGTGGTCGAAATACTGTGTTAAATGATTCACCTCCACCATTTCAGTCCTCAAAGGGAGATTGCGTGGGAACTCACGGTTGGGAAGAGAATACAAGCTCAAGAGGCACTTCTGAGGCTTTTCACAGCCAAAGAAGTAGTGGTAGCTTTGAAAGAGAGGGAAGCTGCTTATAAGGCTATGCCTCAGCCTATCATAGGAATCAAGAGAGTTAGCGGTGATAAATGTATTTTCAGTTTTTTTTCAAAAGATTTTCCAATAAAAATTCTCCATACTTGTGTTTATCTGTATGTTTATACCTTTGTTAATGAAATCTTTCTGAAGACTGTTTCTCTGTGTAATTTCTATTTGTTGTATGTATCTATTTTCTTTCTTCTGAAATACGTTTCACCGTATGTGTCTGTATGAATCTGTATGTATCTGTAAGTTTCTGTTATATGTTTCAGAATCTCTTATTTATATTTGGTATCAAGAATTATATAACTAACAAAACCTTTTTTAATTAATGACAAAAAGGGGAGAAATATATAACTAACAAAATATCTTAAGTCAAGAAAATCAAGTTACTAAAATATGAAGTTAAGCTATTACAATCTGAAGATAAGCAAAGCAATTCAAAGATAACAAGTGGAATCTCTAAAAGAAACAGAGCATAACAAATGGTATTAACAAATGGTATTAATTAAAGATATTGCAATCAATATATGATTCTGATAAATACTAACAATTGGTATCTGATAAAAACATAACTCTTAACGTTTGGTATCTGGGAAAACATAAAGGTTATAAAAATTGATATAACTGGAAGTTAACGATTAGTATCTAAAGTTTAATTTCTTTCTCGGGGGGAGTAATATAGATAGAGGGAGCTATCTAAATAGTTTATCATCTTTTATTTCATTTCTTTTATATATTTTATTAAGTATACATATCTTATTTGTCATCATTGAAAAGGGGGAGAATGTTGAGTCTCAGAATTAATTTGAGTATTCAAATTAAGCTTAAGACTCAGTATCCTTAGGTTTTAATGATTAACAAATAAGATCATATAATAACAGGTTCTACTAAGAAAGGTATTATTTTGTAGATTGCGTTTCAGGATGTAGTATTCATCTGAAGCCTAGAAGACAACAAAGGAAGTAGAAATCCAAAAGATAGATGAAGCAAATCTGAGCAACAAGAAACCGAAGAAGCTATGGCAGATTATCTGCAGAAAACCACAGAAAGTGAAGAGAAGAGGAATCTCAACTATCTGAAGACAAGCTTGCGTCTGAAGAGTGACTATCATCTGAAGAATTGAAGACAAACTGAAGATTTGACTCCGTCTGAAGGATGACTATCGTCTGAAGACTTGAAGACAAACTAAAGACTTGACTCCGTTTGAAGAAGTGACTATCATCTGAAGAATTAAAGTTGATCTGAAGCACTCTGTATATCTGAAGGCTGAATGTGTCAGAATCAAGGATTGACCTCTTGAAGTCGTTGCTAAGTGTGAAGAACACTCTACCCAATGAACTTCACTTATTTCAGCATAAGAGTCATAACTACTTTCTTGCCTCGATCAAAAGTTTTGCACAAATAAGGAAATTCTGCAACGTCCGCTGCACCTGCAACGAAAAAGCATTGCGTGCACAGACCTACTGCATTTGCTGCTGCCCAGAACGTATCAGAAGACTGAACAAAAGTGACGAGAAAGATATTTGAACTAATTTTATTAAATTCAACATATATATCCATATGAATCACAGAAGAATAAGAAGAGACAAAGAAGAACAGAGTTGCGATCATTTGAAGAAAGAATGAACTTTTGCTAAAAGAGAGGAACTTGCTGAAAGTATCCTTAGTGTGAAGAACTAAGAAATGCTCGAAACAATCATTTGAGATAAGCATATGTTGAAGCTGATGACATCAAGCTTAAACAATGCAACCATCTGAAAGCTCACTAATCGTCTGAAAGTATGTGAAGATTAAAACCTTCTAAACACATACCCTCTGAACAAGATTGTACATCGTTGGACTTAGGAGTATTCCAGGCCCCTTTTTGTATCAGGTATAAAGGCCCGATTCTCGCCCCATTATACTTCGGGGACTGTACGTCGTTGGGCCTGGAGGGTTTTTAAGAATGTTAAAAAGATCACCTTTTATCTTCAGAAAGGCTAACTGTTATTCAAATTTGAATAAAAGATATCCCCTTATCCATAAAAAGGGATTCCGTTTAAAAGATAACAAGACAAAGCAAACTCGAAAGACGTAACACTAAAAGATAAGGTTTCTGAGATTATAAATAGCCCCCAGGATTCCCTAAGGGGTTATGTTCTGCGAATTACTTAGAGCCTAATTTTCTCAAGAGTTCTACCTTCAGAGCTTTAGGAAATAAGATTCGTGACATGAACATTGGCGCCCACCGTGGGGCTACGGTAAAACTCTTCCCGTAGACCACATAACTTTCAGAAAATCATAAGAAATCGCAACAATGGTAACAACATGGAACAAAGGAGTTGCAAGCGAGGAAAATAATGTAGAGACACATGCCATGCTTCAACAGTTAATGGCGTCAATTGCGACGCTGCAAGAGCAGAATCAACAATTGCAGCTCCAAATCAGACGTTCCAGGCTAAATTAGAGCAAATTGGACAAAAACAAAACGATGATGACGATGGAGGATTGTCTGAGCTTTAACCTTTCTCCAAGAGATACATGACACCATGTTTCGAGAAAACTTCCAGGAACCCCATCTGTCGACTTACAATGGTTTGACCGATCCCCAGGTACATGTAACTGCCTTCAGAACTCAGATGAACAAGAGGGGAATTGGGGAGGCTTTACAATGTAAATTGTTTTCTGGTACTCTAACTGAATCTGCCTTGGTATGGTATTATGGACTCCCGTCCAAGTCAGTCAATAGTTTGGCCGATTTTCTCAAGAAATTCTTAGCCCAATTTTTGGCTCGGAAGGTAAGGAGACTGACCGTGGCAAAACTTTTCAACATCAAACAGCAGCCGAATGAATCTTTGAAGGACTTCTTGGGAAGATTCAACGATGCTGCTCTACAAGCGGTCAACCCAAATCCAGAGGTGTTGGTATTTGCTTTTGAAGAAGGATTGAGACCCGGCCCTTTCAATGAATCGCTAGCTCTGAAACCAGCGTCTTCAATGGACGAGATCAGGCTGCGGGCCGATTGTTATGTGAAGGGGGAAGAAATAATGCTGAGAAATGAAACCCCACACTTTTCGCCGGGATAGGACAACCTTCCAGAAATACTGACCGACCAAGCAAGCATTCCAGGAGTTGGCAAACAGGAAAGAGACCAGTAGAAAGGCAGGCCGATCTGTTTTCTAGAAGAGAGGTAAAAGAAGTTTATCATTCGGGGGTAAAAAGTAGGGGTCGTCCGGAATACATGGGTCGCGACCGAGAAAAGTGGTGCGATTACCATCGGATTAAGGGGCACGATACTGATAGTTACTGGACCCTCAAAGCTCATATAGACAAGTTGATAAAAGAAGGCTACAATCAGAAGCCTGTGGATACAAAGCGGCAATGCCGACCGAGATACTTTTTCAGGAGTTCGGATCAATCCCCAGACCGAGATTGGGAAATACCTTCTGAGGAAGTGGGGGGTACGATTTCAACCATTGTGGGAGGATTTGTCGGAGGAGGGGTTTCCGGTTCTTCCAGAAGGAGATAGGCACGTTCAGTAATGACTATTAACACTAGGGAGGAAGATCATCCTTACATGCCAGACATTTCTTTCTCCAATGCGTACTTTGAAGGTATCAAACCACATCAGGACGACTCGATGGTGATTGAAGCTCTCATGGCCAACTTTGTGGTTAAACGAATTTTGGTGGATCAAGGAAGTTCGGCTGTATCTATATTGGGAGGCTTTTCAAAGACTCGGCCTGTCCCCAGACTTGTTGCTCCATTTTTCGGGATCACTAATAGGATTTGCAGGAGAGTCCATAGAAGTCAGAGGATATGTAGATTTGCTAACAAGCTTTGGGGTGGCCCCAAATTGCAAGGAAGTAAGGGTAAAGTATCTGGTGATAAATGCCTTGTCTTTATACAATGCCATCATCGGAAGGGCGGCCCTTAATTCACTAGGAGCTATTGTTTCAACCCTCCACTTGACTATGAAATTCCCTCTCAGCAGGGGAGGGATAGGAGTTGTGAAAGCCGACTAGGAAGTGGCCAGAAAATGTTACATAGACAGCCTCAAGGTAAGGCAGAGGAATTTGGAAAGAAAGGAGTCCGAGCACAGGATTTACTTTGTCGAGCTAGATCCAAGGATTGATTTCGGGGAAAGATGACCATAACCGACTGAAGAGTTAGAGTACGTACAACTAAGGGACGTGGGACAAAACACCCGGATAGGAAAGGAGTTGTCTTCAAAGTTCAAGCCGAAACTTGTTCAACTTTTAGAGACAAATGCCGATCTATTTGCTTGGTCGGCTGCAGATATACCCGGTATTGATCCTGATTTCTTGTGTCACAAATTGGTAGTGGATCCTAAGGCCAAACCTGTCGCTCAGAAGAAAAGGAAGGTAGGGGAAGAAAGGAGGGAGGTTATTGCTCTGGAAACAAAGAAGCTTTTAGATGCAGGATTTGTAAGGGAAGTAGAGTATCCTACTTGGCTCGTAAATGTGGTTTTGGTGAAGAAGAGTAACGGGAAGTGGCGAATGTGTATAGACTTCACATATTTGAATAAAGCTTACCCCAAGGATCCTTATCCTCTCCCTAGTATCGACCGACTTGTGGATGGTACTTCGGGTCGCAAACTCTTAAGTCTAATGGACGCTTATTCCGGGTATAACTAGATCAGAATGAATCCAACCGACGAAGAGAGGACCGCTTTCATGACAGAAAGGAGCAATTATTTTTACAAAGTAATGTGCTTCGGTTTAAAAAATGCTAGTGCCACTTACCAGCGATTGATGGATAAGTTTTTCCGCAAGCAGATAGGGCGAAACCAGGAAGTGTACATAGATGATATGGTAGTAAAATCAGATGAGGAAGAGCAACATTTTAAGGACTTGGAGGAAATTTTTGGGGAGTTAAGAAGACATAATATGCGCCTAAACCCGGAAAAATGCGCTTTTGGTATACATTCCGGAAAGTTTTTGGGTTTTATGTTAACAGAAAGAGGAATAGAGGCTAACCCGGATAAATGCAGAGCTATCACAGAAATGAGGATCCCGGCTAATGTAAAAGAAGTCCAACAATTAACAGGAAGAATGGCCGCCCTGTCTTGATTTTATCATGCTCGACTGATAAAGCTCTCCCCTTTTTCAAGCTGCTTAAGAAGAACGAGAAGTTTAGTTGGACAAGACAGTGCGAAGAGCCTTTCTGCCGGTTGAAAGAGTTCTTATCATCCCCACCCGTCTTGACAAGCCCGGAGCCCGGTCAACCCTTGATGGTCTATTTGTCAGTATTAGACGGGGCTTTGAGTTCGGTTTTAGTTCAATATCAGGGTAAGGAACAACGTCCCATTTATTTCGTTAGCAACTTATTGCAGGGAGTCGAGATGAGGTACCAGAAGTTGGAGAAACTAGCCTTAGCATTGGTGACAACCACTCGGCTCTTGAGGCATTATTTCCAAAGTTTCAAGGTAATAGTCAAAACCGACCATCCTATTTGACAAGTGTTAAAGAAACCCGATTTAGCCGGAAGGATGGTAGGGTGGTCGGTCGAATTGTCTGAGTACGACTTAAGCTTTGAACCAAGAGGACCAATTAAAGCTCACTTTTTGTCCAATTTCATCCTTAAGCTATCATCTCTTCCCGAACAGGCCTCAGAAAGTCATCAGTGGGTCATGTTGGTCGATGGAGCGTCGAATTTAAAAGGAAGCAGAGTTGGAATTGTCTTAGAAGGGCCAAATGGGGTGATGATGAGAACAGTCCCTACGATTCGACTTCAAAGCTAGCAATGATCAGGCCGAATACGAGGCCTTGATAGCCGGCCTGGCCCTTGCCCTAGAAGTGGGGGTACTTGAAGTAGTCATAAGGTTGAATTCTCAGCTAGTCGTTAGCCAAGTGAAAAGAGAATTTCAAGCTCGAGACGCTCAACTGTCAAAGTATCTGAACCTTGTAAGGGCATTGATGGATAAGTTCTCTGTAGTAGAGGTAAATTTTGTCCCTCGTGATCAAAACTCCCGGGCAGACCTATTGTCTAAATTGGCAAGCACAAAGAGACCCGGGAACAATCACACGGTGATCAATGCCTACAAATCCCTACCATAGAAAGAGAAGAAGTTCTTCTAACAGAACTTGACGCCAACAGCTGGATGGGGCCGATTGCTATCTTCATCGAGACTGGCCGACTGCCTGAGGATGAGAAAGAAGCTAAAAAGGTTAGGAGAGCAGTGCCAGGATATACCATGATTAATGGTCAGCTGTATAAAAAAGGGGTCACACTTCCTTTGCTCAGATGTCTGACAAAAGAACAAGGGGCGGGTGGTCAGAGAAATTCATGAAGGGGTATGTGGGACGCACATCAGTGGCAGAAGTCTAGCCCTAAAGGTAATGAGGGTCGGATATTATTGGCCTAAATTAAGACAAGATTCAGGAGTATGTTTCTGCATGCGAAGTATGCCAAGTGTTTTCAGATCTGCATAAAGCCTCCCCAACCGAGTTATTTTTAGTCTTTTCATCTTGGCCTTTTTACATGTGGGGAGTAAACATCCTCAGACCTTTTCCTGTGGCCCCCGGGCAGCTCAAATACTTGATTGTGGCAGTAGACTACTTTAGTAAATGGATAGAGGCTCTACCCGTGGCTTGCATATCAACCGAAAGGGTGCAAAAGTTTTATTGGCAAAAGATTTTCTGTAGATTCAGACTTCCTCACTCGATCGATCGTCAGACAATGGGACTCAATTCTCAAGCAGAACATTACGAAAATTTTGTGATGATTTAGGAGTCAAGTTAATTTTCACATCAGTAGAACACCCACAGGCGAACGGACCAGCAGAGGCCGCCAATAAAGTAATTCTAGTCGGGTTGAGGAAGCGACTGGATGAGTCAAAGGGACGTTGGGCCGAGATCCTCCCCCAGGTTTTATGGTCCTACCATACCACCCCCCACTCAACAACGGAAGAAACCCCCTTTAAATTGGTTTTCGGTTCAGAGGCTATGATTCCCGTAGTAACAGAGCCGACTTGGAGAAAGGAAGCGTGCGAGGCAACCACAAATGAGGTCCAAAGGCTGGCCTATCTCGATACGATCTAGGAAGTTCGAGAAGCATCCCACATAAAAGAGTTTGCAATAAAAACACGAGCAGAAAGAAGATACAATTCTAAGGTGTTTCCTCGACCCAAGAAAGAGGGTGACTTAGTGTTGAGGAAGATTATGACTGGGTCAACTGTTGGAAAGCTAGCCCCAAATTGGGAAGGGTCGTACATAATAAAAACTGATTTGGGAAAAGGAGCCTAGAAGTTAGAAGAATTAAGTGGTCGATTGATCCCTCGAACTTGGAATGCATGTAATTTACGTTTTTATTTCAGTTAAACCCTTCAACCTCTTATTTGTATTCCTTTTGATGATTAGGTAATAAAGAATAAAGGGCATTCTTTCTCTCTCAACGAGAGTTTTTAATGAGGCCCATTGATATTTTTGAAGTCTGATAAAATTTTCTCCAGCTGACTCAGGGAGTCGACATCGCCATCCAAGTCTCGGACTTGGCTATAAATTTTCTCCAGCTGACTCAGGGAGTCGGCATCGCCTTCTAAGTCTCGGACTTGGCTGAATAAGTTTTCTCCAGCTGACTCAGGGAGTCGGCATCGCCATCCAAGTCTCGAACTTGGCTATAAATTTTCTCCAGCTGACTCAGGGAGTCAGCATCGCCTTCCAAGTCTCGGACTTGGCTGACTAAATTCTCCAGCCGACTCAGGGAGTCGGCCTCGCCTTTCAAGTCTCGGACTTGGCTAAAATTTTCTCCAGCTGACTCAGGGTCGGCATCGCCTTTCAAGTCTCGGACTTGGCTAAAATTTTGTCCAGCCGGCTCAGGAGGTCGACATCGCCTTCCAGGTCTCGGACTTGGCTGAATAAATTTTCTCCAGCTGACTCAGGGAGTCGGCATCGCCTTCCAAGTCTTGGACTTGTCTAAAATTTTCTCTAGCCGACTCAGGGAATCGGCATCGCCTTCCAAGTCTCGGACTTGGCTAAATAAAATTTTCTCCAGCTGACTCAAGGAGTCGGCATTGCCATCCAAGTCTCGGACTTGGCTATAAATTTTCTCCAGCTGACTCAGGGAGTCAGCATCGCCTTCCAAGTCTCGGACTTGGCTGAATAAGTTTTCTCCAGCTCACTCAGGGAGTCGGCATCGCCTTCCAAGTCTCGGACATGGCTAAAATTTTCTCCAGTTGGCTCAGGGATTCGGCATCGCCTTCCAAGTCTCGGACTTGGCTAAATAAAATTTTCTCCAGCTGACTCAGGGAGTCGACATCACCATCCAAGTCTCGGACTTGGCTATAATTTTTCTCCAACTGACTCAGGGAGTCGGAATCGCCTTCCAAGTCTCGGACTTGGCTGAATAAGTTTTCTCCAGCTGACTCAGGGAGTCGGCATCGCCATCCAAGTCTCGGACTTGGCTATAAATTTTCTCCAGCTGACTCAGGGAGTCGGCATCGCCTTCCAAGTCTCGGACTTGGCTGACTAAATTCTCCAGCCGACTCAGGGAGTCGGCATCACCTTTTAAGTCTCGAACTTGGCTAAAAGTTTCTCCAGCTGACTCAGGGAGTCGGCATCACCTTTCAAGTCTCGGACTTGGCTAAAATTTTCTCAGCCGGCTCAGGGAGCCGGCATCGCCTTCCAGGTCTCGGACTTGGCTGAATAAAATTTCTCTAGCTGACTCAGGGAGTCGGCATCGCCTTTAAAGACTCGCACTTGGCTAAAATGTTCTCCAGTCGGCTCAGGTAGTCAGCATCGCCTTCCAAGTCTCGGACTTGGCTAAATAAATTTTCTCCAGCCGACTCAAGGAGTCAGCATCGCCTTCCAAGTCTCGGACTTGGCTAAATAAATTTCTCCAGCCGGCTCAGCGAGTCAGCATCACCTTCCAAGTCTTGGACTTGGCTGAATAAGTTTTCTCCAGCCGGCTCAGGGAGCCGACATCGCCTCTGACTATGTTAAATAAATTTTTCCAGCCGACTCGGGGAGTCGGCCGATCATGTATAATACTTATACAAGAAAACAAGAAAGCAATTGAATTGAAAACAGAGAAGCACAAAAGTAGGTACGCGTCTTTAAATTTCATCTGGGACGCCCAAAGTAGGTACGCGTCTCCCAAAAAAAAGAGATCTTTACAAAACACGAAAATCAAAACAAGTTTCTAATTGTCTTCAGGAGGGTCAACCAATGAGCCATCCACAATCTCCTTAAACATTCCAACCTGAGAGAGATCAAGATCCGGGTAAAGAAGTTGAACCTGACTTATAGCCTTTTCGAAGCCATTGCCATGATAGAAAGCCATGTCGGTACGCAATTCTTTCTCCTCAAACTGCCACGTAGCGCTTGCTGGCTCGAAGTCAGTACTTAACTTTATTTTTCCTCTTGGAGAGCAGATATGGTCGAAGACATTTCAGTCTTCTCTTCGCTAAGCCTTCAATTAGTGGTTTCCAACTCCCTAACTTTGGACACTTGGGTTTCTACATCTTTTTCCAACACTGGAATCCGACTAGCAACAACTTCCAGCGATGAGACCTTTTGAGTCAATTCCTTTATAACAGCTTCCGAATTGCTGAGAACTCTGAGTTTCTGTTTCAATTCAAAATTTTCTTTCTCGAGTACTTCAATACCATGGCCGAGCCCATGAACAAGAAAGAAGTTCTAGTTGCCATACTTTGCGCGATACTAGTTGTATTCCGCAGGCCGGCTCTCTAGATTCTAGCCCGATCGACTGCCTTGCATAAATTCCCTTCTATAACATCAGCCATCGGGAACCTTCGGTCGAAGATGGATATCACTTTAGCATCTTCAGCATTTTCAAACTCACGAAAGTACAACCACCATTTTTCGACCGGTCTCTCGACAGAAGGAGGACGATTCACTTCAGGAATGGTTTGGGTTTGAACACTCAGATTGGAAAATTTTCAAAACTGGCCTCGGTCCGTAAGCGCTTAGGAGAGGGGGGAACCGGCGCCATAGTTGATGTTGGGGTGCCTGGACCCTAAGCCCCTGCGGCCTGGCTATTCTGACTAGTGGAAGTCGACTTATCCCTTTTTTGCCCTAGACCATAAAAAGAGTGAAGTTCTTTAGCGGACATTTGGCGTTTAGAAGCCATCCGATCCTACAAACAAATAATAAAAGTCAGAATTCAAAGTAATTACCGAGAAGCCACGTCAAGGCAGCAAGGTCACCCTCGGCTTCAATTACGTTTGCGCAAGAAATAGCTTTGGGCTTCAGAGACTTCAAAAATTCCACTTCAACTTTTGCTCGGTCGGACAAATCCGACTCTGTTAACCCAACTATACGCGAAGGATTGGTTGTCCAGTACAAAGAAAATTGAGGGGCCCCGTCCGGCCCAAAAAGCAATTCAGGGAAAGATTCGTCCCCTATGACCCTAAAAAATTTGGTTTTGAAGTGTTTGTAGGACTGTATAAAGGGCAGGAGGAAGCCTTTTCTCGGCACACTGTTAAGGGAAGTCCATCCTACAAGATTGGGGGACTTATTTGAAAGAAAAAGAAAAATTTCCGAGCAGTTGGTTTAAAGCCAAAGTACTCACAAATTATAATGAACGCCCTAACGAAAGCCCAACTGTTTGGGTGCAATAGGGTAGGCGCCACATTCAGACTATGAAGGACACTACTCTCAAATTGAATGAGGGGAAGAGTAACCCCTAGCTTGGAGATCAAGGTTTCGTACCAGAAGATGAAGTCAGGATCGTTTACTGACTTTTTGTTATGACAGACAAAGTCATCAGGTAAACAGGGTTCAACAATAATGGATTTTTCTATCCTAGGGTTTCCTATCATAATCTTCCCTAAAACCCTGAACTGATTCAGAAGATATATACTCCGAAGCCTTCTCTAAAACCTCCGGAAGTACCCAATCGTAATTTGGGCTGGAGGAAGAAGATCCTAAGACCCTCACTTGAGGAGCATTACCACTACCACTCATTACCGGCAGAAATGAAAAGAGATATCGGCAAAAGGGAGAAGAAGAAAAGCGTACCTATGAAGTCACGAGGAGAGGGAGGAGGAAGAAACCCAGGGGGAAAGAAGGATACGAAATGATGGTTAGGAAAAAGGAAGAAATGAAGAGGCAGGTAGCGTATGGGGAAAGAAAATACAAGTAGCAACTTTTTATAAAAGATGTGAAGCTTTAAAGCGGGAAGAAAAATATGAACGTGTTTAAATTAAAAGATCCAAGAAAAATAAAATTCTCCAAAGAGATCTATGACGATCGATTTAGTTCAAACAACTAAACAAAACAATCGGTCCTAGTCCCCTTTTGTCCGACCGAGAGGGCAGTAAAGAAACGACCGGAATTTCCAAAACCTTATATAGATATTTAGTTGGCTTTCGATCGGTCGGAATTTCTCTTGAGCCCGGGTGGCCAGCCATATCCAAAACCGAGAGTCTCTCTTATAAAATTACAAGTATAAAGGCCCGATTCTCGCCCATTATACTTTGGGGGTTGTACATCGTTGGGCCTAGGAGCATTCCAGGCTCCTTTTGTGTCAAGTATAAAGGCCCGATTCTCGCCCCATTATACTTTGGGGGTTGTACATCATTGGGCCTAGAAGCATTCCAAGCCCCTTTTTGTATCAGGTATAAAGGCCCGATTCTCCCCCATTATACTTGGGGACTGTACGTCGTCGTGCCTGGAGGGTTTTTAAGAACGTTCAAAAAGATCACCTTTTCTTCAGAAAGGCTAACTGTTATTCGAATTTGAATAAAAGATATCCCCTTATCCACAAAAAGGGATTCTATTTAAAAGATAACAAGACAAAGCAAACTCGAAAGAGGTAACACTAAAAGATAAGGTTTCTGAGATTATAAATAGCCCCCAGGATTCCCTAAGGGGTTATGTTCTGCGAATTACTTAGAGCCTAATTTTCTCAAGAGTTCTACCTTCAGAGCTTTGGGAAATAGGATTCGTTACGTGAACAAAGATGATGAGATATATCAGACTATCTGAAGACATGAAGACTTTCAAATCTGACTACGTGGACAAATCTCAAACTACGGGAAGTCTCAACAAAGGCAAAGACCATATGTTCAATAGCTAGAATATTGTTCAAATATTCTTAAGAGAGAAAAAGGAGAAAACGTCAGAAGCTCAGAAGCTAAGCAAAAATGAAAATAGCACAAATTGAGCAAAAGGACAAATCTAATGGATATCTCCTCACATTCACAAAAAAGAGGAAAGGTGAAAGAAAAGAAGATGCAGAGAGAGAAAAGAAGTATCTACCTGTTAAAGGAAAATCTCTCAAGGTTAAAGAACTCATCTAAAAGTGTGTCAGAGCTAAGCTATCTGCACACCTAGTCTGCTTAAGAAGAAGCAACCGTTTAAGAAGTTATTTCACAACAGCTATTTGATCCAAATCACTTCTTCTCAACGGTAACCAAGCAATCTTCAAACGGCTATATTTTATCAGAAATATAGCCTCAAGAAAGAGTTTGAATATGTCGGTCAGTTGGCCAAATTTCTCAGCAACACATCCACAAAATGTCGACCAAAAAGGGTTGTATTGAAGCTCAAGGCTGAAAAAATACCCAAGAAAGAATCGGCCATATATCAAATCCAATATCCTATCAAGCCATCTTTCAAAAGAAGTTATCCATCATACAGAGATGAATTTAAGCCTATTGTAATTCAAACACTTGTATCTCTGTTGTTTCCTTGTACTTAGAATTCATTTCATGTATCCTGAGTTAGACTCAGTAATCCCTTTGTACAAGAAGAATCTGAGTTTATGTTTCTTAGAAACTTAAACTTAGTTTATGTTATAAACACTTTAGTGTCTGAGAGACTGGAGAGGCTTGGTGGAAGAAAGAATACTTGTTGTTGAGCCTGGAGAGGGTTGTCTATAAAATAATAATACTGCATATGTTGCCTGGAGAGGCAGTTGAAAACAAAGGAATACTTGTTGTTGAGCCTGGAGAGGCTTGTCTGTAAAATAATACTGCATATGTTGCCTAGAGAGGGAGTTGAAAACAAAGGAATACTTGTTGTTAAGCCTGAAGAGGCTGTGGTAAAAGAATACTTGTATTTGTGTTCGGATAGTGGAAAATCCAGTGGTGGTTTGCCCTGGGACTAGATGTAGCTCACTGGGTTGGTGAGTGAACCAGGATAAATTCTTGGCTAAGTTCTCTTTCCCCTAAACTCTTTTATTTTAGCTTTATATTTTTGAAAGGGATTGAAAAGTATTTTTATATCAAAACTCTAATTCAACAATTTTAATAAAACAGTTTTTATAGATAAACAAACTTCAGACAATCTCATATCATTTGAAGTATTACAGAAAATGTACTTTGAAGAACCTCTGAAATAACCCTCTGAAGTGAGTCTGAAAATAACTCAGTTCAGAAGTTAGAAATAGACTTCAGACGATCACCAATCATCTGAAGTAGTTCAGAAACAGTTTGAAAAGATTGTCTGTAATAACCTTCAGAAGGTACTTTGAGATGTTTTCAAATAACTCAGTTTTAAATAAGAAACTAAGTTAATTGGATGTTTATTTAAAACCTTCTTAAGTATCGTTAGTAAGTTTGTCAAATTTATCTTCTTATCTTCCGCTCTTTTCTAATAACTCTGAAATATTTTTTATAATAACTTGTTTTGATTCATCTATTATTTATTTCAAGATTTCCAAAAATTGTTTAAAAAATGTAAAACTCTATTCAACCCCCTTCTAATGTTTCTTGTGGTTTTAACAGAAAGTATATGTATAATATCATTCCCTGATGTCTATGTATTGATGAATTAGGACATGTTGAGCCTCTTGATGGCAACTTACTTGGGTCACATTGATGTAATGATTTGGAAGCTTAAGCAAACGTTGGATTGCCTAAGCACTTATGTGGTTGTTTGTATGTCGATTTTGATAATGCGCGAAATAATTTCGTATGTTTGGGAATTGCGTTTCCAACTGATAGAATTCTTGAGCTAAGAAATCAGAACGTTACAAAAAACAACTTACCATATTTAAGGAAGAAAGTACACATTTTCTTTCCTTATTAACAATACCATATCAAAATATTTGAGAGAATTATAAAAAACTCAATTACCTTACAAAAATCATCGTTAAGCTTGATATAAATATACAATCAAAACAAATTCATTCAATCCAGAGATTGTCAAACCATTAGTAAGAGCCAAAAGAAAAATCCTTCAACAATACAATCAAGTTAAACTAAGCCAATAAAAAAAACATTCACACAATCTTTGATCTATTGATCTTTATATGAAATGGCAAGGAATTTAAAACAACATTCGGTATTTAACATGAATGTGGAGAAGTAAATCATTATAGAATAACTTTCTTTCATTGGGGTGAAACCAAGCTTTCAACGTAACTCTTAGCAAAGACCCAGTGTATTTCTTCATTAGTAAATCTTGTACGCTCTACTCTATTATCTCTCATATTATAGAGAATTGATTGGCCTTCTGTTGCAGTTGCTAACAATACTATTTCAGCGTTCTCAGAAAGCCACAATGGCACCATCGGAAGGTAACATAATTCAAAGACACCCATGTGTTGAAGTTGAAGATCATGATAAGGAATTCTTAGCAATTGAGTCCAAGACTCTTCAACTCCAAACTCCTTCATCTGCCATATGATCAAATGGGTTCTTCTGAAATCATGTGAAATACATAGAGAGTCCATCAAAACCCCAACCATAGGCTCATTCTGAGGCACTTCATCAAAACCTCGAGGCAACAACAACTCTATATATGTCTCTGTCTCTGTAGCCAAATCAAGAGATACAATCACAAATTGCTCAATACTAATATCCTCGTAAATATAATAAGAACCAATGTGATTGCGAAGTGCCAACCAGTTAAGGGTGCCCCTTAAATACACATGAGAAAACTTAAGAGGAACCACAGGGAAGCTTTGAATGTTTCTCCAAGAATTATCACCCACAGTGAAAACTTTCACCTCGCTTCTCTGTGAAGCTTCATCATCTTCAGCATTTAATTTTTCTTGAATTTACCATTTAAATGGTACGCCACCACCTTATAAGTACCAGTTGAATTATCAAATCCAAAGGCAAAGTCTAAAGTTTTGCACCTAGTACGAAAAGTTCCTAATTTTTCAGATATTGACCTTGTGGCTGGGTTCCATAAACAAAACCAATTCCTCGATATCCAATAGAAAGAATAACCAAGTAAGCACCACAACCCATTGCAAGAACCAATTAATGCATGACAATTCTTGTCATCTAATTGGTAGTGAGGGTCATCAATGGTGACTGACGGGTTCTCAATTAAACGACTTACAGAGAAAGGTATGACACTCCAATCGTGGGGGCGGTAAGCAATGTTTTCCCATGTTAGTGCGAGGTGCGGGTTTCGTGACGATCTTTGGAGGTGCAAGTTGACAAAGTTGGGATTGGTGATAAAAGTGTTCCAGGACTTGCACACGCACTTTGCTCGAACAAGATCTTTCACCGGAAGTAGAGATAAGATTTCTTCGATAAGTTCGTCAGAAAGGACCGGCATAAGATGTGGTGGCTCATTATGCTGATGCGGAGAGCTAGGTGGTTGGATATTCATGAGAGTAGCAAAATTTCACAACAAAGGATTTTAATAAAACCTCGTTACAATTGTATATTTATATTACATTTATTATATATCATAAATTAAATGTTATAAAAAATGAAGATTTTAATAAATCAACATTAAATGATAAGGATAAGAGCACAATAAATGGAAATTTTTCATTTTAAAAAAAGTATTTATTACTTTAGAAACATATATAAAAGAATAATAAATACTTTTTTTTAATAAAAATTTTCCTTTTTTAATATTGTTTATGAAAACAAAAAAATTAATTGCATTTTCTTTAAATTTTAAATGTCAAAAGCAGCTAATTAATTATATTATATTTTGTTTAAATTAATTATTTGGTCTAACATTTCCATTGAGTCGAGACAAAGTATGTTATTTGGAGAAATAATTTAAACAAAATTAATGTGTTAATAAACTTAATCGGTATAAATTATATTTTAGGAATTTCCATGAACTTTTTGATTGTTGTGAATTTCCATGTATAATTTTAATCTTGTACCCTCTTTCTCCCCACTCTAATGAGCAGGGTACTGCGTTGTTTCAATATCTGCTATCCCCATATGCTGCTGCTGCTTTACGCTGACATCAGAGACATGAATTTCTCTACATTTGTGACTAAGGTAAAATATTATAATGTACTAATTTCAAAAAAAATATATCATAATATTTTAAGCTTATCTCTATTTAAAATCAATCACTATTTAATTATCCATATATGAAAGATAAATGTGAGAAAAATAATAAATAATTACGAAATTGTGCCATAAATTTAGGGTTAAGACTTTGGAGTATTCAATAAAACATGTGCCAAGGGATTAATTGTTTGTGTTAAAAAGAGATTTTTCGAAACAAATGAAAAATACTTATTTGAAATTTACTCACCCTGATCCTATTTATAAGGCAATTTAGACCAAATCATATATATTAAGAAAAAACAATTAATGCATTGATTTTTAAAAAGTTTAACTATAAGATTACAAATTTACCCTATTTAAATTAGATTCCACTGTTATGGTAATTATGTAAATTTAAAAACTTTAATGGTCAACAAGGGCTGAGAAAATATATTAAGGGAAAAATATGTTTTTCGTCCCTGTAGTTTCGGTCAACTTGGGTTTTCGTCCATATATTTTAAATCCTTGGTTTTTTGTCATTGTACTTTCTAAACCCCTAAACATTAGTTCCTACCGTTAGTTTGAACCGTTAAACATGTGACGTGGCATGCTAGGCAATTAACATGTGACATGCTAGGTACACGTGGCATGCTAGGTAACGGCAGGGACTAATGTTTAGGGGTTTAGAAAGTAGAGGGATAAAAAACCAAGGATTTAGTATAGGGACGAAAACCCAAGTTGACCGAACTACAGGGACGAAAAACATATTTTTCCCAAATATTAAATACTTCTAAATTATATACTTTGTCTTATAAATAGGACTATAAAAAAATATTAAATGTTTTCTTATAAATAGGACCGGAGAGAGTATAAAAAAAAATGTGTTAAACGTTTACCTATCATTATTTTTTTTAGGAACTAGAAGCAAGTTAACTACAGCTTCACTGCGAAATACGAATGTCATTTGAGCAACCAACGTGCGTCTAAATTCTAAACTGTGTTTTAGAGTTCATAATTAATTAAAAAAAGGCGGTGGCAATAATGTATATAGATGAATTCATTAGTGATAATTTATTCGTACCAAAATATTTTTCTAAAGAAAATAGAAAACGAGAAAAGATATTAAATGCTTCTAGATAATATAAATAGGATTATGAAAAAATATTAAACGTTGTTTTATAAATAAAATCGGAGGGTCGGTAGTGTTAATAATTATTTATATATTGATTTATTTTGATGAAACATTTTACTGAAATTTCTTAAATCAATAAAAATAAACGTTATTATTCAATACTTCAAATAAAACAATGATTTGAATATAATTTTTAATAATAATTTCAATATTCTTTATTTGATTCTGTAAAATAGGAGAAATGTTAAACTACCACATACAACTTACCCACGTATAGTGTACGTGCTTTTGTCCTTTTCCAATTTTTCTTTGTGCCCTTTTTTTTAAAAAAATAATTTTTATTTATTTTTATTTTATTATTATATTATTTTTATTTATCTATCTCTTAAATAAAAATATAGTTCAAGAAATACAATAAATAATCACATAAAATTTGTGTTAATCGTTCATGTTTAACATGAGGTTAATTATGTGTCCAGAAACGGTGAACATTTTAAAAAAATGAGGTTAACGGTGTATTCGGTTTGTCGTTAACAGAATATGATTTTTGGTTAATTGATTTTGTGAGGTTATGTGCAACTCTTGTTAACACGAGGTTAATATGTGTCCAGAAACGGTGAACATATTAAAAAATGAGATTAATGGTGTATCCAATTCGTGGTAACAGAATAGGATTTTTGGTTAATTGATTTTGTGAGCTTAATTGCAACTCCTGTTAACACGAGGTTAATTATGTGGTCAGAGACGGTGAACATATTTAAAAATGAGGTTAATGATGTATCCATTTGTGGTTAATAGAATATGATTTTTGGTTAATTGATTTATGAGGTTAATTGGCAACTCATTGTAACACGAGGTTAATATGTGTCCAGAAATGGTGAACAGATTTTTAAATGAGGTTAATGGTGTATACATTGGTGGTTAACACGAGTGAGATATTTGGTTAATTGAATTTGTGAGATTAATTGTGTGCACAGAAACGGTGAATGGAATAATATATTTGGTTATTAGCATCAAAATAGAATAATGATGATAAGAAACTTATGTCAACCCTTCAAAACCATACATTTATTGTATTTCTTAGTTTATATTTTTATTTAATAACAATACATATATTAATAAATTAAAAAACAATTAAAACTATTTAAAAGAGGCCCAAAAAAAAGGGAGGAAAGGACAAAATGTGCAACAGTTGCCTCCCATTCCCAATAGTGTACAAATGCGGGAGGCAGTGTATTGTGTACGCATATCTCGATTAATAAAATAGAGAATTTATGTGTTTTTGGTGATTTGGAACATTGAAAGCAAAATTACATGGACTGAACCAGAGGGCATTCGTTGGCATGGTATTTTTATTTTTTTTGGTAATGGGAGAAAAGAAAAAGAAAGAATCAAAACAACAAACTAAACCCTAGGGAACGAAATTGTAAAGAGTCAGCTAGTAGACAATTCAAAAGTTCCCCGGGGATCCTGAAGCGAGACAAAAGGATTAGCCTCCAAAGTCCCTCTTTCTTTGCCAAACAGTCCGCGACTTGATTGACATGCAACAATGACACATTCCAATCCCGTAACAGCAAGGCTTGTACTTCATTAATAAGTGAGGCATACTGGTGAAAGCTCGACACTCCACTTTGAATTAACTTCACAGCCAAAAAAGAGAATCAGACATACATTTAACGTTTCCTGTAATTAGGTTCCAACAAATGTGAAGTCCTTTCCATATTGCATAAAGTTTTTGCCCCGCAGAATGTCACTATCTCCCAAAAAGCCACAGAAACCCCGGATCCAGGCACCATTAGAGATTCTAAGAAGACCCCCATAACCTCCTTTCCCTTCGATCACACTCTCATCAGTATTAATAGCAATCTGGTTATCCAAGGGCGCCTCCTAATTAATAAAAACGGGTAATTCTAGGCACAGAAATCCGAATTTAAATTAAAGCACTCCTAATAACAGTGGACAAAGAAGCACTTGCATTGATGATCTCCCCGCGCATTCGATTCATGTTGATCAAAAACTGCTCTGTTTCGACTACGCCAAGCCTGCCCATAGAGTGGCTAAGAAGGGTGAATTTGTTAGGTAGAAAGAATTTCGAGCACCAAAGCCCATAGCATCCCAATCTCTCTATCTTTGACACATCCCTTAGACAATGAAGGATGTTTCATCACCGTCTCCACATCGCGTCCCTTGGTGGGAATAGAATTATGGCAAAGGAGCCATACTAAGAGCCGAATATTTTCTGGGATTTTAAGCTGCCAAATCCACGACCAAGATGTAGGCTCTAGATCATAGCTCTGCTAGAGCAACCAAGCATACCCACTGCGAGTTGTGTACTGACCAGACATGCAAGTGCCTCACACAAAATCATCCTTAACAACTGGTCTGAGAAAAGGTTTATAAAGCTGAATTTGTTGTTCAATTTCACTAGGCAAGAGGGTCCACAACTTTTCCATATGCAAAACCTCGTCACACCACAAGTCTTTAATCCTAATATCTAAGTCATTAATATCAATGAATGAGACCTTATCACAGAGCCTCCCATTTCCAAGCCAGTTTTGATACCAAAAACTAGATTCACCGTTGCCAACCTTGAACTTATAACCAGGCAGCAGGTCCTTACGGGCTTTTAAAATTGAATTCCAGACAAAGAACCCCTGGAATTGCGAGCTTCAAGGATAGTTGTGCCCCGGATGTATTTATTGCGCAAACAATTGGACCCAGAGCTTGTTAGAGTGCGTGAGATACCAGATCAAACTTACCAAGCAGAGAAACATTATGAAGACGGGCAACCCTAAGGCCGAGCCTTCCATGACATTTATCACGAGTGATTTATTCCAGCCAACTAGATTCAGGCCTTTTTGACTAGCATTTTTCCACAAGAAATTTCTAGCGATTGAATCCAAAGTGTTACACACATATTGTGGTAACCAGTAAGCTTGCATGTGTGTGTTGGAATAGCTGTAAGAACTGAATGGACAAGGGTCAGCTTGCCAGGTTTATTTAGCAACCTTTGTTTCCAAGAAGCAAGTTTAGAGTGAACCCGGTCCAAAACTAGATTAAAATGATCCTTCCTTGGCCTACCTTGGAAGACAGTGAAGCCCAGGTAGCGGCCCAGACTAGAAGTAAATCTAATTTCTGAATCTAGGCAAACTTATCTTCTTAGCATTTGGCACATACTTAGAAGCAAGAGCTCTGATTTTTGTAAATTAATTTTCAATCCAGAGGAATCACAAAATTTCCTTAGTAATTGTGACATAAAACGTACCTGTGCATTCTTGGCCTTTATAAATAACAAGCAATCATCCGCAAAAAAAAGAGGTATGAAATATAAGGACCCTCCTTAGCAACCTTCACAGGCAGCCACTTTTTTTTATTAACCGCTTCTAATATCATTAGACCCAATTTTTCCATGCATAAAACGAAGAGATAAGGGGATAGTGGGTCACCTTGGTGAAGACCTCATTTCGGCATGAAAGAAGGCAATCTACTACCATTCCAAAGGAGACAAAGAGTTGAGGAAGTGACATAGCTCATGATGAGATTTTAAGTGAGGGAAGGAAAGCCAAAGTCCATGAGAACAAGCCGGAGGAAATCCCAATCAACTCTGTCATAAGCTTTCTCTAGATCCAATTTAAAAATAAGGTCTCCTTTTTTCTTCTTGATGTATGCATGTGATGGAGTACTTCTTGGAGAATGATGACATTATTTGTAGTCCCCTCTACTAGGGATAAAACTGCTTTGTAGAGGGCTTATTAGATCATTCAAACAAGGTCGGAGTCTAAAAACCAACAACCTTGGAATCAGCTTATAAACCACATTGCACGGGCTGATGGGTCTAAAATCTTTAAACGACATGGGGAGGTCAATCTTCGGGAATAACACTAAGAGTGTTTCAGCCACACAAGGGTCAATTCCACCAGTTTGAAAAGCATTCTTCACCAAATTCCAAACACGGTCTCCAACAATGTGCCAATAGAGCTTGAAGAATGTCGGCTGAAAACCATCTAGGCCTGGTGCCTTATAGGACTTCATGCTTTGTAAAGCATTATAAAACCTCTTCCTTAGACACAAGTTTCAGAAGTTGATTGATGCAATCCTCACCTAATCTTGGCATAGATGGAGTATCAATGGTAGAGGGTAAAGCTTCCTTGACTCCAAAAAGCTTTTTGAAAAAATTCCCAGCTTCACTTTACAAGACTTCATCATCTGTGCACCACTCTCCAAAGGGGATGTGCAGACCATGTATCCTATTTCTTTTTCTCTGAACCACTATTTGAGTGTGGAAAATGAAGTGTTGCGATTGGCAAATTTGACCCAATTCTCCCTTGACTTGTGGAACCAAAACACCTCTTCCTAAAAAAGAATTTGGTCATATTCATTCTAAAGCTGGGTCTGGGAACGAAGAAGATCACCAGAATCCACCCTCTCCAAAGCTCGCTGGATAGAATTGAGTCTCGCTTCTATTTTCCTCTTCGTGAAAAAAATATTACCAAAAATTTCTTTGATAATTTCATCGGAGATCCCCCTTCTATATCCTTCTTCGTTTCCACCGTCAGCAAAGGTTCAGGTTTGGACAACTTCATTTACTCGAACATTTTTGTATAGGTAGCCTTGCTAACCACACGTGCATGATTGGAACCGGTTCCTTCCTCTATCTTTTTTCCATTTCCAAACCTTGGGTCCCCCACGTTCAATTGGTTGCGTTGACTCTGTGACAATATTCCCTTGATTACTTGCCTCAATATTTGATTGATTTTGATCAGCATTTAAAACGGCAAATCTGTTGGCTTATTTTGTTTCCCACTATCCCCTTTAACTTGTTGTCCACTCTTGACACGTGGCTTCTGAGATTTCTTATAACGGGTAACTATTAACCAATCACCATGTATTAATTCCTCCCCATATTTATGTCTTTAATTAGGGGTGTTCGCGGATTGGATTTGATCGATTTTGAGGGAAAAATCATCTGATCCAATAATTTCGGTTTTCTCATTTAATCATCCAATCAGTTTCAATTTTTTTCCAAATCCAATCCAATCCAATTTTAATCGGTTTGGATTGGATTGGATTTCTGTTTCTCAAATAAACTAAAATATGAAGTTATGAAAGCAAAATTATGACATCATTACTAGTTTTTGAAATCGTTAATCATTTACCAATTTAAAGTCGAAAAGTTATGCTTTGCCAAATTGTTAATGTTTCTTGAACAAATAAGTTGTAACTTTAAATACTCAATTAGATGTGAGGGTGGATCCTAATTCCATTGCACATATAACAATGTTCGCATATGGTAAACCCAATATGATAAAAACATGTAATTATCTTATCCTATCCTATAACATACAAATTACTTGATGGGTTTCAATCTCATGATTGAATGTTATTCGTTAAATATAGTTGCACAATAATAATTTATTTACATCATCATAGAAAAATAATATCAATAATGATAATATATCGAAATGTTTTGGATCGGTTTGGACTGGATTGGTTCTCACAGGTAGATCCGAAATCCAATCCAATCCAATAAAAAATTTCAGTTTTTTGCGGTTTGCGGTTTGCGGTTTTTTTTTTTCGGTTTGCAATTTTATGGATCGGTTGTTGCGGTTCCAATTGGATTGGATTGGATTTGAACACCCCTACCGTTAATCATGCACGTTAATGGGATTTAGGCAAACGTATCAAAATTCCAACAGTATAATAGTAAGTAAAGAGTATCGTATCCACAGGGAACGGTTCACTTCGTATGTATTAGTGATCAGACTATCAAGTGAGAAACTATTTTGATGATTGTTGTGCAGAAAGTAAATTGCATAAAATAAATGAGATAGTAGAGATAGAGTAAGATAGTGTTACTTGGATCAGGATTGAATTTCGTATCATCGCACCCCTTACATATGTGAATTCCACTATTAATTAAGAATATATTTCTATAATAGCTTAGCCAAACTATATTGTTTTACCCCGAGTCACCAGCAGCAAAACACTCGAAGATAATCCATATGGGTTCTCCCAGGCGACAAATTACAGGGAACAGTTAACTTCATATGTATTAGTGATCAGACTATCAAGTGAGAAACTATTTTTGATGATTGTTGTGCAGAAAGTAAATTGCATAAAATAGATGAGATAGTAGAGATAGAGTAAGATAGCGTTACTTGGATCAGGATTGAATTTCGTATCATCGCACCCCTTACATATGTGAATTCCACTATTAATTAAGAATATATTTCTATGATACCTTAGCCAAACTATATTGATTACCCCCGAGTCACCAGCAGCAAAACACTCGAAGATAATCCATGTGGGGTTCTCCCAGACGACAAATTACCCCGGCTTGGTTGCTCTACTTTTCCGTTCGTTAACACTATCAATTCACCGTATATTCCTATAGGGACTACTATGAAGAGGCTGTCACATTCCAATTCTTCAATCATCGATTCCCCCTATATTCCTATAGCGATTACTATGAGTACTTTTACCAATCAGAATTTAAGTTTCCTAGGCCCATGCTCCCCCAAACTCACTGTTAATCTTATAGAACAATCTGTCACACATGCATCCTATAAAACTAACCTATAACTCTGGCACACAGGCGGAAGCTACGCATTAAGTCAAGTATAAAAGTACCGATATCATAGAATAGGGATTCATAATTAATAAAGAGAATTTACATACATTTGGGGATTGAATCAACTACATTCAACCCTATTGGAGAGTTTAGCTACGCATGGTAGCCATACAGACCAATGAAGAAACTGTCACACTTTTCTTCAATCCTAGCGTTGCTATCTCGGCAGCCCTTCGGGGTCTCCTCTGGAGCTTTGAGCCCTAAACTCTCACTCTGCTAACTCCCTATTATGCTCTCTGATCTTTACAAAGGGTCTTATTTATAGATGAAGGAAAGCAATCTGAAATCTGGAAGGAATCTGTTTGAAATCAGATTAGAAAACAAATCCGTGTTCCTTGCGCTTTACCTAAAACGCAGGATCCAGAGAGGAATCCTGATAGTTACGCTTCACCTGCGTTGAGTGCAGGTGGATCGTATTTCTCGATCAACTTCTCTTGATTCTCTCCCTTTTTAGCTTGATCTCTTCCTGATCTTATCTTTGTTTGCTTGGTTTTCCTTGTTTCCCTCTTTTTGATCTGATTCTGTGTTTATCTTGACTTTGAATTTAAATTGGGAAGCTTATTCGTAGAATCCATGTTTAAATGGTTGCTGATCTTATCTTATTTGCTCTCATTTAAACTTCAAATATGCAGATCATTTCCTTAAATAATGTTATCTTCTTTTTTCATTTAAATCTCTCATAAATCTGCAAAATCAACAGATTTTTTATTAAAATAACAAATTCAAATTCAAATTAATTAAACACAATTATTACAATTATTAATAAAAAGGGATTATTTTTTGGCATAAATTACTATTTTACCCTTGATAAGTGTAGTAAAAATACAAGAATATATCATATAATTGGCACTTATCAAATACCCCCAACTTAAGTTCTTGCTTGTCCTCAAGCAAGAGACCTCTTTGTAATCAAAAATTGGATCCAATCCCCTTGTTGTAATTCTCATAAATAAGGACAAATTTCCATCATCTCTTTACTAGGCAGAAGTCACTTTCCAAATATCAGAAAAAATCAGAATTAAGAGATGTTACCAAAACTCAATCAGAACAGGATACAATCAAATCAGTTAAACTTTCTCAGAAATAGCAATTAAAGCAATAAATGATAAACCAAGGAATCCTCTCATGCTCACAGGTAAGTGTTTCCCTCAATTTTTCCACCACAGTTGAACAACTAGAATTGATAGTCGTTTCTAGTTTCTAAACATACACATGGTAAATATGGATCAAAAGGTCTTTTCTTGGTTGTAATGAGGCTGGGTGATCAAGAAATCATGGTTTTTCTGGATAAGCAATGAACATTTAGAATAGAGAGCATCTTTTGATTTTTCTTGAACTTGGAACTTCTCTCCATTCTCCATCTCATTCTTGATTTGTCTCATTTTAGTTGGCCTCTTTCTTTGTTGAAGATGCACTCCCCCCAACTTATTCAACTGATTCACTTTTTCTTTTTGATTTTTGAGGGAGTGATCTTCTTTTGCTTTCTTGTGTCTGCTCTTTGCATTTCTTGAATTTCAAATCACCAACCTTTTCTTCCCATTATATCAAGTTGCACCTTGCTCTCTATTCCCAGTGTGTAAGGGACAAGATATAATCATTCATTTTGGCTGGGGTGCATAAGAAGAAACGTTAAAGCTCTAATGGGTTACCATAAAAAATTGGAAAAATTTTATCAAGGGTTGGCTTTTGGCACTGAGCAAATAATTTAAAAAACAAAAATTGCCTTTATCACTTCCATATTTTCCACATGCAGAATAAAATCCAGAAACTCAATCAATAACAATTGACAAGCAGCGGGTGAAAACTCTCAATTCACGTGTTTGGACTCTCAACTCACCGGCTTTTGGCTAAATTCCTTGATAAAGCACTTACTGGTTTTAATTAACTATCCTGATAGGTTCTTTTGAGAAATACCCTAATCCTAACTGATTACGGAATTAATCACAAAACCCTTTCTTCTTTCCTAATCTGGTTAGTTAAATTGCCTAGTTTCAGAGAATTTTGAAAAAATTACCCTTAAATCCCTAATTTCCTAATTCCTAAAAATTTTAAAAATCCTAAAAATTAAAAGAAAAAGAAAGAAAATGCTGAAAATGCATTGCATCAAAATGTAACGTATCAGTGGGGCATATATATAGTACATAAAAGAAAAATGAAAAGAAAAAGAAAGAAAAGCACCAAACAAAAATATATCAGTCTGCTCCATCTCCATCAGCTACTCCATCTCCAGCTGCTCCTCCCTCTCCCGGAAAAACATGCATGTCCCCAGGCCACTGCATATATGCACGGAACTCCTCCGGAGTCATGCCAAAATCTGGATCATGCCTGGAGCGGTATTGGAACTCCTGGATATGGGATAAACCTCTGGCAATGGATGCATTCTGGGTGAGAATGTATTGTGCCCAGAATCGGATAGAGGCGTCTGCTGGTGGTGCTGGTGGTGGTGTCTGTGGTGGTGGTGGTGGTGGTGGTGGCTGCTGTTGTTGCTCATCCTCATCATCCTCCAACTCCGGGATGCAGTTGGCTTCTATATATCCTCTGGTCATGGGGTTCACGATGCGAACCGAAGGAAACACCTCAACACCCCTAGAACTGCAGAGGGCTGTGATAAGTGAAGGAAAGCCCAAATTGATCCTGGAGTTGGCGCTGCGGCGCCCTACAGAAGATACAAAGTCTTCTATCTTCTGTGCGATGATACTGGCAATATCTATGTCTGCACCAGTGATGATGCTGTAGATGAGGTGGGCTACTGGCATGCTGACGTCTGATACATGATTGGTGGGCTGGATATTAGCCAACACCAACACTATCCACATCCGCACGATGTCCCTCATGTCGCGCCTATAGATGCGAGCAGCATGTCCATAGACATTCCTCTCAAAGGAACGTCCTCGCGGGCATAGGCTCTCTGCGGTCTGAGTATCTAGGGGATCATTCCCATAGGCCCCCACAACCCTCATCCTCTCACGATGTTGACACTCCATGAGTCTTTTATCCTCAGGTCCTGGAAATAATAAAAGTCTGTTGATCGCATCGCAATCATAAGAAATCACATGCCCTCGGACATAAGATTGCCGCCTCACATCAATGCCATGGTCTCCAATGGCATTGGTATAGAACTCCCGAACAATCTCAGGGTCAAAGTGTGTGTCTGGGCGGCTGAGGCGGACCCAGTTCCTCCTGTGTATCTCAACTCTGAATTCCTCATATTCGCTAGGTTACAATGACACTGGCCTCTCTTTGATGAAGTTACAGTCCATCAGTGAACTGTAAGCCTCTGAGGACTTAGCGTCCTTGAATCTGTGAGCATCAAACTCTGGGGTCCTCTTGGGGTGCCTCTCTAGCTCTCTTGGCACCTTCGCCCTTCCTTGAGGCACCAGCGGAGTTAACTTCCTTAAAGCGAGCCATCTGCAAAACAGAACCAAGATTATTTCCATGCAAACAAAATATCAACTCATGATTAATGAAATAAGTGGCCAAGTTACTTCAGAAATCAGAGCGATCAACCAATCAAACACTTGCACAAAAATCTTGATTTTAAAGTTACCCAATGCCAATTAATTAATTTATTAAGAGCATGCTAAAGTGAGCAAGTCCTAATTAATTTTTAAACAGGGCAAAAATTGGTAACAAAAATTAAGCTAAAAAATCATGTTATCAGTAACATGTAATAAAGCACAATTATTCAAGTATGGTCATGTAAAAAAAATAGTATGGCATAAACTGAGTATACATGCACCAAACAGAATAATTGCAATAATTCATTGAGAACTTCAAAAACTACCACCTAAACATATTAAAACACACTATAAAAGCATACCACAGTAGCAAACATACTAAACTAAGACTCTATTGACAAATTTTCCTAATCTAAAGGGTCATACGAGCCTAAGTTCTCTATCCTAAGGTTTTGCTCAAATAAATGAAAAACCGAAAATTTTAATTGGTGTAAAATGAATAAAACTATAAAAACATACCTGGTGTAGCTTCAAAAATTGAAAGGAAGGAAGTTTGGAAGTAAAGGGTCGAAGAAAAGGATGAACTTTCAGAGAAAATGATGGTTAGGAGCGCTCCAGGATTCAAATAAATCATGGAGCGCGCATTTGCGCTCTACTTTCGCTCAGCGAAAGTGAGTAGAGCGCGTGCTTCATAGAATATGAAGTGAGCCGCTTCGCTTCACCTACGCTTAGCGCAGGTGAAGCGTAGAAAACAGAGAGCAATTTTATAATTATGCGCTTCTCTTACACTTACCGCAAGTGAAGCGCAGAAATCAGAGACCAATATCAATTCTGCAATTCACCTGCGCTTAGCGCAAATGAAGCGCAGAAAACAGAATTGAAATTCTATTTGTTGTTTTCTGCCGCTTCCTAACTTTAACTGTTTCTCATCCTTTCCTCACTAAAATCAATCCAATTCCTAATAATTTCTCAACATACACAGGCATTGACTTAACACACTAAAAATCAAAAACAAAAATCAAAGAAAAATTAAAACAAAAATGATGGGTTGCCTCCTAGGAAGCGCTTGTTTAACGTCTGATAGCTCGACGCCTAGTTCAATCATGGTGGCCTCAATTGGAGGATGATGGTTGACTCTGTTCCAGTTCTTCCTTTGAGTTCCCATCCTCCATTCCAATTCTTTATTTTGTTATCATTGTCTTTATTGTCTTCCTCTGTGTCTGATGTTAATCTTTTCCTCTTCTTGAATCTGAACTCCATGATAGATTCTGGCTGCTTAACTCTCATCCTTGGTTTCCTCAGAAACCTAGAAACCGTTTTCTTCTTTTGCTCCACAATATCTGGAGGAGCTTCTTTCTTTCTTACCTTTGGCAGCCGAAATTTGGATTTAAATTGATAGATCCCATCAGTAGGATCTATTTGTAATTTTTCTGTAGTTTTCTGTATTTGGGGAATTCCTCTATCAATATGAAACACAATGCTCTCATCTTTAGAGCTTAATTGGTATTTTCCCCGATCAACATCCACTATTGCCTTAGCAGCTTTCATGAAGGGTCTTCCCAAAATTAAGGGGACATCAGTATCCTCCTCTTCCATCTCTGCAATGTAGAAGTCAACAGCATATACAAACTTATCCACTCTGATCGGTAAGTCTTCTATTATCCCAAATGGGTTTTGGGTGGACTTATTTGCAAGTTGTAACTTCACGTTGGCAGGCTTGACCTTCAAAATTCCCAGCTTGTTAAAATATGATAGCGGCATCAAATTGATGCTCGCTCCAAGATCCAATAAAGCATGTGTAGATGGTTGATTACCAATAGAAAGTGGTACAGTGAACTTACCTGGGTCAAGTGACTTACCTGTGGTGTAGACCTCTCCTGGTTCTTCTTCTTGCACTGCCTCTGGCTTTTCCTCTTGTTGAACACTCTTCTGGACAATCTCTTCCTTGGGTACTTGCTCTTCAAAAGTGATGTTTTCTTCTATATCACTTTCCTCTGTAATGTTGCCATCAGTAGCAATCAAGTTGCAGTGCTCCTTTGGATTAGTTTGAGTGTTTGCTGTAAAGTGGCCATTCTTGTGTTCTGCCATTTCTTTGCTAATTGGCCCACTTGACTTTCTAATGATTTGATTGATGTTTTTGTGTTTTTCCTGAATCCGTCAAATCCTTGTAAGAAAGCATCAATCTTCTCATCCAACCTGTTCAATCTGTCATGCGTAGATGGTTGTTGCTGTTGATATGGTGTCTGTCTGTTTCCTCCATTCTGCCCCTAACCAGAGTTGTTTTGGTTGTTCCTCCATCCTTGTGAGTGTTGGTTGTTATTATTGGAGAAATTTCCTTGCCTCCCCTGGTTACCCATGAAGTTGACTTGTTCAGCTTGATTTTCTTGAAAAGAGCATTGACCATTGGGATGGTCACCTCCACAAAAGTCACAGATCAAAGGTTGGGCTTGAGTAGGTTGGGATTGGACAACTTTTAATTGTTGAGGGCGTGCTTTTAATGTTTCAGTGAGTGCCTCTATCTGTCTTTTGATAAGCTTATTCTCTGCTAGAATAACATCACCACTATTGAGTTCCAACATTCCTTTCTTCTGTATTTGAGTTGGTTGTCGTCCACACTGAGCTTGCTGATCATTTTGAGTGAAGTTGTCAATGATTAAGATTGCTCGCTCTGCATCCACTGATAAGATAGTTCCTCCTACTGCAGCATCTATGAAAGATTTGGAATCAGGCCTAAATCCATTGCAAAAAATGTTGAGTTGAGCAATATCATCATAGCCATGATTAGGACATTTGCGCAGCAAAGATTTGTATCTCTCCCAGGCTTCACATAATGGTATATCTGCTCCTTGCCTGAATGTGGAGATGTCTGATATGGCTTGTATATATTTTCCTGGTGGGAAAAATCTTCTCAAAAATTTGTCTTCAACCACTTCCCAATTATTCAAACTTTGATTTGGGTGTGACTCCAACCACTCCTTAGCTTTTCCTATCAATGAAAAAGGAAATAAGCGTAAATATACAGACTCTAAATCACCTTCCTCAAAACCCATAGTGCCAATTAATTCATAAAAGTTTGAAAGATGTGTATTTGGATCCTCATGATCTAATCCTGTGAATTGATGGGCACTGATAAGATTGAGGTGAGCAGCCTTTAATTCCAAGGACTTCGCTGTTGTTGGTAGAACAATGCTTGAATAATGGCGAGGTCCTTGATGCATAAAATATTCTCCCAAAGTTCTTCTTCTTGGTTGTTCTTCTTCCATATTGTTGGGTTCTTCCTCAAGTCTCCTTCTTCTCCTTCTCCTGTTTCTACTTCTGTTTTTCCTTGATGTCCTTTCTATTTCTGGATCAAATTGTAGTTGATTTGGGGACACATGGCCTCTCAAAAGCATAAACAAGAAAACATGAAAAGGGTAAGTATGGAAGAGAATTTTTATAAAAAATATTACAATTTTTTTTTTAAATTCCTATAAAAATAAAAAATCCTAAAAAAATAAAATAAAATCCTAAGATAGAGTATATACAACTTGATAGTTAGACCTCCCAAGTCTATACGAATTGATACACCGTTCCCCGGCAACGGTGCCACAAAATACTTGATGAGATTTAGGAAAGCGTACCAAAATTCCAGCAGTATAATAGTAAGTAAAGAGTATCGTATTCACAGGGAACGGTTCACTTCGTATGTATTAGTGATCAGACTATCAAGTGAGAAACTATTGTAAGGATCAAAATCCTCCATGAATGTTTTAATAATGACAACCTCTCAAATTTTAGCTAGTATAAATTTTGATTTGATGTACTAATGATTTCATTTGGGCTTGTGCTAAGAAAATACAGATTTATGGACACTCCAGAAGATACCAATTATGAAATTCTAAGAACAGAAGGAACAAAGTCAATATTTCATCTCTAAAGCATGACAGAGGATACAACTTACTCTAAAAAAGCTTTGTAAATCATTAAAGAAAGCAAGAAAGTCGTTGAGAAGAAAGAACAGTGACAATAACATATATTCAGAAGAAACAAAGGTCTATTAGAAGAAGCAAAATGTTGATTATAACAAATAAAGTGACCCGAGCTTACTGAATGAAGAAAACATGCCCAGAAGAAAGAGAAAATAAAGAGTGATCATATTAGAAGGAAGATTCACTATTAAATACTCTGCAGAAGAATGCATCTTCTAGTAATCCCAGTTTTATTCTTCTGCAGAATATCAAAACTTTGTGGAAATTAATTCCTTCATTCTTATCATATTTAAATTGATCTTCTGCATGAAAATAATAGACATATCGCAGAAGGAATTATTTCAACTCTTGGAAAGGTCTCCAGAAGATGTTATCAGACAAATGACAGCTGTTCTTGACTGTCACAGCCTGCAACCTGCAATGTTTCAGTATGTCCTTGATAAAGACAGCTCCTTCCTCATAGCTGGAGATGACTCAGCCTCTCCAAGGGTTTCCAACGGCGATATCTCTCAATAAGCCTATAAAAGGAGCTCATTTCCTCATGAAAATGTAAGACAGACAGTCCAGAAGAAGCACCTGACGGCATAATTACCATCTCTACCTTTTGGAAAAATTCTCTCTCTCATAAATCTTTGATATTTTGTTCTTAACAGTTCAAGTAAGAGAGAGCTGGCTCAAAACCTTCCGTTGTGCTTTAAAGAGTTTTTATTTTGAGCTTTGTAATTTAATTTTCACTACATACTTCTTCTGTAATCTCTCAAGGAGGCTTAAGAGTGTTAGTGCCTCTTGAGAAAGTATTTAGTAACTGTAAGTGGATAGTTCCACAGGTTTATAGTGAAGAAAATAGCCTACACATAATTTTTTGTAGCTATTTACTGTCTGTATCATCTGCAGAAAAAGCTGCAGTTGGTTGGAAGCCATAAGTGGCTGAAAAAGGATCTTGTTGGTGAGCCTGAAGAGGTTGCAGAAGAATACTAGTGGTAAGGTATACCCAAGGTAATTGTAAAGTGAAAGACAAGTAAGAAAAATCCTATAGAAGGTAGGGACTGGACGTAGCCTCAGGTTGGAAGAGGTGAACCAGTATAAAAATCTGCCTGTGTAATCTTCTCATCCCTTTACTCTCATTTCAGATTTCAGCTATATTTTCATTTGCATAAAACTGTCTTAAAAACTATTTAATACCTAAGTAAGTGATTCTATTAAGTGTTTCTTTAAAGAAACCTTAATTTCTTCATATAACATATAATATAACATTCATCTTATTGAGTTGTATCTTCTAATACTCAGCCAAGATAAACTTGAGCAGAAATAGTATTAGAAGAATTTGCAGAAATTTTAATTAATCACAATTCAACCCCCCCTTCTTGTGATCAAAACTTCAACTTCAATTGGTACCAAAGCTTGCCTCTAGAGTTGAACTCACTTAACAGTGAGAGAGGAAAAGATCTAGGGAAGATGGCCAACCATGGAGCTGCAATGTTCATTCCATAAGGATCATCAACAAATAGACCTCCTGCATTCAATGGGAAGGACTACTATTATTGGAAAGATAGAATAAAGCTATTTCTAGAATCCCAAGACATTGATCTTTGGGATATCATAGAAAATGGAAACTACATCCCTATGACTAGAAAAACAAGAATTCTCGCTCCTCTTAGAGAAGGAGAATCTGAAGTTCAAGAAGAACTTCCAAAACCCAAGCCTAGAGAAGAATGGACTTCAAGATAAACAAAGATACCTTCTAAACTCCAAAGCAAAATTCTTTCTTCTCTGTGCCTTAAGTTGAGGAGAATATGACAAAGTAGCTGGTTGCACCACTGTAAAAGAAATATGGGACACATTCAAAATTGCCCATGAAGGAACTGATCAAGTGAAAGAATAAAAATCAACATTCTGATTCATCAATATGAAATGTTCAATATGATTGAACATGAAACCATTGATGAAATGTTCAGCAGATTCACTATCATTATTAATGATCTCAAGTCTCTTGGTAAGAGCTACTCTAATCAAGAGCAAGTCAGAAAAATTCTTAGAAGTCTTCCAAAAATTTGGAGACCAAAAGTAACAACAATTAAAGAAGCAAAAGACCTTGTTCTAAAATTAGATGAACTTCTTGGTTCCCTAAAAGTTCATGAGCAAGAACTCATGGATGAGCTACCAAGGAAAGATAAAACAATTGCTCTCAAAGCCAGCACATCAAAGAAAAGTAATTCTGCATCAACAGAAGAAAAAAGTTGTTGAAGAAGAATCATCTTCTGAAAATGATGATGAGATTGCCTTCATATCCAAAAGGATCCAAAGACTGATCAGAAGAAAGGGCAGAGGAAAAAGGTTCTTCAATCTCAAAAGGGATGGACAAAGGTGTGAAGGATTAAAAGGACCAATCATCTGCTATGAATGCAACAAGCCAGGACACATCAAAGCATAATGTCCTCAACTGAAAAGGGATCCAAAAGCCTTCCAGAAAAAGAAAGCCATGATGGCAACCTGGGATGATTTAGAAAGCTCTTTAGAAGAAGAAATAGAAGATGAGACGGCAAACCTATGTCTCATGGCTGGAAAAGAAGATGAAGATGATGAGGTAATCACTTACAATCCTACTGCATATAGAGAATTAGAAGATGCATTTGAAAACTTACTTTCAGACTCACACACTCTTGCTAAAAAATGTTCATTGCTTAGAGAACAATTAGTTAAAGCTATGGAAGAAAATGAAAAATTAAAATAAGATAATAAAAGATTGGCTAAGACAAATCAATGCCTTCAGCAATCCCATTTTAAACTATCAGAACAAATAAAACAAATTAAATCTAATGCTACAGAAGATCCAAAATCTGTATCACTACAGAAAGAGAACAATCTTCTGCAGAAAAGGATTGATGAACTGAAAAATGACTGAAGTAAATTTGTAAATAGTACAAGCAACTTAAATAAACTAATTGGAAACAGTAGAGAAAGCACTAATAAAAGAGGATTAGGATATAATCAAGACCAATCATCAAAAAACCTTAAAACTATCTTTGTTCCTGCCAAAAGGCAACCTCCCAAATGTTCTTGGTGTAACAGAATGGGACACATCTCTCACAACTGTTATAGAAGAAAAAGGAGCCTTAGAAGAAAGGTATCTAACCACTCAGAACCCAACAAAATTTGGGTACCTAAATCATTACTATCTTCTTATGTAGGTACAAGCAAGAACTGTCAAGAAGAAAGGGCAATGGTTCTTGGACAGTGGTTGCTCAAGACATATGACTGGAGACAAGAACAAATTCATCCAGTTACACAAAATAGAAGGTGAAACGGTAACTTTTGGAGACAACAACAAGGCACACATCAAAGGTATTGGAAAAATAGGTATGAAAAATTCTACCCAGATTAATAATGTCTACTATGTAAAAGGATTAAAACATAATCTTCTTAGCATCAGTCAACTTTGTGACAATGGCTATGAAGTTATGTTTCATCCAACATTTTGTGAAATTAGGGAATCATCTACTAAGCAAGTTTTATTTTCAGGGATAAGAAATAAAAACTTATATAGCATAAGTCTAGAAGAATTACCTGATCATACTTGTTTTGCCTCTTTTGAAAATGACAAATGGATTTGTCATAGAAAAGTAGGTCATCTAAATATGAAAAGTATCTCAAAACTCTCTAAACTAGATTTAGTTAGAGGATTACCAAAAATCAATTTTGAAAAGGATAAAGTTTGTGATGCTTGTGTTAAAGGAAAACAAACTTATTCTAGCTTTCATCCCAAAAATGTAATCACCACTAAAAGAGTTCTGGAATTACTACACATTGACTTATTTGGACCTACTAAAACACCTAGTTTAGGAGGTAAAAAGTATGGTCTTGTCATAGTAGATGATTACTCCAGATTCACATTGGTTTTGTTTCTAACTACCAAAGATGAATCATTTGATGCCTTCAAAATATTCTCCAAGAAGATTCAAAATGAAAGTGGTCAATTGATTGCTTCTGTAAGAAGTGACCATGGTGGAGAGTTTGAAAATTTCTCTTTCAAAAGATTTTTTGATGAAAATGGAATTTCCGATAACTTTTCATGTCCTAGAACTCCACAACAAAATGGAGTAGTTGAAAGAAAAATAGAACTTTCCAAGAAATGGCTAGAACTATGTTAAGTGATAGTGGCATTCAAAAATACTTTTGGGCATAAGTTGTTTCTACATCATGCTACATACTTAACAGAGTTTCCATCAGAAGTATACTCGACAAAACTCCATATGAGATATGGAAAGGGAGAAAACCCAACATTGCATATTTTCATGTCTTTGATGCAAAATCTGAAAAAGGTATATTCCTTGGTTACCCTGTCACATCAAAAGCATATAGAGTGTACAATGTCAAAAACCAGACTATAGAAGAAAGCATGCATGTTATTTTCAATGATACTAACCTTTCTTCTCAAGGAAAACATTACAATGAATCAGATGATGAATCTGATAAACTGCAGAAGATATCTTCTAACAGTAGAAACCTATCAGAAGATGTAAAAGAACAAGTTGAGCCTGGAGAGACACCTGCAGAAGATGTCTGCACACATAAAAAGGATCTTCCTAAAAGCTGGAAGTTAGTGACAGCCCATCCCCATGAACAAATCATTGGGAACACTGCAAAAGGAGTAAAAACTAGATCCCAACTAAGAAGTCATGAAAATAGTGCAGCCTTTTTATCTCAAATAGAACCCAAGAATGTGAATGAAGCTCTAGAAGATGACTCTTGGGTAGAAGCAATGAAATAAGAGATGGAACAATTTGAGAAAAACAAAGTTTGGACACTAGTTCCATCACCAGAAGATCATTCCATCATTGGAACAAAATGGGTTTTTAGAAATAAGATGGATGAAGAAGGTAATGTGATCAGAAACAAAGCAAGGTTAGTGGCTCAAGGTTATAACCAACAAGAAGGTATTGACTTTGATGAAACTTTTGCTCTTGTAGCTAGATTAGAAGCTATTAGAATTCTTCTTGCTTTTGCCGCATTTAAAAACTTTAAATTATATCAAATGGATGTCAAAAGTGCTTTTTTGAATGGATACATAAATGAGGAGGTGTATGTTCATCAACCTCCTGGTTTTGAAAATCTAAAACTTCCAAACCATGTTTTTAAAGTAACCAAAGCTTTATATGGTTTAAAACAAACCCCTAGAGCTTGGTATGACAGACTAATTAATTTCCTTCTCAACAATGATTTTACAAGAGGACAAATTGATACCACCCTTTTAAGAAAAACCCTTAAGAAGGATCTATTGATTATGCAAATTTATGTTGATGACATCATTTTTGGATCCACTAATACAAAAATGTGTCAAGATTTTTCAAATTTAATGAAAGGAGAATTTGAAATGAGTCTCATGGGAGAACTCAAATTCTTTCTTGGTCTTCAAATCAAACAAGAAAATTCAGGAATCTTTATTTATCAAGAAAAGTACACAAAAGATCTTCTAAGAAGATATAAAATGGAAGGATCAAAATCTATGAGTAACCCTATGCATCCTTCTACAGTCTTAAACTCAGATGAAAAAGGAAAACCTGTTCCTGAAAAGGAATATAGAGGAATGATAGGATCCTTGCTATATTTAACTGCTAGTAGACCAGATATATTATTCTCTGTAGGACTCTATGCTAGATTTCAATCTTCTCCAAAAGAGTCACATGTTGCAGCTATAAAAAGAATATTTAAGTACCTTGTTGGAACTACTGATCTTGGCCTTTGTTACAAGAAAGGTACAAATCTTGATCTTATAGGATTTTTTTATGTTGATTATGCTGGAGATAGATTGGAGACAAAAAGCACCAGTGGTGGATGTCAATTCCTTGGAAATTCATTGATATCATGGTCATTCAAAAAGCAACCTACTATAGCCTTATCTACTGCAGAAGCTGAATATGTTTCTGTTGCAAGCTGTTGCTCCCAAATGTTATGGATAAAACATCAAATGGAGGATTATCACTTAAGGTACTCAAAAAATCCTATCTTCTGTGATAATACAAGTGTTATAAATTTGTCAAAAAATCATATTCAACATTTTAGATCCAAACACATTGATATAAAGCATCATTTTATTATAGACCATGTTCAGAAAAATGAAATTGAATTAAAATTCATTGAAACTAAACTCCAAATTACTGATATTTTTACTAAACCTCTTGTAGAAGATAGATTCAACTTCATAAGAGATAAATTGAATTTAATTAGAATGAGCTCATAAGTATTTGCCTAGAAGAAATCAGTGGCTACTCTACAGATTTCAGAGCCCATCATCTTCTGAAAAAAGATGAATCCATCTTATGGAAACTTCCACTGCAATATAATCCTTATGAAGAAGAAAGAAGTATCTTCTGGAACTTGCTCAATCAAGTTCTTTCTTATGTTCTGAACTGACAAAACATTTGTCTTATTCTATGATATGTCCCAATCAGCCACAAGTTGTAGAAACCAGTACATCTAGGGACAACCCTTGTATAAGGTCAACATCATAAAGTGTGACACGTATCAGGGAAGGTTTATTCAAACTGAATCTGGAAAAAGGTTCTTTTTGTCTCTCATCATAAAAAACATAAATGTTGCACTAGAATGGAAATGCAACCTCTGACCATTGGAAGCACTAACTGCTTCCTTAAAAAATTGAGCCAAAACGATCCTCTCTCTCTCCTTCTACGCTCTTCATCTTCTCAAACGGCTAGTTTAGGAAGTTGTTATAAGCTCTCAGCAGCAAGCTCGTGCCTCATTACTTCACTCAGCTATCTGTATTTCTCACTAAAATCTTGCTTCTAACCTAAACCTTCCCTTCATTTCATCTACATTCTGTTTTCTGAATTTCTTCCATTATCAACAATGGAACTCAAGCAAGTGAGAAAAGAAGAGAAAACCTCATCCTCTGTTGGTCCAGAAAGTATGCAAGATAGCCAAAGAACTCCACCAAACGATGGAATGCAGATCATTCCCTATGAAGAGGTTCTCGATGTGCAGCCCCTGTCTGAGAAACCTCCATCTCCACTCCTTGTTCAAACCACTTCTTCTTCAAAACCTCATCCTTCTTCCAAAGCTGCAGCTTCTGCTTCATCTCAATCCTCCAAGCCATCATCTTCTAAAGGTCCTACCTCTTCAAAAGGTAAGGGTCCTCTTGATGAAAGCATTCTACGTGTCAGAAGGTCATGAAGGATAAGAGCCAGAGTAAATGCTTCTATTCACACCAAAGGAAATGAAGCTGACAAGCCCATTAGGATAGATTGTCCATCTCCTTCAGAGGAATGCTCATTGAATTCTGATGAAGAAGATGAAGCTAGCCTAGAAAGTGACCCCTCTGAGGAAGAAGAGGATCCAAACAAAGACCTCTTTGAAAATGATGAGTTTCTAAAGGTCTTTTATGAAAAATGGGATTGGAAAACCATCATCCCTGGGAAGGTATTTCTGCTGCAAGAAATAAGAAAGGAAGGATGGGATGCTAATCACTTTGTTCAGTTACAAGGCTGGGAGATTTCTTGCTTGTTAGGGAACCTGTATATCCAAGATTGGTCAAGGCATTTTATGCCTCAGCTAGTGAATATAGAAGTGATGGAAGTTCACTAGTTGTGGATATTAAAGATTCTACAATGGTCCTAACAACAGAATCTATATAAGAAGCATTAGGTCTTCCCCATTGCACAAACCCGCTGTATGAAGAAACTTGGTATGCCTCAGCTGGAACTACCAGAGAAGAAGTGATTTAGAAGGTTTTAAGTGAATTTGGTGGCAAACTTGTCTCTAGTAGATTGACTCCGATTTGCAGAATCTTTCATAAGATATGCTGCTACTCACTCATCCCCAGAGCTGGAACTCTTGAGAGAGTCACTGATCAAGACTTACTTGTAATGTATCATCTTCTGAAAGGTGAGCCTATCTCTCTTTCTTACATCATCCTTAGGACAATGATTTCTGCTAACCCTCTCAGAACCTATGTCTGCTTGCCTTATGGAATGCTGCTCACCATCCTCTTCAAACATCACCATGTTTCTCTAGAGGATGAGGAGAACTATGAGGACATTGCTTATTTTGACAAAAGCAACATTAGGAAAATGCACATTAGAATTCCTGATATTTCTCAATATATGAAAAGTGATTCAGAAGAAGAAGAGGATGATGATCAATACGAACTCACTGCTCCTCGATCCAAGAAACAGAAAACCTTCCTCCAAACCTTCAGTAGGAAAAGAAAAAGAAGCCAAGAAGATACTTCTATATCAGCAAAATAGAGTTTGGAACTAGAGAAGCTTGAAGGTGGTGCTTCTGCACCTGCTGATATGGAGCTTCCTAGCTCTTTTATTTATGAAGAAGAAGAACCAAGCAACAGCAACTGTAAGGAACCCTCTCCAGAAGAAAGAACTCTGGATGAAGTTATTCCAGAAGAAGAGCTCATGGAAGCACCTCAAGCAAACCTAGGCTCCCCAACTCTGGCTGAGCATCAAGTAGAACCAACAGGAAACCTTGAAGTTTATTTTGAAGATGGGATGGTTGCTGATGCTCTTGCTATGTTGGCTCAAAATTATTCTGAACATCCCTCTCATGAGACTCCAACAGCCATTCTGCATACTTCCCCTGCTGTCTCAGAAGAAAGGAGATCTCAAGGCATGTCTCCGGTTAAGACCATTGAATTAAATTTATCTCCAGAAGAAGCAGAAGATCCCAAGGGTGAAGTCCAATCTGTTCCATCTGTAGGAACTTTTGGTACTAATCTGATAAATCAATTTCTGACCTCTCCAATTCTGGATTCTACTCTTCCTCATTCTGCTCCTCTTAGAGACAACATTCCTGCCATATCTGCTAATTTGTCTTCCATGAATACCTTTCTTCAACAGCTGAGCTCAGAAAGGGATCACAATCCATCTTCTGCACAAAATGAACAGCCTGAAGAAGCTGAAAATGTTCCTATTGAACCCTCAACAACCCCTTCCTCTCACTCTCTTGAAAAGCATGTGTTAAAAATGAAGGCTGATATCAAGAAGTTATTTTCCAATGTAAATGTTCTCCAGAACTTAGTGAATGAGATGATTGAGCGATTTACTCAATATCAGTTCTGGTTTAAAAACTTTGTGCTTCCCATCATTGCTCCACAGGCTCCTCAGATGCCTTTTACACCCTTTCAGCCACCTCAAAATATCTTGCAACCCATTACTTCTTCATCATTAGACCACTCTTCTCCATCCAAGTAGGAAGATAATGATTCTACTTCTCCTTACATGACACTACTTCTTTTTGATTGAAGACAAATGGGGAGAAGTAGTATAGTAGGAACCTAGGCTGACTTTTGTATTAGGCTGATTTCTGACTTTTTGTATTAACCAGGTTTCTGTTTTAACTGATCTCTGTTGCCATAACTGCTATGGATGATTATAAGTATTTTGAATCATAGATCTTATTATTCTTGTTGGATCTTATATCTTCTGCATAATCAGAATTAATCATGGCATAAATTCAGGGGGAGTTTTTATTATAAATAGGAATAATACAAACTAAAATTTGAAAAGTTGTCATCATCAAAAAGGGGGAGATTGTAAGGATCAAAATCCTCCATGAATGTTTTAATAATGACAACCTCTCAAATTTCAGCTAGTATAAATTTTGATGTGATGTACTAATGATTTCATATAAACTTGTGCTTAGAAAATACAGATTTATGGACACTCCAGAAGATACCAATTATGAAATTCTAAGAACAGAAGGAACAAAAGTATTTCATCTCTAAAGAATGACAAAAGATATAGCTTACTTTAAAAAAGCTTTGTAAATCATTAAAGAAAGCAAGAAAGCCGTTGAGAAGAAAGAACAGTGACAATAACATATATTCAGAAGAAATAAAGGTCTATAAGAAGAAGCAGAATGTTGATTATAACAAATAAAGTGACCTGAGCTTACTGAATGAAGAAAACATGCCCAGAAGAAAGGAAAAAATAAAGAGTGATCATATTAGAAGGAAGATTCACTATTAAATACTCTGCAGAAGAATGCATCCTCTAGTAATCCCAGTTTTATTCTTCTGCAGAATATCAGAACTTTGTGGAAATTAATTCCTTCATTCTTATCATATTTAAATTGATCTTCTGCATGAAAATAATAGACATATCGCAAAAGGAATTATTTCAACTCTTGGAAAGGTCTCCAGAAGATGTTATCAGACAAATGAAAGTTGTTCTTGACTGTCACAGCCTGCAACCTGCAGTGTTTCAGTCTGTCCTTGATAGAGACAGCTCCTTCCTCATAGCTGGAAATGACTCAGCCTCTCCAAGGGTTTCCAACGACTATATCTCTCAATAAGCCTATAAAAGGAGCTCATTTCCTCATGACAATGTATGACAGACAGTCCAGAAGAAGCACCAGACTGCATAATTACCATCTCTACCTTCTGGAAAAATTCTCTCTCTCATAAATCTCTGATATTTTGTTCTTAACAGTTCAAGTAAGAGAGAGCTGGCTCAAAACCTTCTACTGTGCTTTAAAGAGTCTTTATTTTGAGCTTTGTAATTTAATTTTCACTACATACTTCTTCTGTAATCTCTCAGGGAGGCTTAAGAGTGTTAGTGCCTCTTGAGAAAGTATTCAGTAACTGTAAGTGGATAGTTCCACAAGTTTGTAGTGAAGAAAATAGCTTGTAGATAATTTTCTGTAGCTATTTACTGTCTGTATCATCTGCAGAAGAAGCTGCAGTTGGTTGGAAGCCATAAGTGGCTGTAAAAGGATCTTGTTGGTGAGCCTGAAAAGGCTGCAGAAGAATACTAGTGGTAAGGGGTACCCAATGTAATTTGAAAGTGAAAGACATGTAAGAAAAATCCTACAGAAGGTAGGGACTGGACGTAGCCTTAGGTTGGAAGAGGTGAACCAGTATAAAAATCTGCCTGTGCAATCTTCTTATCCCTTTACACTCATTTCAGATTTCAGCTATATTATCATTTGCATAAAACTGTCTTAAAAACTATTTAATACCTAAGTAAGTGATTCTATCAAGTGTTTCTTTAAAGAAACCTTAATTTCTTCATATAGCATATAATATAACATTCATCTTATTGATTTGTATCTTCTAATACTCAGCCAAGATAAACTTAAGCATAAATAGTATTAGAAGAATTTGCAGAAATTTTAATTAATCACAATTCAACCCCCTTCTTGTGATCAAAACTTAAACTTCAACTATTTTTTATGATTGTTGTGCAGAAAGTAAATTGTATAAAATAAATGAGATAGCAGAGATAGAGTAACATAGCTTTACTTGGATCAGGATTGAATTTCATATCATCACACCCCTTACATATGTGAATTTCACTATTAATTAAGAATATATTTCTATGATACCTTAGCCAAACTATATTGTTTTACCCTGAGTCACCAGCAGCAAAACACTCGAAGATAATCCATGCGGGTTCTCCCAGACGACAAATTACCCGGCTTGGTTGCTCTACTTTTCCGTTCGTTAACACTATCAATTTACCGTATATTCCTATAGGGACTACTATGAAGAGACTGTCACATTCCAATTCTTCAATCATCAATCCCCCTTATATTTCTATAGAGATTACTATGAGTACTTTTACCAATCAGAATTTAAGTTTCCTAGGCCTAGGCTCCCCCAAACTCGCTATTAATCTTATAGAACCATCTGTCACACATGCATCCTATAAAACTAACCTATAACTCCGGCACACAGGCGGAAGCTACGCATTAAGTAAAGTATAAAAGTATCGATATCATAGAATAGGGATTCATAATTAATAAAGATAATTTACATACATTTGGGGATTGAATCAACTACATTCAACCCTATTGGAGAGTTTAGCTACACATGGTAGCCATACAGACCAATGGAGAAACTGCACACTTTTCTTAAATCCTATCGTTACTATCTCGGTAGCCCTTCGGGGTCTCCTCTGGAGCTTTGAGCCCTAAACTCTCACTCTGTAACTCCCTACTATGCTCTCTGATCTTTACAAAGGGTCCTATTTATAGATGAAGGAAAACTATCTGAAATCTAGAAGGAATCTGTTTTGAAATCATATTAGAAAACAAATCTGTGTTCCTACACTTTACCCGCGCTCAGCGCATCTGAAGCGCAGGATCCAAAGAGGAATCCTGATAGTTACGCTTCACTTGCGCTGAACGCAGGTGGAGCGTATTTCTCGATCAGCTTCTCTCGATTCTCTCCCTTTTTTAGCTTGATCTCTTCCTGATCTTATCTTTGTTTGCTTGGCTTTCCTTGTTTCCCTCTTTTTTATCTGATTCCGTGTTTATCTTGACTTTGAATTTAAATTGGAAAGTTTATCCGAAGAATCCTTGTTTAAATGGCTGCTGATCTTATCTTTATTTGCTCTCATTTAAACTTCAAATCTGCATATCCTTTCCTTAAATAATGCTATCTTCTTTTCTCATTTAAATCTCTCTCATAAATCTGCAAAATCAACAGATTTTCTGTTAAAATAGCATCAAATTCAAATTCAAATTAAATAAACACAATTATTACAATTATTAATAAAAATGGATTATTTTGGAGCATAAATTACTATTTTACCCTTGATAAGTGCAGTAAAAATACAAGAATATATCATATAATTGGCACTTATCACACGTATGTGTGTTGTTCACCATACTAGGGTTTGCATGGCCAGAACCCGTAGCTTCTCCATCCACTAGCGCCGCCTACGACTGGTTCTCCTGTCTCGGTGGTGCTTGGGTGCAATTCCTGGATACATGGCCGTAACATCCACAATGAGAACAAAGAAGGTGGAGTCCCTCATACTCAACATTATGCCAATGTCCCCTTAGCCAAGCTTTCCCCACTACTGGCTTCTTTAATTCAATCTTAACACAGACCCTAGCAAACTTTCCTCTTGAGGAATTCAAGGTCAACAAGTCTACTTTAAATGGTTTACCCACAACTGATGCAAGTCCTAAAAGAACACTTTCATCGTAGTATTCCATCCCCAAACTTGGGAATCAAATCCAAACAAGAGTGCTCTCAATAGTAGCTTGTGAGGACACAAAATCTGGAACCCAAGGTTTGACCGCCAGGTAGTGATAAAAAATCATCCAGGGCCCACCTCCTATCACTTTCTCTCTATCCTCGAATAGGTCGAATTTAATCATATAGAAACCATGGCCAACGTCCATGATATCGAACCCTTCTGATGTTTTCCAAGTTGACTTCAAACGGTCCTTCATAATAAAAAATCCCACTGTCTTTCCACTAGTTTAACAAACACTGCATCTGGCCAAGGCCTCCATAACCCCTGAAGGATCTTCTCATCAATATAGCATTTTGACAACAACCTGTTACCATCCTGAAGTTCAATCCGCAATTGATTCTTGCCTAGAAAATTCGTCTTTTCACGTCGAGGGGGTGGTTCCCGATCACCTATTAACTTATCTCTGAATGAAAGCTCCACCGCATCATTAGTCTTACCTCCACCTGTTGAGAATCTGGCAAGCGTACCAAAAACACAGCACTATAATAGTAAGTAAGAGTATCGTATCCACAGGGAACGGTTCAATTTATAAAAACTAGTGGTCACAACTATCAAGTAAGAGAGTATGGTTATTGATTGTTGAAAGTTGCAATAGTAAATAAAAACAGAAAATAAATTGAGATAGGTTAAGCATGTTACTTGGACTAGGATTGAACTTCGTCTATCGCACCCCTTTCGTATTTGAACACCAATAATATTTATGAATATGTAATTGTGATACCTTAACATAAATTAAAGTTATTCCACGTAGGTTCCCCGGATCGTGAAATACTCAGAAATAATCTATACGGGTTCTCCCAGTGATAAATTACCCCGGATTAAAGATCGACTTGTTTACGCTATCAATTCGCCTTGGTTCCCACAATGACTACTGTGAGTTTTTTACCAATCAGAGTTCAAGTTTCCTATTCCTAGGCTCCCCCAAACTCGTTATTGGTTTTACAAAACCATCTTCCAATGCGCCCCATAAAACCAACCTATAACTCCGGCACACGGGAGGAAGCTAAGCATTAAGCACATAATAAAAATACTGATATCATAAAAACAGGGAATCATAATTATTAAAGAGAATTCACATACTATCGGGGATTGAATCGACTACATTCAATCCTATCGGAGAGTTTAGCTACTCATGGTAGCCATTACAAACCAACGGAGAAACTGTCACACTTTTCTCCAGCCCTAGCTCTGCTCCACCGTCTCCCTTGTTTCCGTATTCATGCGCTCAGCGCAGATGAAGCGCAGGAAACAAAGAACAATTTAATTGTTGCGCTCCACTTGCGCTAAGCGCAGTTGGAGCGTAGTTCATCGTTCCAACTTTTCCTGATTTCCTCTTTTTCATATAGATCTCTTAATGATCTTATCTTTGTTTGCCATGCTTTCCTCATTTCCCTCTTTGTAGCTTGATCTTGTGCTGATTTGATCTTGAATTTGAATTGAGACTTTAATCTATAGAATCTTTATCCAAATGATTGTTGATCTTATCTTGATTTGCTGCCATTTAGGATCTAATCTGCTGATTCTTTCTTCAAATAAATTCTATCTTGTTTCTCCATTTAAATCTTTCCTCTTTATCTGCAAAATCAACAGATTTTTTTTATCAAAATAGCATCAAATTCAAATTTTAATCAAATAATTACAAAATCTGAATTTATTACTAAAAAGAGGTAATTTAGGGAATAAATATAACATTTTACTCTTGATAAGTGTTGTAATTGTACACAAAATTATCATATTTTTAGCACTTATCAAATACCCCCCAACTTATTTTCTTGCTTGTCCTCAAGCAAGAAAACCTTTTGCAATAAAAAATGGATTCAACTCCCAATTATGATTCTCAGTAAGTAAGGAAATAATTTCATCATCTCTTTGTTAGGTAGCTGTCACTTACCAAATATCAGATTGAAAATCAGAATCAAGTGGTGTTTCCAAAAATCAATCAAAACGGGATAAAAACACATTCAAACTTTTTCAAAAATAGTAAACAAAACAATAAGTGATAAATCAAGGAATTCTCTCATGCTCACGGGTAAGTGTTTTCCTCAATTTTTCACAGCAGTTGAACAACTAAAATTGATAGTCGTTTCTGGTTAATAAACATGCACATGGTCAACATGGATCAAAAGGTCTTTCTTGGGTTGTAATGAGGCTGGGCTATCAAGAATTCATGGTTTTTCTGGATATGCAAAGAAACACTGGAATAGAGAGCAATTTTTGAATTTTTCTTTTTCTTGAACCTTCTTTCAATTCCTCAATTCATTCTTGATTTGCATCACTCAGCTGGCCTCTTCTTTTTTATTGGTGGTTCACTCCCCCTTTTATTTACTTTTTATTTTTTTCTTTTTCATTTTTGAGGGAGTGACTCACTTTGCTTTCTTGTGCCTGCTCTTTGTATTTCTTTAGGTGAATCAATTCACTTTTCAAGTCACCAACAAATTCTCCCATTTTATCAAACTGCACCTGTGCTCTCTATCCCAAGTGTGTAAGGGACATGATCTAGACATTATTTTGGCTGAGGTGCATAAGAAAAGAAACATCAAAGCTCAAATGGGTTACCAAAAAAAATGAAAAATTTTTCATGGGTTGCCTTTTTGGCACTGAGCAAATAATTCATAATCACAAAATTGCCTTTATCACTTCCATATTTTCCCAGTGCAGAATAAAATCCAAAAACTCAAACAATAGCAGTTGACAAGCAACGATGAAAACTCTCATATAAAGTGTTTAGTTTCACACAACTCACCGGCTTTTTGGCTAATTTCCTTGATTAAGTCACTTATTGAAATTAATTAACTACCTTGATATATTTTCCTGCATAATATCCTAATTCTAACTGATTATGGATTCAATCACAAAATTCCTATTTCTTTCCTAATTCAGTTAGTTAGACTGCCTAGCTTTGAGATTTTAAATTCATTTCCTTATATCCCTAATTTTTAATTCCTAAAAAAATAAATCCTAAATTACTAAAATAATTATCCTAAACTAAAAGGAAAAATGGTCCTGAAAATGCTGCTCTGCATAAAAATAATGTGTCAATAATGTTGTATATACAGTACAGATTCAGAATAAAAGAAAAAATAAAAAGAAAAGAAAATAAAAGAAAAAGAAAAGAAAAACACCGAAAAAAAATCAGTCCTCATCATCAATATCATCAACATCAGCTCCATCTGCAACTGCTCCTCCTCCTCCCGCTGGAATAGGCCTGTCCCCAGGCCACTGTAAGTAACCTCTGAACTTCGCAGGTGTCATGCCTGGGTAAGGGTCTGGCCGGGTCAAGTAGTGATGCTCTTGAAGGTGAACTGCTGCACGATGAAGAGTAGAGTTCTGGGCAATGAGGTGGTGAGCCCAGAAAGGAATCTGAGTGTCTGCTGGTGGTGGCTGCTGCTGCTGTGGTGGTGTTGCTGGCTGCTCCTGCTCCTTCTCCTCATCCTCATCAGGGATACAGTTAGCCTCTATATACCCCTTAGTCATAGGGGTCTTGATGCGTATGGTGGGGTACACCTCTACCCCCTGGGAGTGGCATAGATCAGTGATGAGAGAAGGAAACCCCAAACTGATCTTGGATTGGGCGCTCCTGCGCCCAACAGCAAATGCCGTCATGAATATCTTGTGAGATATTACCTTGGCAATGTCTACGTCCTGCCCAGTCAAGATGCAATAAATGAGATGTGCAACTGGCATGATGATATCTGACACGTGGTTGATGGGCTGGATGTTTGCCAACACCAAAATAGTCCACATCTGAGAAATAGCCTGCATGTCATGCCTGTAAATCCTGGATGCCTGTCTATAGGCGTTCCTCTCAAAGGTACGTCCCCTCAAACACAGCTGCTCGGCAGTCCTAATGTCCAAGGGATCGTTCCCGTTGAGGCCCACCTTCTCCATCAAGGAATGAAATTGACAAGGCATCATCGCCTCATCGTCAGGTCCTAGCCTCTCTAGAAAAGTGTTGATCGCATCGCGATCATAGGTAACCCACTGGCCACGCACATATGACCGTTTGTTTACATCAGCGCCATGGTCTCCAATGGCGTTGGCATAGAACTCTCGGACCACCTCCGGGTCAAAGTGGCGGGCTGGCTCTGCAACACGCCTCCACCGCCGCCGAAGAATCTCCTCTAGGAAGTCATCATACTCGCCAGGCTGTAGAGCAACTGGCCTTTCCTTGATAAAGTTACAGTTCATCAATGAACTGTATGCCTCAAACGCTTGGGGGTTCTTGAACTTCAAGGAATCAAACTCTGGTATATCTCTAGCTCTCTTTCCTACCTTACCTCTCCGGGAGGTACCAGTAGTATCAGTGACCTTTGTGCGAGCCATCTGCAAGGTAAACAAAAACAAGATTATTCTGATGCAATTTAAGGATATTAACTCATGATTAGTTCATTAAGCCATGCATAAAGTAGATATTCACACATGGTGGCCATCTTAATTCACAAATCAGAGCAATTATTTAACAAGCATTGTTGCACACAAAATCTTGATTATTATGTTTACCCAATGCCAATTTATTAATTTCTTAAGAGCATGCTAAAGTGATCAGTTAAGGCAAGTCCTAAAAAGTTTCTAAACAGGGCATTTAATGGTATACAGTATTATGCTCAAATATCATGACATCAAGACATGCAATTATGCACAATCATCCATGCAATAGGTAATGCAAAAAAAAGTTCAATCAAAACACACATATTACCAACTAGGATAATTTGCAGAAATTCACTGAGCATTTCAAAAATTACCACAGATCATACAATCATAATCATCATACTAAACTAAGACTCTATTAACAATTAATCCTAAGGTCATATGATTCTAAGAGCCTAAGTCTTCTATCCTAAGGTACTGCTCAATGAAATAGAGAAATAAGAATTTTAATCAGTAAATTCTTTTCAAAACAGTAAAAACATACCTGGAATAGTGCAAGAAGGTTGAAAGGATGAGGGGTTTGAGTGAAAAGGGTGAAAGGAAGGTAAAAGGAACAGAGAGAATCTCTTGAGGAAGGTAACAAATGACCTTCCACACTCCAAAATTTGAATTTAAGCTGCAGCAGCAACCTGCGCTCAGTGCAGGTGGAGCGCCTGTTGCAACGTTCCAGGAGCGAGTAGTTGCGCTTCACCTACGCTCAGCGCAGGTGAAGCGCAGAAAATAGAATAAAAAATGTTAATTCTGCGCTTCACCTGCGCTAAGCGCAAGTGAAGCGCAGGAAATAGAATGTATTTTTCTATTTTCTGCTACTTCCTATTTCAAAGAGTTTCCATTCCTTTCCTTATTTTTATTTGTCATCTTCCTATCAATTTCTTAAACTAAACAGGTATTGACTCTAACTAAGACACATAAAAACAAAACTTGAAAAAGAAAAATAAAAACAATAAAACACTGGGTTGCCTCCCAAGAAGCGCTTGTTTAACGTCTTTTAGCTCGACGCCTGTTTTACTTATGGTGGTCTCAATTGGAGGATGATGGTTGACTCAACTCCTGTTCTTCCTTTTATTTCCCATCCTCCATACCAGCTCTTTGTCTTGTCATCACTTTCCTCACTCTCCTCATTGACTTCTTCCTCATCTGATGTTGATCTTTTTCTCTTTTTGAACCTGAACTCCACCATAGATTCTTGCAGCTGCTTCTTTCTTCTTGTTGGTTTCCTCAGAATATTGGGAACCTTCTTCTTTTTGGTCTCAGATACTCTCTGACTCGTGATTTCTTTCTTCCTTACCTTTTGCAACTTTGGTTCAGAATGGTTGATACAGATCCCATCAGTAGGATCTATCTTCAATTGATCTGGTGGTTTAGCTAGATGGGGAATTCCTCTATCTAAGTGAAAAATTATGCTCTCGTCTTTAGAGCTGAATTGAAATTTTCCCCGATCAACATCAACTATTACCTTGGCATATTTCATGAATGGTCTTCCTAAGATTAAGGGGACATCAGTATCCTCCTCCATGTCAGCAATAAAGAAGTCTGCAGCATATACAAACTTGTCCACCATTATTAGGAAATCTTCAATGACTCCATATGGATGTTGAGTGGTCTTGTTTGCAAGTTGTAACTTCACATTTGCAGGCTTGACCTTTAAAATTCCCAGTCTTTTGAAAAATGATAGCGGCATCAGATCGATGCTCGCCCCAAGATCTAACAAGGCTTTGGTGACTGGTTGATTACCAATAGAAACTGGTACTGCGAACTTACCTGGGTCAAATGACTTACCTGTGCTGTAGACCTTTTCTGCCTCTTCTGCTTCTTTCGGAACTGCTTCTGGATTCTCTTTCACTTGAACACTCTTTTGAACAATTTCTTCTGTGAGCAATTGTTCTTCAGATGTCATGTTGTCCTCTAGATCACTCTCCTCTGATGTGTTATTTTCAGTAGTAACTATATTGCATTGCTCCTTGGGATTAGTTTGAGTGTTTGCTGTAAATTGGCCCTTTTTGTGTTCTGCCATGTCTTTTGCCAATGGGCCAAGTTGAGTCTCCAAGAGTTTGATTGATGCTTCTGTATACTTCTTAAAGCCATCAAAATTCTGCATAAAAGCATCAATCTTTTCTTCCAATTTTGTGAGCCTGTCATTCGTTGAAGGATAGCTTTGCTGCTGTTGATACGGCATCTGTCTGTTGCCTCCATCTTGTCTCCAACCAGAATTGTTATTTTGGTTATTTCTCCATCCTTATGAGTATTGATTGTTGTTGGAGAAATTACCTTGCCTTCCTTGATTTCCCATGTAGCTAACTTACTCTGTTTGAGTCTCCTGATAGGAACAGTGACCATTGGGATGGCCACCTCCACAAAAGTCACAAATCAGCTATGGGGTTTGGTTGGGTTGAGACTGCACTGATTTCAGTTGTTGAGGAAGTGCTTCCAATTGCTTGATAAGTGCCTCTAGCTGTCACTTGATGAGCTTGTTTTCTGCTAAAAGTGCATCATTGCTATTTAGCTCTAGCACTCCCTTCTTTTGAGCTGGTTGTCTTCCATACTGAGCTTGCTGGTCATTCTGTGCAAAATTATCAATGATGGTAATAGCGCGCTCTGCATCCACTGCCAAAAGTATCCCTCCTATGCAGCATCTATGTATGACTTTGAATCAGGTCTGAGTCCATTGCAAAAGATGTTTAGTTGGGCAATGTCTTCAAAACCATGGTTGGGGCACTTTCGCAACAAGGACTTGAATTTCTCCCAAGCTTCACATAATGGTTCATCTGCTCCTTGCCTGAATGTGGAGATGTCTGACTTAGCTTGAATGTAACGGGATGGTGGAAAAAATCTTTTCAGAAATTTGTCTTCTACCACGCCCCAACTGTTCAGACTTTGATTAGGATGCGATTTCAGCCACTCCTTTGCCTTACCTATTAAAGTAAAAGGAAATAATCGTAAGTAGACAGATTCCAAGTCTCCTTCCTCAAATCCCATAGTACCAATCAATTCATAGAAGTTAGAAAGATGAGTATGTGGATCTTCATGATCCAATCCTGCAAATTGATGGGCACTAATGAGGTTTAAATGCGCAGCCTTCATCTCCAGCTTGAGTAGTGTCGAGGTCCTTGGTGCATGACATAGTCTCCTAAGATTCTTCTTCTTGGATTTTCTTCAGCCATATTTTTGTTGTTTTCTATTTGATTTCTCCCTTGTCTCCTTCTTCTATTTCTGCTCCTGTTCTTCCTGGATGTCCTCTCTATTTCTGGATCAAACAACAATTAGTTTTGGGACACTTGTCCTCGCAAGAGTATAAATCAAAGAACTTGCACAATGGTGAGAAGGACAAAATAAAAAAAATAAAATAAAATAAAATTTTCCTAAAAAATCCTAAAAAAATTTAAAATAAAAATATATACAACTTGATAGGATAGACCTCCAAAGTTTTTAAAAATTGATACACCGTTCCCCGGCAACGGCGCCAAAAATACTTGTTGAGAATCTGGCAAGCGTATCAAAAACCCAATAGTATAATAGTAAGTAAGAGTATTGTATCCACAGGGAACGATTCAATTTATAAAAACTAGTGGTCACAACTATCAAGTAAGAGAGTATGGTTATTGATTGTTGAAAGTTGCAATAGTAAATAAAAACAAAAAATAAATTGAGATAGTTTGAGCAGGTTACTTGGACTAGGATTGAACTTCGTCTATCGCACCCCTTTCGTATTTGAACTCCAATAATATTTATAAATATGTAATTATGATACCTTAGCACAAATTAAAGTTATTCCACGTAGGTTCCCCGGATCGTGAAATACTTAGAAATAATCTATACGGGTTCTCCTAGTGATAAATTACCCCGGATTAAAGATCAATTTGTTTACGCTATCAATTCTCCCTGGTTCCCACAATGACTACTATGAGTATTTTACCAATTGGAGTTCAAGTTTCCTATTCCTAGGCTCCCCCAAACTCGCTATTAACTTTACAAAACCATTTTCCAATGCGCCCCATAAAACCAACTTATAACTCCGGCACACAGGCGGAAGCTAAGCATTAAGCACAGAATAAAAATATTGATATCATAAAAACAGGGAATCATAATTATTAAAGAGAATTCACATACAATCGGGGATTGAATCGACTACATTCAATCCTATCGGAGAGTTTAGCTACTCATGGTATCAATTACAAACCAACGGAGAAACTGTCACACTTTTCTCCAGCCCTAGCTCTGCTTCGTCGTCTCCCCTGATCTATGCAAAAGGTTCTTTAAATAGAAGTTGGAAAGCTTATCTGAAATCTAGAAGAAATCTTGTTTTGAACTTTTTAATTTTGGAATGAATCTTGTTGGAAATCTTTTATAAAACTGTTTCCGTATTCCTGCGCTCAGCGCAGATGAAGCGCAGGAAACAAAGAACAATTTAATTGTTGCGCTCCACTTGCGCTAAGCACAGTTGGAGCGTAGTTCATCGTTCCAACTTTTCCTGATTTCCTCTTTTTCATACTGATCTCTTCCTGATCTTATCTTTGTTTGCCCTGCTTTCCTTATTTCCCTCTTTGTAGCTTGATCTTGTGTTGATTTGATCTTGAATTTGAATTGAGACATTAATCTGCAGAATCTTTATCCAAATGATTGTTGATCTTATCTTGATTTGCTTCCATTTAGGATCTGATCTGCTGATTCTTTCTTCAAATAAATGCTATCTTGTTTCTCCATTTAAATCTTTCCTCTTTATCTGCAAAATCAATAGATTTCTTATCAAAATAGCATCAAATTCAAATATTAATCAAATAATTACAAAATCTGAATTTATTACTAAAAAAAGGCAATTTAAGGAATAAGTCTAACATTTTACTTTTGATAAGTGTTGTAATTATACACAAAATTATCATATTTTTAGCACTTATCACCACCATCATCCGGGGGCTTTGGTGGAAGGGGTTTCGATGAAGCAGAAGCAGAGAATTCCATTCTCTCTGCTAGGGCTCTCCACTCTCAGGTCTTTGTCGTGGCATGGTATTTGACCTACTCATTTTGTGAGTCATGGAGTAATTTTGAAGGGGTGTTTATAGGAGGAAAGTTGAAGTGAAAAAAATATACGTATTTACTTCACATTTTAGGGTATTTTTATATTTTGAAATTATATTTTATTTATAGATAAAATAAAAAATTTAAATTAAAAAATTCTTTATTGAAAGATGCTCAAACATTACAGTACTTTTAATAATTATTTATTTTTCTGTGTAGAGTAAAATTAACATAATTAAGGAAGAAAATGAATTTTTAAATTTATAAGAGAAACTAAATTATTATAGAATGAAGCTTATTTTTCATTTACTAAATTACTATAAATCTTGAAGTTGATTAACGCCACAAAATATGATTTTTGTAGTAGTGTGTTTTGTAGCATCCTAAATTTTATATTAGAAAAAAAACCATCGGAGGCATTGGAAAAATATGTTTTTCGTCCCTATAGTTTCGGTCAATTTTAGTCTTCATCCCTGTATTTTAAATCCTGTGTTTTTTGTCCCTAAACTTTCTAAACCCCCAAACTGCATATGGTCCCTGCATGTCAGTGAGATCTGTTAACCTGATAATCTAGCTAACAAAAGTTATATGTGATAACTGACGGATCATCTAATTAACTTTTCTTATTAATTTTTAATTATTAAAATAACCATAATTACTAAATTAGGGTTTTCATCTAAGCAATTTTACCCAATAAAAAACCTAATTTCATAATTATGGTTATTTTAATAATTAAAAAATCAATAAAAAAACTAATTAGATGAGTCAGCTATTCGAGGCCTACTATTGAGGCTAACATGTAACTTTTGTTACCTAGTTCATCATGTTAACAGATCTCACTAACCGCCAGTAGGGGTGGGAATAGGCCAGTCGACCTGTCAGGAGCCTGCGGCCTGGCCTGTTTATGGCCTGGCCTGGCCTGGCTCGTTTATTAAAAATGTCAGGCTAAGACTTCTTAAAAGGCCTATTTAGTTAAATAGGTCAGGCTTCAGGCCTATGAAAAAGCCTATTAGGCTTAACAGGCCGGTCTGTTTAATATAATAATATATAATATATTAAATTAATTATATAAATAACTATAAATATAATTAAAAAAATTATAATATAGTAAAAATTAGAATATATTAAATTAATTATATAAAAAAGCCTACTTAAAAGGCCTGCTGGCCTGCATAGGCTTATAGGCCTATTGGCCTGTTGGTAGGCCTTGTTATAAAACAGGCTTCTAAACAGGCTTACAGGCCAGACCAGGATTTTTCGCAGGCCAGGCCAGGCCTTACAAAAAGGTCTGTAACAGGTAACAGGTCAGGCTCAGGCTTAAGAATTATGAGTCAGGCCAGGCTCAGGCCTGCCAAAGCCTAGCCTGGCCTGGCCTGTTTCCACCCCTAACCGCCAGGGACCATATGTTGGAGGTTTAGAAAGTTTAGAGACAAAAAACAAAGGATTTAAAGTACAAAACAAAGACCAAAATTGACCAAAACTATAGGGACGAAAAACATATTTTTCCCTTCTATAATTCTCAATACGGTATTATGCATATCAAACGTCACAAATAAAATAAATAAATAACTAATGAATAAAAGAAAATTTAACACAAAGTCCATTTAAAGCTCCAAAGTTTGACATGGCCAATTGAAAATCAAATATCAGGACAAAACATGAAATAACTTAGGTGGAAGTCAAGCCAATAAATACTTGAATTTACATTATATAATACAGTTTAATAATAATCTCATGCTAAATTATGATAACAACTAACTCCTAAGTGTAGTCAATGTCACGAAGTACCCAAGGGGCACCGCGACAAAGGGATATAGTGATGAGAAATTATTAGATGGTCTCGGTTCATCACGTCATCCATAGTCCCGATCAATTAATGTAATATTTCAAATTTTATTAAATAAAATAAAATTAATAAAATAAGAGAAGTAAATAAATAATAATATTAGTAATATTAGTATTTTTATTAATAGTGTTATTTCTAATTAAAAAAAGGGATGAGTGGGTTGAGGGTGGACCCAACCCAATTAAGTATTTAAGTAAGGAGGGGTTACCAATTCACCCTAATCCTTATTTTTCAAATCGTCGAAGAGCGAAACCATGCATAAGGAGGGGAGAAACGACGTCTCAAGAGGAGATTACTGCAGAGTGATCATCAAGAAAGAGTCAATATTTGTTGTTCGACCTTCACCTTCAAGGTACGGTGAGGGAAAAGGTGTTGCTTGTATGTGTATGTGGGAGTGCTTGGGTAGAGAGGGCAACCATAAGACCCTCTAAGGCTTTAAATTCAAATTTGTTATGTGCGTCATGTGTTGTATGATGAAAATTTGTTTGCTTTGATGTTTAACGTGATAATCTTGATGAATCTTGATGAATTGAGTGATGGTAGTGAGAATAGCGAAAAGGGATAAATAAGGGTTGATTGATGAGGAACCATAATGGATTAGATGTGTTAACTTGTAGTAAAAACTGATGTTTTCATTGAATTTGTTTGGTAAAAACGTGTCGGATTGAAGTATTAACAATGAGGATTGATTAGGGGTTAAAGAAAAGGGTTTTAAAAGGGGTAAAAATCGCAAGAAACAGCGTTCTCGAGTCGCCGGTAATCGATTACAGCAATCCGTAATCGATTACAGGGTTTTCTGGGCAGCGTTGGGTGAGTTTGGGTTGCTGGTAATCGATTACAAGGGGTCTGTAATCGATTACTAGAGAGTTGAGTTGCTGGTAATCGATTACCAGGCTTTGACAGCTTCTCACTTGAGCAAGAATGTGTCGGTTAAGGGTGCAAATGAGCCCAGAATAAGATCATATAGCATATCAAACTAAAGCCCCGGATCTTAACTTTCTAATAGAAGTGGAATTATCTTAATTAGACACCTAAAACTATAGATATTTCCAAATTAGTGCACCAAGGTCATTAAGCTTAAAACTTGAAGATTCCAAAATTGAGTAACGGTCTCTGGTAATCGATTACAGTTGTGTGGTAATCGATTACTAGGCCAAAAATGAGTATGAGAATGTTGTTTAAGTGGTGTTATGATCCTTTAATTATTTGTTGATAATTATGTGAATTATTTGTGGAATTGATAGATTAATTAGATGTTTAGAGTGTATTGATTGTGGTATGAGTATGATGATACGAATATCTCCTTTGATGATAGATGTTTATACTATTGTGATGTATGATGATAACGATGATGTATTGATGTATTGAGTGTATGATGATGATGTATGAGATGTGTGATGATGACATATTGATGTAATGAGCTTATGAGGTATGAGGTGTACGATGATTATATATTGATGCATTGAGCATACGATGTGTGTTATGATGATGATGATATATTGATGCGTTGAGCATATGAGCTATGTGATAATGATGATATAGATGCATTGAGCACATGAGGTGTGATATGATGATGATTATACATTAAGCATATGAGATGTGGTACCTGAGATGCACGAGCCCAAGAGAGGGGTATTGTGCAACCTACCGGCCCGTGTGGTGATTAACGATAGGGTTGTGCAACCTATCGGCCTGTTTGGTGACTAACGGTAGGGTGTAACTCAGGAGGTGAACTGCACGAACCCATAGAGGGGGTGCAGAGACCATGATGGGGGACATCCTTGCACGAGCCTAGAGTGGGGTGTCGTGCAACCTGCCGGTCTGTGTGGTGATTAACGGTAGGGCCATCATTGCGGGGCGGATGTCTTCGCACGAGCCTAGAGTGGGGCGTTGTGCAACCTATCGGCCTGTGTGGTGATTAACGGTAGGGCTATCATCGGTAACAACTAGGGAGATTGATGAGGTGCGCCCATTGTGCGGAATTCCAAGTCATGATCTTGGGATGAGGTTGAAGAGGTTTGGTGTGCATGATGATAGATGAACATGCATTGCATTTGATGATGAAATTGAATTATATTATGACGATATGAGTATTATTGATGATATGAGTATTATGTGTTGAGAATAGAGAATGCGTGTTCTTGATGATTTGCAAGTGTGACTTATAAACTGGTGATGAGATAATATATTTGCTAATAAGAGTATGAGATGATATGAGTATGATATTATTTGATGATGATGATGACTATGTGTGAGTGAGGACAGGGTAGCCTTCTGTGTGCATGTATGAGTTGGTATTCTTTTCCTCACCGTTTTCTCTGTGGTTTATTTACAGGCGATGATGATGGCACATCAGGTGCCGAGTATTGAATTGAAGGGGTGTCTCTCTGATACTTGTGAAATCAGGGCTTAGTATTAGGGGTTTTATTTTATGATTTTTAAGAGGAGATTATGAAAATGATTTTAAGTGCCTTACATGGCCAATATGGATATTTTGATGTTGACAATTGAGATTTTGATGTTTTAATTATTTTTTAAAACTGTTGACTTTAAATTCTATTTAAATCGAGTGATTTTGAATCAATGACGTTTTGTTAGAAAGAGATGTGAATCTTTTTACCCGATGTGGTCCGTTACTTTTCCTAAATATTCGTAATTGCTGAATGTATAAGAGAGTGGGGTAGAAGGGCGTCACAATTAACATTTGACACATAAGAAAAATTGGTCGGGATTAAAAATAAATTCATGATCGGACCATGAATTTTACTTATATGTCAAATGTTAATTAGTCGGGACCATGGATGACGTGGTGATCTAGGACCATCTAATAATTTTTCGTAGAGTGATAGTATATTGAAATGATGATGATAAAGGAGTTACCGCCGATTATTATCTAGGGAAAATAATTGGAAAAACACTTTTATTTTTAAAAGCTGATCTTTTTAGAAGAGTTTGAATTCGGGAATATGTTGAAGGGTGGAAATTTAATCCTATTAGAGCCCTAATACAACCATTAAAAAATGGTTATCTTTAGTCAATTGTACAATTTATTTATTCATTTTAAAAATATTTATTTTACCATTAAAATGATAACATAAAAATGATAAAAGAATTTGATTATTTACAAAGAAGGATAAATTGTTGAAAAGAAATTTTGATATGACAATAGATGATCTCGCACCTATGTATCCTTTGGTGTAATGGGGAACACAAGGTCACGTAGTTTCTAAAGGTTTTTCTAGCGCTGGATTCTTTTATTAAAAATGAATTATCTCTTCACCTTTGGTTAATTTTTAATTAAAAATGAATTAATTGTTATTTCAGAGCTAATAGCTAGCCTTATTAAAGAACCAGTCAGCCCGTAAAAACCCACAAAAATATAGGGGCTTGTGTATTTATTTTAGAAGTCCGAATAATTCCCTAGCTTTTTAGCATAGCCTAATAAAGTATGTTACCTATAAAAACCTACAAAAGGTTGGGTAGCCCGCATAAAAACTGGACTACCCGCAAAAAATTCGTAAAAATGTAGGACTTAGACACTTATTTTAAAAGCATGAATCACTTTCAAACTTTTTAGCCTAGCCCAATAAAACATATGCATTGGGTCGGGCCGAGTAGCCTAAATTGCCACGGATGTTAAACAAATTATAGAAATTATTGAGGCGTGCTCTGCAGGGAGTGAACTCGGGGTTTTTTAGGTTTTTTACTGATTATTTACATGCTTTTGTATTTAAGTGATCTTTCAAATAATCAATTTTCTGGCTTGATTCCTGAAGAACTTAGTCAGCTTCAGAACTTGATATCCTTGTAAGTTCCCTTTGTATCCTTATTCAGTGTTTGATCTATATTTCTTTTTGTGCTTTTGTTAATAAAACTAGTGTGGTGAGCCCGTGCAATGCACGGGCCTTTTGTTAAGGTTTATGTTTTGTCTGGTCATGGTGGATACAATTTGAGCTAATTGTCTGAGATTAATGCCAATATACATACATGAATAGCCTACCCATAACTTTAATAGCTGAATATTGGAAGGTATTAATTGTGAGGAATATAGTTGGTTGTAAATTCCATCATAACAAACGTGGCATTTACGAAAGCTATTTTTTACAACTGAGACTAAACTATGCAGTACCATATGGGAATGTCGTATAATCATCAGGTTATGTATGATGGGTTGTTCCAAATTAAGCATTCCCCCACTGTGAGTCTGGCAACTGTGGATGACGTCCCTAGAAAACAAAGGGATCCTGTTCGATCTCCAAGTATCATAGTGCGCCTAGCGCTGAGAAAGGAAGTGTGTTACAAAGTATTACGTGTAACGATGAGACCAACTACCTGGTGAGAAAGAAGTAGTCGCATATCAGTACGCTGCAAAATAGGCAAGTTTGTTGTCAAGTATTAATTATAGTAATTCTCTGTGCTGCCACTATATATTTCTGAACTTAAACTGTCATATGAGTATGAATGGCCTGTTAATAAAACTGAAAATGGAATCATCCATATGTATTTAAGGAAATGAATGAAGTTAATATTGTCACTACCTCCCCATTTCACTTATTGGCAGCATCAAAGGGTTTTTCAATGAATTGAAGGCAAACATTTGGGACCAGTCAATTGTGCAAAGGCATAGTAATTCAGAAACCATTCCCAACCAAATATATTGTGCAAGTGCTTATGTAAATCTTATGACAGTCGAGATGCAGACCATATGGTGGTTGCGAAAATCATAACAGTAGAATGTGTAACGCATTGCGTATATACGAAGACCACCTCATTCAAGGGTTAGATACTCTAAAGTGAAGCAGAAGAATGGATTAGTAACTGATGGTGATGGCGTTGGTTTTGGGAGTGCTTTATTGCAAGGATTTCTTATTGTTTTGGGTTCTCCTTTAGTTGTTGCGGTCAAGCATAGAGCTCTAATCCGCGTCAGCAGAAAGCATATCAACCAAACAGAAACTACAGATATCGAAAAGAAGATTTGAATTAGGTGTTATACTCACTGTGACATAATAGTGACCTTACTAATAGACCTAATAAATACTCATAAGATCACATATATTAAAGAGGCATCGCCTAAGAATAAAGAATGACTCACCTTTATAGTTGTGCAAATTAAGGATCGTCAACCCTCAATCATATGAAGCCATTCATGATAACAATAAGGTCGGAAGAGGAAGAGATATGAACAATAATACCGGGGGAGATTTAGGACTGCATGAGGCCATGGTCGAAGGAGCGAAGCACTATCACAAGTAATTTCAATTTTCAAAAGCTAAAACTGAAATCATCTCATGAAGGATATAATAAGGTGGATTGAAGGAAGGAAGAATATCTAGGGAACATTGAATAGAAGAGTGAGGGTACCCAATACTTTTTTGTTCTCTTACGGAGGAAGAATTTGAAAAAGAATTGAAATTTAAATAAAAGAGTGGGAGTTCCTAATACTTTTTTTTTCATCTGCAGAGGAAATATTTTGAAGAAGATTTGAAATTTGAAAGTATTTGTTAGTAAGGAAGGAGGACATAAAAGGTATAACATACACTGAGTAGGTGGGAAATGAGTGACACAAGAAAATACTTCCTCCTGAATGCTAGAAGAAAAAGTTTCATAGATTTAAAAGCCTTAAAAGAAATATTCTTAATTTACTGGATGTTGAAAAGGAAATAAATTATAGTGCACCAAAAAAAAAAGAAATAAACTATATCCTGAAAAAATACCGCTTAAACAGATTACATTGAAAATGTTAAAATTAAAATGATTAAAATAGAAAATAGGATAAATAACATACAAAAGCTGTGGAAATAAAATGATTACACTTTTCTCAATTAAAAATAAAATATTAACAATTTTGGCACTAATACCAACAAATAAAATTGAAATCCATTGTATGATAACATCCAAAAAAAGTACAAAAAGATACATATATTATATATAAAAAATGACAACTTACTTTATAGTCTCTTACATCAGAAAAAAAAACTACTTCTAGGAAATAATTAAATCAATAATAAATAATAAAATAAGATGAACTATTAATAATAATAAAAAATACAGAAAATCTACTCTCACATAGGGATGACAATGGGTAGGTCTGGGAAAGGCACTATAGTACCCGTCCCCACAAGCTTAACCTATAAAATAATTATGGTATGTGGAAGTGGATGGGAGATTAAAACAATGAGAGGGGAAATGAAAATTAGTTCATGTTTTACTATTTTATTGTTTAGGACAAAATTATAACATTTAAATTAATTAAATTAGTAATATATATTAATGTTTTTTTCGTGACTATAATATATATTAACATTAAATGTTTTTGGGAAAAATAGTAATTAATAATATAAACATATATATATATATATATAAATTACATTAATTATATAATATAAGTGCGGGTATGGGTACGATAGGGTACCATAGTATCCGTACCCGCACCCATACTCATTAAAATGTAAGGATAATTACCCATACCCGTACCCAAACTCATTTGGTGGGTAATTACCCTACCTATTGTCGGTAATTTTTGCATGTACTAATTGGGTCTGAGTCCAATTGTCATCCCTACTCTCACATCTAATTAATTATTTCTTTTATTTTAAAAAGTTTAGAATAAGAAATTAACAAATTAAAGATAATAAATATAACAAACTAATCTATTGTTGAAAATTATTTACAATAATTTAAAGAATATAAACAATATTTTTTTTAAAAAAAATCAGTTCATTAAAACCGAAAAAAATTACCTCAATCTAGTTAATTTTAACATTATGACATTTTAGCTATAAATTCAAACTTTTCTTATTTTTTAATTTTGTATAAATTAAAAGACCACCTCCTGCAATTTAAAGAGCCAACCTATAAAGCATGCAATGCTACTTGCTAGATGTAATGATTCATAGTGATAAACTAAATCAATTAATTTGTAAAATACCATTGAATATTAATAAAACTAATTAATTTAATCAAACGGTACATCACATGTCTTGCAATAGTTTCTAGAATTTACAAAAAAAAAAAAACAGAAGAATCGAAGTGGTGAAAGCTGGTTTTAAACTGACAATTGAAAATGGTGGGCCCAATGTCATACACACAAAGGAATAAAGAAATGCAAATATAATGAATGAAAAGTATGAATAGTAAAAAAAAACTAATAAAAAACTACGAGAATTGTAATATTATAGATTTTAAAACGTTTAGAATAAGAAATTAACAAATTAAAGATAATAAATATAACAAACTAATCTATTGTTGAAAATTATTTACAATAATTTAAAGAATATAAACAATATTTTAAAAAAAAAAAATCAGTTCATTAAAACCGAAAAAAATTACCACAATCTAGTTAATTTTAACATTATGACATTTTAGCTATAAATTCAAACTTTTCTTATTTTTTAATTTTGTATAAATTAAAAGACCACCTCCTGCAATTTAAAGAGCCAACCTATAAAGCATGTAATGCTACTTGCTAGATGTAATGATTCATAGTGATAAACTAAATCAATTAATTTGTAAAATACCATTGAATATTAATAAAACTAATTAATTTAATCAAACGGTACATCACATGTCTTGCAATAGTTTCTAGAATTTACAAAAAAAAAACAGAAGAATCGAAGTGGTGAAAGCTGATTTTAAACTGACAATTGAAAATGGTGGGTCCAATGTCATACACACAAAGGAATTAAGAAATGCAAATATAATGAATGAAAAGTATGAATAGTAAAAAAAACTAATAAAAAACTACGAGAATTGTAATATTATAGATTTGATTGTATTTTATAGCCTTGGCAAATCTGATTTTGCAGTGAATTGTCAATTGGTCGGGATAATGCAGGAGTTCCATTAAGCAATATTGCATATTGAGCTTTCTGACATTGTCACACATTTTGTTTTTGAGTGAAAGAAAGCATGAGAGAATTGGATGAAGAGATATTACTCTGCAGCTAGCAGTTTCTACTGCAACTCAACTAATAATGAAGCTAAAACATAGTACAATCAAAATGTTTCACAAATAACACCAGACTTCCTTTTGGTGAGGAAGGGAAGCAGGGTTCAGAGTACTAGACTGGTTTGCACATGCTTCTGCACACACCATGGACCTTTTTTTCTGACCTTTTCTTTTTGTTTAAACATCATTTTATTTTTCTTCCCTCTAATATATCTTTCTTTTTTTTTTCTAATATTTTTTCTATGTTTATTAAACATGAACCAACTCTAGAGGTATACCTGATGAGACCAAAAACAAGCATGTGATTGTGATTCTGCCCCATGTTTAGATCAAGTCAAGCATTCTGAAGCTAGAGATAGTCATGTGAAGTTACTCTCTTTTAAATTATTAGCATGTGATGTGAGGGTAGTCGGTTCTTGAGTCTGAAATATGTTGAATGGTCAGTGTCTTACTGTCTTTGTAAAGGGCACAAGTTTGGTCTTTTAGTTCCAAAGTTGTGTAATTTTCAGTGGTATATATGTATATAAATTAATTATTAAGTTGTTTCTCTAGTAATTATTTGATATATAATTTGGATTTTGCTATGAACTTGTGTTAATGGAGCAACTGCTTAGCTGCAAATGAAAGATTATACTTTCTGTTATGAGTTCAAAATATTATAGCCATGTTTAAACAATTTGTTCACTCAAAATATGTGTATATATTAAACACAGGTGGGAAGGAGTAGCTCATTTTGCACTTCACTACTGGAGTGAAAACCGGAAAAGACTATGTTATGATGCATTGAACTCTGGCAGTAGAAGTGCATAATAGAACATGCCCGCAACCTTGGTTTACCTTTTTTTTTTTTTAGAAAAAGCAACATTTTAATTTGCTTCACGAAGTTCATGTCCTATGTTCTATTTTGCGTCCCTTTTGCCATTTCACATTCCCTCACTGACAATTTACATGGTGGAATCAATCAACAAACATTTATCCCTCTCTTTTCCGTTGTTTTCTCTATTGTTTAATAACTTTTTCAGTCTCTATATTCTAATAAAGAAACACAAAGTATTGTTTTCAAAACCGAGACAGAAACAGGATCATAATTGTTTCTCATTTGGAATTTGGAATTTCTTCTTTAATAGAGTGCAAACTACTTATTAATATTTATTTTCTTGTATGAACTACTTATTTTTATTTTATCATATTTGATTTGTGCAACTTATGCTAAAGGAGTCTAACATATTTTATTTTTCTTTCTCAACCATACTTCAGAAAACCAATTTATTCTGCTGGTGAAGATCCCCTTAAGAGAGTTACTAAAACTAGGACACTACTTCGGTAACTGTTCCCTATCTGCTTCCATCCACTTTGTACCAATCACTACATGTGCAGGAAAACAATGCTTGAAATTCCCTAACATATTTAGGATAACAAAAGAAAAACCAAGAAGAAGGCAGTTGGAAAAATCATGTGCCTCTGTCAGTTTCCACTTGCTAACTGCATGTACAAAGTTGCAGCACTTCTATACAGCAAATACTAAACTGACCACAAGTACAAAGCTTTGACAGCAAACAAATCCAGAAGCATACACTTGAAAGAAAGGAAAAAATGAAAATTAATGCGGTAATACCCCTGAGTGACCAGTAGCCAAAGTTGTTTTATGTTTCTTAATTAGATTCCATGTCTCTGATAGTGTACAGTTACTTGTGTGTCGCGTGGCTCGGAAAAATATTTGGTTTGCATATTGTGGATTCTCACATTGATGGATTTACTGGTTTTGGTGTTCGACATACGAGTGTTGGGTGAAACAGCGGAGCCTATGGTGGTGGCGATGAAAAATATTTATTCTGCATATTGAGAATAATGCTCGCGATCATGGAAATGTATGTTGAAAGAGTCAGGAGACAACAAACAAAAAGGAGTAACTGCTGGTGAAGGAAAACACTACATTAACGCCGTTATAACAATTAAAAAGCTGATGTGGAAATTTTTTCTGACATGGCAAATTATGATAGGGGAGACAGGGAAGGGGACAGGATTTGGGGACAGATTTTCGTCCCTCATCCTCACGCCAAACAGTTACAACGCATAACTGCTGCCAGGTTTGAAGTTTCGCGCGTGTTCGTTTCCTCCCATTCCACATTTCAGTGTTTCTTTTTCTTCTCCTCCCTCTGCTTCCCTGTTTCATCAACAAAATTATTAATCCCCATACAGGCAATTTTGCTTTCTTCTTTATTCATTCATATTTGAATTAAAACTACTATTCGTTTTGGTTACAATTGATTCACACTCGCTGAAAAACTCTAATTTCTTCAACTTTCAGGCGGCGACCAATTTGTGAGTGATCGATACACGCGCAAATTTCCAAATCGAAAGCAAAACGCAAGTGCTCGCTCGAGTGCGTTTCAATGGAATTTGAGGAAGCGCATAATAATCTCCGCGCTATAAGACTCTTATATAGGCTTCTTGAAGATAACAGCCTCGCCTTGCAAGATGCTAATTCAGAGAATGTTAGTGTTTCATGTCGCTATTCATATACATAGTGATGTTATATCAATTTTCTTTTTTTAAATAGCATATTCCTTTTTAAGTTGCATTTTTTTTTAATCAACAATTTTTGCTTGTCATGGATTATCTTTCATTTTTTGGAACTAGATTCTTCTTCCTGTTATGCAATTCTGTTCTGAAAGTTTTGATCCTAATTTCATGTGACTGGTTACTAAATCTGAAGGAAATCTGTTTTGTGATTCTATTTTAACATTCCTGCTGCTGGATTCTGTGAATAGCATTACTTAGAGAAATCTGAGTGCTTCTTGAGTAGTAACTCTTAGAAATATGTATATTTTTTTTTCTTTTGTTTCTAGCAGGTGGTTGAGAGAGCTCGAGCTTTACTGAGAAGTTTGCTGGATGTTACTGTTGAAAGTGTTTTTGAGACTCCCTTAAAGGTGCATATCATTAAAAGTGTTTTTGAGACTCCCTTAAAAGTGTTTTTGAGACTCCCTTAAAGGTGCATATTGTTCATGATTATTCATCTTTTCTTCTGTTCTGACTTTAACGAAAGGAATAATATGCACCACTATTATAGCAATGCTTCTACTTCTAACCCACATTGGAATAAGAACATGTTTGTTGTTGTGTAATTTAGATTCTTTTATGCTGACTTAACAGATCATGGGAACACAAGCAGGTATCTCTAAGGCATCCTTTGAACAAGAAAAACATGTGGCCGTGCCACAGTCAAAGTCTCCAATGGCAACCAACGTTTCTCAAACCTCTGTAGAATATCCAACTAGCAGTAAAATGACTTCACAGAAGGATGAGCAACCCCAGCTGAAGTTACTGTCTAAGAAAGTACTGCCAGAGCCATTGAAGTTTAGCATCTCTGATACTGAAGGGGGAAAAAGTAGAACACTGTGCAGTCTAGGTGAGGAGAACAGTATGATGCAACAGAATTTTGTCAAGGCAACAAGTCTATCTAACGAGAAGGGCATTTTACCCAACACAGAGAATAGTCATCATGAACGACAGCATAGTAATGTGGATATTTTATATGGTATTGGTGAGCATGCAAAAGAATCATCACAAATGGTTGGTGCAAAAGCTGGTGAGTCCAGTGAAGACAACAATATACCATTGATGAATATAATTCATGAAGCTCAACACAATTCTAGTGTTGCCAGCCAGGTTGAATCTGTAGATCAGAAGGGTGATTTTTCTGATGATTTGGTTAATGCAATCAAAAGAATTGAATCTCGCATTTTGGCTTTTCAGCTTTGTTCGAATATGATGGATTCCTCTAAGAACAGTGCAGGTCACCATACTATGCACAAGGTAGCTAATTCAGAAACTACTGAAATTCTGAGAAATGATGGGGCTGCAGGAAGTCAGTTTAGTTGTAGAAGGTCTCTCTTGGAAGGACATAGGTTAATGAATCAGCAGACAGATAGATCAAATTGTCAGAGTGAAAATTTGATTTCAGCAAATTTTGAGGAACCCTTTTTAACTGGTAATAGATCATCGAGTCAGAGTCAGGTGGCATATCAGAATCATGGGCTTAATACTAGTACAGAATCTACAAAGAATATTGATATACCAAAGCAGATTAATACCCAGTTGGTATCAGGAGGAGAGGAGTTGAGAAGTTGGACTAGGATTCAACCTTCAGCACAAAACATGGCTATGGTAGATAGAGTTAAGTCATTGAATAGGTTAGTAAGTGGTGACACCCACTTAGGGAGTCAAGCTAGCGAGTGTATTCAAGGTTTGAGGGTCCCTTTGAATCAAGATGATCTTACTAAGAAGCCTCCCATGTTTGCTAGTCAAACAAATAGGGAAAGTTTGGACAGAAAAACTCCATTGTCTTTGTCAAAGACTAATCAGAATCAGAAGGAAAGGAGTTATGCATCTTCCTATGCACAGAAGTCAGTGGGATCCACCCCTACTTTTGCCAGGAGAGAAAAGCCACCGCCTCATCAGATGGTAAGAAGACCAACTCTATTGGACCAGAGATTCAGTGAGATTAAGGTGAATTCCCATCAACACAGAGACTGGTCAGTTTTGGAAAGGAGAGGAACTCATAATACTGGTCATATTGAACCTCGGAATACAAGGGTTCGACCACAGCATAATGAACCGGAGGAGTCAGGTTCAAACTCTGACTCTTCTTACTGGACTTCTCAGCAAGGCAGTGCCAATAGTAGTAGTGACTCTGAGGATTACTCCTTGCCAGTTGGGACTCAAGATCCCACATCAAGAAGCATGGTTGATGCAGCATATGAAGGAAGCTCAGAAGAGAGTAGCAATTCATATACTTATACGGATGATGGCCCTTCACATAGAGTTGGGAGTCTCAAATCTTATAGACATCACCGTAAAAGAAATCCAAAGAAAACAATTGGAAGCCTAAGGAGGCTGAAAAATAAGTTGGGACTAATCTTTCACCACCACCACCATCATCATCACCATCACCATCATGATGATGATAATGGTATTATTCATTCTAAGGCAGGTCATAAGCATTCAATGTGGAAGAACTTGCAGAACGTCTTCCACCACAAAAACAAGCATGGGGTGCTAACAAAACAAAAAATTGAGAAGACAAGGAGAGGGGCTGTTACAAGAGTGTTGCCTCGCTCAAACCAGGTTGGGCAGTTTCACAGACTTGTGGAAGGGCTCTTGAGACACATCCGGCATTCGGATAAAGCAAAGCCTTCCAAGCTTGGTGGGGTGAAAAGGTCAAGAAATACCGCGCATAGACACAGTCAAAAGAAGCTGCATTGGTGGCAAATCCTTCGACGACGCCGGGGAGTGAAGCTGAAAAACAGAGGCCAGGTTAAAATGGAGTTTATGAGCCAAAAATCACTAAAGAATTAAGTTTGAATTTCTGGTATTGCAAGTATTGCCTTCTAGCTTGTGGTATTGTGGTATTGCAGTTAGGGGTTTTTTGCTCCTATCAAGATCGCCGAACAGGTATATGCTCTGATTTTCTTCTATTGCCTAAATGTTTTGGTTCTGTTGAATGCGTATTGGTGATTCTTCAAATTTGGTTAAATTGGGTTGGTGATTCCGGATTTGGTTCGTGTGTGTAAGCATTGTTTATGGATATGCACAGCACGTTATTCTGTGTACTCAAAGCAAAGCAGTTTTTTTACCTCTTATTGCTTGGTGTGTGTTTGTGTTTGACTTTTAGTTGAAATTGATAAAACTCAAATCTCTACTACAGATAATTATTTCTAGCATGCTAAATTAAACATGTTGTTTCTTAAATTGAAACCGATTTCCTTTTTTAACTAAAGGTGTTGGGTATTATTAGAACTTGGGTTGAAACTGATTTTCGTTATTTAACTAAAGGTGTTGGCCTGTTGGGTATTATTAAAAGGGAAATGTTTTGTGTTCCGCAATCATTGTTTATGGAACGTGTACACTGTTTGTGGGTTTTTGTCATTTAGTGTATTTTATTTTATTATTATATTTATTCTTATTTATTTATCTTATTAAATAAAAATATAGATTAAGAAATTCAATAAATGATCACATTAAATTTGTGTTAATCATTCCTATTAACATAAGGTTAATTATGTGTCAAAAAACGGTGAACATATTTTTAAATGAGATTAATGATGTTTCAATTTGTGGTTAACAGAATAAGATATTTGGTTAATTGAATTTGTGAGGTTAATTGCATATCCATTAACGGTTAATGAAATAGTAAATTTGGTAATTGCATCAATATAGAACAATGATCACATGAATTTTATGTTAACCCTTCGTGAAATATAATATTATAAACATGCGGTTAATTGTCTATCCATTAACGGTTAATGAAATAGTAAATTTGGTAATTGCATTAATATAAAACAATGATCACATGAATTTTATGTTAACCCTTCGTGAAATATAATATTATAAACATGCAGTTAATTGTGTGTCCATTATGAAATAGTAATAAATTTTGTTATTTGCATCAGAATGACATGAGGTTAATTGTGTGTTCAGAAACGATGAATGAAATTGTATATTTGGTTATTTGCATCAGAATGACACGGGATTAATTGTGTGTCCAGAAACGGTGAATGAAATAGTATATTTGGTTATTATTATCAAAATAGAATAATGATGATAAGAAACCTAAGCCAATAATTCCAAGAATACACATTGATTGTAATTCTTAATCTATATTTTTATTTAATGAGATAAATAAATAAAAATAAAT